>OX371004.1:3022500-3622500 GCA_947308005.1 Yponomeuta malinellus | reverse complement strand
CAGATTTTGATACGTGAAAGTTGTTTCTTTTTTAATATTTATTGCCGTTCGGCAATTCGTTAAGTCTGACATCCATGTCACCTATCCAATCTACCCAACAAACCGCTACATCTCTGGTAAAATATGTTTAAAATTTAGCCCGTATTATTATATTCCTACAGTGGGGCACAGGCCTTCTCTCAGAGAGACAGTATAGGCTTAATTACCCCTCGGCGCGGGCCTACCGCAGATTGGTAATTTCAAGCGCGCAAGTATGTGAACACCTCAGTCAATCAGGTTTCCACACGATGTTTTTCCTCAAGTTATCGAGTGGTAATGCTACTACAAATTCACAGATGTAAGTAATTTAGAAATCAAAGTCATTGGTGTATGCCAGTGTTCGAACCCACGACCTTTTTGAATGTGAGGCTATCCCTGTACAGAAAATGTGAAAACTTGTAATCGCAAAAATATCCATTCATTTCAATGCCGCGGATAATTATATCGGTGGAAATAATTTTAGCGATGTTTTTCTCATCTTCGAACATACGGGATTTTGTTACCTTTGTATTATATCTTTGGCAATACATTTTTTTGTAGAGCAACAAAATGTCCTTTTTAATTTCATATTGACTTCGCTATCTTGAGTAGGCACGCGGCCCTTCAGTCAAATCTACTCTCCTTTGCAATTCAATGATCTTACCTGCATGAAAATAAGAACTTAAATCGAGTAGTTCGTAGCAAAATTAATTTAAAAATGTTTTTTTGTACACTACCGGCTCTCTTAAGCTAAGTGGTTTAAGAAAGGTCAGGATTTTTTAAATTTCCTCGCATTTCTTAGCCTTATAAAAAGATTTAATGCGATATAAGTCCTTCACTAATGGAGAACTGGCAAGAAAAAATATTTTGATCTCATTGGAGACGCCGAAGTACCCATGACAAAGATTTTTGTTTATGACTATACTTTTCGTAATAAAAGCTGTCAGTAAGTAATTTAAGTGACGTGGTACAAAAACACGCCATACAAATTGGGCGTTAAGGAGCGCCAGAGAATAACACCAGCGCCACCAAGGAAACAATCATGTTTTTTTTTTACGGATCGAATTTGCAAAAAGTGCCAGTACGATCTCTCAATCATGCGAACAGTGATTTTTAGGACCCATGGCCGTGAACGTAAGGCAAAAAACCTAGTACTAGATAGCATTAACGCTAAAAACGGCTGTTTTTGGCATAAATGCTATCCAGTCCCAGGTTCGTGATCCTTGGTTCTTTGTCGTGAGTGCCTATAAATCACTGTTGAGAAGGTTGAGAGATTGTATGGACACTTTTTGCAAGCTCAATCCCTGGAGCCCTTTAACTGTGCCGTCCAAGTTTCAAAGTGGCGATATCATTTATCAATTATAATTGAGTTATCTCGTAAAATATTGTGTTGTATGTAGGGTTTAATATGTATCTATCTACCTATTAAAAATATTTAGAGGACAAATTAGGAAAAAAAAAATTAAGAAAATAATATTTTTTTCATTCAAATAGGTAAACCTAATGTTGTTTGAACATACACTCTACAAGTAAAATATTGAACACTAATTCTGGAACATGAACCTATTTACCCCAGAGGGTGTGAAAAAGAGATAGGATTAGATTCATCATCATCATTATCATCAGCCATTTGACGCCCACTGCAGGACAAGGGCCTCCCTCATGGTTTTCCAAGCTTTGCACACCTTAATTCCTGTAATTCCTTTTGTTCATGCAATAAATAATATTCTATCTATCTATATAAAAGTACGTGAAATTTCTTAAACATCGATTATTTTTAAATTTTACCCGTCATTTCATCCCCGTACCCCATAGACAGTAGACTGAGAATTTAGGTTTGGTCACTCACTTCTGGGCTTAATCTCTCCCTACTCCCACCTCGTAGAACATCTCGTAGTGAAATAGGCACTAAACGGCTACCCATCCGCGTACCGAACCGCTTAAACCTCAGTTGACTTGATCGATCGATCTTCACATCTAGGTTGTGTTTCTGTGTAATCACTACAACCGTTTACAGGTCTTTTGCAAGCAGTGAGCTTTGCTCCTGAGAGAGTTTCCTGTTGCATGTCGATTGGCTGCCTTGGTCAATTTTTTTTTGTAGCCATGAGTGTACCCCACTGCTGGGCAAAGGCCTACCCTTTAAACTTCCATTCCTCCATCCCTCCTTGTCCTTGGTCAAGAAAAAGAATAAAACAAATATTCCTTTTTATTTCCACAAATACACACGAAAAAATGAGGGGGGCTTTTAACAGAAAACAAAAAAAGTTGCACATATCATTTAGAGAGTTAATTTTTACTACCTGGTCATTTTTTAGGGTACCTCAAAAGGAAAAAATGGAACCCCTTAGGATCACTTTTTTTCCATCCGTCCGTCCGTCCGTCCGTCCTTCCGTCCATCTAGCTGTTAAGACCCTTTATCGCTGGGACACGTGGAGGCATCAAGTTGAAATTAAAACCATGTACTTCTATAGTCCTTTGATGCTGTTAAAAATCAAACTTCAAAGTTGATGTAAAAAAAAGATACGGCCGTTTATGCCGCAAAAAGGCGTATATTTCAACACTCAAGGGAATCAAAATTTATGGGGGGTACTTTCCAACTATAAAAATTGGAAAGTAACAAATACAGGGAAAAATATGAAAACTATATAATTGTAATTAAATCACAAAAATATAGTTTTTGAAGTTCGGGAAAAGCCTAGAAAAACTGCGAGACTCGATTCCTGAACTATTTATAATGTTTTAGTACTTACCGTTAGCCGTACCACAGTATTATTTGTACTGTTTGTACTATGGTACCTACGGCTGTGAGGCCGTAAGAGCCGTAACATCATCAACGAATGCAAACGAAGGCACTCGCCAATCAGGATCACCGATGGTGACCGAAGGCCTCCACGCATTACATTATAATGTTTTATGGTATGATCCTATTTGTATCCGGCCACAGCAATTGGGCCGGACTGTCACTCTCGATTTTCATCCCGACACCCGCAAAGCGCACTTCTTGGCAAAACGCCTATAATCTATAATCACTGCACCATTATATCGGCGTATTTACATAAACCACACTATAACGCCGAATAGGATAACGGTCTTGCCTCCCTGAAGCGAGGAAATGTAACTTGTATCCAGTTTGTAATAAGAGTGACGTTAGCGAGACTTTTACACTGTACTGAATGCATGTTGTAAATTAAAAACAGAAGGCTAGCTTCTGTGGTAACGGACTCTATCTATACTTTATTGTACATGAAGGACATAATATAACATAAACCAGTACATCTAGGGTCGGGGGACTAAAGAACGTAAGTCCAAAACCAAAATTATTGGGGCAGTAAAAAAAAACTGTTATCAAATTGTCCTATTATCCTAGTTTGGGATCAGGTCAAGTGATTGTGTTGCGTGGAAGTATTATTATTATTAATTAGTGAATAACATTTTTATTATCTTAATTTCATTGACGGAGAGCTGTCATGAATCGGTGAATAAAACATGTATTATTCAATACATGTTTTATTCAAAATTAAACAAACTGCTATTTCAATTGATTAATTTGCATAGTACAATAAATTTAATGCCAGTTTGACTTACAATCTTTAGTCTGCCAACCCTAGATATAGTAAGTACATAGGCGAGCTTATTTCTATAGAAATTTCAAGTTTTGTAAAAACGTTGACATCATAACACTACCATGGACATGTAGTAGCCGCTCAGGCTCCTTTTTTACGAAATCAAGCCCGAATTGCTGGAAAACTGTGACGAGATCAAATAAAGGGATCCTAAAAATAAAACTGCATGAATACGTAAACATAATACTTAATTAAAGATCTATAAAAATACCAAAATAACCAGCTTATGCAATTTTTTTAATAATTTTGACTATAAGTGGGTTTAAGAGCTTAAAATATTTTTTGTCTTACTTGTTTCGTAATATTGAATTTTTTCTTCGTAATAAAGAAAAAAAAAAAAACAAAACACAAAACTAAAAATATCGCAACTGACAAAATGGTTGGCAGTTGGTACATAAAGACGAACATTTTAGGCACACTGGCTTGCTGCAGCCAACACAAATATGGGAGGTCATCTGATGTTATTATTTGCACGTAATTTTTGTCACATATTATTTAGGTTTTTATTTATGTTAATGGTTTTTTTTGTGCATTAAAGTGTAACAACAGACAAACCCATCGCTAATGCATTCCCTATATTCCCTATTTGGTCGTATTTTGTGGCTGTCTTCAAGCGATACTTCTGCTGCATTCTTTGCTAACACACTAGATGAGTGTGACGAACAGATTGACAAGTGTTAGAGTTACTGTTATTAGCTTTTAAGGCCCCATCTTGGATGGTGAGTTGCAACTTGCGAGATTACAGCTAAGTGTGAGAGCTACTCGCATAGACTAACGTCTGCGGCCGAGTAAATACGAGGGTCTAGTGAGGAACACATCACTTGACCTAAATACACCATGAATTTTGGGTGGTTTGAAAGCTGTAGCGAATTAAACGGATCTACCGTGTGGCGCCGGATTAAGAATAGCGTCACTCCATTTCCTTCCGTGGATGTCGTAGAAGTCGACTAAGGAAATCAATTACCAGGAGACGGGCAGCAGCGTCTTCCTGAGATTCCAACCGCATACTGCTATCGCCAACCCGCCTGCCGAGCGTGGCGATTATGGCAAAATCCCTCATGGTTATGAAAATCACGAAGGAGGCCTATGTCCTACAGTGGGTGTCAGATGGCTGATGATGATGATGATGAAACAGTAGCTGTCGAATACACTAGGTTATTTTTTTTTATAAAAAGGCACTTTCCACAACTACCACGACACAAACTCGAATCTCCCGGCACTACTCCACCCATATTATACCCATCACCAAAGGTTAGGTAGAAGGAAATACTTATTAGTATTAAACTCGCCTATGTACAAATGTTTTTATTGTGCAATAAAGGATTTTCAATCAATCAATCTGAGAGAGCCAATACTAAACAGCTAGAGCAGTGCGTGCGCGCCGCGGGTCCGCGGTTCATTGTTCTGTAGAGAGAGAGAGAGAGGCAGAACTAATTGTTCGCGAATTTTCCAAAAGAAGATTTATCAACTCGAAAAAAGATTTCTCAGCTTATATTTTTCTTAATTTTACGTCTTTATGTAAAAGTAATAGTATAAATAGATGCCATTTTATTACTAAATACATAACCGCGGCTTTCAAACCTCCCAGATTTCAGCGTGTATATTTCATATCCTATCCAATCCTTCAGACCATCTGGTTATTAGCTTCTCCAAGACACGCAAATTATAGCTGCACCTTGAGTAATTCTGGTACATCTGTAGCGTCGCTCTTAGGTAGCTAGTTCACACATTCCAGTTCACTTAGCGTTTTTGTCCCCTGAACAACAATTTGTCATACGTTAATTGGTTCGATGGCAGAATGAGGTAAGAGGAAATAGTTTTTGCGGGACGGCAAATTTACTGAAAACGGCGAATGATCGACGTTGATGAGAGAAGAGCTAATAGAGGTTGACCTTTCGTGGGTGTAATCAGTCAATTTATATCCCACTATTAGCCTTAAGCTAGCCTTAAGCTCCATGCAGAAACACTAGCGCCACCAATGAAAAAAACCGAAGGGTTCCGTACCATTATCTATACAACATTTGAATATTTCAAGCGTCTACCTGTTGCCGTTGTTAATATCGAACAAAAACGGCAAAAAAATCACGTTCGTTGTATGGGAGCCCCCCTTAAATATTTATTTTATTCTGTTTTTAGTATTTGTTGTTATAGCGACCACAGACATACATCATATGTAAAAATTTCAACTAACTATCACGGTTCATGAGATACAGTCTGGTGAGAGACGGACGGACGTACGGACGGACAGCGAAGTCTTAGTCATAGGGTCCCTTACCATTTGGGTAGGGAACCCTAATAACTAAATGCGATCTAATGTATGAAGATTTACACAAGCTGTAATATCTCACTTTGCAAAACATATCTCTTTTTACAGATCGTTTTTCCAAAAGTGTCAATACAATCTCGCAATCATGTTAACAGTGATTTGTATAACCCGCGGCCGTGCACTTAAAGCAAAAAACATGCTTTTGTTGGCATAAATGATATCTATATGTGTGTAATATGATTTGTGCTGACTAAAAATATGTGATTTTTCTCTTCTCAACAATCTAGAGAAGAGTCTAATTAAAAAGTTATTTAAAGCAGCCCATTTTAAATTTCTACAGCACTCCAAAAAAACATTTTTAGTTTTTTTTTTATGACGCCTATAGGTATAGGTACGACCCACTGCAGGGCACAGGCCTTCTCTCAGAGAGAGTATGGGCTACCACGTGTGCCCACCAAGGATTGGCAATTTCCAGCGCAACACCTCAGACACTCAGGTCAAGAAGTTTTACGACGATTTTTGGAGTAAGTCTTTAAATTTAATCAATTTCTATTTATAAAAACTGCTGCATGTTGCGTAGTGTAATCCACCACTACCACCACCATTCGGCCACAAAACGTCCACTGCTGGACATAGGCCTCCTCCATGAATTTCCAAAAAGACCGGTTCGAAGCGACTTGCATCCAGCGTCTTCCTGCAACTTGGATGAGGTCATCTGTCCATCTCGTGGCTGGTCGTCCTACGCTGCGCTTGCTGATATGTGGTCTCCATTCGAGAACTAGTAGTAGTGTAATCCGCACGCAATCAACATGGCAGGCAATAATGCACAAACAGCCGTACATTACTGGCTATTTTATTTGGAAGCTAATTTCTGACTGTATATTATAGCCAACTGAAATTCAACTTTCAAATTCTTTCTGTAATTGATTGTGCACCTTTTCTTAAGTCTCCTTCTGCATTCCGACAAATCTGAACTCAATTAATATCGTAAAACCATCGGGGTATATTTAAAAATCAATTAGCATATCGTGTCCTTAAACTTTGGTCTGGTGTCTGCATTCTAGTTTTGTTACAAAACAGGCCATGACGATACGCCGGGCGAGCATCTAAATATGTGGGCTATAATTAACTTTTAATTCAGATTAGATGTCTTGTCGAGATTTTTTACATTTATAATAATGCCATAGACTCTCTAAAGATAATAGTGTAAATAAGCAACCCAGACGATGTAAAAGAGATTAATGACGTTAAGGTTCCGGCTAAATGAGACAATTACGAGGAACTTCCAAAGTTTTGCTAAATAGGATACATACGTTTAAGTGGACGTAACAAGAATTTTCCCTTTAATAGATAGATAGAGAACACTTTATTTATTGTACATAAAAAAGGAAATTACACAGGTATTTCTTAACAGGTGTTTCTTAAAGTTCAGACGGTGGCCTTATCACTAAAATTGATGTATTCCAGAGAACCTTTGGATGGACTGGACTACTATATTCGAGAGGGAAGTAGATGTACAAACAGAAAATAATTTATTTATGTGGTATTTATCGGAAAATTAAGTACCTAATTTTGATATAACACATCCAAATATAACGTTGATTCTTGTCATCTAAGAGCGTTCAATTACGTGAAATGTAACACGTGAAAACAGGACAGCTATGAACTTATAAAACAAATATTTTTCGATACTCGACTGCCTCATTGGTCTAACAGTAATACGCTTGACTACCGAGCCAGAGCTCGTGGGTTCAGTTCCCCGTGGAGGTCGTCATATTTGATATGTACAAATGGCCTCGATGTTTATGACATCCTAGCACAGAGTAGCACTACTGCAGAATCTATCGATAATCTACTGACGATCAATATTGTAAGCAAAATCTATGCCAAAGCCAAAGATTTTTTACACATTCAAGACATTGATTGATCCGTAGCCTTCAAAACATTGTCTCGCTTATCTCCGCCCATAAGTTTGTAGTTCTCCGTGCCTTCGGTCTAAGTGCACGCCATTATGATGCCAGATCGAATAATAATTATGTCATACAAGGCAACGGATGTGTTTATCAATTACATCTATATTAAGACAGCCGAGCGTGGTCGGACTTCAAGGCGCATGAGGTGGTTATTACTTGTGACAGTTGCTTATACGATGTAGAACTTTGGGCCTTTTGAGATGTAATAGTTTCGAGTCTGTTTATGCCAGCAAATATCCATACTCAATGCTCAATATTTTATTGCATTCCACAAGTATAAACAGATGATATTTAAACCTAATATGGATATTTGTGGACCCACAAATATCCATGTGGCACGCAACATCATAGTTATAGGAGGCTTTTATAAAGTAAGACTATGCAATTCACCAATATACTCACACCTGTTACTAGATATTTGAATACTTCACTTCAGCCTTTAAACTATTCTTAAAGATAACAGTATTCTTCATTGCAGATCAAGGTATACATGTATAAACATATGTATTCAGGCTTAGCGAATTTGTATCAGTAACCACAATTTTATTTGTAAAAGGACAGTGCCAAATAATAAATCCATAGATTTTTCTCATTTTATTGTTAAATATTGATACATGTTTAATTTAAGTATTTAATAATAACAAAAATTCTAAAGACTTAAAAAAAATATAAATTTGTCCCAATAGTGCTAAAACAAAAGCTACTCTTTGTTAGACCCAATTAATGAAACCAAATCGTAAGGATATGATAGATAGTACCTCATCTGTAGCAAAGTATACTGCTATAAATGTAATTGAATTTTCCAAAAATGTTAACGCAAACGCATTCGACCTTGTTGCAAATATTTTCGGCATCTCATTCACACTTATCGCTGCAGCATTAACACTGCTTCTCTTTCTTGCAACTGCAACCGTCATTGCCACATTTTTGGTTCCCGTCGCAGAGGCAAAGCTGTCCTTTACAGCAATCCTTGCAACCTTGAGTACAGACACATTCTGTGTTGCCACATCTCTTATCAGAGTTACAGACACACCCCATTCCATCACTGCAGATGCAGTATTTGTTTCCTTTTTGTGTACAGATGCATTTAAACTTATTACACTTTGAATCACCATCGCATACGCAGCTGAAGCTGCAGCAATCACAACAATTCTCCGTTGTTGTTACGCAGACACAAACTTCATTGCCGCAAATCTTGTTGCCGTCACAGACGCAAATTTCACCGCAGCATTTGCAAGTCTTCGACTCTTTTTTCTTACAAACGCAATGAGTGTTGTTGCATTTCTTGTCATCGTCACAAGTGCAAACTTTACCTTCGCAACATTTGCAGGCTTGGCAAGTGCAGCTAGCCTTGCCACATTGCTTGTCACCGTTGCAAAGGCAGGCCTTGTCTCCGCAACAATTGCATTGTTTCTCTCCTGAACTGACGCATTTGCAGCCATCATTACCGTATTTCTTGTTACCATCACAAATGCAAATTTTATTAGGAGACTTTGCGCAGAAGCAAGCGGATTTTCCGCATTTCTGGTTGCCATTACAGACGCAAGTTTTTCCACTGCAACACTTGCACGATTTAGCGGCTTGGATGCAAACACACCTATCTTTGCCGCATTTCTTATCTTCGTTACAGAAACAAGCGTTTCCGCTGCAACACTGGCAACTTTTTCCTTCTTTTTTAACGCAAATGCAGTCAACCTTGTTGCATTGCTGATCTCCATTGCAGATACAGTCTTCTTCACAGCAATCACAAGATTTCCCTCCGGCTTTATTGCAGGCGCATCCACTCTTACCACAATTCTTATCTCCATCACAGAGACAAGCCTGCTTGCAGCATCCACATACTTTTCCCGATGCTTGGTTGCAAACACACCCTATACTGCCGCATTTCTCATCTCCGTCACAGAAACAAACGTTTCCGCTGCAGCACCCACAGTTTTTTCCTCCTTTCTTAACGCAAACGCAGTCAACCTTGTTGCATTGCTGATTTCCATCGCAGATACAGTTTTCTTTGCAGCAGTCACAAGATTTCCTACCGTATTTGTCGCAGGCACATCCTATTTTGTCACATTTTTTATCTCCGTTGCAAGAACAGCTCTTCCCTTCACAACAGACGCATGACTTAACCCCAGACTTGACGCATCTACATCCAACGTTCCCAGATTGTTGGTTACCATAACAGATGCATATCTTGCCACCGCAGCATCGGCAACCTTTGTACGTGCATCCATCCTTGCTACATTTTTTGTCCGCTTCACAAAAACAAGCTACTCCACAGCAGCTGCAATCTTTGACACAGGCGCAGACATCTTTGCCACATTTCTTATCGCCATCGCAGGAGCAGCTTTTTCCTTCGCAACAGTTACAAATCTTGTTTCTAGATTTGATACAAGCGCATTCGTCTTTCCCGCACTTCGTATCACCGTCACACGCGCAAATCTTTTCTACTGTCTTCACACAAATGCAACCATCGGCTCTACACTCTTGGTTGCCATCGCAGACGCAGATCTTGCCTTGACAGCATTGACAGCTTTTCCCTTTATTTTGGATGCAAATACATCCCTCCTTACCACATCTCTTATCTTGGTCACAAGAACAAGGCTTTAATCCCTTGCAATCTTTGTCTCCACAATAGTCACGTTGCTTTCCAGTGCAAGTGCATCCTTCTTTGCCACATTTATTGTCTTTATCGCAGCTACAACAGGCACCTGACTTTCCTCCTGAGCTTCCACTTTTGATGCAGTTGCAGTTATCTTTCCCACATTTGGCATTGCCGTCACAAAAGCAAGTTTTACCCTCACAGCACTTACATTGCTTCTTTCCGTCGTCTTTAGATTTCAAAGCGGTGGAGCAGCAGCAATCGTCACAGCGCACAGGCTTTCCATCCTCGTTGAAAACGATGCAGCAACACTTTGTCTTTGCAGTCTTGAAGCAGCAGCATGGTAGTTTCGCGGCTTGGCTGGTGCAGCAGCAGTCTTGACAGCAGACAGTGGTCGGTGGTCGAGAAGTGGTCGCCTGCTCAGTGTTCTTACAGCAGCTTTTATTGGCCTCTTTCTTGTAGATAGGCATCTTGGGGATTCTGTTGAAAAAGACAAAAGGCTATTGAATAAAAATACAATTCCACTTATCCTACTAATTGGTTTTTCTGATGCAACTATTAAATAAAATATAAACTACGCAATACCTCTACAAAATTGTGATTCAAACTTGTGATTCATCAACATACTTAGAAAAACATGTATCATACAGGCTAAAAATGTTCCTTATCTAGTTAATTATCTTTCAACCGTATAGCCAGGAGAAAGTGGGGAGACGCCCTACTAAATTTGCGCTTTAAAGCTTAATATTTCGCAAACGGAACCCTAAATAAAAAAAATAACAAAATTAGCCTTCCTACGCCCACAATATTTTTAAACGACCAATCTAACGATACCCTGGTGCACCGTGGTGCAGGAGAGAAAAAAAAAATGGCGTCCCTAATTTAGGTGTAGGAGGGTTACCATAAAAAAAATTTATTTAATCTACAGTTTGGTCGGCGTGATTAATATGTATGTCTATGACGAATATCAGCTTTCTCATGCTAATCGTGTCTGAGCTAGGCTGCGTACAGACAGACGGACAGACGGACAGACAGACAGACAGACAGACGGATGGACGGACACTATAAGGGTTACTTGTCGACTACGGGGCCCTAAAAAGGACTGAGGCCGTTTTTGAGTGTGATTTTTGTAGGAAGAAATACTTCTATGATTTTTTTATTCGTACATAGTTCGAAATGTTTTATTTTTAGGACAAATTATGTGAATATGTAATTTAATTAATTATGTGATCTGATGAGCCACACAGTTGAATGTTTAAAATAAAACAATGCGAAAATATAAAAAGAAAATAATTTGCTCAGAAATAAAGTAATCAATTATGAGTTAACCTACAAGAGTTCGTTTTGTCCTTTTGAAGTTAGTAAACCTAAGAATTACTCCAAAAGTATGACTAAAATGTCGATAAATCAGCTCTTTATTTATTTCGATAAAGGCTCAATTTCTCATACACAAACAATCTCTTAATCTCCTGTTAACAGTTTGTTAATATGCAGCTGTCATTTGGTCAAAGTGTATCCAGAAAATCATTAACAGCTATTAACAGTAGTTCACAGTTGTAAGTGCGCAAGAAACTGAGAGTTCTCCGCCATATTAATTAGCCTACGACCTATTCTCAGACCTACAAAATATACATACACAAAAAAATTCATAAACATCGGTGAAGCCGTTTCAGAAGAGTTCGATAACAAACACTGCGACACGAGATTCTCATATATTAGATTAAAATGACATACCTCAAAATTCCAATGCAACAATAATCTCCAATCTAATTAGTACGGGATAACAATACACACACAGCTGTTTCTTATCAGGCAATGACTGTTATGTTCGCACACTGTTTACAGCAAAACTTTTAATTTGTATTGATAACGAGTCACTTAGTACGAATGATAACAGCCCTGTGTCGTACCGCACATTTATACACTCAACGGACTAGAACGGAGTGCAAACAGTATTGTGTCGTGTGGAAAAGGCGATTCTATTAGTGCCGTGCGAACGCGGGGTAGGTTCTAGAGTTTACAGAGTGTTGTGAAATGAGATGAACTTCGTTGGTGACTCATACATCGTGATTCATGAGAGACGTTGTATTGTGGTTTAAATGATCTTTTCGCAGAGCTGGGGTCGTGTAAGAAAACTAGTTCTTATCGTATTTCCATAGTGGAATGGAAAACTTTGTTGTGCGTAATTAAGTAGTATAGACGTGTAGTTATGGTAGCTGGAAACGATCGTATCACTAAACGTGGTATATTACATGTAGGGTTATTTTTAGGGTTCCGTACGAGTACCAAAAGGGTATGGGAGCCTATTACTAAGACTACGCGGTCCGTCCGTCCGTCCGTCCATCCGTCTGTCACCAAGCTATATCTCATGAACCGTGATAGTTAGACAGTTGAAATTTTCACAGATGATGTGTTTCTGTTGCCGCTATAACAACTAATACTAAAACGGCGGCTCCCATACAACAAACGTAATTTTTTTGCCGCTTTTTGATCGATATTAATAACGGCAACAGGTAACATAAAACATAAACATAAACTCACGCCTGTATCCCAGAGGGGTAGGCAGAGACCAGGGACTGCCACTTGCTACGATCCTGACATTCCTTCCTCAACATTCATTAGTCGTTGCATGCACGCACGCCAGTTTCGGGTACTTTTTATCTTGCCCTTTATTATTACATCCCCTATTTGGTCGAAGTATGTCCGTCTGGGTCGTCCCTTGCCGGCCCTTCCATCCACATTCGCTCGATTGTTTTGTCAATCTTTCTTCCTTCATCCTCTCCACATGTCCAAACCAACGCAACATTCCTTTCTCAATTCTTGTCACTACATCCTCTTTCAGTCCACAACATTCTCTAATCACACTATTGCGTATCCTGTCATTCAAAGTAACGCCAGACATACTTCTCAAGGAACTCATTTCTACTGCATTAATCCTACTTTCTTGCTTCTTTTGCCATACCCAAGTCTACATAAGTGTTGGGACCAGCACTCCATCATGGATAGCCAATCTAGCTCTTTTGGAGATGTTTTGGCCACTCACAAAGGAGTGCAATGCACCGTTTACACAATTTCCTGCTTTTACTCTTCTTTCTATATCACCTTCACACTTGCCATCCCTGGTTAAGAGGCTCCCCAAATATAACAGCAACAGGTAGACGCTTAAAATATTCAAATGTTGTATATGTTATAGGCAATGTGTATAATGCAGGCATTCTATACATTTCCTAGGTATTGTATAGAATGCCGGGGTCGTCCAGGCAATGTGTGAAATGATATTAAATGTTCAAACTATTTTACACTTTACCTAGGATATGTATGGAATACCTAGGCATTGTATAGAATGCCGGTTGACGCATAGGTAATGTATGTAACGTGTTTTTTTGCGTAGACAGCGTTTCTCACATAGCAGATCCCTTCGGATAAACATTTACAACGTACAGTCAAGTGCACGTAGAGCTTTACATTTTGACATTTCCACCTCTCTTATCTTCTGCGGTATAAACATAAAAAGAGTGCTCTGAAATGTGACGTCATAAGCCAGTATTTTCATACAAAAATCCGTTTAAAAAGTAACTCATTTGATATTTTGTCCAATACCCAAATGTGCCTTTTAGAATATCCCTGTGTAACCTTTCTTTAGTGTAGTCAGTAATATGCCTAGCATTATCATAAGACTAATTGGAGGGTCTAATAGATTATTGAAAAGGGGTAATAATATTGAAAAGTTTAAGAACCTGTGCTCTAAATAAACAATATATTCATCATCGTAAGTCCTAACTATGAATACAGTAGAGAGCTTATTGATAGGCATACGTGTGCAAAAGATACAGTCGACAAAACATCAATCTTATATGATATTCTTTTTGTTGCACTAATCCGTGCTGAGGACAATTTCAAAAACCTATTTAGAGGCTAAAAATTCCACCCATGCCAGGACTTGAACCCGCGACCTCATTCTTGGGCTGCAAGTGATGTAAATTGCTTCAGCCAGATGTCGCAGCCCAGAGAAGTTTGTAAAGAGGAGCGCTGGCACGGTTAGCCAGAGGTCGCGGGCTCAAGTCCCGGCATGGGTGGAATTTTTAGCCTCTAAATACGTTTTGATCAATATTATATGTATACCTACGTGCGCTCTAATCATGGGGGTGAGTCTCTTAAATGTACATGTACAGTGGTTGGATAGAGTGATTTTAGTGCAGTAACAGTAAACTTGTTTCATTGACACTTGGTAGTCCACCGAACCAATCGCATTCCAAAGGTATAATTTAACACGGCGCCTCGCGCGATTCGATTTCGAGAGAAGCCCATAGAAGAAGAACAAAAGGAAGTAGAAGAAAGACATTTATTGGGCCAAATTAACACGTCACAAGAAAAAAAAGGCATAACAAGTGACATAAACACCAAGGAAAAACAAGTCACATAAAAACAACCTAGGACAAGGCAAAGTCAGCAAGGGAAAATATAGCGAGGAATAAGAACCATTGTCGTGCTAATACCACAATATTGAACAAAGATGTCATGCATTACATTGAGGTCGACTTTGCAACGAACAATAAAGTTTGACCTCCTGTCGACTGTACATTATGGAATAATAATTGTGTTATCGGCGCCTGTAGTGTCGTGTGAACACATCCTGCCCTGTGTGTTAGTGCGGTGTGACCACAATCAGAGTGGCGTGTGCAAATTTCTTTTGTTTCTAATGAAAACCCAGTTTCTGTATTGTATTGAGAAATTCAAAAACATAAACATAACAGTCATAACATATGGCCTCAGTCTGGGTGCATTCCCATGTTTGTGATGTCCTTGCCTGGTTACCATAGCACAGGGTATCCTAGTTTGGGACCAGGACAAGTGATTGTGTTGTGCGGAAGTTATTATTATATTATTGTTATAAACTCACGCCTATGTCCAGAAGGGGTAGGCAGTGACCAGGGTTTGCCACTTGCTATAATTCTGACAAACCTCTTTCGCTTCATCAATATTCATTAGTCGCTGTATACACGCACGCCAGTTTTGGGCACTTTTTATCTTGCCCTTCGCTAATACATATACCCCTATTTGGTCGAATTATGTCCACCTAAGACGTCTCTTTCCGCCCTTCCCATCCACATTCACCCGACATGTTTCATTCGTCAATCTTTCTTCTTTCATCATCTCCATAAAGTCCAAACCAACCAACGCAACATTTCAGATTGCAGAATTTCACCAACTGAATTATTAAGTAACTAGCTGTTGCCCGCGACTTCGTTCGCGTCGTAACTTTGATGTGTATTTTTCCGGGATAAAAAATAGCCTATACGCTAATCCAAGCTATAATCTATCTCTGTGCAAAATTTCATCCGGATCCTTTCAGCCGTTTTTGCGTGAAATAGTAACAAACATCCATCCATACATACAAACTTTCGCGTTTCTAATATTAGTAAGGATCTTATAATCTTGGTTCTAGTTTTAAACTTTAGATGTTGCTGTTTCTAAACTCCTGGTTTCTCGAACCCTTTGATGTTTTTTTGTTCGTCTAACACAGGGGTTCCAAAGAACAACGGGCGATGCCACAGAAAACGTTTTAAGTTGTTTTTATTGGTGTGCCATATCATTTCTAATAGAGCGCGCGCGACAACATAGGTACTGGATCTCTAAGTGTGCCGTGCACTGAGAAAGTTTGGGAACCCCTGGCCTACCAGATATTTACTATTGACATGAGAACATCCTAAAGTATGTGCGTTTCATTTTACACGTGTCGAAATCTAATAACATTTGAGCAAACAACTTCGCTCGACCCCGTGATAAACGCGCAATAACTAGATTTATGCTGCGTATAAAACTTAAAATTAGTAAAACAGCTGCACCGTTTTATTCCTCTGCTATATTTGCAACATTACAACTACATAATAAATAGTTATATTCGTGTACTTTTAGGTTGGCAGTATGGCATTTTCTCATTCGTCTTAGTTCTAAAAAAAAAAATTATTTCGGTTACATAATCCATTTACACAAAACACCCATAAAGGTTTGTACGATTTTTTTTTCTTATTTCATTTAACGCGAAAAAGGATGGCGCAGCTTTGACGTTCATTAAGTAAACTTTGCATTTCAACAACAGACCAATACCACTAGTTCTATATCTGCGAAGGAGAGGAGAGAGAGGCTCTGCAACAGAGGGCGTAGCCCGAGAGGAAAAAATATGTTTGCAGAATACTCAGAATACGCAGGCCGCTTCCAACCGGTCTTTTTGGAAATTCATGGAGGAGGCCTATGTTCAGCAGTGGACCTCTTGTGGCTGAATGATGATGATGAATACTCAGAAAATTTTATTTTAACGTACAACATTTTGTTTTTTGAATTTTAATATACAATGTTAGCCGCTACCTTCGGGTCTACCTTCGTATGGTCCGGTTTTATTTATTGGGTTTTTGTCTGTTGTGTATTTAGTTTTTTTTCTGTTGTTGTGCATAGTATGTTACTTATCTGTTTTTTGTTCATGTAATGTTTTTTGTTGGTATAATAAATGTATTTCTTCTTCTTCTTAAAGCATTCTCCGCTGTTAATAATACAGTTGACAGCTCATCAACCTTTACATCCACGCACTCTACTCGGTTAGGGCGATTTACAACAAAGCCGCAAAGGTTGACCAGTGCGCTTGTGGAATGATCTGCCGGTTTCAATAAGGCGCTCCTCATCTCCCGCTATATTTAAGACGAGAGTAAAACAATTATTTCTATCTAATTAATAACTTTTTCTATAAGTATTAATTTACTTCTCTACATATATCTATGTAGGTATATTACCTTTTGGTTGTCCAGATCACACACTTGCTACAAGCAACTATTTGTGTAAGTACGCATATTTATGTATAGTATTCAAGTATGATATATGTAAGTTTATTATTGTTATTACGTATATGTACCTATTTCTATTAATATTCGTATGTGCACCGACTACCCGTATCTATTTCTCCTTCGGTAAATTTTCCAATATAAGGTTGCCTGGAAGAAATTGCTATTAGCAATAAGGCCGCCTATTGTGTCTTTTCTTTTCTCATTGCTGTTTCTGCAACATTTTTTTCCGGTATACAATAAGGAAAATACTAATCTTTTCTCGCACCATCGTAACTACTCATATTATGTACTGTCAACAGTGAATCAAACTTTACATTTTAGTTGCAAAGTCGCCCGTAACGTGACTGAGTAGAGTGCACGGACGTAAAGATAAGTGTGCTGTCGACTGTACGTCTAAAGTTAAAATGCTATTTTAAGGATTGAAGAGTGAAAGTGGCGGTACCTGGTTTGGTTACCCGGTGAGGATTCTGTAATAATTTGCAAGTCAAATATTGCCCGAAGATTGCGTCATGACCATGGCTCAGAGAAGTTGCCTTGCTCATTTCACTTTTAAATACACCCGTTTGCATTTGTTTTTTCTTTTTCAATAAAATTTTAAATAATATTTTCGTAAAACAGGGTTACACATTGATGCTTGCTGGCTGCCAAACTAGGTCTCCCTGTGCTAGGGGTTAAATTTAACCTAAATTAAAACTTAATGGAAAACTATTTTGTTGGATATTTAACCGTAAAATAAATAAATAAATTGTTATTCAGTCCCTTTCTTATACTAACAGTGCACAGAGTCATTTATAAAAACAGAATTCCTTTAAAACATAACACTCCATGCACAAATGCAACTTACTTAGGAATTTGAATATTTAAACTGCATTTCAGGAGTGTCTTAAGTAATCGTGTTTTTATAACTAAGACTGTTATTGTTTGTAATAATATATTTAAAGTATGAGTTTCTTTCTTTACAAAGTTACTCCAAGAAAACGCGTGCATCTCTTGTCGAATCGCAATACATTTCACTTTTTAAAAGACGTTTAAAGATGATTGGCTGTCTGAACCGATACCGGTCCCCGGTGGGAATCGAACCCGTTATCCCGCGGTGTGTAAGACAAGGTATTTTACGGTGCATGGATCACAGGCAAAATCTATCTAACCAATCAGCCCATAAACGGAACCCACTGTTGGGCATAGGCCTCCTTTCTTTCACGCCAACCCATCCGGGGGGCGAGTTCCTAAAGTGAATCGTTGTTCAATAGAGTCGTATTATTACGATAATGGTTGTTTCATTGACACTATCGGTAGTCTAGTAACCAATCGCATTCCAATGGTATAACCCGTGCAACTTAACTCGGCGATTTTCTACGCGAGAGATGCCTGCTTGATTTGCGCGGGTTATACCGTTGTAATGACATTGTACTGCTATTGCTTAGTATACTAATAAATACATACATACACATACATAAACTCACGCCAATATTCCAGATGGGTAGGCAGAGACCAGGGACTGCCACTTGCCACGATCCTGACAGATCACTTTCGCTTCCTCGACATTCATCAGAACATTTCGTTTCCTCAAGCAAACGTTACACATAATATCTGTGCGTGTGTACTAACAGTGGCCGCAGCAAGGACCCCTTACATTAGTCGCTAAACATCGCTTCCAGTCAGTTCCGGGTACTTTTTATCTTGCCCATGCTTTTTAGACTACTAAATATAGGCAAATAACAGCTAATTGTCTTGCTCATGCTCATATCATTCTATTGAAAGACATTCTATCTAAAGATGTTATCGTATATTCGCCCTTTGTGACGCCCTTTAAAAGTCCTATATTAATGTCCTGGCTTGTATCGTTCGGGCAAACATACTTTGCTCATTTTCCTTTTTGTGTTTCTGCTTCACTGAAGATGATAAAAATTTGTCAGTCGATTAAATCACTGCAATTTGTTGGCAGCAATATCCCCTCTCGTAAAACGCGTCTGAAACTCTGTAACGTGAAGTATTAGATCTATTTTCCGAGTCGTTATCTGTAATTTCTGGTAATTCAGTATTTATACCCTGCACTAAGTTATTTGTTTCACGAAAGTACCCGAGATATAAATAAACATTGCATAATAGAACGCCTTTATCCCTGAGGGGTAGGGAGAGACCAGGGTTTTTTACGTGTCACGACCCTAACAGACCCCTTTGATCTCGTCAACATAAATGAAAATAAACTAGAGTGTGGCAAACGAAAGCGTGACCTTAAATTTTCTTTAAAGTCTTTACTGGCACGACTAAAGGACTGTCAGTGCTGTCGGACAACTGTTAACATTGTAACTTCATAATTTTGATACTTGTTGGCTGATTATTTATGATGTGCGAGTTTATTTTTTTTAATTTCCCGCCATTTTCTCAGGTTACGCTTTCGTTTGCCAGACTCTATTTTGTAAATTCTTATAAAAACCAAAAAAGCTGACTGCTGACTAAATGGACCAAAAACGTTTGATTTTTCAGTTTTGTATTTCTAATATATAAAAATCTCGTGTAGGCTAATTATTATGGCATAACAACGTTTGCCGGGTCAGCAATTTTCTTTATAATAAGACATTTTATACTTTTTACAAACAGCACGACTGCTGACGCCCGCCATTTTGTTTGTTTAGTGACATATGTCTACCTAGTTAGACATAACTTCGAGAAGGAAATCCAGAGAAGAATTCAGCTGGGCTGGGCAGCATTCAGGAAACTCCGTCGAGTCTTCTCGTCGCCTATACCGCAGTCTCTAAAGACAAAAGTCTTTAATCAGTGCGTCCTACCCGTCATGACATACGGGGCCGAAACGTGGACACTCACGGTTCGACTAGTCCACCAATTTAAAGTCGCTCAGCGAGCTATGGAGAGAGCTATGCTAGGTGTTTCTCTGCGGGATCGAATCCGAAACGAAGTAATTCGCCAGAGAACCAAAGTGATCGACATAGCTGAACGGATTAGCAAACTGAAGTGGCAGTGGGCTGGTCATATCTGCCGCAGGACCGATAACCGTTGGGGAAGACTGGTCCTAGAGTGGAGACCGCGAATCGGCAAACGTAGCGTAGGACGCCCTGTGACCAGGTGGAGCGACGACATTCGCAAAGCGGTGGGCAGTGACTGGGAAAGAAGAGCCTTAGATCGAGCTCAGTGGCGTGTCTTGGGAGAGGCCTATGTCCAGCAGTGGACTGACACCGGCTGATGATGATGATGATGAGTGACATATGAGACGTGACACTCATCTCATCAGCATTCCTAGTAAGTAACTGTCCAGTGTATTAGATTATCCATTTTAATAGTTCCAAAGTGTCAAAGTATGTATGTATTTGACAGTTCGGAGTAGGTTAAATTGGGCGACTCCATACACTGGAGAAGTTACGTAGTGGCGCCCCAGTACCTTTCATTTGAGACCTCTTTTGTCAAAATCGGTCTAGACGTTTACCTTCCGGGTGATCATAAAGGTATTTTACACACTTATACGCGAAGATCGTTACCTACCCTTGTCCTTTCTTTATGACAAATGAGGTCAAGCAGATTACATTTTACAAATAGTTTAATAAAATTAAACGACTTTTGTCCACGGCTTGTGTACATTTCTGGAACTTTCACGTGGAACTGAGTAGGTACAGCTTTCGTTTAGTTTTTGTTTCTGACACATTTATCAGGCGAATGCCATTAGCTCCAGACATTGAGTTGAAATATGTCTATGACGCTGGAACATCTGTCCGTTAAATACTTTTTATTTACTCCCAAGGCCTTAGGGTTCGTGTTTGTTCTTATCATTGACTGCCTCGTTAGTCTAGCGGTTACACGCTTGATTACCAAGGCAGGCGTTGCATGTTCTATAACGTGGACACAATGTCTTGGTCTTAAAGTCCTAGTTTAAGACTGACTCCATAGACATTGTGTTGTGTGCACGGCATAGAACCCAAGCGTGTAAGTAACCGCTACACCAGACCTAAAAGCTGACAAATTATGTATTCGGTCAATTGATTCTGCTAAGTGTCGCTGTACCTTTATTTACTCAGCTAATCAACATAATTGTTGGTTGTACAAATGTTTTTGCAGATTTTTTTGTTCAACAAATACTATTTCATACTATTTACAACCGTTCTCTTTTTTAACACTGCGAAATTTCTAGTCTGGCTAAAGGAAATTCTAGTTTAAGACTAACTCCTAGTTTAAGAACAAGACATTGTATTCTGTGCACGGTTTAGACTCGCAACCCCGGCCTTAGTAATCAAGCGTGTTAAGTCAAAACATAATTTTCTCTGTCCTGTGGTGTTAGGCGACCAACGATGATAAGGATACCCCGTGCTATCGTAAGCAGACTAGGACAAATATGAAAAAAACTCCCAGATTATTGCTTTTCCCACAAATCGAAATCGTCGCCGCCTGTGGGTTTACCCCCGGTTTCTGTTACCCTAACAATCTGTTAATCTGTAATCTACTGTTTGCGATAGATAAACTGACTGTTAGTGGACGAGAAACTGGTGGTTAGTAATCAAACCTGAGAGAGCCTTATGTCGATTTGAGGAAAAGGGCTGTCCAT
Source organism: Yponomeuta malinellus (assembly GCA_947308005.1). Lineage (NCBI taxonomy): Eukaryota > Metazoa > Arthropoda > Insecta > Lepidoptera > Yponomeutidae > Yponomeuta > Yponomeuta malinellus. The sequence goes on along the minus strand of OX371004.1, from coordinate 3,600,636 downwards.
TCACTCCATCAATTCTGTTTCCGAGTTTTGTTTGAATGTGAAGTTGGACTTTATTGTTATTTTATGGCGTTACTGCGTTTTAATGACGTATAAATCTTTCTTCAAACGTGTCTCGGTAGACTTCATTGGTAGTGGGGCAATGAGATTTGTTTGTTATGTTATAGTGATGGTCTAGTTGTAGCAAGAACGCATCTATCTTAACCTCCTCAGTCCTGACCTTGAAAATAACAATGGTTTTCAATTGTTATTTTCAAGGTCAGGACAGAGGAGGATAATGTGACGTCATTAAACATTGTTCTTGTCACACACACGAGAAATGGCACTGGATGAAAAGCGGTAGAAGAACTATAATCCAACCCTTCAGATTAGCAATCATCTAAGACACTTAAAAGGCAGGTTCCGGTGTGAAATCTGGGGGATCAGCGGTATAAGTTGAGCGGTATAAGCGGCACTTTTTTGCGGGAATTTATATAGAGCGTGATTCGGAGATCGTTAGCAATATTTTGAGGGACTCGTCTTTTCGTGTTGCACAAAAATTTTGTTAGGTACATATGATGATTTAAAAGTTATTATGTATTTTTTTATAGATTCACTTTATCTACGCCATGATTCCAAACTGTAATAAATAAGTGGTACAAAGTACCTATCGTGCCACTGACGGACGATTTAGATTTTGAGAATGTTGAGTGGACCAGATTATGTATTAGGGTGAGTAAAGCTGGAAATTTCTAAACTGGTGTGCATCTGAGGACATTTATGTCAATTTTATTATAGGTATTTGAGACTGATAGCATGGAGCAAAATGTAGTAAGTCCGCACATATTGACTTGTCTTTCCTGTGGGCTAGGCCGACTAAGATTTCAGGATGGTGTAGGTGCTGGGCAAGCCTACTTCATCTAGAAAACGATGTCCCAGGCACTGCGGCGTCCGAGCAGTCCCTTCACCCATCTAGTGTGACTGAAATGTGAGTGAAGGTGAAGTGAAGGTGCCACTGGACGCTGCATAAATCATTTCATTACGTTAAGTGCAAAGGCCAAGGCAATCGTAAGTGAAATTAAGATTTAAAAAAAAATTACGTGTTAGTAATTTATAAATATAGTAGCACGTTTGATTTACCCTCATTAGATTAAGTATAACACTTTTGACCTTTTTGGTAAATAAAGAATTTGTAGGTATTTGTATTTCATATTTTGTCGATCATCGATTGATCTGCGTAAATCATACTAAATTAAATAATTTACGCAAATCATTTGCTACAATCCGATTCCACGAACAACATACATAAACTCACACCCGTATCCCAGAGGGGTAGGCAGAGACCAGGGACTGCCACTTGCCACGATCTTGACAGATGACTTTCGCTTCCTCAACATTCATTAGTCGTTGCATGCACGCACGCCGGTTTCGGGTAAGTACTTTTCGTTTCCTCAAACAAACGTTACATATAATATCTGTGCGAGTGTAGAAACAGTGACTGCAGCAAGGACCCCTTATATTAGTCGCTAAACAACGAACCAATAAACATCAACGTCATAACGGCGGACTAGAAACATGCTAATCGTTACGGGGTAGCCAGCCTCGACATAATTTAGGAGCCTTGCATCCTTATTTAGCCGTGTGACGTAAGAGCCCATTCTAGTGCGAGCGAGCTGCCGAATCATTGGAAATTAATCTGTAATGTTTGTTTGGGTGAGCGGTGGTCAGTGACTGGGAAAGAAGAGTCTAAAGAGCGGTCTAGTTTACTCGGAAGCGAGAGATCCAGGTTCGATTCCCAGTGCGGGCATGTACCTGTGGACTTTGTTCTCTAAGTTATGTACATTTTTGTGAAGTTATAATAGCAATACCACTGTATGAAGTTGTCCGATGTAACCTACTCCGAACTGTCACATACATACCTATTATTTTGACACTTTAGAGTCGTCAAAATGGTTAGCCCGATAGAGTGGACAGTTACGTAATAGAAAGGCTGGAGTGTTTCTGAGTGAAGTGGGACTTTGGTTGAGTTGCATATTTTTGATACAGCTAGGTACTTTTACTTGTATAATAGAACTTGTAGTTTTTTCTGAGGTTAACACGAGCACTAGACATAATAAAACTGAATTTTAACGGATATTTACTCGTTTACTGTTCATTTTACAATTTTTCCGGCGTTTCGGTACTTTTGCAAGTGCCGTGGTCTCGGTAGACGAGGTGACAGGCGCTAAAATATTTTTGGAACGTAACTTAATAATTTTTGCCGAGGGTAGTAAACTAACAGTTAACGCGTTCAAAAGACGCCTAAGAGTAAATAAATATCCGTTAAAATTCAATTTTATTAGAACTTGTAGATTAGACAAGGGCCTAACGGTACAAAACTAACACGATTCCGTCAAGTTAACTTCCAACTTTGCAATGACAACTGCGTATGTGACAACGAGTCTTAGCTATTCGTGTTAAGGTCGACATTCCGGCTGACGTCTGCTGCATAAAACTATACTGAACGACCTCGAGAAAAGTCGGTGTCATCCCTCCCACGTGACACGCTTAGGTAATCTGTGGTTTTGTATTGGAATTTTAGTCATAATCATAAGCAGTCGATAGTACAGTAGACAGCACATCAACCTTTACACGCGTGCACCCTGATCGGGTACGTTACGGGTAAACTTGCAACCAAAGCGTAAAGGTAGTCCTGCTGTCTACTGTACACATATCTTCCACCTTAGGGCGCTTGTACACGTGCGGCACGTGTTCCAACTGAAGCCGTCGCCATTCGCTTACATTTCACCAAGTGTTGTTCCCTTGATGATTTGGTCACTCCATTTAGCGGGTGGTCTGCCTCGAGGTCCCTTCCCTGCATATGGCTCATCACAATATTATAATGACAGGTATTTGTTAACCGTACGATATACTAAAAAAGGACAGAATACGTCGTTGACATGTATTCGATATCAGAGTGTTACTCATACAGAATTGTTTTTCTTTTGCTTTCAGGTAAGACATTTCTGCTGATCTGTACAAAGTCCAGCTCGAAGGTAATTCAGCAAGGTTCTACTTCAGCTTATTTAATCTCATGTAGATACTCCTTCGAGGAGCTTAGTGCTGCCAACAGTTTCTTACACGCCTCTCTGTCCAAGGTCAAGTCATACCAGGGGCCTAATTATGCGCACCAGATCCTGTTGGAATCCTGACGTTTGCTTGAGCAATTTGCATGGAATTTGACAGTCGGACGATCGAAATCGTTTCGGTCAGGGTACAAAAATCAAACTTTTTCGAGATGTCTTCAGACGTTAATAAAAATACAGGAATAAAAAAATAAAAAAACTGTAATTATTCCGAAGTCCCTGGTTCCACAAAAACACTTTTTTAAAGTCGTGATAATTTCACACAAAATATTTGCTCAAATTCCTCTTGAGATGTCCAACGAGCACACACGAGTTATGTTACGATAGCTTTCAAGATCCAATATCGGATAGCTATACTCGATAGCTATAAATTCCATCCTCAGCTTCCAATTTACCGAGCCGTGCAAGAAAAACGCAACTTTTTCTATGACACTCGATCACACAGAAGGTCTAAGGAAGAAAAAAATTGACGAAAAAGAGATAATAGCACAAAACCAAAAAACCCGTTAGCTAGCCGTTATTGGACAAGGAAGCGAGGTACATTCATATATGGGTACATTTACGAGTAACACAAGTACAATCAATCATCATCATCATCATCATCAGCCTATGCTTATCCACTGCTGGACATAGGCCCCTCCTATAGCACGCCACTGAGCACGGTCCTCGGCTACTCTCATCCAACTCTTGCCAGCCGCCCTGCGAAGATCATCGCTCCACCGAGTCTGAGGACGTCCCACACTACAATCAATCAACCAGCCCGTATTTGTCCACTGCCGGACATAGGCTTTCCCCAAAGCACGCGACATCTTTCTGTCCTCGGCCACCTTCACCCAGCCGCTGTCAGCAATCTGCCTCAGATCCAGCGAGCCGGTAGGCGTCCTACGCTGCGTTTGCCTTCTCTTAAACCTGATCTTCTTTGTGCTAAATCATTTTAGGGGTCTACCGGCGCCGGATTAAGAATAGCGTCACTCCATTTCGTTCCGTGGATGTCGTAGAAGGCGACTAAGGAAATAAATTACCAGGAAACGGGCAGGAGCGTCTTCCTGAGATTCCAACCGCATACTGCGATCGCCTACCCGCCTGCCAAGCGTGGCGATTATGGCAAAACCCTTCATGATTGGAAAACCATAAGTGAGGCCTGTGTCCTGCAATGGGCGTCAAATGGCTGATGATGATGAGGGTTCTGTACCCAAAGAGTAAGGGAATCTAATACTAAGACTCCACTGTCCGTCTGTCTGTCACCAGGCTGTATCTCATGAACCGTGATAGCTGGACAGTTGAAATTTTCAAAGAGCATGTATTTCTGTTGCGGTTATAACAATAAATACTAAAAACAGATTTAAATAAATATTTAAGGCGGGTTCCCATACTACAAACGTGCTTTTTTTGCCGGTTTTTGCTCGATATCAATAACGGCAACCGGTAGACGCCCGGTAGACCAATATTCAGATGTTGTATAGATACCTAATGGTACGGAACCCTTCGTCCGCGAGTCCCACTCGCACTTGGTCGGGTTTTTAAATCCTGGTTCGCTCCTGGCCGCTTCTAATAACTTGAAGTAAATTGATCGGCCTTTGCGCGATCCATTCGAATAAATCGAATAAATCTATCCTTTTGCGTCGGGGCATTAAGTTTGTCAGTATCTTTGGTATTGCTGCTCTGTCAACGTATAAATTCAAAGGGAGATACGTACGACGAGAAAAAGCTGTTTATGGACTTGTCGAACGTCATCACTTTTTAACCTACTTGCGAAAGAAAAGGAGGGTTATGTTTTTATGCGTATATATCTGAGTTTGTGCGCAGAGGCCAAACGGCGGATATTGACAAACGAGGTGTCATATGAAACGTTTTTTAACTACGCGAGTGTCACTGGATAATGTCGTCACGAAAAAATAGTGGATGCAAGCCATCGTATACTTAGTAGAAAGTCACTAAAAGTGTCAATTCTAAAAAGTTTTAAACAAAGCCTGAAGTAGTCGATTGAATTTTCAATCGCAGCAGGCAGGACAAAACTAACTTACCTTCATGAAACTGAGCTAGACTGATTAAAACCTACACTTTTTAGAACTCGGGTTTTTTTTTAATAAAAGTTTTTACGTGATCAATTAGTCCTTATCTATGCCACAAGCTCTATAGACTTTGTTTCACGGTCGGACTTTCTCAGTCCTACAAATGTCGGGTATAAGAAGTATACGCTGAAGGACGTTTGTTTATTTGTCCTTTTACGTAGCAATGTCTTATTATTCCTATTATTTCAAATAGGGGGTGTATTGGCGAAGGGCCGAATAAAAAGGACCTGAAACCCGCGTGCGTGCATGTTGTGCATATTATGTTACTTATGTGCTTATTTTGTTTCTGTGATGTATCTTGTTGGTATAATAAATGTCTTTCTTCTTCTTCTTCTTCTTCTTCATGTAGCGACCAATGAATGTCAATGACGCAAAAGGTGTTGGTCAGGATCGTGGCAAGTGGCAAACCCGGTCTTTGCCTACCCTCCGGATACAGGCGTCAGTTTATGTTTCTTAATGTATGTTTTACAAAAAATAAAAGGAAGAGAACATATCTTATGGCCGGATCAGTGTGACTATGCTAAGTTTTCATAGACAAAGAACTTCAGTTGACAAAGCAGGAACACCTCAAGATCTGAATCTCTTGCACCTCTTGGGCCCTCACCCCTAATAACCTGGTTGAGTGCGGTGAAAATCCTGCTTGTTTTATTTCAGCTCCTTGGTATAGGCTGTGGGCACCAAGAGCAATCTCAGAGATAAGAGCGCTTGATTAACCTGTAGGCCTTACGTGTATCTGGAGAATCGTTATTAGTCTTTTCGCCGTTCACTCTGGAAACGGCCTGTACAAAACTCGGCTAGATGTTTAATGCTTTACATGCACGCCGTGGCCACTAAAGTGTGTGGCGGGCTTTAGTTAGACAGGCCACGGAAAGGCGCACTCCCAAACGATCTTTCCCAACCGTTTTCAAACCCGCGCGACCTAAGGCCGCCTACATAATGAAGCCGTTCTCGCTCCAATATTTATTCACGTGAGGTCGCCGTCGTGAGGTCACGCGATGAAAGCGAGATTGCTAGGTTCCCAGGAGCGTCCCTCTCTGTCACTGTAGACGCGCCCTAGTTCCGTTCTAAGCGAAGAGGAGCTGTCAAAAGCAGACCACCTAGCATGGCAAGACCCACTATTGCAGCCTTTAAGGCTCAACGATTCAGCCTGGCGGTGGTAGCCTAGTGGGTAGAACATTGGACTCGGAAGTGAGAGACGCAGGTTCGATTCCCAGTGCGGGCATGTACCTATGACTTTGTTTTCTAAGTTATGTACATTTTTGAAGTTACAGTAGCAATACCACTCGCTAACTGTGAAGGAAAACATCGTGAGGAAACCTTAGTCTCTGAGCTATTCGCATCGCATACCTCAGCGCTTGAAATCGCCAATCCGCGGTGGGCACGCGTGGTGATTAAGCCCTCTCTCTCGCTTCTCTCTCTGAGAGAAGGCCTGTGCCCTACAGTGGGACGTATATAGGCTGCATATGGTGATTAGATACACCACAGGTTACATCTATGGTCCTGTTTTATTTATTCGTTTTGTCCGTTGTGTATTTAGTTTTCTTTCTGTTGTTGTGCATATTATGTTACTTATCTGCTTATTTTGTTTCTGTGATGTAGTCTTTCTTCTTCTTCTTCTATTCAGCCTGGGAAACGATTCAGCCTGCCGAAGGGCACACGAATCACGAAACTCAAGTGAAGATGGGCGGTAGGTTAGACGAGAATACGGACGATGGACGAAGGCAGTCACAGAGTAGTTAGTGGCAGGGAACTGGCCGTCGTTCGGTGGGCTCACTACCCGATGGGTTGATGACGTTAAGAAGGCGGCAGGAGGACCATGGACGAGACTAGCAGGGGACCGACGAGCTTGGCGTGACGGTGAAGAGGCCTATGCCCAACAGTGGGCGTCTTTCGTGGGCTGTATAGATAGATAGATAGATTCAGCCTGACCGAGGTGCAAAGAAAGGTTCGCGAGTGGAGACCACGAACTGGCCAGTGCAGCGCAGGACGCTCACCAGCTCGCTGGGCTGACGATCTGAGCCAGATTGCTGGCAGCAGCTGGATGAGCATGGCCGAGGGCAGAAGGATATGGAGCGCCTGGGGGGAAGCTTATGTCCAGCAGTCGACGAGTACGGACTGATTGATTGATTGAAGTTTTAACGGTGTCAACACTGGGCTACACGGTGGGCTGTCTCGTTAGTCTAGATGTTAACACGCTTGACTACCAAAACATAGGTTGAGGGTTCCATCCGCTAAAAATCGCCGCAGTCTGGGTGTTTGTGATGTTCTTGCCTGGTTTGTTATTGTGTTGTGTGGAAGTTACGAACTTGTCCTTCCGTGCCCTTTCTGCCATCGGACAAACCTATGAGGCAGACTTTGCAAACGTTTCGCGAATTCGTTTAAAATTTCTTGTAAAACGCGGTGTATTATTAACAGACTTCAAAAAAGGAGGTGGTTATCAATTCGACGCGTGTATTTATTTATTTTTTTACTATGTTTTTAAGACACTATTTTTGACGTATGTGACGTTACCGACAAAAGCGTTTTTTTTTATTACTTATAAGTGATTTATTTTTTTGCTTTACATACTCTTTGCGGATAGCTTTCCGTGTAAATCATTAAAGCAGGCGTACATACATATGAACTCACGATAAATCTTTATACATAGGTGTACATCGCATTTCGAATTTGACCTTCAACGAAACAGCTCAAACCAGACTAAAACCACACGAGTTATCTCCGTGAATACCCACAAAAACACACGTTTCCTCATTCAAGTCGTAAAAGAAAACTCGCATATTACTTACATAAATATAATTGTGTCGTTAAATTACCGCTTTGCGTCATGGGTAAGTCATTTTCTTTTGCGCAATCGACTCCTATTGCGTACTTTACTCACACGGGTGGCGAACAGTATTGATCCCAAATTGTTGGTGTGTTTAGTATATCGACGGCCCCTACGTATATCATCGAATCTGCAAAAATCTCAATTCGCTTTATTGCATTAATGGTTACTTTAAGGATTAGTTTATCATGTGCAATTTTTTTTTATCCGTATTTCCATTATTTCCCTTGGTTTTGGGTGGAATAAAATCGTATCTTTACCCTTCAAACGGCAAACGTAAGCGCCGTTTTCACGATCATAGTACCACAGATACTCGTAGTACGGTCGGACAGAGTGGATCATCTTAGTAGATAAAGTCTTTTTATAAAGAGCTTTTTTCATTAAGATTCAGAAATGTCATCACCACTGTCTAATTATCCATGTGGCTAGAATGGTTGCTACAATGCGATTTATCCAATCATTTGACGACCCAATTATACACATTTCAGTGAATTTGGATTGTTGTCGCTTCTCGTGCCAAATGATTACAGATTTGCTGTGGCGAGGGACGAAAGCGGTATCAAATAAGTTTATCGACAAACTTCAATTGTAGTTCAAAAGTATAAAAAGAAGAGAGAAATTTCTAATGAACAACTATGCAACTTAGACACTCGCCCCCCAGGTTTCGCTCTGTTGATAAATGCATAGATTTACAGTCAGATTTCCAGCGCAATAATCGGTGTGCGACCGCGTGTAGATGGAATGTGGAAAACCTGCGTAATTTTCTTGAGAAAAACTAGTGTGCCTATGTGCAACACGGTTATGTAACTAGGCTACAAAGATAGTACCTACATCGGGTATTACCTAGTTCACTCTGCACTTTTTAGGGTTCCGTACCCAAAGGGTAAGGGACCCTATTAGTAAGACTCCATCGACCCTACTAGTAAGGTCCGTCTGTCTGTCTGTCTGTCTATCACCAGGCTGCATCTCATAAACCGTGATAGCTAGACAGTTGAAATCTTCACAGGTTATTTATTTCTGTTGCCACTATAACAACAAATACTAAAAACAGAATAAAACAAATTTTTAAGGGGGGCTCCCATAAAGCAAACGTGATTTTTTTGCTCGATATTAATAACGGTGACAGGTAGACGCTTCTAATATTCAAATGTTGTATTAGATAATGAGATTGAATCAGAAATGATGAGATCCGTAGACGAACGAAAGTCGTCGACATAGCCCAGCGGATTAGTAAGTTGAAGTGGCAGTGGGCGGGGTACATAGCACGCAGAACTGATGGCCGATGGGGCCGAAAGGTTCTCGAATGGAGACCACATATCGGCAAGCGCAGCGTAGGACGACCAGCCACAAGATGGACAATGACCCCATCCAAGTGGCAGGAAGGCGCTGGATGCAGGCCGCTTCCAACCGGTCTTCTTGGAAATCCATAGAGGAGGCCTATGTCCAGCAGTGGACTTCTTGTGGCTGAATGATGATGATGATAGATAATGATACGGAACCCTTCGTGCGAGAGTCCGATTTTTAGGCCGGTTTTTATGCTTGTCTTTTCTGTGAAATAGACCGACTATCTAGTCAATGCGGTGTAAAAGGATCTCGAGGGGACACAACGAACTAGCAAACGCAGCGTAGGGCGCTCACCAGCTCACTAGTGGACTGATTGGCGGCAGATTGCTGACAGCGGCTGGATGAGGCTGGCCAAGGACAGTGGGAAGTGTCTTGGCAGGCCTATGGCCAGCAGTGGACGAGTACGAGTTGATCGATTGATTGATTGATTCTTCTTCTTAGCGTGTGGATGGCAAAACAAATTTTATTTAAGTCTTTATTAAACAGTTTCGGCCCAGAACTTTGCGACGCTGACTTCATTATCACTTGCAATGATTAGGTCTTCATAAGTGCAGGTGTTGTGGCACGCGGGGCACGATGAAGACAGTCCATCGTCTGAGAAGTACTGAGAAGTTGATTGATTGAGACCGACTAGACTGAGGTCTCTATCTAATCTAAAAATTAGATAAACATCATAGATACTTAGATACTTCATATGAAGAGATGTTTTCCCCCACTTCATCTCAACCTTAGAAGGTGATATAATTTTTAGATTCCAGAAAATAGAAGCTAAATTTGATCTGCGACCTCCGGCCGGGTACTCAAGGGTTTTTCCGCTGGACCAACACTATAATTGGCTGACATTTAGTTGAAAAATCTTCTTGACAAACTTTGGAGTGGATAAAAAACAGAAGAAATTGGATAGAAAAGCATACATACAAAAAGGATTTATTTTCGTCAGTTTTAAAAGTAATCCAATCAACCTTTGATCGGAATCTTCAGTAGATCCTAATAACCACTACGGCCTGATCTACTAAAATTTCACAGACGCACAGGCTTATGCAATGAGCATATTAAACGATAATATATGCTTCTGAAACACAAATTTACGGCTGCATATAGCTTAACGGCGGACACCGATCGATCCTATTAATTTGAGCAGTAAATGCTGTGATGTTAATGTGGCATTCGTGTGGTGAAGGAGCTTTATCTTAAATACCGAGTCAAGTAGCGGTAATTTATAGTGACTCTTGATATATGCATTGAAATAGATTAATCTTTATCAAGTACTTCCATTAGCATCGATACTTTGTAGTTTAACAAAGCTGTGGTGGCTGCGTCGCTGAGCACCAATGGTTTCACCGTCGCGAGTTTCTCGGTTCGATTGACTCATCATCATCAGCCACTGCAGGCCACTGCTGGGTAAGGGCCTCTCCTCCACCAAATGCCATCTCTCACGGTCCTTTGCCATCAGCAACGACTGTTCCCACAAGTCCCCTCTAGGCCTGTCCCCCGGGGTGACAGCTGGGAATTGTCTTCCCGGTTGTCACCCGGGTGACAATTCGTGCAGTCTGTTCTCTTCTAAAGGGACTAGACGGCACGAATTGTCACCCGGGTGACAACCGGGAAGACAATTCCCAGCTGTCACCCCGGGGGACAGGACTAGAGGAGATTAATGGGAGCAATCGATCAGCATCAGCATCCACAGACCCTCCGCCGACGCATCCCCCTCTCGCCCTCCCCGACCTGTACTGCCGCCGCCACTCTTTGATTGCCCTGGTCCTCCTGCCGTATTCCCACCCCGCCAGGTGTCCCGCCCATTTCTATTTCAATCTCGAGACTGATCCCGATTGACTTGGATATTCTAATATCTACTATATTTGATACTTGTTATAGAAATACCACTAGGTACTTAATTCGCTCTGCTCTAGGCGGTGGAAGCCTAGTGGGTAGAACATTGGACTCGGAAGCGGGAGACCCAGGTTCGATTCCCAGTGTGCGCATGTACCTATGACTTTTTTTTTCTAAGTTATGTACATTTGTGAAGTTATAGTAGCAATACCACTCGCTAACTGTGAAGAAAAACATCGTGAGGAAACCTGAGTGTCTGAGCTATACCTCAGCGCTTAAAATCGCCAATCCGCGGTGGGCACGCGTGGTGATTAAGCCCATAGTATGTCTCTAAGAGAGGCCTGTGCCCTACAGTGGGACGTATATAGGCCGCTTATGCAATTCGCTCTGTAAAGTGTTAAAAGTATCTTTCGGGTATTGCGTTGGTTTGGACATGCGGTGAGGATTAAAGAAGAAATATTGACGAAAGAAATATATCGAGCAAATCTGGGCGAAGGGCCGATGAAAACATCCCAGGCGGACATATTTCGACTAAATAGGTGATGCAAAAGCGATAGGCAAGATAAAAAATTCCCGAAACCGGTGTGCGCGTATGCAATCGCGTTACAATATCATCAATATTGACATACCGCAGGTTACCTACGAAGTTTCCCAACAACCTCTTCTAGGCTAAAGATCTACTAACACAACTAGTCGTAACAACTAGACAAACAGACAGACAGACAATACTAGGCACTCTATGGTAATGTGAGATACGGTAACGCGAGCTGCAGGCGCCAGCTGTTTGGAAATCGAAAGTGGAATGGACATGTAGAGCGAGTGGAGTGACTGGTGTAGTTTTTTCTCAAGTACAGTCGTTGACACTGCGCTTAAAGTGTTTCTAGGCCTTCAGGGTCGCCTTTTAGTACATCAGTAGCGAACGGTTTAGTACAAATGAGTGGCAGAAAAAATAACAACGATTTGCACCGTGAAAAACCGAATAGTTGCAGAATTTAACTAATCTTACTATGTTCTCTAAATAATGGTGCTAATAATGACTAAATAACAACGGGATAGGAATCTAATTTAATTTTAATTAGCTATAGATAACCTTATAACTGTACCATCCCATCATAAATATTAAATTTTGCATGTAAATATGTTTGTCACGCAAACAGGGTTAAGTGACTGAACGGATCTCGATGTCATTTGGCGCTCATATAGGTCATGTCCCGGATAGAATACTTTTCCTCGCAAAATCGCAGGCGCAGCTACAAAAAGTTCACACTGCCTCTTTGAAGTCCTTTCCTGTAGCTACCACCCCACTTTCGACTGCGATTGTACGATTTAAAACAAACAAAGGCTTGTTATCGATCAGTGAAAGTGCACCTCAGATCCATATCGCACTGAGCCTACGCTGATCACCTCCGTCCGCGACTGAGACAAATAGTTCTGTGCTTTTTACGGCTGCTTTGATGCCTTATCTCTGACAAAGAGGCTAACGGGCAGGTAAAGAAAGGAGGATTCCCAACAAAGCGGTTAGAAGCAGTTACATTCGGTTGATAGTCATCTGTTTTCAACGCTGCAACTCGAAGTCAGTGGACTCTTTCGCGCTTTTTCGGATATCGTAGAAAAGATGAAGATTGAAGATTACTTTTTGAGACTTATCGAGCGAATGTGGTTGGAAGGGCACGCAAAAGACTATACATAAAAATATATATGGGTGAATTAAGAACATCCTAACTATTAAAGTCGATTAAAAAAAAAAAATTTATTTAACTATCACAAAGACAACGAGAATATTATCAAACAGTGTGTGTCTGACAGTGCTAACATTTCGTGTATAACATTACCAGAACAACAATTTTCTATTTTCCCAACGAGAAGTCCGTTTCCGCCTTCGCACACACACGTATTTCTTTCACAAAACCCATCAAAGCGACTCGGCGAAAGTGAAACGTATTGTCTCCAACATGTTACACCGAAGTTACGTTACTACCTTTCTTTGCCGAATAAAAAGCGTCAACGTAACTGACTCTTTGTGGCTTTGTTACTCAATAACAAACAAATGAGTAAGGAACTGAGACACGAACGCCTGTCGTGTAGTGATTAGGACAGTGGGTTGACTGGTAACATGGTAGTTAAGTGCGTGGAACACAGGACCATAAATATCTTCTGTATTTATCTACTCAAATAAAATATATTTAATTGCTATGTTATTTAATATGTGTTAATATTTTATCTTCATATTATGTCTGTATGGTACAAGTAAAAGTTGTTCATAATGATTGGTAGAACATCCCCTCATTCGTTTATGAAGGAGAAACGCATAAAGATAACTAGGACTAATGTCTTATTACCATTTGTTACTAATGGCTTTGGGGCGATTTTTCTCATCGTTGGGTACCCAAGGACAAATTGTTAAAGTTGAAAATGGAACAGTTTTGTATGACGTTACCGGTCAAATATACCTGACGACGGAAAAATCGGCATTGAATCAAAATTGTCACTTGTATCGAAATGACTGCAAACCATTGACTGTCTCGTTGGTCTAGAGGTATCACGTCTGATTACCAGCCGCTGGTCGTGTGTTCGAATCCCACTGGGCGCCGCTGTAAATTTGTGCACATGGCATTAGGCTGGGTGTATTTCCATGTTTGTGATGTCGTCGCCTGGTTACTATAGCGCAGGGTATCGTAGTTTGGGACCAGGATAAGTGATTGTGTTGTGTGGAAGTTGTATTATTGTATTATATTATTGACATCTGAGCGTATGTCAAGTCACATATTTTACTGTTTTGTATGAAGTAAAGCCACTGTTGTTATGTAACAACGTCACTCACAGAAGAATCTTAAAGTGTCGCGATATACAAATGCCGAGTAATATGTTTACGTTTAGTTAATGCACGTTATTTGTTTTATTTCGTGTTGCAGTCGAGTGGCTTGACTGTGTTGTCTAATGTCTTTATTGTCTTAATCAATTTGTGGGTTCTTTGCTGAGTTACAGATTCGTACCTTGTGTTTAGCTAAATTTACGAACAGAGTATGGTAATTTGTTTCACTGAGATTATCACACGCATGAACTTACAAATTCAAACACAAAATACATAGTTTCCCAAATTCAAGAGATATTAGAAGACTTTCCTGCCCCTATATTACGCGCACCAAATCCTGATCGATTTCTATCGTGTAACTGTCAAATTCCATACTAATTACTATCGCACTCGTCAGGATTTCGACAAGATTTGATGGGCATGATTAAGCCCCTGATATTAATAGAATCCCACCAAAATAAAACAAGAAAATGAGAACTCTAAAATTGGCGGCTTTGCCGAAAAAAAAATTGCGATTTAAGTAAATGCCAATTTCTTTGGATGTTCCTCAAGTCATAATTGCTTCCCTTGTTTTAATTGAAAGCTTGTTGGCCACGGCTTGGAACCTTTTCACATTTATATTTATTCAAAGCTCCCAATTACAAATAATTCTCTCTAAGTTCTTTTAGCGTTCGATAAGATCTGACACGACTAAGTGGGGATCGAGAAAGATATCTGAAGCCCTATCAGAAGTTTGACGTTCTCTTGACTAAACTAAAGCCTAACCTGGATAATATGGTATAATGATGATGATGATGATGTCCTCTATAACGTTTCCGATGACGGCGACACCCTGACAAGGACTTATTTCAGACCGGAGCATGCGCTCGGACGTGTGATGTAAACCGAATTTGCTCATAAACATACTTTCAAACAGTCACAGCCACAGCTACCGCAATACAGTTGACCGCTAGAACCATATGTGTAATAAAATTGTAAGAGGGCTTAGGGCCAAATATTATATAGTGTTAATATCAATAAGTGATTATATGTGGAGAGAAAAAAGGAAGATGGTATTTAGAACCCATACTGGATTATTGAATACACAGGCGAGTACATCATCATCTGTTCCTGTTATGTCTCAAATACTCAATTTAAAGCCACAAAATACGATTTGAATCCCCCGAGACCCATAGTCGATAGCATACAAAGGTTCTCGAGTGGTGACCACGAAATGGCAAACCCAGCGTAGGACGCCCACCAGCTCGCTAGACCGAAGATCTGATCCAGATTGTTGGTAGCGGCTGGATGAGGATGGCCGAGGACAGAAACAAGTGGCGTGGAGAGGCCCAGATCCAGCAGTGGGCGAGTTTAATTGATTGACACTTTGAATTGGAAGTTTCTTGACTTTCAAATAAAATATCTCTACTTTGGCTTCCTACCTAACGTGTAGTTTCTGATAGGCCTACGTCGTGGTACATTTCGCAGAGTTTGGGTCAAAGCCGCAATGTGGAACGATGAGAGCGATACCGTTCTCGATTTCGTTTGACTAGCTATTAACTAGAGATGCAATCTTGGATATCAATTACTACCGTTCATTACTTTGCTGCGACTTTGCAGCGGCTCTTTTAACCTTGAGCTTTTTCTATTGTTCAAATTCAAAAGTATCCGGGAACTGACTGTCGCAACTGCTAGGCTTGTTTATTTTAGTTACTTACATAGTATGTCCCACGAATATATACACACGCTGATTTCTGGGTGGTTTGAAAGCCGCTGTTATATAATGACTAATGAGTAATAAAAAACCGGCCCAAGTGCGTGTCGGGCCACGCGCAATGTAGGGTCCGCAGAAAGAGGGATTTTTATCTGCTTTACGGAAATAACAACTTCATCGAAGTTATTTTCAATGGATTTTGCACGAAATTTTACGTTTATAAGTTGGTTTCCTATTTCTTGATAACTAGTAAAGCCTACTTAGCCGTGATACCTTTCCTTTTAAGTTCATTATACTCGTATGTGCTACTACCCTGATTTTTACACGTTTCTGTAATCAACCATTTAGCCCGGAGAGGAGGGCGGAACGCCCTACTTGGACAAAAAATTGCGCTTCAAAGCTTAATATTTCGCAAACGGAACCGAAAGTGATCTGTCAGGATCGTAGCAAGTGGCAGTCCCTAGTCTCTGCCATACAGGCGTGAGTTTATGTTATGTTAATTCGCAAACGGAACCCTAAATCCAAAAATGAACACAGACACAGACGCTGGTCTCGAGAGCATTTGGATTTGGACGGTGCGCGTGGCCGAGTTCAGGGCCAATAAAATCTAACTGGTTTGGTCACCGATATGATAAGAAGATGGGCAGTAGTAAGACGACGCGAGATGCGCGTTTTAAATGTTAAAAGCGCGTCTTTTCTATTTATTTATTGTCAAATTCCGACGTATTAGCGCCACAAAAAGCAGGACTCTGTTATATCGGGAACGGAGGTAATGATAACAGCCGTATTGTATCGATGCTAGCTTATTACTGCTCACAAGAGTGCGCTTGCGAGCGCGGTATAGTAGGTACATACACATCTGACTCACACTTTCGCACTGCCTACGCCGTAATGAGTTTGAGCGGGCGACAATCTGTGCCGACGGGAGACGGCGTGGTGAGGTTATATTAAATTTACTATGCTATTATCTTAGCATACTAAATTTTATCTACTCTGATACTATAATACAAAGTTTATAAAACTGAAAACAAAACTCTTATGACAAACATTGGTCGTGACAAAAATAAAAAAGTTTTATCACAATACAGGTCTTGTATGGACACTTGTATCATAATATAACTTTTTAATCATAACGATACACCTATAAAACCTCCAGCTGGACCAAGAAGGTTGAACGACTCCGCGGTTGAAAAGGTTTCAATGAACGAGTCCGCGGCGACGCAACACGCATGCTCGATCGATGTTTGCGCCTTGGCGCCAACATTTTACATTTAAAAAAACTTTTCATTATCTAAACAGAGTTTGGTTCTGTTTGTAAAATAAATTAGTTTGTGTGTAAAAACATGTCTAAAAGCGAGGAAAGTGGTAATTGTACACCACCAGACATTCTGGAAGCTGCGTCAAACATGACTATGAACCTGTTACCAGCGAAATCTAGGAGCAACTATAATAAATGTTACCACGAGTTTATTACAAGTAAAAATAAATTTGTTGATATTCAGCGTTTTATTTGCAATATTATTTTATGTATTATAGTATGAGAGTAGATAAAGTAGTGTATAACACTGTACATAACTTGGCCTTATAACACTCGTGTGATACTATAAAAAAAACTCGCCTACGGTTCGTTTTTTTAAAACCCACTCGTGTTGTAAGAACCCTTATTATGCAGCAGTATCATAAACTACTATAATATAACCGCGAAAAGAGCGAAATTTAGAACAGAGATAGACCATGGCCTTGATAAAGGGGTAAGGGCACTTCATATTCTAATCTAACGCGGAACTACGTGAACACTGCTAGTAAGGTACTCGTAATAAGTAAAGAACTGCCTAGTAAAAGTCAGCAAAAATGTCATCTTACAGCATTGGAAAGATTACCTTGTCAATATGTACCTACCAGAGAATTGTACATTTTCTTATATGACGTTTGCAATACCAATTAGTACGGAACTTAACAACTAGACCCGATGATTTTGACATGATTTACGCGTAGTATAGGAACTGATATTGCGCCGTCTATATGGTGACAAAAACTATGCCTCCCTCTCTTACACTGTTGCCGTTATTCTCTACCTCTGTCTATTTTGCTGTCAGAGAAAGCATTGTTTATTCTGGTTAGTTAGCAGTTGAATCATTGTCCTGTTTGAGTACTTGTATCTATTCATTTGAAGTATATTTATAGATTTGTTTTTAAATCCATTTTATTTTTTTGATGATTTAATTAAACAATTGTATATGTTTTGTAATTTTATCTATTTTAATTGTTTTTTTTATGCTTTAAATTTGGTTGATGTTTTTTATGATTTCATTTATTTTTATTTTTTATTAGAATGTAATGTAATGTAAATTTCAAATTTTTACTTCGCTATCGCAAAAGGGTACCCTGTAACGGTAGTTGTAAGTTTTATGAAATAAATAAATAAATAAAATCTAATCCGCTTTTCTAGGCATCACAATCGATTCCAAGTTGCAATGGAGTCCTCATATTGTAAAACTAGCACACAGGCTTAGTTCTGCAGCATATGCAGTAAAAAGAATTAGAGATCTCACTGACGTTGCAACTGCTAGGCTTATTTAATTTAGTTACTTCCATTGTATTATGTCCTACGGCATACTACTGTGAGGTCGGCATTAGACATTGAAACGATTTTCATCTTAAAGAGGAGAGCGATCCGATTTATTTACAAGCTAGGTAGGGACTCGTTAAAGAAACTAACCTCGTAACAGTTGCAAGTCAATACATTTATTAAAATAGAATGCGTGTTAGAAAAAATATCAGCAATTTCGAAAATGTTGGTAGCCACCACAATATTGATACTAGGAATAAACATAAATTGTCATTTCCACGTTTTAGACTTGCAAAAGTTAATAAGAAATAAAATTCCTACAATAAAATTCCTCAAGATATTAGAGTTACCACTGACGCGGTTTAAAAAATGTATTCAGCAAAAAAGTCTATTATAACATTATGGATTATTTGGAAGACAAAGATGTCTGGTATTTAAATAATATCAATGGGAACGATTGTATCTAGTGTAGACTTTAACGTTAGCTTCTTCTCCGCATAATGTATTAATGGTGAAACTAACAGCTTTGACGTTCATTAAGTAAACATTTTGATTTTATAGCGAATAAAATTTTTGACTTTGAATTTGACTTTTATTTAGTTCAAAGAAAAAGTTATCGGAAAATCCGAACATTCGCTACAAGTTTCGTGACAAGAAGTGGCACAACAAACACAGAACATAAAACTACCTAAATTACTAAGTACCTAATACCCATAGTCCCATAGGAGGTGGGACGAACAAATTATGTAACATAAGCTGCCTACGTTTTCTAATCTTAAGTTTAGCCGCCGTTTCAGCAGCTAACTAACGTCTTGTTCGCCATGTTGCCTCGACTCGCGTAAGCCTAGCTAACGCTGAATGCTGCGTAACTATAGGTAATGAATACTGGCAGACTACCTAGCTGTGCATCCACACCGGCAAACGCTCTCTACTCTGAAGAGGTTTAATTGAACTCTTTATGATCTTGAGACAAGCTATAAGGCTTTTATATCTACTATCAATAAAACAAAAATTGAATGAAACATTTAATAGCAAATATTGAAATTCCTAGAACGCGAGTTATTGTAAATTTAAGAAACACAGACGTATTGAAAATAGGTATATACCCATATATATTCTTAGATAAAAATGCATGTATAGACCTAACTCAGATTACACCAGTTTGGAGACCAGGCAATAAAAAAAAGCAATCAAGTTTTTTATGCGTCTTAGTCTAAGTTCTTTAAGCTCTATCTAACTTTGCTTCTGTAGCCTATGTCACACTGCCACAGGAGGCTTGTTCGAAGTAGATAAATACCTATGAAGGTATAAACGAATACATAGCTGATTTACAGAGTTGTCAGTCACATACTTTATCTGTGGATAGCTAGCTCTATTGTCTATGCTCTATTTTTTTTTATTTTTTTTTTATTTAATAATGTTTAATTATTTCAAACATAAAATAAGAGAATTAATAATTAATATATAAATGATAAAAATATACAAATAACTAATTCTATATTTACAAATAAAACACCTGCTCTATTAATGTCATGGTGCATGACATTTTTGTTGGATAGAGTTTAACCCTCTGGATACACAGAAACGAAAGACAGTGCTGACCTAAGGTTACTCTTCTATAGCTTAAAAAACGTAGTGGTTATATTCTCTTTGGCTTAAAATAAAGTAAAATATTTAGCAAAACTACTGTTGCTCAGAAAACAAGTGCTTGGTAAGTAGTAAACGTGACAGACCAAGCGTGATGTCCATACATCATTCTTCGTCATATCTAAATCTGAGACGATGAAATCATGTCCCGCCTGAGATTCCATTTGTCAGATGGCACGGAGATAATAATTAAAATGTACAGTAGACAGCACATAGACCTTTACTCTGCAAATCCGAATTCGACTCGCACAAAATGTAAATGTAAAGATTTATTAAGCAGCACAGTGTGGGATAGAGCCCAAAAAGGTGTCATGGATTTATTATTGGAAAATTCTTATGTATTTACTCATAGTAGTTTTTATGGAAATGGACTCCAAAGTTTCCCATTTTTTTACTGTTGATACCTGCAGCTCTGAAATATAACTTTGAACTTAACCCGGCTTCCATAACTGGCTAAAATAAAACCGATTCTGAGCTCCCTCATAATTCCTTTACCAATGAACAGATTTTGACAAAATAATATCTCAATCGATTCGTCGTGTTTGCGCGAGTACCATAGGCTATATGAATTCGGCATAAAGCCGACAAAAAAAAAACGTACTAAACAGACAAAAATAACAAAATAACCAACAATCCTACCAAATTCTAATTGGGATCCCGCCTGCTTCGGGTTATTGGTTATTTTTTGTTTAATAAAAACTCAATTTGCGCGGATATTTACTTATTTATTTTTTCATTTTACAATTTTCCGACGTACTTTTGCAAGTCCGGTGATCTCGGTTCTCTTTATTATGGCTAGTGCTCATGTTAACCTTAGAAAATAAATATGTTATTTTTGTCTTTTAGTGACTTTTATTTTTATTTTTAGTGGGTTTTATGCTGAATTCATATAGCCTATGACACTTGCTAAGACAGAGGTCGTGGGTTCGTTTCCCACAGGGGGCCCCCGTACATTTGTACAAATGGCCTCAAACTGGGTGTATTTGCATGTTTGTGATGTCCTTGCCTGGTTACCGTAGCACAGGGTATCCTAGTTTGGGACCAGGACATGTGATTGTGTTGTGTGGAAGTTATTATTATTATGTAGAATTAATACTAATGCACTTGAAGGTGTAAAAATTCAAGATTTTAAAGATTAAAGTCAATGCGATGAAAAGATTCAATCCATATTTTTTATACAATCAAATTAACTATAAAAAAGTGTCCCGGGACGCGTGATTTTATGTAATGTAATGTGCAGATTTATGAAACAGGTACATAATGATGTGGTGCCAGTTGAGAGAGGCCATTGCCCGGCAATGGATGGGGCACATTTGAGACTTTAGTTAAAAAATATACCAGGGCCGAGTTTCATAAAATTACAATTCATAAGGCCAGTTTCTGAATTGAGAATTTCGCTAAGTAAATAGTTAACTGTAGTGCTGTCTCTTCGAATTTCTCAGAAAGAGAGCGTGACAGAACGTTACTTAAGTATTTACTTAGTCAAATTCTCAATGAGAAACTGGCCCATAGTTTTTATGACAATTTGGTGTACATTGCGTAGCAGTTAAGATGTTAGTTTCTTTAAAAAAATCTCATAATGAATCCCCACTACCTAAAATTATAAATTAACTAAAATTGTCATAGTAAACTATGAATTGTACGTAGTTATATGAAATTAGACCTAGGGGGAAATCAGACATTGAAAATTGTAATTAAACCTTTTATTCCAGAATTCCGATAGTTTTTCGACATTAATTCGCGTAAGGGAAATCCGTTAACCACGAACATGAGAACCCCGTTAGCTCTTCGCGGCTAGTCGCTGTTTGCTGATGGAATTACTAAGTCCGAGATAACTTGCTCGTCAAGACATATCAGGCAAAAGGTTAAATTGGAAATCTAAACATTTCAAGCTGAGGACTAGAGCTAATATATATGAAGTTCGGAAAGCAAATAAACCAAGATAATAGTATATACTCCGTTCTACGAGTCGAACTCCTAGGGAAACAAAAACTAGCATGTAAATGGTCAATGCGCGCGGCTAGACATAAGCGAAACAATAAGCGATGACGGTCCGCTTCATAGGATAGATTTACTTAATGCAGCACTATTGACGGTCAAGCGCATTAACCAATGGGCGCACATGGACGATATAAAACAAGGCTTTAGAAATAGTAAGCAGGTATTTAAAATTTTACACTTTTAGTTTAATTTTTATTTATGGAGGAAAGATGAAGGCAATAAGGTACAATAATAAATATTAATAAAAAAGACAAAATTGTTTAATTATGTCCAAACATAAATCATTGTACCACTAGGACCGTTGTCCACTAATAGCGGCTTGCACCAATTCACTGGATAGGTAAATAGATAAATGCGTATTTATCTATGGATAGCTCTGCGAATGACATGATTCACGGGGTTGTTGTACTTAATCACTGCACAGAGCTTACCCCTGCTTAAATAGATAGATAGTGCTGGCAAATAGCACTGGTGCAAACCAATCTAGTGAACGCACCTGAAAGCATACTTATGTATGCTTATAAACAGAAATCTGTTCAATCAAAGTTTTCAGGAGAGAAACATAATAGTAACGATAAAAACTTTTAAAGTATGCTCTTTAAATTAGAAACAAAGAAAGACATTCATTATACCAACAAGACACATCACAGAAACAAAATAAACAGTTAAGTAACATAATATGGACAACAACAGAAAGAAAACTAAATACACAACGGACAAATAAAAAAAAAAACAGGACCATAGATGTAGCCTGTGGTGTGTCTAAGTTGCCACAAAAGGCAGCTGACTCAGCGTTGTGCTGAGGAAGTGATCCCTCAGCGCTGATTTTCATTTAGTGCCTACGGTAACTCGTAATTGTACTACGGAGTGCATGCCGTGGTGCATTTAAAAAGAATTATAACAAATGCAAACATACATTTCAAAAGATTTCATGGCCAGTTCACGGAATGACAGGAACCATAGCGAAAATATCTCAAAACCATCCGTAATATGAAGATTCATGTCCTAATAATAACACGAGTGTAAGTGAAACGACAATACATGGAAGGACATTTACTTAGCAGAATCACGACCCGCGGAGGATTACTAAAAGGCCCGTCAAGCAAGCTGGCTAGATAATCTAAATTCTTCAAACAATTCCAAGAAACAAGCGTAATAAAGATAATAGCGCAGAAAGACGCGCATGAATGGGTTGAAAAAGCGGAATTTTTGCCAGGCTGATTACCTTCATTCATGCATAATCGTAAAACTTGCATGTTATGTAGAAGTTACACTGAGTGAGGTTCGTTCTAAGGTGGCTCTATATTTTTGACTGATATAATTATTAGTATATATTATATTTATTAGTATAGAAAATATGATAATATCTAATCACTCGCACCTTCATATAAGAAAAAGATAATACGTGCTGTGTTTTTGATCCGTGTGGTGCCCGTGGATTACGAATAGCGTCACTGCATTTCCTTCCGTGGATGTCGCAGAAGGCGACTAAGGAAATACATTACCAGGAGACGGGCAGCAGCGTCTTCCTGAGATTCCAACCGCACCCGCCTGCCAAGCGTGGCGATTATGGCAAAACCCTTCATGGTTAGGAAAACCATGAGGGAGGCCTATGTCCTGCTGTGGGCGTCAAATGGCTGATGATGATGATGTTTTTGAAATTCTTGATTGCAATAAGCAATAACAAGACGGGGCATTTGATGTTGTCCAGTTAGACCTTAAAACCTAAGCCAACGCGTAAGATGCCTAACCCCAACGTTGAAGCCTTAAAACACATTACGCAGGCAGATGATAAAATTTCATAGGGCCTAATGAGGACATAAAGAGATGTTGTTAACGTGACTTTCTTAATATTTTGGAATCCATAGAACCAAACTAATAAACGTGATGTGGTGATAATGCACTAGCTTATAAGATTAGCAAGTTGAAGTGGCAGTGGGCTGGTCACATATACCGAAGAACTAATGGTCGGTGGGGTGCAAAGGTTCTCAAGTGGAGACCACAAACTGGCAAATGCAGCGCAGGATCCCCACCAGCTCGCTGAACCTACAATCTGAGGCATATTGAGAACACTTCAATGGTCATAGAACAAAATTCGCTATGAATGACAAACTCTACGTGACGTGATTTAGGGATTGCGTATTTTTACCCGACTGCGACGAAGCCCAAAATGAGGGTTATGCTCGTATGTGTGAATGTATGTATTTATCGATGTATGTATGTAAGTATGTCCGATTCTACGTTCCCTCATAATTCCTTAACCAATGAACAGATTTTGACAAAATAATATATCAATCGATTCGTCTCATCCGTTCCCGAGAGAAAGAGTCTTAACAGAAAGTTTTGTTCTTTTCTCTCTTTACGAGCGGAACCCTAAAAAGAAAAATACTTCTTTGTTGCAGTCTCCCACTATCTATCTGATCTGCCCGTCAATTGAGCCCACTGTTGGGCATAGGCCTCTTCTGTTTCGCCCAACCTAACCGGTGCTTTGCTAGTCTCGTCCGATGTTTCGCAGCCGCTTACCACACCATTATTCCAAAATATGTGACTTTTGCAAGTTAGTTCTATATGAACGTTTAGTACGTAATTCCTTGCCCTAACCCAAATACAAAAAAAACTGTGTACTATGTAGGCTGCTTCGTGCTTGTGTTAAGGCAGCCTCGCTGGCATTTTGTAACATTTTTAATGATTGTTAAAGTTTGTATACTTTGGATGAAAGTGGTCCAAAGATTTGCTGGATAATAAAATTACGGACATATTTTTACTCTCCTATACCTAGTTTTTATTTTTTTATTTTAGGACCAAATAATTTTAGAAACAATTTTTCTTTATCAAGAACTAAGTAAATACAAACCAAAATACTTATAATGAAAATGCGAGCAGGACAGCCTTAAGTCATCACACGAGTACATAATATAGTAGGCCTGGGTCTGTAACATTAGCACAAAGCCGTTACATTGGCCATCGACCAGCGATAGGGTCATCGCGCCGAAAATAAATCGATTACGCACATTATGTGTGTACAACATCGCACTGGCAATGGCGGTGTGTCATTGACACGATACTTGTGGGGCAGGGATGGTGAATCAATGGTACGCGTGCATTATGTGTTTACAACATCGACCGGCGGTGTGTTACTGACACGATACTTGTGGGGCATGGATGGTGAATCAATGGTCCGCGTGCATTATGTGTTTACAACATCGCCCGGCGGTGTGTTACTGACACGATACTTGTGAGGCATGGATGGTGAATCAATGGTACGCGTGCATTATGTGTTTACAACATCGCCCGGCGGTGTGTTACTGACACGATACTTGTGGGGCAGGGATGGTGAATCAATGGTACGCGTGCATTATGTGTTTACAACATCGACCGGGCGGTGTGTTACTGACACGATACTTGTGGGGCAGGGATGGTGAATCAATGGTACGCGTGCATTATGTGTTTACAACATCGACCGGCGGTGTGTTACTGACACGATACTTGTGGGGCAGGGATGGTGAATCAATGGTACGCGTGCGTTATGTGTTTACAACATCGACCGGCGGTGTGTTACTGACACGATACTTGTGGGGCAGGGATGGTGAATCAATGGTACGCGTGCATTATGTGTTTACAACATCGACCGGCGGTGTGTTACTGACACGATACTTGTGGGGCAGGGATGGTGAATCAATGGTACGCGTGCATTATGTGTTTACAACCTCGACCGGCGGTGTGTTACTGACACGATACTTGTGGGGCAGGGATGGTGAATCAATGGTACGCGTGCATTATGTGTTTACAACATCGACCGGCGGTGTGTTACTGACACGATACTTGTGGGGCAGGGATGGTGAATCAATGGTACGCGTGCATTATGTGTTTACAACATCGACCGGCGGTGTGTTACTGACACGATACTTGTGGGGCAGGGATGGTGAATCAATGGTACGCGTGCGTTATGTGTGTAAAACAATGCCCGGCGGTGTGTCATTGACACGATACTTGTGGTGCTGGTCTCATCCTAGACTAGCCGGAGCTCTAGTAACCTGGCCATTTGTATAAATCAAGTAAGGCGGTGCCAGTGGCAATAAAACTCATGACATCTGTTTTGGCAATCAGTAGTGTTAATCCCTACACCGACGAGGCAGTCAAATGTGCTTCCGATTTTGATGAAATATTTTGTGAGTGTTTGATTCACAATTGGACACGGTCACAGGAAATGCTTAGTCAACGTTCGTTCCAAAGGTTCGCAATCTCTGACGTAGTTTTCGCGAGTTTTGGTTGATCGAGCGTGTAAATGAAAAAACTGGCCAAGTGCAAGAACTCGTGCACGAAGGGTTCCGCACCATTATCTATGCAACATTTGAATATTTCAAGCGTCTACCTGTTGCCGTTATTACTATCGGGCAAAAAACGGCAAAAAAATCACGGTGGTTGTATGGGAGCCCCCCCTTAAATATTGATTTTATTTTTTAATTTACAATTTTTTGTTATAGCGGCAACAAAAATACATAATCTGTGGAAATTTCAACTGTTCAACTATCACAGTTTATGAGATACAGCCTGGTGATAGACGCACGGACGGACGGACAGCGGAGTCTTACCCTTTGGGTACGGAACCCTAAAAAGCGGATACGGAGTAGTAGTTCGACGAGTTGACTTACAACGAATAAAGTTCCAGTTCGATTCAGATTGAGACTGGAAAATATTAACCACCTTACGACAGATTAAAATGAGATAAACTGATAAACCGTTACACCAACGTGGCAGTCTTTGTATTAGAACCCTATGATTTTATATTTCATATACTGTTGTTTGACTGGGGCCTATCTCCATCGTAGAACCTCATCACAATAAATAAACTACCACTCTTATATTAAGGCTGGGTCCTCCGACATTGCCCCTAAATAATAATAAAAATAATAACTTCCACACAATACAATCACTTGACCTGTCAAGAGCAAATACAAATAAATCAAGTGTTTTAAAGTACGTTTTACTCTCTATTGGTAAGTAAAATCTGAAAAAAAATACACTTCAATGTCGTATCTAGAGCCGTCGGTCATTATTTTTATGATATTTCAAACTTTATAGCATAAAAAAAATCACGAACATGAGTCAATTATCACTAGATATGGTTTTATTTGAGCTGTGAGTTTTGGATGATAAAAAATATACCAAGATGACAATCACTGAATGCGTCAGTGCCGTCGTCGGTCGTCAAAATTCTGTTAATAGGATTTGAAAATGAAAATGTATTTATTGTCGGTTAAGGATTACAGAAACCATAACTTTATTGAACTAATTATTTGACTAATTTTATTTGTATTTATGTAATGTCAAAAATGCCTTTTTTCCCCCAACGTTTCGCTCGCGCAGCGCAATAAGTCCCATAAAAATCCGTGCGCTCGGAGAACCCAGCCTTACCGTCTATGCGCCTATCTAATTCTTCAATCAAATAGACGTCTCATCAAAACTGACAATGACCCCCAAATCAGACTCAGATTCAATCGTTTGTACACAAATCCCGCAGTTTTGTTAGCATGTCACGCGAGGACGGAGTCAATGGCAGTCTGATGACGACGATGCATGAGTTGTGCCCTTCCTTACAAGGTCTCGGCCGAACCAATAAATAAAAACCGGCCAAGTGCGAGTCGGACTCGCGCACGAAGGGTTCCGCAACATTATCTATACATTATCATTACCCCAGGTCTTGGATGTTTACATGTTTGTGATGTCGTTGTTTCTGGTTCCCACGACACAGGGTATCCTAGTGTGGGGCCAGACAATGTATGTGCCTGTATGTAAATTTTTATGTTTATGTTTTATAATTAGACAAAAATCGAATTTGAGAACAGCGTTATCTATAGAAACCAACAAGAAGCGTTTAACATTGACATTTAGACAACGTTTGATGTTGTTGCCCCCCTCAAATATTTATTTGATTCTGTTTTTAGTATTTGTTGTCATAGCGCCAACAGAAATACATCATCTGTGAAAATTTCAACTGCTTAGCTGTCATGGTTCATGAGATACAGCCTGGTGACAGACAAACAGACAGACAGACGGACAGACAGACAGATGGACAGTGAAGTCTTAGTAATAGGGTCCCGTTTGGTACCCTTCGGGTACGGAACCCTAAAAATAAGAGTTGAGCTTGATGCTTGTCTGTATATTGGCTTTGGACGTTATACCTACAATTTTCGTCGATATTCATAGTTTGTAGTTCTTTTGTCTCTTTTCATAGTGTCAGTGTCAAGTACCTACAGTCGTGTTTCAATCAGAATAAATTGTAAATCCTATATTATTCGGATATTTAACTCTTTGCCCCATAAAGGTGATTTTACAACTTATCTACGTACACAGAACTTCCGCGAGTATTTCTACAATCCATTCTTCACTTTTCCCTTCTTACATTTCATCGGCCAATTTCATTATCTTTATTTATACAGGGTATTGTAAAAACCCCATATATCTGACCAGCTGACTTTTTTAAAAATATTTTGATGATTTTTTCCAAGCCTCGATATGTATCATCATTGTACATAAAATTTCAATTAGAATTAATTTATCTCACATAACTTCTCCGCTATAGACACACATTTAATATGTTTTGTATAAGTGTATGTACCTCTGTAACGGAGTCGTCTCAGTCAAAGTATAATATTACGGAAATGAAATTAGCTTCCGACTTGTCGGTTACACGATGGTATTACATGCAACTATGTAACTCAATAACTCCTTGTAAAGGCCTCACATTAGCCCTTCTATTAGATAAAGGGTTATTGGAACCCGCTTTGTAAGGGTCAAGTTTCACTTCTATACATTTTGCGGTGGTTGGCAACAACGATAAAGTGGATGTATTCTGTTTTTAAGGCCGAGGTTCTATTCTTAACATGACATCTATGTCTGTCTATGTTGTAATTAGATACATAGAAAATCCTCCATTGACCGTCCGAAATTTTGCTCACACTTGCCCTGAGGGTGAGTCTCTAAATTGCATAGTTATTCAATAGAGTCATATTCGTGCTGTAATGGTTGTTTCATTGACACTATTGGTAGTCTAGTAACGTGCCAGTAACCAATCGCATTCCAATGGTATATCCCGTGCAACTGTACTCGGAGCCTCGCGCGATTCGATCGTCTTCGCGAGAGATGCCTATTTAATTTACGCGGGTATACCATAGGTGAGGCGGAAAGACGGCAGGTGGACCACGGAGTGGCGTCCAAGAGCCGAGCGGGTGGCAGTGATGCCAACTTAGCTACTTTATAGCTAGATTTAGCTATTTTTTGGTGTCAGACAGCTACAATTTAATAAAACTTGTAGCTAAATTCTTTAGCTACTTTTTCTAGCAACATTTCATTTTATCATGAGACTTGCGAATTCCATCCTCTGCGTTAAAGACTACCTTAGAAAAAGTGACAAATGCTGCTATGACAGTGTTTTGCCCGAAGATACCTATACTTCATAAAATGGGTACAGCCGAAAAATATTCCAAATCAATGAAAGATTCTCATCCACAGCCATCAACATCTTCTTTATAATAATGTTTAACTATTTTTTTAATCACATTTTCAACGCTCTTGTTCAATTTAGTGAAAATAAACGTTATTATCAGAATTTGTGATTTTATTCTGACCTACCAACTGTAACATTTAGCTACTTCTAGCAACTTTTTGGGGTAAACAAAACTGGCAATCTAGCAACATTTTGTAAGATGTCTAGCTACTAGGTAAAGAAAGCAGTTGGCAACACTGGCGGGCGGCGGTCAGTCGATAGACCAACTTCGCGATGGTCGGACGATGTAGCCAGGTCGGCACGGGCCCCCCGTGGATGCGAATGGCGAGAGACCGCGAAAGATGGCGTGATGGGGAAAGGGTCTATAACCAGCAGTGGGCAGAGGTGGGCTGATGATGATAAGATAAGATAAGATAAGAATATTCTTTATTGTATACCGGAAAAAAATGTTACAGAAACAGCAATGACAAAAGAAAAGATACAATTGGCGGCCTTATATGATACCATTGGAATTACATTGTACTGGTATTGCTTTGTAGACTAACAAATAGGGGCTTATATAATTCTATTGAAAGTCTATGTGTGTATTAGACTCTAGAGCCTGTTCTGAATAAATACGTAGGGTATCTTTATCTGAATCCGTTGCAAACATAGCTGGGACATAGTAAACTGGTAGCACATCAACCTTTCAAATCGTGCACTGCACAGTTTTCAGTTATTTATGTAAGGGTTGATTTCTTCAACTACTTAGCATATTATATGAATGTTTTTAACTAAGGTTTTAGGTCCGTTTAATCACAAAGTTGATGCTAATATTAGAAATATCAGGTCGTCGACGATTTTCCAGCTGTAAACAGATTTGGAAGGAAATTGGGCCACTGACACTTTTATGAAGATATTTTAATGTCAGAGTGTGAAATCTTCTTTTATGTCAAGGGTACGTTGTTTGGGAATAAACACACAGTTTTCTGACTTCGCTGCGATGTAAACAAGTTTAAAGTAAATATTTAGGATAACGTTAATTTATACACCAAATCAACAGAAAAACATGGGTTTAGTTCATTCCCGTAGGATCCATTTATTTATTTTACCGTGCAACGTTCGGTTTTCGAAAATTTTCGCTTACGACTCGGAAAGGCCTTTTAAATATTTTTATTGAACTACCCGGCTTACTGACCCGGCAAACGCTGTTTTGCCATATTAATTAGCCTACGACCTATTCTACTACCTCCGACCTACCAAATATACGGAGGAGTTCAAACACTGTGATACGAGATTGTTATATATTAGATTGAAATATTTTTGACGATAGTTAACACTCCTAAGATACAGTTAAAATAGCCCGTGGCAAAGGGAAAGACGTAACGACTGATTATTCAAACTGCCTCTGAGGAGTGTTATAGACATCTACGGGAGGAAATGGAGTGACGCTATTCTTAATCCGGCGCCACACGGAACCACTTTAGAACGACTTTGTCCACTTGTCTTCTTCAAAATTAAATGAATATTCAAATCACACGCACATCTAGTTTTAATCTAGTCCATTGTATCACCGCTCCAACTACGCGTTCCCACGTTTTAGCAAATTAAAAGTTAACGGTGTAAAAAAAACTGAAATAAAAAATAACCAACAACCCACTGCTGAGCAGACAGGACCAATCTATGAGGTACATTGTTGAACTTGGGTTCCGCCTGCTTAGTAGTTAATTCTCAGCAGTTGGGTTGCTGGTATTTTTTATTTCAGTTTTTTATTTTGTCTTTTTAGTCATTTTATCTTTTCTTTGTTGACTTTTTGTTAAATTCATATAGCCTATGACATTTGCGCAAACACGACGAATTGAGATATTATTTGTCAAAAACTGACCATTGGTTAAAGAGTTATGAGCGAAGGTAGAGTTGGACATATATACGAGCCAAACACATTTTGGGCTTCGCCGCAGTCGGGTAAAAAGTATCAAGATCATCCGGACCTCGTGTTATCAAGTCATCGGCCGGCGTACGAGGAAAGAGGTCGGAACTGAGTTACCTCTGTAGCGAGAATACTCTGTAGGCAAGAATTGAATTGAGGTGAAAACGGTAGTCAATAGTAACTCTTATTGGCTACGTAGCCTGTTTTTTTTTTTAATTACGACAGTTTGACTATGCTCTGAGTGTTGACTCTTGACCCCAGTCACGTCTGATGGTAATCGAAGTTACTTACTTGCTTACCTGTTAAATGTGTTGCGAGAGGTTGACTCTAGTTTTAAAGACCCAGGTTATAAGTACCCTGAAAAACAGGCGACGGCAACGCGTTCCACATATTTGTCGTTCTTAATATAAAAGAAATCGCAAACAGACGGCCGGCTTAAACGCACGCGTTGGTCGTGAAAATTCCGCCAATTTGCACCAATCGATTCACGAATCCGTTTATATGTCTCAGGAAAACAGACGACGGCAAAGCGTTCCATTATAATACGGACGGCAAAGATATGGAACGCGGTGCCGTCGTCTGCTTTTCCTGAAACATATTATAACCTGGGTATCCTTAAAACTAGAGTTAACAGGCATTGAGCAAGTACGGCACGTAACATCACGACGCGGCGTGACTGTAGTCAAGTGTACAAGTCCCTAATTGAAAAAAAAACCGCTTATTCTATTGTAAGCTAAGGAGCCAGGGGGCAACCACCCTGGTATACAGACCAGATAGCAATGCGTTACTGAGATTCCCGCACGACGTGTCCCTTCACATTACCGTACCGTTGCGCAAAATCCAACGACCGGAAAAAACACGTGTAAGGCTTAGTAGGAAGGTCTTTTTACGCCGAAATTCCTCAAGTGTAATCATGAATGATCTGTCCACTTAGATGAGATGAGTCATGGACGAAATTGCAGCTACTAAATTAAAAACTAACCGCCTACTTAGCGGTTTCGTTACTTACTACCACAGCTTACGAGTACTACCAACTGACTGCAGTGCGGTCAACAGATCAGAGGCTTAATTACGAGTTTCCAGTGACGGTTTCCGCTTCCAGGGCGCGTAGTAAACTAGTAACAGGCCAGGAAACTGTCAAACAACAGAACGGTATTACGTGTCTTAATAGCAAGTCGGACTCGCGCACGGAGGGTTCCTTACCATTATCAATACAATATTTGAATATTTCAAGCGTCTGCCTGTTGCCGTTTAAAATAACGTTTGTTGTATCGGAGCCCCCCTTAAATATTTATTTTATTTTAATTTAATTACTTATTTTTGAAGCGAATATAGAACTAAATATTCTGTGATTATTTCAAGCGTCTAACTGTTGCCTTAAAAACGGCAACAGTTAGACGCTTGAAATAATCACAGAATATCGAGCACAAAATGGCCAAAAAAAATTACGGTTGTTGTATAGCCTTTATTTTATTCTGTTTTTTTAGTATTTTTTGTTATAGCGGCATCTGTGAAAATTTCAAGTGCCTAGTATTCACGTTTCATGAGATACAGCCTGGTGACATACAGATAGACAGACAGATGGACAAACAGACAGACGGACAGACAGACAGACAGATAGACAAACCGTGAAGTCTTAGTAATAGGGTCCCGTTTGGCACCCTTCGGTTAAGGAACCCTTAAAAATGATTTGACCATTCATAAAAACTTATAAAATATCAATACCAGAGATGGTAATGGCTTCTCCATATAAGCTCTTCGTCGATGAAGAAAAGACTTTTCTCTTTCACTCAGATAAATAAGCCAAAAATAGATAAAAAAAGTTGTTCGCCAAAAAAAAAGTAAACCTAATTTTCCATTCACGACTGGTTGAAAATTTGAAGGCTATTAAATACTTTTTGTTGGTCAAGAAGATTTTTAACCCGTAAAAGCTACCGTCCGAAACCGGAGTGTCTGAGGTGTTCACATACCTCAGCGCTTGAAATTAAGCCCATACTATTTCTCTGAGAGAAGGCCTGTGCCTTTCAGTGGGACGTATATAGGCTACATAAATAGGTTATACTTCCTTATTAGAATACTTTTTTGTTGGTGAAGAAATAGCTACTGTCGACAGCGCGAGTCGAGCCATGACGCACCGACCGCGCTATAGAGAATGTTTCATTCAACCTCAAGCCTCGGAACGTAAAGATCCGCGTGACGTCACGCAAACGATGATATCATCGCGCTCGATTTACCTGCCAGCCTTGTTTTGAAGTTTGTTCGCAGTGTGGGAGCCGCGACAATGTATTTTGTACCATCAACAGCACATCAAATTCAACAAACAGGGCTCACAATTTGATTAGAGCGTCACATAGAGTTACTTACAGCGGGCGCGGTACAGGGACGGGCTTTCCTTGCCCTTGTCCTTTATTTAAGGATTATTTTATACGTTTGGCAGCACAGCGGCCAGAATGGCGCAGGATGGTGTACAGTCAAGTACGCGAGTTCGAGGTTCAGCGTAAAGCTGACCTGGATACCAAACGCGACCAGTTAAAGGCCTGCTGCCATAATATATAATTACGAGAACGGCATTCTCACGTGCCCTCAGTGTGCACGGAGTTTCGCCGTGAAGATAGGCTACATAAGCCATCTTCGAGCGCACCAGCGCCTCATCACTGATTAGGGGTCAAAGTGGTCGCCATGGCCGAAACCGGTCGGAACAATCATCATCATCATCATCATTTTAGACTGAAAATGCGCTCCCCGCAAGTCGCCGTTGTAACCCGTTGTTACCTGGATAGACCTTATTGTATTGATAGCATTTATTACCTACCTACACGTTTGCGTCTGTAGTCTTCACGGACCTACCAACACTTTACAGGATACACTATATGCATGTAGCGAAGAAAAAGACCTACGTTGGTTACTCACGCCAAAACCATACCCCCAAGATCGAAACTAGTAATATTTCATCATCAGGAACAGATCTGAGGGCCTTCATTAGGGCCCAGGCAAAGGAAGACAGTTAGCCAGGATCGAACCCGGAACCCAGCGGTCGAATGACGTATCGCGCGCTGTCATCTGCGCCGCTAAACAAGCGTCCTCTAGTATCACTCGCTTCATTTCACTACAGAACTTTAACTGATTAAAAAGTGCGCGTAAAACAACAAATAAAACCGGACAAATTCCGTATGCGAATTGTGTTCGTTCGTGGTCTCCACTCTAGTATCTTTTTACTCACTCGGTTATCGGTTAATTGGTTATCAATTGAAAGTACTTACCCTGGTACAACGGAATGGCGAAGAGAGAAGAAACGATCAGTCGGCGGACCACCAACCAGACGGTTTGAAGATATAGAGAAGCCGACAAAATGTGGCGTGAACACGAAGAGGCCTATACCCAGCGATGAGTGTCAACGGGTTGATGACGGTGACCTTAACACTGTAACACGCCGACGTCATCTTCATTTGGATGAAATGAGTTACTTTACTTAATTTATTATTTATACTTTATTGCAGACAAAAGATATACATAAGCACAAAAATTACAAAGAATAGAGTTCACGGTTTAATTACGTATCATAAACCATGTCGCATATTCATGTGATGAACAGCTAAATACTAAACAGCTTTCTATGCTCACTCTATAAATCGGAGTCCCTGCGTCTACTTTGATCCTTATGGTCTTAGTTGACTTTCTAAAGTATATTTTGTGCGAACGTCCTCCGGTATCATTCGCGGTGTACGTCATTCCTTAGCGAAGGCAACCGGCGCGGGCGCCCCATTAAAATATGTTTTCTGCTATTCATACTAAGACAAGGAGGTGCAGTAGCATCTTGCATAGACAATACAAAGGTGAGTCTTTGGACTAAGGTGATGGCAAAATATCGGAAAAATCATCACGATCATCATGATTCTTTTCATAAATAAGAACTCTATTTTGTTTTATTTTGTTTATGTAAAACAATCTTATTAACCTCCTCAGTCCTGACCTTGAAAATAACAATGGTCTTCAATTTTTATTTTCAAGGTCAGGACTGAGAAGGATAAAACTTTTTTTTTAATTTTTATTTGTTCATTTTTAAAAACCTTTACATTTTTTTTTACAAATGTCGTGTAACTTTTGGCGTTGCGCTCTTATAAGTTATGGTTTCCATTAATTCTTTTACAGCTTTAACATTTACAGTGTACTCGTGTATCGATACTATCAATACTATCGATAGTCTATTCGATATTAAAGAGCAATACTATCGATAGTATCGATAGTATTGATAGTTCATTGGTTGGCAGTGACGAAACTATCGATACTATCAATAGTATTGCTGTTTACTGATAGTATTGCAGTAGAAGAGACATCGATACTATCGATAGTATCGATACTATCGATTGTCCTATCGATCGTGTAGATGATTTTAGCGTTTTACAATCGATTACAAAACTATCGATTTTTCGGCAACACTACGTGGTACTGCTCTGAGTTTTTTCACGTTTCTGCAATCAACCGTTTAGCCGGAAGAGGGTGGGAGGGGGGGACGCCCTGCTCTGACAAAAAAATCTCTTTTAAGCTTAATATTTCGCAAACGGAACCATAAATCGGAAAATGGTCTTCCTACACCCACAATATTTTTAGCCCTTAAGATAACCCGCACTATGGTGCAGATGAGAAAAAAAAATGCATCCCTCATTCAGGGTTAGGGGAGATAACATAAAAAAAAATTCTAGCTTTTATTCTACCGTTTTGTCGGCGTAATAAATATGCATATCTATGCCATATTTCAGCTTTCTAGTACTTAGCGTCTCTGTGCTAAAGCTCGAACAGACAGACAGACAGACGGATGGACATGGCGAAACTATAAGAGGGTTCCGTTCCTTGATTACTACGGAACCCTAAAAAGAGCCTTTGAGTGTAGTCGTAGGTAGTAAGTACAGCAGTAGGCGAATATTGATTGATTGTTTGTAAGTTTCCGAAGTTTCAGTAGCAACTTGGCAAGCAACAATCGCTAACGTGAAGAAACCTGAGTGTATAACCATAAGGCGCTTGATATTGCCAATCCGCGGTGGGCACGCGTGGTAATTAAGCCCATACTCTCTCTCTCTGAGAGAAGGCCTGTGCCCTGCAGTGGGACGTATATAGGCCACATAAAAATTTAAGTGTTCAGTTGCGCTACTGTCCCTCCACTACTTTTATACCGACATTAATATCAGTAACTTAATCATAAGAGAACTTGGAATCGAGTTGTGTGTCGCAATCGTATAAACGGACCCACGGGGCAGCTTTGCGAAAGACGAAAATGCTACTAATATTATAAATGTGAAAGTTTGTGAAGATGTTATGTATGCTAGCGAGACTTGGGTATGGCAAAAGAAGCAAGAAAGTAGGATTAATGCAGTAGAAATGAGGTCCTTGAGAAGTATGTCTGGCGTTACTTTGAATGACAGGATACGCAATAGTGTGATTAGAGAACGTTGTGGACTGAAAGAGGATGTAGTAACCAGAATTGAGAAAGGAATGTTGCGTTGGTTTGGACATGTGGAGAGGATGAAGGAAGAAAGATTGACAAAACAAATATATCGAGCGAATGTGGATGGAAGGGCCGGTAAGGGACGACCCAGACGGACATACTTCGACCAAATAGAGGATGTATTAACAAAGGGCAAGATAAAAAGTACCCGAAACCGGCGTGCGTGCATGCAACGACTAATGAATGTTGAGGAAGCGAAAGTGATGTGTCAGGATCGTAGCAAGTGGCAGTCCCTGGTCTCTGCCTACCCCTCTGGGATACAGGCGTGAGTTTATGTTATGTTATGTTTGGATATTTGTTACTCATCCATTTGACGCCCACTGCAGGACACAGGCCTCCCTTATGGTTTTCATAACCTTGAGGGGTTTTGCCATAATCGCCACGCCTGGCAGGCGAGGGTTCCGTACCCAAAGGGGTCCCTTTTACTAAGACTCCGCTCTCCGTCCGTCCGTCTGTCACCAGACGGTATCTCATAAATCGTGATAGTTAGTCAGTTGAAATTTTCACACATGATGTATGTGGCGTATTCCGTGTGGCGCCGGATTAAGAATAGCGTCACTCCATTTCCTCTTCGTGGATGTCGTAGAAGGCGACTAAGGAAACCAGGAGACGGGCATCAGTGTTTTCCTGAGATTCCTATGTTGAAATATTCAAATGTTGTACAGATAATGGTACGAAACACTTCGTGAGCGAGTCCGACTCGCTCTTGGACGGATTTTCTTTATGTCTCTTCCACCCCACGAGTTTATGTAGAGAACAATTTATTTTTGTGTACACACAAAGGAAAGAGTCTTTCACCTTGGTTGCAAAATGTCAAATCACTACTTCGAATTGTAGATATGAGTTCCAACTCATTATTTTATACCGACAGAACCCAAACAGACACCAATAGCTCTAAATCTGTACAAAGTCGAAATTAGCACACTAATCCAGCTAACGACTCGTCCAATCGAGTGCTGGTCTCGAATAGCTAATGACGAATCGTGATCTGCATTGAATAGGATCGATTAACTCGATGTTTTGATCAATCTCGCATGTGCCGATTGCATTTGCCGCCTTTTGCGGTTCTTGCATAGAGCAGACAGGGAATAGATGAATCACTAAACTAAATAATAATATTGCAAAATGCAGAGGAGTATAAACAATATTGGAAAAAGTAAATTAAAAAAGTATACTGACAGATTCCTCAAAAAATAATGGTTACAATATCAATATCAACTTGAATTCTGGAATCATAAAATAATCGTTCCAAATACCTGATTAAAATAACAGGAACCAATTTTTGTAACGCTGATCATTTTTGTTAACGTCTCGGAACTAATCATAATATCTGAGATAAAATGTAATCTAGTATGATAAACCTGATAAATATCGGGAGCACGGAAGGTATTATCTGCTTTACAGAAATTTTCCTTTCATAAGTTGGTCGCCTATTACTGATTAACTTATGAAGTCTACTTAGCCGTGACAGGTTTCCTTTTAAGTTCATTATGTGTGCTACTACCCTGAAAATTTTCACGTTTTTACAATCAACCATTTAGCCAGGAGAGGGGAACCGAAGCCCTACTCGGACAAAAATTTGCGCTTTAAAGCTAAATATTTCGGAACCGAAACCCTACATCAAAAAATAATTTTGCTACCCTCACAATATTTTAAACGACTAATCCAACGATACCCCACACTATAGTGTAGCCTAGTAATTTAGGTGTAGACTACCAAATGGTTTTCTAAGATTTTATTCTACCGTTTTGTGGGCGTGATTAATATGCATGTTTATGCCAAATTTCAGGTTTCTCGTACTATAATCGTCTCTGAGCTAGGCCGCGGACAGACAGACGAACAGATGGACAGACGGACGGGCATGGCGAAACTATAAGCGTTCCTTTTCGACTACGGAACCCTAAAAACATAGATTTATATTATTTTTAATGGGTAATGGGTATTTTAATATTATTTTATATGATAAATATTTTGATAACAGGTATTCCGCGTACTGGTCACTGATACGTTTTATTGTAGCATACTAGGTTAAAATACCTGTTCTGTTAAATACTTTTATGACTTCTGCATCTTGCATGTCACTGTACTTGAATCGCAATGTATCTCTATAGTCAATCAATGCACTCGTTAAGTATGTTCTAAGTGTTTGCTTGGCAATGGGCTAGGAATGAGGATTTTATCGCATTGTCGCTATACAAAGGTACTCGGTTCGATTAGTGCTTGCTAGATGAATCGATGTCTTTGGAAACATAAATAAACATCTACACTCATATCATAATCTTCAAATTAAGAATTCAAAGGTAAACACATATTGACAGGCTTTAAACAATACATAACTTTAAAGAAAATAAAAAAATACAAGTGTAATATAAAGTTACATTAAAGGTCAGATTTTTCACTTTATGTTACAGTTATTTTTTTTAAAGTGTTGCTGTGATCACGGAACAAAACTTAAGTTTTTTTTTTAATGTCAAAAGTTGACTTTATAAAAAACCTAATTTCATTTTCGTGGTACCAAAAGTGCAACTAAAAATACGTAAAATTGCGCGCGCAAAACTGAGTGCAGACGATTGAATGTCAA
This sequence comes from Yponomeuta malinellus, assembly GCA_947308005.1. Classification (NCBI taxonomy): domain Eukaryota; kingdom Metazoa; phylum Arthropoda; class Insecta; order Lepidoptera; family Yponomeutidae; genus Yponomeuta; species Yponomeuta malinellus. The sequence goes on along the minus strand of OX371004.1, from coordinate 3,561,246 downwards.
GATACTTTTGTCGAAATTGCGCCATTTTGTTTCAAAAATTTCATTATGAGTGTAGATAAAGTAGTGTATGATACTGCACATAACTTGGTATTAAAACACTCGCGAATTCTATTAAAAAACTCGCCAAGGCTCGTTGTTTAAAATCTCGCTCGTGTTTTAATAACCCTCATTATGTGACAGTCGCATAAACTACTATTTGATGCTCAATTTTTTTCCAAACCTGAACCATTTGTTTCTAAATCATGGTTAGAATGTCCCCTTACGGTGAACGAATTCAAAGTTACCCTGTAGTAGGTACTAGCAGTGCCCGTGACTACATTCTCGTGGTAATCGGATTACCATATATCCTATGTGCACCCTGAAAGTCCATTTTAAATACTGGTGAAAGAATTATTGAAATCGGTTAAGTACTTTCAGAGATTATCCCGTAAATACAAACCTTTCCTCTTTTTAATATTATTAGTGTAGACAAAGCATAATTTACTTACTTTAATACCTGCAGGTATTCAAAAAAATCAATAAGATAAGATAAAAATCATTGCTGGCAGATTAGTCAGAAAACCCGGCAATATCAATATTTGCCAAATACGCAAATACCAGTGGCCAAGTTAAGCACTGGTAGGCGGTGAGGGATTTTAGCCTAGTCGGTAGAACATTGGACTCAGAAGCGAGAGACCCAGGTTCGATTCTCAGTGCGGGCGTGTACATATGACTTTGTTTTCTAAGTTATGTACATTTGTGAAGTTATAGTAGCAATACCACTCGCTAGCCGTGAAGGAAAACATCGTGGGGAAACCTGAGTGTTTGAGCTGTTCACATACCTACCTCAGCGCTTGAAATCGCCAATCCTTGGTGGGCATACTTTCTCCCTGAGAGAATGCCCGTGCCCTACAGTGGGACGTATATAGGCTGCTTATGTTATGTAAATTATCTTATTATTACTTATTTATGTAGTTATAAATATTTCTCCCTTCTTCACGTTATCTCAATTTATACCAAGATTGATTTAAACACCCTATGCTAAGGTTGGCTGGAAGAGATCTCTCTTGGAGATGAGTTCGCCTTTGTAACAATGCTATGTAATTAAGTTTCTAATTTATGATTTGCAATAAAGAATATATAGTGTAAGTTAAGCGCTGCTAGTTACTTTACGGGTAACTTCGCAACAAAAATGAAAAGCTCGACCTGCTGTCGACTGTACGTGAAAGCTAACAGAACCCGCGGCCCTTCCGTCCGAGGACCAGGTGCGCAGACGCAACTCGCGGGCTTCCTTGACGGCTTGACAGCACATCTACAGCCCCACCAGCCTCCGATTCTGCTATGTAATACTAATAAAATATGTTTTCCTAGTCAAACATTAACTAGAAGAAAATAGCCACTAAACTATTCTTCTTCTTCTTTTTATGGTGCCTCTCCGACTAGCGAAGGTTCGTTTCCTAAATCGGTTTTAATTACTAACTACATAACCGCGGCTCAAACCACCCAGATTTCAGCATGTATACGAGTTCGGCTGCCTGAGTGATCTTAAACGATCACGAAGGTTAAGCAACACAGGGCGCGTTCAGTGCATGGATGGGTCACCTTCTATGCCTAACGCTAGTGGCATTTTTCCGAGCGGTTCCGTGCTTCGCAAGGCACGTTAAGCTGTTGGTGCCGGCTGCCGTCGATAGATGGCAGTCGTTAAGCCAAGTCAGAGGCCTTAGGGCGGCTTGACAACTTCTGACAGTATTCGAGCCACTAGTCTACAAGCCTCCACCAATCCGGACTTGGCCCCCGTGGTGGAGTATGGCCTATACCTTCCTCAGGGAAGAGACCCGTGCCCCTCGGTGGGGACATAATGGGTAGATGATGAGATGATACGAGTTGGTAGAATCGAGTCTCAGAGAGTTTGACAGGCACTGCATGTTACCCGTTACACGTTACAGTCATAGTAGGATGGGAAAGTTCCCCGTGGGCCGTTTGTGTATTCATTCACGGTAGGGCCGCGAAGGAACGCGTCGTGACGGAATCTGCAAATCAAGAGCTACGCCACATTGTTAACGAGTGGGCTAACTGTAATGGCGTTGTCCCTCGTCAAATGTATTGTCTAATGGCTGATAGACGTTTTCAAAGATGTTCACAGTTAGATAATGCTATTGGCATTAAGTTCGCCTTTGTACTTTTATTCTTACAAGTGCAATAACATGAGCAGCCTATATACGTCCCACTGTACGGCTTAGGCCTTCTCTCAGGGAGAGTATGGGCTTAATCATTAACACATAATTGGCAATTTCAGGCGCTGAGGTATGTGAATAGCTCAGACACTCAGGTTTCCGCACGATGTTTTCCTTCACCGGCAGCAAGTGGTATTGCTACTACAACTTCACAAATGTGCAAGTCCAAAAAAGCATTTAAATAATCATAATAACTTCCACACCACACAGTCACTTGACCTGGTTCCAAACTGGGATACCCTGTGACTCGGTAACAAGGGATCACAAATATGGAAATACATTTAGATTGAGGCTAATAAGATCTCTGGCTACGCCTCTGAGTTACAGGCGAGAGTTTCGTTAAAGTACTATTTTCTATACCCAGGTTATTTTAGAAAAAGAACGCTTATTTAGCTACCCTGCAGTAAAGTGAGACCAATTTAGGGTTACGTATGCTAAAATGTTACGTCTAGGAAACTTTTTTTGTTGCCAATCTTGCCGTGGGTTCGAGTACCAATCACTTCTAAGCTACGTACATTTGTGAAGTTATAGTAGCAATACTGTTCGCTAACTGTGTTAAAATATCGTGAGGAAACTTGAGTGTCAAACTGGCCAATCAACAAAAATATAGGTATTGAAAAAAGGAAGAGGCTTTTGTAGGGCATTCTCCCAACAAATTTCTGCCTTGCCTATGTTAATAATTTAAAGTAATCTGTACATATCGTATCGAAGCGCATGCTCTAGTTAGTCTTCTTATTTTTAAGATTCCATACCTCAAAAGGAAAAACGGAACCCTTATAAGATCAATTTGCTCTCCGTCCGTCCGTCCATCTCTCCGTCAAGGCCTTTGTCTCGGGAACGCGTGGAGGTATCGAGTTTAAATTAAAACCACGTACTCAAGTCTACAGTCCCTTGAAGCCGTGAAATCAAACTTCTAAATTAACGTAAAAAAAGATCCAGCCGTTTATGCCGCAAAAAAACATATATTTCGACACTCAATGGAATCAAAATTTATAGCGTACTTTCCGTTGATCCAGAACTATGAAATTTGGCAAGTAATATAGTCTTATACTACAAGTACGTGGAAAAATCTGAACTCTACATAATAAAATCATGAAAAAATTGTCTTTGAAGTTCGGGAAAAGCTCTGAAAAAACGGCGAGACTCGATTCCTAAACTATTTATAATATGTAAATACCTAGAGATTTGTACGGAACCCTCGGTGGGCAAGTTCGTCTCGTACATGTCCGGTTTTTTCATAGTCAATATGAGTGGTCAGAGACGACTGGGGCATCTTAGAACTTCCACATTCATGACTATATTAACCCAACTTTTTCTCATCATCCTTCGGTAGCACCACATATGAAACTCCTCCAGCTTCTGGCAGGTTTCTTCCTTCAGGGTCCAAGCTTCGCCACCATACATTGTAATTGCCCAGATGGAGTATTGAAATAGACAAATATGTTTGAATCCCTTCAAATAATAATACGTCATACTGCCTAGGTTACTGCTCAAGTCTCAAGCACTTTGCTGAAAATTCTCCCAATAAAAAAAAGGTTCCAATTTGTTTTTAGTGCAGTAAAGTTTTTTATCTACACTAATGTTGTAACATTCTACTTCAATACTTGACTTATAATTACTACTGTTATAGCGCAGACATCAAAACACTCAATTTAAGCAATTTCACATGATGTTATAATATTCACATCGATATCGTAAAATCTCATTATAACATCAATAAAACGCGACCAACTAGATTGCAGGGCCAATCAGGTTGGTCGCGTTTTATTGAAGCTGCGCTCTCATTGGTTAAATTTTAATGGCGGCAAAATCACTGTAATGATACACGTACGCGTGAATTTAATTTAATAAATTTGTTGTTTGATTAATTGCATTAGTGAAGATAAAGTAGTGTATGCAACTGCATATAACACGGGTATTAAAACACTCGTTACTATTATGAAACTCGCTGCGCTCGTTTCATAAACTCACAGTCGTGTTTTAATACCCTTCATTATATGACAGTTGCATAAACTACTATTATTAACACTTTGTTTTGTTCTGTGTTTACACTCATGTCGTAAGATTCAAATTATGATCTTAAAAGTTGAGACATACAGCTTAGTGTTATTTCACAGACAACTGTAAAAAGTAAAAAAAATAATTGCGATACGAATCTTGTATGAGAATTTCTGCCAACCGGTATCGTAAAATAACTTTTTTTGATATTACGATACACTTCCGGGTAAAATTCTCCTTGCTGATACACTTCCGGTTAAAATTCTCCTTGCAGTAAACTTTTCTGTGAATTTGCGGTCTGATTCACCCACACTGAGCACATGGCTCCTTTGCCTATGCTAAATGGAACAAATTTAAAAAAAAAAGAAAGCGGACCGTAGAAAGAAGTGTACGCAACTGCACATAAAACGACGTTAGAACACTCGTGTAATACTATTCACACTCGTATTCTAAGAATCTCTTATATGACAGTTGCATAAACTACTATTTCAATTCAATTCAACACAGGCAGAAGACCTCTACCATTCGCCAAAGACCTCCGCAAACAAGCCTCCGAACGGCAGTCTTATCGCATAAAGCGAGCCTTAACTCATCCTCCTCCGCGCCGCAGTACATTTTCCTTCGCCCCATAGATACCTGGAGTAAGTAGAGCCTCGATGTAATAACAGTGCCTCGGAACTGCCCGATTGAAATATAAGCGGCATTACGGATTGCGGTTAGCTAAGGCCTTCTTCAGATGAGGCGAGTTGGTCATCTACTTGCTCCAGCTAAAAAATTTACTAATCCCTCCAACTAACCCTGCCTAGTTGCCCTAGCGGTATCACGCCGGAGGTCGTGGGTTCGATTCCCACTGGGGGCCGCCGCTCATTTGTACAAATGGCCTCGGTCTGGGTGCATTTCTATGTTTGTGATGTCCTTGCCTGGTTACCATAGCACAGGGTATCCTCTTTTAGGACCAGGACAAGGGATTGTGTTTTGTGGAAGTATTGTTATATTATTATTATTTACATTCAAATTGATTGAAATATCTTTATTGCACAACAAAACATTTGTACATAGACGAGCTTAATATTAATAAGTATTTTCACAGTTGATTTTAAGACATGCAAATAAAGAAGGGCGGCGGGACGGTAAACCCCAGGTAAAAATTGTTACATTGTAATTTATTGTAACCAATGGATGGGTTTCAATATTGATCGCCATCCTTCTCTTATGATTTCGTTGAAGTCTCTTTATTTTATTTGGATTTACATAATATGGTCTTTTATTATATGGTCTAACTTTACATTATTTTAAGAAATTACTTATTATATAAAAGTTGTAATTTTTACAAAAAATTGTTGAAAATATTAGGCTACTTCTGAGCTCGCGGCTTCGTGGACTGGAGGCCCCGTCGGGTCGGGGGCCCGTGGCATTCTGCTAGCCCAGCCACCCTATAGTTTAGCCACTGGCAGTGGGCTCTAATCATGGAAAGGGTACGTTTATGGATAGTTTAATGACATTAGTTTGGTTTATGAGTTTAGTTGACCCTTTGGTAAATAAAAAAAACTGACAAGTGTCGACCTACTATTAACTTACACAAACCTGAGGGCTCTATCTATTCAAACAAGCAAATGCTCATCACGATTTTATCAAAAACAATATTTAATATACTATTTTATATAAAAAAATATGTGACTAATTTTTCAACGATCTTCCTTCCTTTATCTACATCACCCGTGGTTAGCTGGAAGAACATACTTTTTAGTATTATTTAGTGTTAAGCTCCCTATTGTGCAGAGTCATTTCATGTACAATATAGATTTTTCAAAATATTCAATAACATTTCAAAGCGACAATAGCAATAAACATGCATCGTCTGAACATACCTTAAACCTGGATCTAGATTTAACTCCAGGCTAAGATAGCGCGCTTATCTAGAACATTGTAGGTCATATCTTTAGGCTATAACTTGGTTTAGATAAAAGACTAAGAGGGTATACAATTTAATCGAATTCGACTTAGCTTAAACACTGAAATGATTTTGATAGAAGAAATTTAAACCGAGGCATTGTCAATTTAAAATATGTCATCCCTAAAAAAATTTGAAAATTTGCATATTAAGATGTTCGGTTGTTTGTCACGAAATAACGTATAAACCGCTGAACAGACTAGTAAGAAGTTTGGTACGCATACTATTTATCGCATTACCACGACTGTTAAAACTTACCTTCTTAACTTTGTTTCTAATAATTAGAAGGTAAGAAAAAAGATAGAAAACACTTTATTGCAAATTAATAGAGTTCAATTCTAATTTGTATTTAGTAAAGGTCGATGTGCTGACGTGTGTACCTACATAATTCACTTTACACGTGTAATGTAATAAAACAAAGAACTCGTTTTCGAAGTAGGTATAATACGAATACACAGCTGAACCCATTTCAATAGAACTTTTTTGCAACCATAGCGTAATCACTATAGAACGTGCTAAGGGGAAAAAAACTAAATAAACCATTCACTTGTTTCAGATTCCAGACATCTCACAATAATCTAAAGGTATGCATTATTAATCTCAACACAGCAAATTCCATTTTATATCAAGAGTTTAAGGTCTGTTATTGCATCGAGGAGGCCCTATGGGTATTTCCATTGCGAAGGCCACGGTTTGTCTATCAATAAAGATCAAAGATACAGATTATTCAAACGCAATAATTCCTTTAATTAAAACCTCTTCGTGAATGCACCTTATTCTTTAGGACGTGTGGTAGTAATTCGATTGCAAAGATGAATTTGAAAAAGAAAACTTCTTCTTTTGTCAGCACGCGCGTTTTGCTTTTATGTTAGTAGCCAGATGGACTTGACAATTTTTTTGCTCAGTTTCTCACTAATGCTTCGAGAATAAAGCGCGTTTTGGCTTGCATTTTTAGTAAAAGACTGGCTGGTTGAGAGATTATGAATGAAGTTTTAATTAAAACAAAAATTAATGAAATAGCTACTTCACCTGACTGTGCTTGGCATTTCAAAGTTGTATAATGAGTTTCGAGTTTTCGACTATTTATATTTTTATTTTATGTATTAATTACTACGTTATTTCGTTAAAAATAACAAATTTATCTAGCATATCAATTAAGAAGTTATTACAATATAAACTCACAGAAAAAACAGACAAACTCATAATAATATATCTTAGTAGTGATGGCTCTATTATGTGAGCCACTTTTTTTTTCTTTTGATATACGGCCTCTTTGAAAAGGACCTCTTTGTGTTACGGTTTACAAAGTTAATTACAGTTACAAAGGCATTGTAATTACACAAAGATCGGGGAGGGTACTCTTTAATTCAAATTTAATTAGGCGATGATTTTTAATGCTTTGTTTATTCATTTGATGACTTTTAGGTTCTTATCCATGGGAAATTATGACATAATAGGGGTTAAAGTATGAAATTGCCGTTTTATTGCAATAGGTTCTTTGAATTGACATAGAATCTTCATGGTTTGAGGTTTTCGAATGAAACTTTTTTCAAATGGTTTCTATGATGTTCTTTTTTTAAAAAATGTGAAACATTTGAATATCGACTTTCAATTGTTTTTGTTATTCAATTTAGACAAGAAAGATGGATACTGCGAAAATTCAGTCAAATCATGAGGCATCCATTTTTCGTATTTTTTTATTTTATTGATTTGACGCAAGTGAGTCAATATTGTGGGTAAGGTAACGTTAAACCATGCTGCTAATTCCTGGGTAGTTTGACTAGGGTCGGCTTCCACTATCTCTCTTAATTCATCGTTATTCACCTGTGTGGGCGGTCTTCCTCGTGGCTCGTTCTTTAAGTCGAAATTTCCATCACGAAAGCGTTTAAACCAAAATCGCACGGTGCGTTCATTAATAGACCCCTCTCCAAACGCAGCATTGATATTGCGGGCTGTTTCTGCCGCGTTAGTTCCGCGTCGGAACTCGTATTCAAAAATCACTCGAATTTTCGCAGTATTCATCTTTCTTGTCTAAATTGAATAACAAAAACAATTGAAAGTCGATATTCAAATGTTTCACATTTTTTAAAAAAAGAACATCATAGAAACCATTTGAAAAAAGTTTCATTCGAAAACCTCAAACCATGAAGATTCTATGTCAATTCAAAGAACCTATTGCAATAAAACGGCAATTTCATACTTTAACCCCTAATATTTCGAAAGTACGGCAGCCCATCCTTACGCAACTGCTAAACTAATATATTCCTGCAATCGTAGCACTTTTTGAAATCGCATACAGCTATTTCAAACTGCGACCGGTGCGATAAATCGCAAGTTGACATTGGAAATTTCTTTTCGTTCGCTCCAGTGTAGGCTCCGATTTCACGAAAAAGTGCGATCCCCTTATATGCCCTTGTGATGATCCCCTTGCGATATTCAAAAAAAGGTTCAAAAGACGCGTATTCACAAGAGCTGTAAAGTGCAAAAATAATTACTTGAGAAAGTAAAAAACGAAAAAGTTATGGCTTGTACAATTCATAGTTTTAATTTTTGACAAAACATTTGTGACTGTAATATTTATATATATGTCCAGTTGTAAAGTGTGACTTTTTTCTATTAATAAATTCAGCCGCAACTATCATGGCCGAAATAGTGAAAAAAAAATGGTTTTTACCGAATTTTTGTTTTAGACGCTCGATATTTTGAAAACGAAGAATGGTATCAAAAATGTGAAAAAAATACTCCAGACAATTTAGTCAGCTACTATTTGATCCTAAAATGAAGACGGTCGGGTTAAGGAGATAGTAATCTATGGGTTAAGGGTTCGCCGCGCAGCCTAACCTTTTTTTAAAAAGTCAAAAAGTCAGAACGACATTTTTCACATGGCATTTATGACTCGATTCACGATTTCCAATGCGGTCGATAGTCGTGTGAGACACGAAATCTGTGATTTTTTTTTCATGTAGCACCGACGGTATCCCACGTTAGGCGAAGGCCTCCCCTTGAGCTCTCCACTCCTCCTGTTCATGTCCATCCAACTCCTGCCAACCCAGTAAAAAGATCGCGAGGTCATCCCGTGTGGCGCCGGATTAAGAATAGCGTCACTCCATTTCCTTCCGTGGATTTCGCAGAAGGCGACTAAGGAAATCAATTACCAGGAGACGGGCAGCAGCGTCTTCCTGAGATTCCAACCGCATACTGCGATCGCCAACCCGCCTGCCAAGCGTGGCGATTATGGCAAAACCCTTCGTGGTCAGGAAAACCACGAGGGAGGCCTATGTCCCACAGTGGGCGTCAAATGGCTGATGATGATGATGATGATGAGGTCACCTCGCCATCTCCGCTTGCGTCGGCCACGTTTGCGATATCCGTCGCGTGGAACCCAGTCAGTGGCGTTTTCTGCCCACCTGTCTTTTAAGTTATTTTGGCATAATAAAATTTACTTATTGTGCCATGGGCTTGTTTCAAAGACTCGGAATTATCGCCTTTTAAATAGCCTTTATACGTCCCACTGTGGGGCACAGGCCTTCTCTTAAAGAGAGAGTATGGGCTTAATCACCACACGTGTCCACCGCGGATTGGCAATTTCAAGCGCTGAGCTGTGTAAACACCCCAGACACTCAGGTTTCCTCACGATGTTTGTCTTCACAGTTAGTGAGTGGATTGCTTCTATAACTTCACAAATATACCTAACATTTGCATTTTGTCTTAGACCTCATAAACCATCCCGGCATGTACTTTGTTTTCTAAGTACGCACATTTGTGAAGTTATGGTAGCTCGCTCACTGTGAAGGAAAATATCGTGAGGAAACCTGAGTGTCAGAGGTGTTCACTCACATACCTGAGCGCTTGAAATTGCCAACGCGCGGTGGACACGCGTGGTAATTAAACCCATACTCTCTTTCTCTAAGATAAAGAAGATACTTATCTTATCTTATCTTAAGGGACGTATACAGGCTACTTGTAAAAAAAGCTATTTGACCGTGAAACACCTTTGTGCCAGAGTAATATAAAGGTGTTCAATCACTTAGTGCGGTATGTAGCGGGTGAGGGCGGAATCTTTCGCTATTTCATAAGGTGTAAGAGAAGCAGAGTGTCTCTTTCTGTCCCTTTTGATGTTTTCTGTTAATTTTGTTTCGGATTTTTTTAGTGTTTTGTGTGTGACTGTTGGTGCAATAAATGTTTCTCTTTCTTTATTTCTTTTCTTTCTTTCTTGCCTTAGGTAGAGTCAACATTTGAAATTTTTTTGCGAAATATTAAGCTCTAAAGCGTAAACTTTTGTTACAGTAGACTGTAGAAATTTAGGGCAGTAGTACACATAATGAAATTAAAACGAAAACTATCACGGCTAAGTAGGCTTCACAAGTTAACGAGTAATAGGCGACCAACTTATAAAAGGAAAACTTCGTACAAATTCCACTGAAAACTACTGTGATTTACAGTTTGTTAAGACTTAAATCAGATAAAAACCCTTCCTTCTGCGGAACCCTACACTGCGCGTGGCCTCGGCACGTACTTGGCCGGTTTTCCTTTCTCTAGAGAGGCATCATTATTTTTAAAGTTGTCATAGAAGCATTGTTATTTTTTAAGGATGTCAGAGGTAGTTAAAGTAAGCGCGTTGATTTATTTGTAAACATTGAATGATTGGATTTGTGAATATAAGAATAAGTGACAATGGGGCTGACACGCCTCCACAAGGCGCCAAAGCAATTTCAATAAAAAACTTACATAACATAATAAGCTGCCTATACTACACACCATATAACTTATATCACAGCTTGTTGGCTGTTGTAATCTATGCCCAACTATAAGTAACTATACCTAAGTGTCACTCGGTGCGAAGAAGGCACCGCGCATGCGCGCTCCAGCGGAATCTATCGCTATGCTAATGAGCGTGTGTTCCCACGCAGACTGGGCGGCCTTGCTTGCAGTGTGGCCCAAGTCACAAGCGATGGCGACAGGGTGTATCAAACAAAATTGCCTTTTGCTCTAAGATAATATAAGAATACTAGCTGACTCGGTAAAAGTTATTTTGCCATATTAATAAACATACGAACTATTGTCAGACCTACCAATATATACAAAAAATTCATGAAAATCGGTGAACCCGTTTCGGAGGAGTTTGATAACAAATATATAAAAAATTCGTATTTGTAACAAATACGAGATTTTTATTTATTAGGTTCATCTCTTCCACTCTCTTCATCTTTCAATGATATCCATCCTAAGTAGTAGTCTGGAAGAGATCGCTTTTCGCGATAAGACCACCAATTGTTTACGGCGAAACTTAGATATGCAAGCCTTTTAATGCATTTTGTTTAATGTTAATGAAGCGAAAGTGGTTTGTAAGGTCGCGGCAAACCGTGGTCTCTGCTCTCTGCTTACCCCTCGAAAATAAAAGCTGTTTTACAAATGTGCACTGTCTCAAATATTGACTATAGTTACAAATGATACGGAATTTTAAAGGTATAAGGTCAGTAAATATAAATCAAGGGATCCATAGCTTTACGTAAAATGTCCGCTTTTCGCTCGTTGCTCGAGCCACGCCTCTTATTACGGTTCTGCGCTGTCCGCGCTATGAAAATGATGGTTTCCGCAGCTAGAGGTTTTGCCAACACAAATATCCTGCCTCTTGCCTCCAATTAGACAAACCCATGAGTTTTGGTTAAAAAAAAAAAACCCTGGGCGAATCTACTCGCACTGTCGCCAATGGGGAACTTGCGTCTAACTTAGGCTCGAGTGGCATTACTTTCATACCATAGAAGTCATATTAAAACCTAGGAAAAATTCAAACATAAAACGATAAAAATATTTTTTTCGGGGTCACAAAATATGCGAAAAATAAAGTTACTCTAATAACATAAAACTTACATATTAGATTTCGTTTTATCATTTCATTTCGTTTTCTTATAAGGGTGTACACGCATAAAAACATTATTTTTCGAGATAACTCAAATATTGATAAAAGCTTCATACATATAAGGCGTTACGTTAGGGAGTGACGACGAAGTTATTGTCTGAGGTCGATTTGGGTGGCGCGTTTTAGTACCACGTGACTATAGATAGATAGATAGATAGATAGATAAATAGAGAACACTTTATTGCACAACCAGGTGAAAGATATTACAAATAGTTTCTTATATCTAAGTAGTGGTATACAATTGGCGGTCTTATCGCTTAGAGCGATCTCTTCCAGACAACCTATATTGACTTTTCGACTGGTTATATTACAAAAAGTATATTTTTGTACGCGGCCCTCTTCGGAAATAAATAAATAAATAAATAAAAAAAAATAAAAATAAAATAAAAATTCTTTATTTCAGGCAGTACCCATATATTGTTAGTTACAATGGTGACTTAAGAACTATGTTAGTAACAGTAATAAAATTAAAATTTACGAACGCACCCACGTACGAATGGTGACCACTTTCCCCTAACAGAGACTTCTGCGTCTCTCGGCCCACATTTCTGTGTATCGGCTATCCACCCTATCCGCTATCATATTCAGGATGCTATTGGTGATGAAATAGAACCGGCGCGCCCTCTGGGTTGGTAAAGACAAATGCTTGTCTGCTGTGCCAACGAAGTGTTACTTTCACGACGATATGATAGAAAATTAGAGGCATAATACATAAGCAGCCTATATACGTCCCACGTAGGGCACCGGCCTTCTCCCAGGGAGAGAGTATGGGCTTAATCAAGAAGCGTGCCCACCGCGGATTGGCGATGTCATGCGCTGAGGTATGTGAATAGCTCAGACACTCAGGTTTCTTTACGATGTTTTCCTTCGCCGTTAGCAAGTGGTATTGCTACTATAACTTCACAAATGTACATAACTAAGAAAACAAAGTCATAGCTACATGCCCGCACTGGGAATCGAACCTGGGTCTCCCGCTTCCGAGTCCGATGTTCTACCCACTAGGCTACCACCGCTGGGGGCTCGGGGCATAATACAAAGTATATAATAGTAATACAAAGTCTAAACAACTTATTTCACAGCCATTTTGCTAAACTATGCTTAGAGATGCTAACGACCTTACAAATTATGGTGTGTGAAGACTTAAAATTAACTATTGGCAAAGTCAACCGCAGGAGGTATAGGAAAGAGTTAACTTAATTAAAGAGACCTAACAGGCTCCAAACAATTTGTCCTGTTCCCTTTGTATTTTTGAGAGCATTTTATTTCTTCTTTATTTGTAACTATGGATTATTATATGTTGTCTTGTCTTGTGATGTGTCAATTTGTTACAATATATTTCTTTCTTTCTCTTTTTCTTTTTTTCATCCTATTTCGTAACTGTCCACCGTATGGGGTTATCCATTTTGACGTTTCCTACGTGAAATAATATTATGTATGTATTTGCCAGTTCAGAATTAAACCTATCAGACGAATCCAAACATGGACAGGGAAGCTTTGAAAACCACGAGGGAGGCCTGTGTCCTGCAGTGGGCGTTAACTGGCTGATGAAGATGATGATGATACATGGAGAAGTTACATAGTTTATAAATCACTAGTTTATAATAAAGATTATTTATTTGCTTAACAACTTAAGTTTGAAAAGTGCTTAAATTGTTAAATATGAACCCTACAAGTTTTGCCACTGTAGGCATACTCATATAAGAGTACATATATGAGTGTGCTTACGAATCATTTTGCAGAAAGACTATTGGCCAGTTTCTGAATTGAGAATTTCGCTAAGTAAATACTTAAGTAACGTTCTGTCACGCTCTTTTATGAGACATTCGAAGAGACAGCACTACAGTTACCTATTTACTTAGCGAAATTCTCAATTCAGAAACTGGCCATATAATAAACTACCTCATTCCGGCTCGCGCAACTGAATCAATGGATCTTTCCCATCTTGACCCAGCAGCCTTAAGACCAACTCTGGCCATCGAGTTCCCATACGTAGGATGTGCAAGCTATACGACGAGAACCTCGCAGATGTAGACCTCTTCAATTTGACATGTAATGCGTTCAAAAGTCAGATGTGGAGGGTGCTGTTGGTCACTAACAGTACAAACGCCACGTAGCATTGTGAACCAAAGGTCCACACCATACTTTAAGCCGGGTTTTGATGGTTTTAGTACGCTCGGACCGTGTGCGTACAGTTTTAGTTGATTATGACGACGGTCAGTGCGCTCGACCGAGTGCGTCGTCATAATAAAACAATATATTACGAGATAACTCAAATATTGATAAACGCTTCATACATTATAAGCGTTACGTTAGGGAGTGACGTCATAGTCTAAGGTCTATTTGTATGGCGCGTTTTAGTACCACGTGACTATATTAACTTATCGACTGGTTATATTATAAAAAGTATTAGTCGCAGAGAAAAATATAGCACGTTTATTTATCTTTGAACGTGTCCTCTCCTATTCTATTATAGTTGTTTATGATACTTTTGCATAATAAGGAAGGGTTCTTATCACACGAGTGTGTTTTAAAAAAACGAGCCGTAGGCGACTTTTTTTATAGCATCACACGAGTGTTATAAGACCAAGTTATGTACAGTGTCATACACTACTTTATCTACTCTCATACTAATATACATATAATAATATTGCAAATAAAACGCTGAATATCAAAAAATTTATTTTTACTTGTAATGTAATTATTGATGTTCCGAATATTACAATTATGAAATTAAATTTGAACCGGACAGGAAGCGTTATTGGAGGTACTCGGAGAGGGTATGTTAATGTTGACCACATTTCTGTTATTTTCAATACTACTAATTTATTTTACAAGCAGAACCAAACTTTGTTTAAATATTGAAAAGTTTTTTTTAAACGTAAAATGTTGTCGCCAAGGCGCAAACATCGATTGCGCATGCGTGTTGCGTCGCCGCGGACTCGTTCATTGAAACCTTTTTTTTTTTTTTAAGTAGAGGTTCAACCTTCTTGGTCCAGCTGGAGGTTGTATAGGTGTATCGTTATGATTAAAAAGTAATATTATGATACAGGTATCCATACAAGACCTGTATCGTAACAAAACTTTTTTTTAATTTTCGGCCTATACGTATGTTTCTGATAAGAGTTTTGCTTCCAGTTTTATAATCTTTGTATTATTGTATCATTTTTAGTGCAAGTTTTACATTGTCATACATGTCATAATAAACAAAGAATTGTAGTTGCGCTTCCGTACGCCTCAAGTTGTAGTGCGACTAACAAAAAACAATACAAAAACAGCCCGCGAGGGAGGAAAAAACAATAATCTAGTGGTATTTATCGAACGATCGGTCGTTGCCGTAAATTGTCGAGCAGGACGCGCCGGTCGGTTTTTAATGGCTTCATTTGGCGAATATAGACCGCGTTCTCGGATTGAATTGCTTTCGGCTCGTCCATTAATCACGTGATGTTTTTTAGCAACTTTTTAACCCCCGGAACCAATACCCAGCCCAGCACCCTTGATCAGCACCTATACCATCCGGACAGCTTAGTCGGCCTAGCCCACAGGAAAGACAAGTCGATACGTGCGGAGCCAACCGAGCCGTGGGTTTCCTCACTATGTTTTCCTTCACAGTTATTATTTATTTATTTTATTTTATTTGGTGTACAAAACAGATCACAACCATTACGTGATATAAAAGTAATAATATGAAATGAGTACTAAGTTAGCGTGTGATATTGCTACTAAAAAAATTGCAGATGTACGTAACTTTGAAAATAACCACAGTCATAGGTACAGCCCGCACTGGAAATTGAACCTGAGTCTCTCGCTTGCGAGTTCATTTTCCTACCCACTGGGTTACCACCGCTTGGCCCAATCCGGAAGTAAGTTAAAAAAATTAAAGTTGTTACTTAAATTATTTTAGACAAGCAGACGAGGGTCGTCGGCATGGTTGTGTTAAGCCCACTTGGCTTTCAAAATCTCGATTTATTGGCAACTCTTTTATATGCAACATAAGAATTGTTATGACCCACTCCGGAAGGTTTCACGGACCACCTGTGGTCCGCAAATCATGGGTCGGGGATCAGGCAGTGTCTAAAATAAACCTATTTATCGACTGCCTCGTTAGGCTAGCGGTATCACGTCTGATTACTAAGCCGGAGGTCGCGGGTTCGATTCCTACTGGGGGCTGCCTGGGGGCATTTGTACAAATGGCCTCAGTCTGGGCGTATTTCCATGTTTGTGATGTCCTTGCCTGGTTACCAGAACACAGGGTATTATTATTATTAATTCTTTATTGCACAAAGACAGTGTACAAAAGGTGGACTTAATGCTAATGGCATTTTCTACCAGTCAACCTGCAGGAGGGTCAGTAGAGGCAAAAATTGAGGTAGGCGTGCAAAAACGAAAGAGGTAAAAATACTTATCATCGGTATCGTAGTTTGGAGCCAGGAAAAGTGATTGTATTTTGTGGAAATTATTATTAAGTATATTATTAGTATTATTCTGGCCCAAATATTTTCTTTAAATTAGTAAATAGTTTTAGGTTTAGATTAGTTAATTTATTTTTGGTTTTGTAAATATTGTAGAATTTCTTATTGTGTCTTCTAATTGTACAGATTCTATGTTATTCATATATTTGTCAATTTACTCCTCTGTTAATTTATCCCACATAAGCAGACTATACAATACACGTCTACTAATCACCGCGCGTGCCGCCACGGTTTGGCAAAAACATCGTGAGGAAACCCGAGTACCTGAAGTGTACCACACCTCAGGATTTAAAGTCGCCATTGAGTGAGAAAGCAGGCCAAAAAGATATCACTGCTATATCTCAAGGATTTTTAACGTGAGCCAACCTCAAACCCCAGCAGATCTTCTGTTGTAACATAACATAAACTCACTCCAGTATCCCGGAAGGGTAGGCAGGAACCAGGGTCCGCCACCTGCCACTATCCTGACAGATCTCTTTCGCTTCATCAACGTTCATTAGTCGTTGCATGCACCCACGCCGGTTTCGGGTACTTCTGCCGTCCTTTACCGGCCCTTCCAACCGCATTTGCTCGATATTTTTTTCTCGTCAATCGTGCTTCCTTCATCCTCTCCGTATGTCTAAACCAACCCCTGTAATCCTTTGTTGTTTTGCTCCTAAACCGACATAAGGAAGCAGCCAGCATTATTTCATTCCATTTTATCTCGGAGCTATCAACGAAAAGGTCTCATAACTGGCTATAAATCTCTCGGCCGGTTTCCGTGTTAATACCCGCGCAGAACTAAGTAGCAGGTTCGAATCCGACCCAGATCCTTGGCCGGGGCGCTTACTCTTGAACCGAATCACTGTTCGAGCTGGTTCCGTTCTAAACAGAGTATTCGACTTCATACAAAAAAAAACAAAACCTTAATCATGATAGGAAATGGAGAATCTTTCCCAAACTTAGGTTGGAGTGGCATTGTTTTTAAACGTAGAAAAACTCAGAAAAAAAAAACCGTGCAATGATTTTTTTCGGGTTTTTACAGGTTACAAAGAATACGAAATATTAAGTTACTCTAATATTAAAGAAACTTACAAGACTTAGTTTTTTTGTTGAATTCTTAAAATTGTCGAAGGGCGTAAATGCATAAAAACATTATTTTACGAGATAACTCAAATATTGATAAGGCGTAGATATCCTTAAGTTGTGACGTCATAGTTAGAGTCCGATTTGTATGGCGTGTGTACCACGTGACTAGAATGAATTTTCGACAGGTCATATCACGAAAAGTGTTAGTCATTGGGAAAAAATTAAGCACGCTCATTTATCTTTTTGCCATAATCGCCACGCTTGGCAGGCGGATTGGCGATCGCAGTATGCGGTTGGAATCTCAGGAAGACGCTGCTGCCCGTCTCCTGGTAATTGATTTCCTTAGTCGCATGGTTATGAAAACCACGAAGGAGGCCTATGTCCTGCAGTAGGCGTCAAATAGCTGATGATGATGATGAATTTATCTTTTAACATGGCGTCTCCAATGAGATTAAAACATTTTTGGTGCAAGTTCTCCATTATTTTTTTTTATTTCATATTTACAGAACCCTACGAAGCAAGTCTACATCCGCTAACTTCGGTTTAAATTGGAATTTGCGTCCGAGTAACTCTAACCGGGGCATATCGGCCGCCCTAGCAGACGGTTTATCATTTAGGACCGTTATCTTTAGAGCTTTGGTTAGTAAAGTTATTGTACTTTATAAATGCTCTATACTTCGTTGCGGGCAGTTTACTGCTAGTTTTGACTCGGCAGGGCTCAGTGAAGGGTCGGGGATATTCGAACAACGATTAACTTACTCATCTGGCTTCAGTTTGAAGTGTATTCATCTGTTGATTGCACTCATGCCCTAATGGCCAGTTTCTGAATAGAGAATTTCGCTAAGTAAATATTTAACTGTACTGCTGTCTCTTCGAAATTCTCAGAAAAGAGCGTGACAGAACGTTACATAAGTATTTACTTAGTGAAATCCTCATTTAAAAAACCGGCTCAAAAACACATAAAACTGTGGCTTAACTGCTAACACACTATGTTCAATCTCCGAAGCTTAAAATGCTGGAAACATGGTTCTTAGAGAGAATGTAAAGTTTAGTAATGTTGCATAAAAAATTTAAAAAACGGCTTAGCTGCATTTTAGTTGGTGGACGGCAGTATAGTTAATTGGTTTCTCTTCCTGACATGACAGTTAAATGGCCACGGTATTTATCCAAGTGTGAACTGGTCCTAAGCAATGTCAATATTTCGCGTTTAATGTGAGAAAGCAGAACCGTTCCAAATCATTGTTATTGTAAACCGAATAAGCTATAGTTTCTCTGTTTGAATATAACAGTCTGAGACGTCCTAGATAGTCAACAGATGATGGAAATGTATAGAAATGGCATGACAATTGTAATGCCATTTCAAGTTTTCTGTACCGTCGTTTATTTTTAATGACTAGCGACTTCGTTAACGTGGGATTCAGATAAAATGTAGCTATCCAATGTTTTAACTCCTTGATGGGTCACACCAGAACCTATGCTATCGGCGCCATTGTGTTCACATTGCGTCATAATTAGAAGAAAAAGAAGAAGAAGAAAGACATTTATTATACCAACAAGATACATCACAGAAACGAAATAAGCAGATAAGTAACATAATATGTACAATAACAGAAAGAAAACTAAATACACAAGAGACAAAACGAATAAATAAAACAGGACCATAGAATAGATGTAGCCCGTTAAATGCAATAAGTCGGAAATAACGACTTAGTAAAGGTTTTAAACTTCAGAGCGCATCGGAAACTGCAAGTAATTTTTGCTGAAGTAATAAATAAATACACTGAATTGAGTATTTGACAAAATATCAAATGAGTTACTTTTAAAACGGAATTTTGTATGAAAATACTGGCTTATGACGTCACATTTCAAAGCACTTTTTTATGTTTAATCTATTTAAAAATTGTAATAACTAGTAATTGACTTAAAGAAATACATTTTTCGAGATATTTTGTAATGTTTGTTTTAATAATTTATTGTTGATCGTGTCAAATACCGAATTGTAAGGCAAGCTGGAATATTCGCGTCGAGAGTAGAGGGGCATAATTGAGACAATTCGCCACAGAACTAATGTGATGGACATAGCCTATAAGATTAGCAAGTTCAAGTGGCAGTGGACTGTTCATATCTGCCGCAGAACCGATAGTCGACGGACTGCAAAGCTTCTCCAATGGAGAGGAGACCACGAACTCGGAAAGGCAGCGTAGAGCTTGCTCGACCGGTCTAAGGCAGATTACTTGCAGCGGCTGGATGAGGATGACCGAGGACAGAAATAAGTAGCGTGCGATAAGGCCTATTGGTGGAGGCATAATCTCCAGCAGTCTACAAATATGGGCTGATTGATTATTAATATTTTAATTCAGAACACGGTCTATTCGTTCTAAATTAGTCAGTCTAGAATCGTTTGATAGATTTTAGCGTACTAAATAGCTTTAAGCATTTTTTATTTTGTAAAAGGGTTTTGGTTTTGTTAAATAGTTAAGGACTGAAACGAAAACATTTCCTTAACTCCTGAACTGCCCTCGCGGAACGCAACGTATAGGTGGCCCATACTAAGTTGGACACAGATCTGTGTCGCGGCAGACGAGTGGTTAAATAGTTAAATTGCTGGAGCCCCTTAACTGAATATAGATTCAGTTTAGGGGCTCCCTGCAGTAACACTAGCGCCACCAAGAAAAAAAATCACATAATTTTTTAAAGATCGTTTTTGCAAAAAGTGTCAGACCAATCTCTCAAAAGTCTCTATCGACATGATTGAGAGATTGGTCTGAGACTCTTTGCAAAAAAAGGTTCTATCTATCTAATCAGCCCATAAGCAGAGCCCACTGTTGGGCATAGGCCTCTTCTCTTTCACGCCAACCCATCCGGTCCCCTGCCAGTCTCGTCCAATGTTTCCCAGCCGCTTTCAAAATTTCGTCGGCCCACCAGGCTGGTGGTCTGCCAACCGACCATCTGTCAGTTCTTGGCCACCACTCAGTGGCTATCTTTGTCCACCGACCGTCTCCCCGTCTAACCAAATGCCCCGCCCATCTCCATTTTAGCCTTATGATTCGTGTGCCTACATCTTCGACTTTGGTTTTATGCCGAATATCAAAACCTTAACCAAAAGAAAGATTAACCTTTAGGCGATTTAGGTCAAGTGAAAAGTGTTCACTTACCGGGCTATATTGGGTGTCTTGTGTACCAGGGGGGCGAATCCCCTAGACGCGCATTTCGTAGAGGTGCCTATTTAATTTGCGCGGGTTAAACCATTGGAATGACATTGTACTGCCATTGCTTAGTAGACTAGGGAATAGAGGCAAATAACAGCTATTGTCGTGCTCATATCATTCTATTGAACAACTACTCGTATGTACTATGTGTTTATTAGACTACGCCCCGTTCAGGTTGTGGTAGGAGAGGCGTGGCGAAAGCGTTTAATTGGGAACCTTGTACCGCGGTTATCGAAGACGTATCGATATCGGTGCGCTATCGTTACATCGATGTACTGTCGACTCAATATGTACGCTTTCATTTAAGCTATGTTTCAGTTCAAGTTCGTGCATTGCTTTACGTGGTACAAAATTGGTCTTAACATATTATTAGGATCTAAGTTACGTACATTTGTGTAGTTATAGTAGCAGTAACTGTGAAGGAAAATATCGTGAGGAAACCTGAGCGTCTAAGGTGTTCACATACCTCCGCGATTGAAAGTGCCAATCTGCGGATAGCATGCGTGGTAATTAAGTACTCTCTCTCTCTCTCTCTCTCTGGGAGAAGGCTTGCGCCCTGCAGTGGGACGTAAAAAGATATTTATAAGTGATTGGTCCTGGATTACCGTGTAATATAATATGTGTAATTGAATATAATATATTTTAAAAAGGTACCTACGAAATGATCGAAATGCCACAAAGGCACACACATAAAAAATAACATAATTCACGTAATGTCAACAAAATAAAAAAAAAACAACCTAACAAATGAGGATCTTGCGCTTCCTTGGCAACAAAAAAACCTTCGAAGTGCGAGTCAGACTAGCGCACCGAGGGTTCCGTACTCGCGCTTGGCCGTTTTTTATTATTTGTCGTCAGAATATATAATAAGTCCCACAATCACGCCAAGTTTATGCCTGTTTGTATTAACGTTCTTACGATACGTTTACGTTATACACGTTTGTTGTATGGCGAGTGGAGAGCCACCTTATTTTTTATTGTTTTAAAATTTTTATTATTTGCTAGGTAATCCGCCGTAATAACACATGTTATGTAAAAATTTCAACAACGAAGGCAGGGTAATTGAGTCCCGTGTGGCACCCTTCGGGTTCAGAATCCTAAAAAGCGTTCTACCAACTCTGTATGCGTTGCTAGTGTGTGCTGTGAACAACACATCACCAGCAAAACTGATTTTCGGTGGGGACAGTTTAAATTGTTCTTCAACAATTACAATAGGTTTTTTAAGTCAATACTCAAATCAATACAATACCACATGTCTGATTTGCTTAAGGCGTCAAGAAGGCTTAATAAGGCACTGGTGATAACTTCCACTTCCACACAACACAATCACTTGTACTGGTCCCAAACTCGCACACCCTATGGTAACCAGGCAAGAACATCACAAACATGGAAATACACCCAGACACTCAGTGGGAATCGAATCCACGACCCCTGTATTGGTAGATCACCGATCACCGGGCCCTACAGTGTAAAAAATTAATAGTTTCTCGATAGAATCAGACATACATCCCATGCTAAGGTCGAATGTCGATCGCTGACTAGGAAATCTACTAGGGATAGGGCATAATTAAGTTCATCCAATGACTTTTAAATTTAACTATCCCCTATCCTTAGTAGATTGCCTAGTCAGCGATCCACATACGACCTTAGCATGGGATGGGAGGTGCTTCCATTTGTGCCGGCTCGGTTAGAGGAGGCTCTGTTACGTGCCTCGGTAAATCGCTATCTCAGATTAGCACTGACACTAACCCTCTGTTTCTCGTAAACGAACAACGAAAGAATTTGTTAACAGCTGTCAGTTGATAAAAAAATATTTTTTTGTCATTACACTTTGTATAGAACTGTTAAAAACATCAAATCACTGGAGAATCGCATACTAACCTTAAGAGTTTGCTTCAGAGGTCATTTCTGCAAATAAAAGCCGCCTTTATACCTGCCAATTAAGTTGAAGATTTAAACAACAGGCTTACGATCGAAACGTTTTATTAACCAATTGTGCAATCCACAATACATGGCCTTGACATTACAAAACGTGGCAATTGCCGCAAACAACTTTGCCATTCCAATAAATCACTACTTATCGTAAGTTACCTCGTACTAGAGTCTAGTTACAGGCGATTACGATAGAATACCTACTATGGAATGAACATTCCTTCGTTTCTCTATTGCGTTACAGATCATTTAGGGGTTTTCTAAGAGGCAAGCATTTAAACGCGTGGTGATTAAGCCCATACTCTCTCCCTGAGAGAAGGCCTGTGCCCTACAGTGGGACGTATATAGGCTGCTTATGTATGTAAGCATTTAAATAGGTAGAGAACACTTTATCGTAAGTGTAGTGTAGTGTAACTTGAAGTTGAAATCTCTGTTAATTAAGCAAACCTGTCTTGAAAAGAATAAATGTGAAGATTCTTTATTAGCTTCTTCTTCGCATAATCTATTAATTGTGAAACTAACAGCTTTGCCGTACATTAAGTAAACATTTTGTTTTTATAGGGAATATTTTTTTTTACTTCGACTTTGACTTTGTACATAAAAATGGAATTAAACACATTTAAGAAATTATGCCTCACGTTCTGCCTATGGTTGTAACAAAACCCCCGTATACATTTCCGAAAAAGGGAAGTTTTACTCAGCAATATGATAAGAAAAACTTTTAAAAACCTATTGTCCTCAGCACGGGTTAGTGAAAAAAGAAATAAGAACCACTTTTACTACGGGGAAAACTTTAAATAAAGAAAAAAAACATCAACGTTCCATTCTATACAATACTGCATTAATTTTGGGTGGTTTGAAAATAAACGTGCCTGACAATAGCTATCGAATACGCTAGTTTGTTTTTTTTTTTCAACGCATTTGTCACAAATATCTCGACACAAACTCGAATCTATTAAAGCCATTAGTAGCCATCCAGAGCGTCGAGCGGTGCGTGTGTGCCGCGGGTGCGCGGGTCATTGTTCTGTTAGACGGAGAGGGGGTACTAATTGTTCGCGCATTTTTTTAAACAATATTTCTCAACTCGAAACAAGATTTCTCAACTATTTTTTTTTTAATTTACGCATATACTTTAAAGCAATTGTCTAAATGGATGCCATTTTTAATTAATAATTACATAACCGCAAACCGTTCAGAAATCAGCATGTATGCTATTCCATTTTTCATTTTTGTTTGATTAAGCTCTTCGAATAAGAGCGAAACCTGGTCGGACTATTCCGACAAAAATTCAAGTGAGTGATTCCGGAATGGGAAACTTGCGTCACGTAAATTGCCACGTGAAACGTAAATTGGAGTGACATTGATTTTATACCGTAGAAGACACAGAGAATCTCAAGAAAAATTAATAAGTGAAACTAGAAAAATATTCTTTTCAGGGATTTCGGGTTCCCAAAAAATGTAAAAAATTATCGTTCTCTTATAACAAAAAAAACTATGTATTAGATTTAGTTTTTTCAATAATTTCTAAACGGTTTTTACGGAGTCCGTTTTGTGTGGCGCGTTTTTACTACATGAGTAGAATGAGTTATCGACGGGTTACATCATGAAAAGGACAAAAAAAATTACCACGTTTATTTATCTTTTAACACACTCTTCGATTATATTAAAAAATTTTTTTGTGCAAATTCTCCCTTAAGTTCAAAATTACGGATGCTATTCATAAAATCACTCCTCAAATGCAGTGTTAGCAAAGGGAAAAATAAAAAGTATCCGAAACCGGCAACCGTCCATGCAACAAATAATGAATGTCGATGAAGCGAAAGAGGTCGGTCAAGATCGTGGCCAGTGGCTAACCCTGCTCTCTGCCTACGTCTCTGGGACACAGGCGTGAGTTCATCTAATCTATGGTTAAAATCAGTGGTCAACCGCCGCGTTCGAGACGCCCGTATGTGACGCCTCCAAGTAGACTCTGCGGTTATTGTCTGTCGCTAACCGGGCGTGGTTAGCGGACTGGCACTTCGCCGATTCAATTCTCATAGCGACACTGACCTTTTAGACGAATCACTGTTTTCGATATACTCAGTGGTTCATTGGTCTGATGCAGTCGACAGCAGGGGCCTGTTTCATAGAACTACAATTTATGGTGACAATTCAATCTACGTTGCAAAGTCGATGTACCCACAGACTACCAAGTAGGACTCTGCTACGTAATATACATCGAATTATCATAATAAGTTACTGATAGTAGTTTTGTGAAACTCGACCCTGGTCGGTCTTAAAAATTTGGTTGCAAAGTGGCGCGTAATGGCCGCCGCGATGGCGGCGCAATAATAACGGAATGGGGAACTTGTGCCTTACTTACATTGGAATGGCAATGCAAATTTATATCAAAGAAGAGAATAAATCCTATGCAAAATTAGGAAAAAAAAAAGCAATAAAAATATTTTTTCGGTGTTTTCGGGTCACAAAAAATGCGAAAGATAAAGTTACTCTAATAACAAAAAACTTATTAGACTTAGATTTTTCGTTGAATTCTGAACGTTTTCTTATGAGAGTGTAGGTACATGCATAAAAACATTATTTCACGAGATAACTCCAATATTGATACACGCTTCACACATTATAAGACGGTAAGTGCAAGTTGTGACGTCATTGTTTGAGCTGTATTTTTTGTACCACGTGACTACATTGACTTTTCGATCGATTGCATTTTCGGTCATATTATGAATAGTATTAGACGTTGACAAAAAAATACCACGTTTTTTATCTTTTAACATGGTCTCATCGATTCTAATATGACATGTTCAAGTAGGTAAGTGCAAGTTCTCCATTGGTCGGCTTGACTGGCTCAAAGGACCTTTGGGACTCTTGAGGAATTCTGATCGTAAAATGACACAGGCAGGGCGATCATTAATTCACGCCCAACTTAAACAACCACCGACGCACGAACTGTACGGCAATCAGTGATAGCTGAACCTCATTACCGCAAGACCGATCGGACATAGTACATAAGGTAGAAGCGCACAGAGGTCTCTCTCGGAGGCAGAGAAGAACAAATACGTTCTCATATTCTTTTTGTTACACTAACCCGTGCTGAGGACAATTTGAAGAGGCTTGAAATTTTGCCGCCGAGAGCGCTGGCACGGTCGGCGAGAGTTCGAGGGTTCAAGTCCCGGCATGGGTGGAATTTTTAACCTCTAAATAGGTTTTTAAAATTGGCCTCAGCACGGGTTAGTGCAACAAAAAGAATATATAAGATAAGAATATTCTTTATTGCATAAACATAAAATATGACATAAAATATGAAAGTTATTATTGCTAACAGCAGCAGCCTATATACGACCTATTGTAGAGCACAGGCCTTCCCTCAGATATGGCTTAATCACCACGCGTGCCCCCAGCGGATTGGCAATTTCAAGCGCCGAGGGCACACACTAGATGGCGCTTAAGTAAATTTTAGTAACCTTCTTTTGTCTATGCAGTCGACATTCTTCCTAGTAGGTAGTAGGTATTGTTCTGTGTAGTTGACGTCTGTTTCCTTACTGACAAGTGACGTCACTGATTCCTGTCAAATGAACGAATGAAGAAATGCACTAAGGAACTCAAAATTACCAATTTCTGAGCACAACATGAACACCATCAAAAAGTCTGAGATGGTTTTCAGAAACGTTTCAAATCGCCTATAGCATCTCCTATGAAGAGCCACCATTAAAAAGAAGTTCCATAATAGTTCTGGTTCGATTCCCAATAGAGGCCGCCGCACTTGATTTGTACAATTGGCCATGCTACTTGTTTTTGATATACTTTTTTTATAATTTATTTCAAAAATATGGACCATTTTGAGAAACTAATTTCGTTATTTTAACTTTCTTAATTATTTCCAATTTTAATATTTTTCTAAAATTTTGTGGTGTGTGACGTCATCAGAGCATGATTAAAGAGATAATCTTTGCCTACATAAAAAAAAACAAATGTCATTAACGTCAGTTGATTTGGTAGGCTTACTATGTATTCTGTGGGCTAACCTCAAAATAAAACCTAAAATCGACACTCTGTGAAACCGAAACTTCAACACGTTGACATTTCTTTTTCTTTTTTGTAAGGCAAAGGATTAATACTCAAACTGCCTTAGCTGACGTCATACAAAAGTCATTTAAGGTCAAAGATTTTTTGAGGGATTTTCTTTTTATTTTTTTATTTTTTTTCATTATTTCCTAGCCGCTGCATAGATGGCGGTGAACTTGGTGAGTTACTGCAAGGAACGAAACGTCACATTATTTTTTTATTATTTCACTTGGATGTAACTTTAGATCATAAAACGAAACTTACAAGTGACATTGTCACATCACAAGTAAATATCGTTCCAAATTGATCCATTCACGTTATCGCAATATCCATTGTCGTCAATTTCGGAACGGCTATCATAGACGCGCGCGAATACGTGGGCAATCTGAAGTGCGTTCTGATTTACACATGACCGCTCACGGTCGCAAATCGGAACGCACGGCTAGTAACGTAGTGAGTTCAGCGCCACCTGCAGAGTTCTTGGGAACTACTTTTTTTTCTTAATTTTCAAAAATAAAACCTCCCATTCCTGCATCGCGCAAGCAAAATGTTTCACATGACATACCATAAATATAACGTCCGACGAACATCAGTCGGACCGGCCGTCCCCAGGCATACGATCTGCCTGGCGGGAAAATCCCTTTACAGTGGAAGAGCACGATCACCCGCACTTCCCTATAGTGGTGACCACAGTGGTGACCCTCGACAGAACAATGACAACCCTCCTTCGCTCTTGCAGCACCCCACATGCAATCAGTCTCAAAGCAAGGCCAGCATCCTCTTCCCTCTCACTTCGCCACAATATAGACTTATTTACAAATCTGATAAATAGAAATTGTACGGAAAGCAAAATTGTCGAAATGGTTTTGAGATTTCCGTTCATATTAAAAAATTTAGCATGGCCAACTGGGTGTATTTTCATATCTGTGATGTCCTTACACGTCACAGGTCACAGTGGCCACAATGATAGCCGACCTCCGATAGGAGATGGCACCACAAGAAGAAGAAGATGAGGTACTTCCCTTGTTACCGTGTACAGAGTATCCTAATTTGGAACCAGGACAAGTGATCGTGTTGTGCGGAAGTTATTTATTAATTTATCTCATTAATTTATTCATTTATTTGATAGTTCTATAATTAATGTAATTTTTTGGTGTACGACAACCAAGAATATTCTATCTTGTTAGCTTAATACCGGATTAAATTAGAAGTGTCCGACCAGATTTCACTCTGATTCCCAGAGCTTAATCATGGTGAGTAGAGACGGAGCTTGCGTCGTCGGTCGCTCGTCTTGGACTGCGCGCGCGCATGTATGGTCGGACTCTTCCGACAAAAAATCGAGTAAGTGAAACCGGAATTAAGCTAATAATCTGTAGTGCTTGCGAAAGATTCAGTTCAAAAATATTCTATCTATCAAACTATATTGCTCCACATTGTAACAAATGTGGACCTGCTGTAACTTGTATATTCTGCGGCTAGGGCGTGCCATTCAAAATGCTAAAGTTTAAGGTAGGGTCCAGCACGCATAATGGTGAACTTTAAAACTGAGATCGCAACGAGATTAGAAAACTATCAGCTATTATGCAGGCTTGTTTATTCACAAACGTAATGTCCGTGTAATATGGGCTCGTAGATAATTTTTTAAACCCCAACGGTAACGGAGCGTATATAGCCTAATTTTTTATAAATAAATTAAGAATAAATATTTTCTTTATTATTTTTTTTTTATTTTCCTTTTAGTAAAAGTTGTTAGTATTGTGATTTAAGAAAATTTTTTCTCAATAAGAATACAATGATTCACTTACTTGAGAAACAATAATTATGTTTGTTAATAGTTATTATATAAGGTGACGCGCCGCGACAATTCGCGTATAATTCTTAAAAGTAAGCAGAAGTTGTTAAGTACATAAACTGTTTTTTTATGTTTGTTAGTTTGATAATGAAAGAGTGCGATAAAAACGATATTGACAAGTAGAGACCTCCGTTTCCCTAGCTATATAGGGATTTTGTTACACCCTGTATATTGATATAGATCCAGAACCAACTTCATTGTAATTATACTTACTTCCATCGAACTTCGTACAGACAAAGATAACCAGTCCATCTTTGATAGTACCTATATACGCCATCCACGCGCATTGAAATACTCCGTGGCGGAGATTTAACAAGGAAAAGACGTAACCACAGATTAAATAAACTGCCTCTAAGTTGTATAAATAACGGCTGGTTACCATTTCGCCCAAAATTGAATTGAATTGAACACCGTAAAAGTCGAGAAATTCATAATAGGGGTTACTATTTCTAGTATTAAGAAGATGAAAGATTGACCTAGGATGAGCAAGTAACTTGATAGATATTGCTTCCCGTATTTTAATTAACGATTTATTTCAACAGTTTGCTTACATGCAAACCAAAGCTGAGTGAGATGAAAAATAAGCTTGCTGGAATGTCTGAATCCAAATGAATCCAAAGGCAAACAAAATAAAGGTAACTCGGCGACAAAACGTTGTAAGTAAACGTCCAAGGTCAAACAAACAACCTTATTCTCTGTACATATATATATATATATATATATATATATATATATATACATATATATGATGCGATGAATTCTACCTAATAAATAATCGCGGTTAGACCTATTTAATATATTACTATGTATCAGCATCGCGAGTCATTGAAAAATACTACTGCAAAGAATGAAGTAAATTATGGCTATAAGCACAGAGGAAGACTATAAGGGACTTGATTTTTTTTCTCCCACTCCCCCACTAGAAATTTAAAGTAAAAAAAAATAATAGTGCTGTAGTGTTTTGAAGTCGCTTTTTATTTTTTATTATATTTATTTTTATAAAAAAAGATTCTTCTAAAGCACTCCTCAGTGGCAATTTATTTAATTGGTGGTAACGTCTTTTCCTTGTAAAATCTCCACCACAGACAATTTTAATCGGCGTTCATCGAGTGTCTTAAGGAATCGTGTTTCTTATTGAGTGTCTTAAATAACACCTCTAGTTTTTTTCCGTTGTTAGGGGAAGCTAAATATAATATGTAATAAAAATCTCGTGTCACAGTGTTCGTTATCGAGCTCCTCCGAAACGGCTTCACCGATTTTTATGAGTTCTTTTTGTGTATATTTGGAAGTTCTGAGAATAGGTGGTAGGCTAATGAATATGGCAAAACAACATTTGCCGAGTCAGCTAGTATACAATATATTTCGAGCGTTGTCCGTGGATCTTGTACAGGCAACGGCTAAATCTGTACCTATTGAAGCAACGGACTTTTGGTTGTTTACACGTAGAGTATTCCACCCGGTACGGAGTATAGAAACAATCGCGTGCGTTCCGAATCACGAACGGACGGACGGACGGCCGAGACAAGTGGATCGTCCGATTCTTCGGAAACTATGTCAATGGAGTCTTGACTTTGGCAACCTGTTTTGGTATGCACAATTGTAGAAGATTTCTGATAAATAGCTCACTTTTTTGTAGAGTGACATGGCCTGTTAGTATTAATTTTATTTTAATTTTCGTGACTAGCTAATGCGCACTGCATCTGTCTTTGGAAATCTTCATCAGCATCAGATTTGGCACAGCAGTTGAAGATTGCCGAAGACAGGTGATCTGGCTGGTAGCTGGGCGCTGGTAGAAAAAATAAATCTTGGCTTCGTAACATTAAATAATGGACTGGAGTTGCCAGCGTCAGACATCTATTTTGTTTGGCTAAGAGAAGAGAGAAACATGCAGAGCTGACGACCAACCTCCATTAGCGGAGAGGCACTGAGAGAAGAAGGCATCTCTCAGCAGAGAAGACTGCCTTATAACACTTTCGAAACTGAGAAAATGCATATTGATCAGAATTATTATTTATATTTATTCTCAATAAAACAAGAAAAACCACAATTTCATTCGTTCGCCAAACTGCTAATGCAGTTTATCGGCAAGCTCGTGGTAACAATCCAACTTACACAATCTACACAACAAACAGTATCGATAATACTTTCTTAATCTGAAGCATAAACTGTTTAAAACAAAGCGCTTTTTCAATTGTGCTTTTTTGAGAGTTTTATTACATAATTCCTCTGGGAGGCTTTTATAAATGGCTGGTACTAAGCAATTACCTAGCCTAGATCCATAATAATTAGTGTTTAGGTATTTCATATTTCACTTGTGTTCGTTTAGTTTAGAAGTTGCGTTGATATAATGCTGCGTAGTAAAATAACGGTTTGCAATAAAAACTCGGTTTTATTTCATAATCACCGGCCTATTTCGAATTCCTTGAATATAGGTTCATCAATATACCTTCACGAAATACCAAAACGAATCGAGATACTCGTGTGTTCAAACTGTATATAATCAAATACAAAAATGTAGGTACTGGTCGAAATTGGGTCAGATAAGTAAGGGTTCAGTAGCTAAGCGCTATAAAGGGTTTACTGCTTTGCCCCTTTCCTTAAAGGTAATGGTGTTATTTACAAAACAACACCATTACCTTCCATAAACGCCGTATAGATAGTCTATGCTAGAAAGACTTTACCACAGAATATTTATTGTATAGGTACAAAAGCTGCCTTGGGTTAGTTTATTGAGTACCCCTAGTTTTTTGGCAACAATTTTGGCTTTGGACTCGATGGAATTGCCGAAGTTAAGATTGGAGGTAAGGTTCATACCCAAGAGCTCGTCACAAATGTACCTCTTTACAAATGTACGTAACTTAAAGTCCTTGTTACATGCCGAGATTCGAACCCACATAAAATTAACAGCAAAATATATTAATTTTAAAAACCAAACTATTAGGCAAATTAAATTATGTACGAACCGTTCCTTATCTGTCTTTAACTTACTGCTGAACCCTAAGAACGTAAGAATTTCGGATCATTTGAGCATCATTAACCTAATTTGTAGTTCCCATTACTGCCCCGAATCCCAGACGTATTTTTTCTGTTTTATGATTCGAAAGCTTCTCGAAATATAACTTATTTTTCATAGAAACCTACCGCGGCTTCTTAATAACAGAGGTAACCTCCTACCTATCCTCTCCTATAATAAATTGGCATGTTATATCATCCTATAATTAACTATCATTTTATGATATTGACGTGTAAATTTTGACATTGTGTAAATTTTATTTCAGTCATCAATCAGCGTGATTGCCCACTGCTGAACATAGGCCTTCCCCAAAGCTACCACTGTCACGCAATAAAGAATATTCTTGTCTTATATTTATCTTTAGTCCTTGCCTGTTTATCCTAGTTGAAAGTATCCTAGTTTGGCACCAAGACAAGTGATTGTGTTGTCTGGAAGGTATAATTTTCCAGGGAAAGCGTGTCAGAGAAACGTCACATTACACCTACGATCTGTTTAGGTACCTACCTATTTAATCTGTAAAACATAGCTTGAGCTCCACGACAGCCGTCACACTAACAGGGCTGGGGATGGGACGATGTCGACGTTGATAACGTGGATGGAAAGAAGAATTTCGAGCAGTTGGAAATATGAAATCAAACACGAGAAATATTATTTTACAAACTTTTATTCAAGTACATCCTAAAATCTCTAAATCAGTTTCTGATTCGAATTCTGAATCAGAGTCACTGGAGCAGTCTTCCAAATTTATAATCAAGACTAGTTCAATATTATCAAAGCGAACATCTCGCTCCCAATCTTCTTGCATAGTATTTCTGCATTTCGTAACTACCTTTTTCCAATTTTCTGGCGTAACATGCTTACATGCATTTTGCAGCAACATTAGCATTTTATTCGCTGTGAAATTTGATAATGTTTTTCAAACAAATAAACTTTAATTCCAATAGTAAACCTGCAGTTTAGATCATCCATCACCAAATCATCGAAATTTTGTAATTTGCAGTTATGATACTGGTTAGACATCATTATCTGTGCAGTAAGTACGGAGTTTTCGCAGTACAAATACGTATTCTGTGAAAAAATTCAAAACTTTATGGACGCAATTTCGATGACAGCTGTCGCGGGGCTCAAGCTATGTTTTACAGACTGTAGATACTGTATTTTGCTCGGACCAAAAATATCGACATATCGAAATATCAGTATTTTTCAAAAAAGAATCAATATATATCGATTAAATTTTTTCCAATATATCGATTTTCAATATTTTTTTCCGGATATCGAAATCGAGTTCTGCTCAAGCTTCGTATCATGTTTACGACTAAACCGATCTTAAAAAAAGACTTGGTAGGCAGTATGGGTTCAGTTGCCGTCGCTATCGAGGTGATATAGACACATTTTTGTTTATAAGAATAAACAAAAGTATGTCAATAGACTAGGGCCTGTTTCATTAAACTGTTAATTAAGGAAAGATTTGACACCTATTTGCTTGTTGATCTTAGAATATTGTGTGAGAGAGAGGCAACTAGTTATTCAACAATAACAATGTAAATATTAATTTAATAGTTCACCACATAAATAATCACGATTAGACTCGTTAAATATATATATATATATATATATATATATATATATATATATATATATATATATATATATATATATATATATATATATATATATATATATATATATATATATATATAACAGTTATTTTTCCCTTTCTTATGCTAACCGTGCCATACTACCTTTATGCCTGTTTGTGGTCTGAGCTGTGGTGCTAACAATGAAAATGACAGGCCAGTCAGTTGGTTTGGTTGGTATCACTCTGTGTCTGTGACTAATTGTGTTCCTGTTTGCATTTTTTTTGCAACCGTTATATGTTGGGCAAAAATATCGATATATCAAAGTATCGATATGTTTTGGTCGGTATATATCGATACATTTGAAAAATATCCATACGATATATAAGTATCGATATTTTTATTTCCAATTACCCATCCCTATACTGAATGACAGTTGACAAGCTAATAGGTTTTTAAAGCTAATCTAATATAACATATAAAAATCTCATGTGACAGTGTTTGTTACCAAACTCCTCCGAAACGGCTTCACCGATTCTTAGAATTTTTTTGTGTATATTTGGTAGGTCTGAGAATAGGTCGTAAGCTAATTGATATGGCAAAACGACGTTTGCGGGGTCAGCTAGTAATACTATAATAATCAAATAATCAACAAACGTGTACCATATTTTCTCTCTGACGAAAGTGACACCGGCCACTTGCCCAAACACAGATCAATGAGAACCGTGGTTTAATAATAATATATTTATCATAAATGACAAAACACTTTTCAAGTGGCAGTGGTGTTTACGTGCCTCAGCGCTTGAAATTGCCAATCCGCTGTGGGCACGCGTGGTAATTAAGCCCATACTCTCTCTCTGAGATAAGGCCTGTGCCCTGCAGTGGGACGTGTATAGGCTACATAAAAAAATTACAAAACGCATAAGACTCTTCGATTTTTCGAACAAGTAGGTATGTAAATCCTACCAAGAAAGTATGACGTCAAATTTCCCAACCACAGACAAGATAGATGGTCCGAAAGAAAAAAAGAAACAAAACTGATTTCATCGCAGAGAAAATTGGTTGTCAGAATTTTTGATCCCAGTGTTTTTGATGATACTTTAATGAATCCTTGACTCGAAGGCGTCAGTTTGAAACGATGGCTTTGGCTTTAGAAACAGAAGAACTAATCAGTAAACTTTGCTCCGGCATAAAAATCTGTATTGAGTAACGTAAGTTTAATAACCTCCTAAGTCCTGACCTTGAAAATAAGAATCGAAAACCACAGAGGCTTTCTACATCACAATATCATCTAGCTATCTTCCTATACAGCCCATGAAAGACGGCCGTGTCGCACAGGCCTCTTTATCATCACGCCAACCTCGCCGGTCCCCCGCCAATCTCGTCCATTATCCTCCTGCCGCCTTCTTACAATATCATATAAGCCAAGAATATGACATAGAGCGTGTGTTATCAGTGTAAGAATATGGCTACCCGTTAGGTTTTGTAAGGAACGAATAAGAATCTAGGAGGTGGGCAGTAGCAGCTCTTGAGTATAATGCCCAGCGGATAACTTGAACAAAAAAACCGAGTGTAAGTTTTGCGAAAGTTTAAGAAATGCTAATAATTCTTACAAAATTACGATGCACACTTAAAATATTTTCTTTTATTATTTCATGAATTATACTTAACCGCTGCACACGAAACATTGAACAGGACATTAGATAGATAAATAGATAGGGAACACTTTATAAGAAATAACATGTAAAAAGGCGAGCATATCTCTGTAAGAGATTTCTTTCAGCAAACCTTGGACAGCCGGAGAAGCAGTAAAAAACGGGTCCATGTGTACAAAACAAACCAAACTACTACAATCCTTAACCATATCCTACTTCGTTAATTTCACAAAGTAATTTGACTTAAACTCAAGAAAATACACCCAGACTGAAACCATGTCCCCAGTGGGGATCGAAGCCACGACCTCCGGCATTTTAATTACCTACGTCTATGGCTGTGAAATAGGGAACCTTTTGTCTGTACCCACTCTATGCCCGAGCCTGATAGGATTTTGATTGGATACGTGAGGGGCCAACACTTTAGTGTGTTGTTTAAAACAGATTGTTATGCAATTAACGATTCGTATCAGGTAGTCGAGTTTACCGTGTTAACGTTCGGATGTTCGATAGAGTTCTCATATCGCTTGATTCCGTTTTGTCCGTAGACTTTCCCCTGTTTTTAACCGACTTCAAAAAAAGGAGGAGGTTATCAATTCGACCCGTATATTTTTTTTTTATTTGGCTATTATAAGCAGCCTATATACGTCCCACTGTAGGGCACAGGCCTCTCTCAGAGAGAGAGAGAGTATGGGCTTAATCAATCGGTTTGGCGATTTCAAGCGCTGAGGCATGTGAATAGCTCAGACACCCAGGTTTCCTCACGATGTTTCCCTTCACCGTTAGCGAGTGGTATTGCTACTATAACTTCACAAATGTACATAACTTAGAAAACAAAGTCATAGGTACATGCCGGCTATGTTCCTCCATAACTCCGTCAAATCTTAACCGATTTCGACAATTCTTCTTTTGTTCGAACAGATATAACGTCCCATTGGTCCCATTTTAATTTAGTGAAGATCTGATGAAGACTTTCAGAGATGGAGAACGGAACTCTTCAATGGACAGCAGTAAAGAAGCCCTAATGGGGCTCATCCTTTAGTAATTTCCGTATGTTTCATAAAATAGCGTAAAAGTAGTCCCAAGCTAATTTGGTAATTAAAGGTCGTGTCATTAAATGTCAATGTTAAACGCTTCTTGTTGGTTTATATAGATGGCGCTGTTATAAAATTCGATCTTTGTCTAATGTTGTATAGATAATGGTACTGAACCCTTCGTGCGTGAGTC
Source organism: Yponomeuta malinellus (assembly GCA_947308005.1). Classification (NCBI taxonomy): domain Eukaryota; kingdom Metazoa; phylum Arthropoda; class Insecta; order Lepidoptera; family Yponomeutidae; genus Yponomeuta; species Yponomeuta malinellus. The sequence goes on along the minus strand of OX371004.1, from coordinate 3,525,100 downwards.
CAACTCGCACTTGGCCGGATTCCACTATTCACTGGTTAGTATAACACTCACAGGCTCTCTCACGCACAATCCCGACACGACCATCCGGCTCCAATGGTCGATTGACTGACACCGACACAGACAACTGACAGCCTGCCAGAGTGCACACGAGACAGTATATTGTTCATATCCTCATACTCTTCAGGTACCCACATACACTACAGGTAAGTTCAACCTATCGGCCCGTACTCGTCCACTGCTGGACATAGGCCTCCTCCAAGGCACGCCACTGCCTTTTCAAGCAGTTTCAAGACCAGCACTTATATTTTGGGCACCGGCTCCAAATTATACTTCTACAATACCTACATTTATAAATACTTCTAATTATTTAAATTATTTCTAACTTTTTAGTGCTGTAGTGTTTCGAAGTCGGTTTTTATTTTTTATTTATTCGTGCATAAACTGTATGTTGCTCTTTGCATCTACGTAATGAGATGTTTCATGCAGCACTCACTGAAGGGACCACTCGGACGCTGCAGTGCCTGAGACATTGTTTTCTAGATGGAGTAGGCTGTGCCAAGCACCTGTGACAGCTTAGTCGACCTAGACCACAGGAAAGATAAGTCAATACGTGCGGAGCCAACCAAGCCGCGGGTTGCCTCACGATGTTGTCCTTCACCGTGTGGTATCATCATCATCAACCCATTATGTCCCCACCGAGGGGCACGGGTCTCTTCCCTAAGGAAGGTATAGGCCATACTCCACCACGGGGGCCAAGTCCAAGTGCCGTGTGGTATGGCTACTACAAATTCGCAGATGTTGACAAAATAAAAAAATCGAACCTGGGTCTCTCGCTTCCGAGTCTACTGTTCTACCCACTGGGCTACCACCGCTTCATCAACATCTACTCTTAATCAACAGCTATCAGTTGGTCAAAGTGCGTACAAAAAAGCAACTGATAGGTGTTAACTATAGATAACGGAATTATTAGTGTACAAAAAATAAAAAGCAAAGTGCTAGATAAAAAGTACCTGGCGTGCGTGCATGCAACGACTAAAGCAGGTTGATAAAGCGAAAGAGATCTGTCAGGATCGTGGCAAGTGGCAGACCCTGGTCTCTGCCTACCTCCCGGGATACAGGTGAGTTTATGTTATGTTGTGTTGTTAGTGTACGACAAACAGGTGTTAATTATTTATTACATGATTCAAATGTTGAACTTGATTTTCACAAACTGCAGCTCTTTGTAGAAAGGTCCAGTGAAACTGACTTGGGTCATTCTACTTATCAATACAAACTTTTTTTTTGTCACCGACTCTGAAATCACGAAAACTCGCTGTGTGTAACAGCCGGTGATTTCAGAGTTTTAACCACTCAAAAGTAGGTACCTTGGGTTCGAGCAGTACGGGGAACTTTATAAATATATTCAAAATATTCTTAGGAGATCACATCTAAGCTATTTTTCCAAAGTCGTTGTATGCAAACTTATAGACGCAGATAGTGCCATTTTCTATGTACATAATATATTTTTGTGCAGCAAGTCGATATTGTATGAGACCAACTAAGGTTTAGAGTACAAGCAAGGTCAGAAATCGGAATAAATCTTTTTCTAAGAGATTCAGGTTCGTTATTGGCTCTCAAATCAACATCCGTCTCAAATCACCACCCTGTATTATGTTTTGTTCCGACAGGGCAAAATCCTTGTCAATCGAAACTAATATAATAACTACCTTATCAGGCTTTTTTTCATATTCCCCAAAATACCAAGAATACATACAGAAAATTACAGGTACGTTTTACTTTGTAACCACCAGAGAAATCCGAAACGTGGCCCTACAAAGAGATATATTCGCACAGCGTCACTGACCGCGTCCATATTGGAACAATGGGTCGTTGAAAAATAAGCGCCTGGCCTCTCTCTTGCTTTGTGGTCCAAGAGGTGTTGCTCGTATTTTTACGATCTTTATGGAACTTTCTGAATTCGTTGTTTCATAAAACAATGACAATCACTAAGCACAGACAAATAGTATCTTCTTAAATAATGCTTGCCAAGCGTTCGATTTTCAAATTGTTCTAAAGTGTTTTCGTTTCTTTTCTTACTTTTCCTCTCCTTACTTTTATTCTTACCTCCTTACGCAAATAAATGACCAAGAAAGTTGTGGGTGACGGGCGTTCAAGTAAAAGAAACATTGCTGAATGGGATGCTTAACGAGTGATTGATTTTCAAAATTTTCTTGTTTTTTTTTGTTAACATACTGTTACAAACAGCATACAGTTTTGTTAGCATACTGTTCCTCTGTATAAAGGTCTAAAAAATGGCAAGGCACCTGGTAATGACGGCATCCCAGTTGACGCACTTAAAGCCAACGCGGAAGTAGCGGCGGATGTATTGTTGCCCCTGATGACAGTTGTATGGGAGTCGGGACAGATACCACAATGCTGGAAGGAGGGTATCATCATCAAGCTGCCAAAGAAAGGAAACCTGTCTAATTGTGGTAACTGGAGGGGAATAAATTTACTGCCTGTTTGCTCTAAAGTTCTTTGCAGGGTCCTATTAGACAGAATGAAGAGCGCTGTCGACGGAAAGCTGAGAGACGAACAGATTGGATTCAGGGAGGGGCGATCTTGCACTGACCAGATTAACGTTCTGCGAATAATCCTGGAGCAGTGCAATGAAATGCAGAATGAACTTTATACTCTGTTCGTAGACTTTGAAAAAGCTTTTGACAGGGTTACATGGAAAAGTATTTGGCGGATCTTGAAGCGACGGGGTATACCAGGCAAGATCATCGATTTAATTAAATCTCTTTACTATGGTTCCTCGTGCCGCGTATTACATGGAGGCCAGCTTACAGAACCGATCCCAGTCACTGCCGGCGTGAAACAGGGCTGTCTACTATCTCCGCTACTATTCTTAATAGTCTTGGACGACGTGATGGGCAGGGTAACAAGTGCAGGAGAAAGAGGACTCCCGTGGATGAATGATAAAACTCTGGAGGACATCGACTTCGCGGATGACCTCTGCTTGCTTGCGGTATCACGTGACCAACTGCAGTCTAAGACGAATGACCTCGCCGATGTCGCTGCGAAAGAAGGACTACGCGCTAAGACGAAAGACATGCGACTAAACACTCACGACGTCACGCCCATTGTCGTAAACGGTGAGAATGTCGAACAAGTCGAGAAGTTCACCTACCTCGGAAGTGTTGTGGACCGTCTAGGAAGTGCAGAAGCTGACGTGGAGGCGCGCATCAACAAAGCGCGTGCAGCATATGCGCAGCTGAAGCCCGTGTGGACTACCTCAGTCATTACTCGGCGGACCAAAATCAGCATGTTCAACTCCAATGTCAAGTCAGTTCTTCTGTACGGATGTGAAACGTGGCTGGTCAAAAACGACGTAACTAATAGACTGCAAGTTTTTTTAAACAAATGTCTACGGCGCATACTCGGTATACATTGGCCACGAACCATATCTAATGCAAGATTATGGGAACTGACAGACCAAAAGCCCATCAATAAGGAAATCCTGCAAAGAAAATGGCGATGGATTGGACATACCTTGAGAAGACCCCACAACCAGCTGGCCAAACAGAGTCTAACGTGGCGAACTTCTGGCAAGAGACGGCCGCGCCGCCCTCGTACTACCTGGAGGCGTTCCGTTGAGAAAGAGGCTGCTTTCTCAATTGGAACGAGTTAGAAGTTGCCGCACAAGACCCCGAGAAATGGAGATCCCTTCTACGAGCCCTATGTCCCTGATAAGGGATAAGAGGAAATCATCATCATCCTCTGTAGCAGCGTTAAGATACTGCCAGACGTAAATGCTCGATGACGAACTGTTTTCTCGGACGAAAAAATCCATTCGCGTTGCAAATATACTTCCGCAAAGAATGGCATTTTTCAAATATTTCATTTTTCACTGTTCAAATTTTAACTCTACCTGTAGAGATTTTAAAAGCGGGTCCAAAAATTTCATTCTGCCATCACGAAGTCTGACCTGAAGTTCTGACGGTAGAAAGGAAGTCTCAGACCCGTTTTCGCTCGTATCTCTACACTTACGTCCAAAGTTTAATAGCAATAGGAATTTGTGAAATGCCGACAATGGCCGGTCCGCCATTGAAGCGAAAAGCTAGTGCAGACACGGGTTAAACAGCTCCCTGCCTCTTCTTCTTATGTAGCTCTTTTGCCTTCCTGGGAATAAAAACTGGCCAAGTGCGACACGGATTCGCGCACCGATGGTTCCGTACGAATTCTTCGTACGGTTCTTACATATTATAAATAGTTCAGGAATCGTGTCTCGCAGTTTTTTTCGAGATTTTCCCGAATTTTTATATCATTTAATGACAGATTTAAAGTTTTCACATGTTCTGTCTTTGTCTAGGTCAACGGAAAGTACCTTATAAATTTTGATTCCCTTGAGTGTCGAAATATACCTAAGTTTTTTGCGGCATAAACGGCCGTATCTCTTTAGGTTAACTTACAAATTAGATTTTTTCACACCTTCAACGGACTGTAGTCTTGAGACTTGAGTATATGGTCTTAATTTCAACTCGATACCTCCACGCGTTCCCGAGACAAAAGGTCTTGACAGACAGACGGACGGACAAAAGTATCAAACAATCATCCTAGTCGCAGGAGCAAGCAATGAAATTTACAATTTACTATTTTAATTCAGCTTCATACGTCTTCGCAATGCGAAAAAAGGTCCAATCTAAAGTCTAAAAGCCGGTTAGTAATAAAGTCGCGATTAGTGTAAAGTTGAAATTAGCTTTAGATGCCTTTCTCCGAAACCGGCGTGCGCGCATGCAGCGACTAACGAATGCTGATGAAGCGAAAGAGGTTTGTTAGGATCGTGACAAGTGGCAAACCTTATCCAGAAGGGGTAGACAGAAACTGTGATCCTTTTATGGGTAAAGAAAAAACTTCAAAATCTAATAATGCACCCTATAGTATAACGTCCCACTGCAGGGCACAGGCCTTCTCTCAGTCAGGGTATAGGCTTAATCACCACGCGTGCCCACCGCGGATTTGCAATTTCAAGCGCTAAGGTATGTGACACCTCTGACACTCAGGTTTGCTCACGATGTTTTCCTTCACCGTTAGCAAATGGTAGCGAATGCCACTGCAACTTCACAAATGCACGTAACTTAGAAAACAAAGTCATTGGTACATGCCGGGATTCGAACCAACGACCTCCCGAATGTGAAGCCGGCGTTCCACCGCTGCGCTACCTCCGCTAGTAGATAGATACGTAAAGAAACCACTGGAATTGGCACACAATTTAGCAGTAATACCTACATTGCCATTGCATCAGCCTGCGCGCACGCAGCACAGTGACAAGTCCATTGTTAATTGCGACGTTGATAGAATCGAATCATTAGATATTTGTGCAACCGCCTTCGTTCGCTTAACGATATGCGCTAAACAATTTCGCTGTTTATCTCCTAGTAGGAAAATAAGCCAAGTAACCGGTCTCGACTGGTATTCTTGCAAAGTCGGAAAGAACCAGACGGGATGACCTCCCAATATAGAGGATTTGGATTTGATTCCCGCAGTGTACCGTCAACTTATAATTATGGGAAAAGTTGCTGGTTTTTATTTTGCAAGTTTTGTTAAAGTCGGTTATTTCATATTTTTTTATTCTACATTTTTGTTTTGAGCAAAATAAGATTTGATTAAGTTCCTAAAGAACACAAAAAAGAGATATTACATATCCACGTCGAACATAGCTAAAATATTAAAATATGGGGCACCCCCTTAAATATTTCTTTATTCTGTTTTTAGTATTTTGTTATAGCGGCAACAGAAATACATGTCATCATCTGTGAAAATTTCAACTGTCTAACTGTCACGGTGCTTGAGATACAGCCTGGTGACAGACAGACGGACGGACGGACAGCGGAGTCTCAGTAATAGGGTCCCTCACTCTTTGAGTAAGGAACCCTAAGAACCATTCTTATGGTGGCCCAATCGGGTCATTTAGAATTCTACAGATTAAAAGGTGTTGTTATTTTGTTACAGTCGCATTTCATCACAAAACAGACAAACGTTGAAAGGTTGTGTGAACAAACAAATCCTAATTAAGCGGTGGTAGCCTAGTGGGTAGAACATTGGACTCGGAAGCGGGAGACCCAGGTTCGATTCCCAGTGCGGGCATGTACCTATGACTTTTCTTTCTAAGTTATGTACATTTGTGAAGTTATAGCAGCAATACCACTCGCTAACTGTGAAGGAAAACATCGTGAGGAAACCTGGGTGTCTGAGCTATTCACATACCTCAGCGCATGAAATCGCCAATCCACGGTGGCGTGGTGATTAAGCCCATACTCTCTGTCTGAGAGAAGGCCTGTACCCTACAGTGGGACGTATATAGGCTGCTTATGAAATCCAAATTAATACTTTCGGCACGACACGAGATCATCCATCAAATCACATATTTCTTAGATCATTAATTGCTTCTGGGATTATATGATGAGAAAAAAGATGCGGTACATTTTTTCGCTACGAATGTTAACTCTTCAAAAACCACTTTATTGTAGAATAAAATCTTACAAATAACCTCCCTCTTTTAACCAGACTTCAAAAAAGTTGAAGGTTATCAATTCGACGCGGATATATATATATTTTTTTTGTCTATGTTTTCGCATAACTCCGTCAAATCTTAACCGATCTCGACAATTTTTTTTTTTGTTCGAATAGATATAACGTCCCATTGGTCCCATTTTAATTTGCTGCAGTGCCTGGGACATTGTTTTTCAGATGGAGAAGGCTTGCCCAGCACCTATACCATCCTTACAGCTTAGTCAATACGTGCTGAGCCAACCAAGCTGCGGGTTTCCTCACGATGTTTTCGTTGACCGTTAGCGTCTATAAACGCCGCTTAAAGACTATTTTTATAGTCTGTGGTAGAGATTTTACAGGAAAAAGATGTAAACACAAATTAAGTAAGCTACCTCTGAAAAATACTTTAGAGGAATCGCGATTTTATATTCATAAAAGCCTTATTTAAGGCCGTTATAATTTAGTCATCTTTTTTTTTTAAGTTTTTGTAGCTCTTTGTTGTGTGCTGTTGGTCTTCCTAAATATTAAATAAATAAATTATGATATACCTACTTAGTCATAAATCAATCAAACTCGGGTTTGCAAGACAAGCTAACGTATCTTCCACTTCGTGGTTTGATCTTAGACTAATGAACATTTAATGAACACTCTTTGTACGGTTGATTGAGTAGAAAAACATTTCGATTGTGATTTTATTAATGACGATGGCCTTTCGATTGAGATGCACAAAAGCTTGTGTTGATTAATTAAATTTAATGGTGGAGGCTTGCTGAGACATTCAGTTATTTCGTTGTTTATCAAAGTTCTTGTTTTTATGTTGCCTATATACGTCCCACTGCAGGGCACAAGCCTTCTCTCAGAGAGAGAGAGAGTATGGGCTTAGCAACATTTATTATACCAACAAGATACATCACAGAAACCAGATAAGTAACATAATATACACAACAACAGAAAGAAAACTAAATACACAACAGACAAAACGAATAACTAAAACAGGACCATAGATGTAGCCTGTGGTGTATCTAAATTGCCACAAAAGGGAGCTGACTCAGCGTTGTGCTGAGGAAGTAATCCCTCAGCGCTGATTTAACCCCTATTTTAAGCGCTGAGGTATGTGAACACCTCACACTTTGGTTTCCTCACGATGTTTTCCTTCGCCGTTAGCGAATGGTATTGCTACTACGACTTCACAATACATGTATCAAAGATACAGTAATAATAACACCACACACTATAATCACTTGTCCTGGTCCCAAACTAGGATACCCTTTGCTATAGTAACCAGGCAAGGGCATCACAAACATGGGAATACGCCCAGACCCCACGACGTCTGTTTTGGTAGTCAAGCGAAGCTACACCAACGAGGCAATCATTTCGACGCGAAGGTTTATTATCTCTGAAGTTTATGAACATTTTCACATCCTTATTTTTGCTGACGATCTAAATCCATTTATGAATAACCATTTAGGATAAGATAAGATAAAAATATTCCTTATTGTACCAGGAAAAAACACAACATAAAATATTTATAAAGATACAATACAATTGGCGGCCTTATTGCTAATAGCAATTTCTTCGAGACAACCGTATGAAGGAAAAATTCTGAAGGAAAGAGAGACGGGTAGTCGTATTGTCGAGAACAAAAGATGTCTTAAGCTTATGAACTGAGAGCTGTCCTAAATCTAACGGTGTTATTTATAAAAACACTGTTTCTCTAAAACATACCTCAGAGGCAGTTTAAATAAGTCTTTCCCTTTTCCACAGACTATTTAAAGTGCCTCTGGGCAGTATTTTAAGCAGTGTTTTTTTATAACTAGGACCGCAAAACTATGTGCATGTATGTATTATAGTCATAAGCCAGTCATTTCAACATCGTTCGATAAATCTGTTGCTCTAAAACAATTACAATTTTTCAATGAGCGTGATAGTTCAAAACTAAAAAAAATCACGAAACTGACCAACGCGTCCGTTTTTACGAAAACACAAATAAATCGCAAGTTGTTTTATCGCATCACAGTTTACGTACTGTGTAATTCACAAAGATACCTATATTTATTATCTACGCTGTTTGTTGTCAACTACAATCGACGGCAGCGCAGCCTTTATATCTGTGTTGCAAAAACGCCCGTAAGGTAACTGAATAGAGTCCACGCGTATTAAGGTTGATTTGCCACTGTACCAATTACTAACATAACATGACATAAACTTACGCCTCTATCCCGGACGGGTAGGAAGAACAGACCTCTTTGGCTTCCTTGACATTCATTAGTCGTAGCATGCACGCACTCCGGTTTCGGGTACTCTTTATCTCGCCCTTTGCTAATACATCCCCTATTTGGTCAAAGTATGTCCGCCTGGGACGTCCTTTACCGGCCCTTCCAACCACATTCGCTCGATATATTTCTTTCGTCAATATTTCGAATACCAATTATTACTAATGTATTCAAGTCAAGAACAAAACAGGTTGCTACTTACCCACTTGCATTAGAAACAAGTGAACGGAGGCGTAATCGAAATATCGATCCAGATTGAAATCAAATCGAAAGCTTGCATCAATCGTAATCGGAACGAACGATCTCAGCTCCTATTGTTTTGCTCTCGTCCGCAAAGGATTGTGGAATCTAAGGCTTCGAGCAAAGGCTTCTAATTCAAACGACAGGCAGAGGTGATAAACATTAGGAACAAGGTCTCTAAGCCAATTCTGGTCAATAAATATAATCTCCACAAAATTTTTGTTTGACTTTAATTTGAAACAAAATTCATACTAAACAATAATTTGTCCAATACCCTTGTGCTGCCCATTATAGGTAGGTGTACTGTACATAATATCGCTAAGGTTAAAGGCACTAAAATTAACTAGGAAAACACAGATAGAGAAAGAGAGAGACGAAATGTGGAGTTTCTTTGTTAGCTCTTCTCCACATAATCTGTTAGTTCTGAAACTGTTAGTTTGACGTTGACGTTCAATAAGCAAACATTTTGTGTTTATAAAGAATAACATTTGTAATTTGAAAGGTAGAGTTCCAATGTAATTTGAGGACAACAGAAACACGAAAAATACATTATTAAGATTAAAGTCTAGTGCCTATTTCAAGCGCTGAGGTATGTGATTAGCTCAGACAGTCAGGTTTCCTCACGACGTTTTCCTTCACCGTTAGCGAGTGGTATTGCTACAATAACTTCACAAATGTACATAACTTAGAAAACAAAGTCATAGGTACATGCCCGCACTGGGAATCGAACCTGGGTCTCTCGTTTCCGAGTCCAATGTTCTACCCACTAATCTACCACCGCCACATACCTCTACGCTTGAAATCGCCAATCCGCGGTCGGCACGCGTGTTGTTTAAGACCATACCCTCTCCCTGAGCGAAGGCCTGTGCCTACAGTGGGACGTATATATAGGCTGCTTATGAAGATCAAAGGGTTCACTGACTGGGTTCCATGCGACGGGTGTCGCATACGCGGACGACCCAAGCTGAGATGGCGGGACGACCTCATACTACCTTTCTACTGGGTTGGCAGATGGTGAACTAAAGGCGAGGCTTTTGCCCAGCAGTGGGACACAATCGGGGCTAGATATATATAAAAAAATACTTGAAGTTGTCACGAGAAGAAGGACTACATTCTCAAATTCTTTCTATACATATCAATACGAACAACTCTTACTATGGTGAAACTTTGAAATTGCAAAGTAATATCGTAGATGGTAAGCGGCGGTAGCCAGTTGGTAGAACAATGGATTGAGAAGCGAGACACCTGGGTTCGATTCCCAGTGCGGCAGTGCGGGCATGTATTTTTGTTATTTTCAAGTTACGTACATATGCGAATTTGTAGTAGCAATACCACAAGCTAACCATATTGGAAAACATCGTGAGGAAACCCGCAATTGGTTGGCACCGCACGTATGGTGGGCTAGGCCGACTAAGCTGTCAGGATGGTATAGGTGCTGAGCAAACCTACTCCATCCAGAAAACAATGTCCCAGGCACTGCAGCGTCCGAATGGTCCCTTCACTCATCTAATGTGAGTGAAGGTGCCACTGGACGCAGCATAAATCATCGCATTACTTAGATGAAAAGGCCAAAGTATTAGTTTTTTAATGCCGTAGTAATGGAAAACACACACAGGTGATATTTTTTTCCCCTAATTAAAAGTCAATATAAATCAAAATCAGTGTTTATTGAAAATACTCGTAGCACCGGAACTGTGACTTAATGAACGTTTTAAATGAAACTCGGTATCCATTTCAAAATCTATATCATTTTGGAGAAAAAGGGGACAAAAACACTCCAAGCTTAGTATTTTCGAAGTCGAAGTCCTTAATTAACAGAGTTGTTCGCATTGACGAATAAAACCGCCCCTTTTCGGATTTACCTATAGGATTTTCTTACACTCTGTATATGAAATAAAATAAATCGAATAAACCAATATACTCTACAGGTACTCAAGTCGATGTCACGTTACATTCACTTGAAATGTCACCTTAGTCTCCAACAAATCCCACTTGGAACTGACACATTCCAATCAAGGCTTGCCAGCTCCAATTAAGGTGCACGCCCTTAAAATCGTGACAATATTCGCTGACGTATGGACAATTTATTGCTAGGCTATTTGGACCAGTTGAGGTATCTACCTACGTAAAAATCTTTTTAGGAAAATATAAGCGACTGCGTGTGACGCCGGATTAAGAATAGCGTCACTCCATTTCCTTCCGTGGATGTCGTAGAAGGCGAATAAAGAAATCAATTACCAGGAGACGGGCAGCAGCGTCTTCCTGAGATTCCAACCGCATACTGCGATCGCCAACCCGCCTGCCAAGCGTGGCGATTATGGCGAAACCCCTCATGGTTATGAAAACCACGAAGGAGACCTATGTCCTGCAGTGGGCGTCAAATGGCTGATGATGATGTTGAGCGACTGCGCTCGTCACTCCAAAAAAAGAAGAGTTCGGTGATTTTCTCCCGATCGACTGAATCCCACCAAATTTAAATTCACCACCAGATTGTACCTCAATCCTCAAACACACATACGCACATTTTTAACCTAAAAAGAATTAATGAAATCGATCAATGCGGTAAAGAATTATCGCTGAACGTACTTAAAAAAATTGACGCATTTAACTGCTCCTTTAATGCTTAACTGGCGCAAAGTTCATAGAACAAAAATTCATGGCTATTACAAATTCGATATTCACTGCATAGCTGATCAACCCACAGATTAGCAAGAAGACTAATGGTTGGCTATGCACTGTACATCGAATTTTCATAATAAACTATTCGATGTAGTTTTATGAAACGCGGCTCTTTTGAGAATTTATTACGAATTGTTGGTGCAGAAATTTAGCACAAAGATACACATTTTAGAAAGGCAATTTCTTTAGAAGAGAAATTGACGAAGACACTGTAATTATTAAAATTATTTATTGTAAAAAACACAATGAGTGGTACAAAGGCGTACTTAATGCTAACTAGCATTTTCTACCAGTCAACCTTTGGTCAACATATATCGAACGAATGTGAATCAAAGTCGCCGTTAAGGACGTCTAAGCCCCTGGCCACACAGAAGGGACGTGGGACGAGGGCGCGGAAAAGACGTGTCAATTTTTTCAAATAAAATGTACTGAAGGGACGGGATGAAGCCCACACAGAAGAGACGGGGCGAGGGCGCGATTTCTATGCAACGCGTCGCGTCTTCTCCGCGCCCCCACCCCACGTCCTTTCAAAACTTTTTTGGATACGAACGTAGACCATTATATTTCACAAAAAAAAGCCCTTCATAGGTCCTAATGCCGTCAAGCGATGTACCCAATTCTGCTTGGGCACCTACCCACAGTTGCTCCACTCGAATGACAAAACGTGCGTTTTATTCGCGGTCCCGTGACTGCGTTCATTCCACCGCAAAGTGCCCCGGCGCACTCCACCGCAAGACAGTGCGCGCTAGGCCTTAATCCAATGATAACCGCTGTCAATCGTTATTTTGTGTATGAAAGTACTTTTGCCAACTGACTGGCTGTTAACAGTAGATTGACAGATTGTTAGTGAACGTGAAACAGGGGTAAGCCACAACATATCCTAGTATTAGAAAGTGCTACTTCACTTTTTTTTTTGTTCGCAAGGAACCTTAACAAAATTTTCAATCTTTCTTTTAGAAAACTAATTTGAAACAACTGAATGTATTCAAAACACAGACCAAGGTAGACGCCGCAGGTGCCTAGATCTATATCTGACATAATTATTTCTGATACAGATGTAGATAGAATCTATCACAGATTCTGTGAGTCAACGTTGGGATCATAAACAAGTGTGACGCTGTTTTAATCTCTCCGTGCCATAAGAATTGCATCTCCATGGCATCTCACAAAAAATTACGTAAAATGTAATATTTTAATAACACAAAAAATACATAATTTGATAATTACGCGACGAATATCGCAGACGTGGTCGGCCAATACGGGACGATCTCTCAACCTTTTTGCCCGAATGGGAGAGGATGGCTCAAGACAGGGACGAGTGGAAGATTATGGGGAAGGCCTTTGCCCAGCAGTGGGATATAATCACGGGCTATGCTCTCTAAAAACAAATCCCAACAAAATTTTATGGAATAGGTAGAATAATTCGTCTTCGTTTCCAGTAACTATGCGGAGTTTTCTGGTTGAGTGTCACTTTTTAGGGTGCCAAATGGGACCCTATTACTAAGACTTCACTGTCCGTCTGTCTGTCTGTCTGTTTGTCTGTCTGTCTGACTGTCACCAGGCTGTATCTCATGAACCGTGATAGCTAGGCAGTTGAAATTTTCACAGATGATTTATTTCTGTTGCCGCTATAACAACAAATATTAAAAACAGAATAAAATAAATATTCAAGGGGGGCTTCCATGCAACCACAATGTTGTCTAAAGATAGCGCTCGCCATCTAGCGGCCATCTATGTAATCTTCACAGAGCCTATGCCATGTCGTTAAATGTCAATGTTAAACGCCCCTTGTGGGTTTCTATAGATGGCGCTGTTCTCAAATTCGATCTTTGTCTAATGTTGTATAGATAATGGTACCTACGGAACCTTTCGTGCGCGAGTCCAACTCGCACTTGGCCGGTTTTTTAAAACCATACAGTCAAAGCTATTTAGGTACTACTCGCGAATACGTTCTAAATTCCACTCCATTCACTAAAGGCAAGGTATAGTGGAAGATAATATGCCAACACCATCAAGATTCTTTTAGAGAATTTATTAAGATTTTCTTACTCTTCTAAAACTGGTCCTAGTGACCAGATTTTGTAAGAAAATCAAACAATAACAACAAAAAAATGGACAAAAAGCCAGACAGAGTCTAAAAAATAAGCTGACCCAGCGGGTATCAAACACATGACCTCTGTATTAGAAAACCAAACCATCGAGGTCATTGAAAGTGTCGGGCGTCCAGAAACTGTACCGCCGCAATCTTCCCGGGCCTCTGACACAGTGCAGTACGTTACATGCAAATGAGCCGGTACTTTCTACCTTGTTAGCCTGGCCCAGCGGTGGGTAACCTACGGCCCGCGAACCATCCCAAACAGCACAGGGTAAATAACTAACTCTTACAACTGCATAGCGCGCTCTGCAACCCTTCCGTAAACGCTATAGCGCTTGGCGCTTTCTCCAAAAACCGACTCTGTTTTTAGACATGTTTTTTTATTTTAGCAATAGCAACTCCATCTCGTTATGAGTACCAAAAATAAAAATAGCGACATCTAGTGACAATGTGTTGGAAATTTTAAAAGGCTTTTTTTTGTGTTTTTGCCGGATTTGTGCTGATTTAATATAGCCTATGACATCCGCGCAATTATGACAAACTGATTAAGATCTTAGCTATTAAGGAATATAGACTCGAACACTTACAAACGCGCGCACAGACACACACACACATACACATACACACACACACACACACACACACACACACACACACACACACACACACACACATTACCCTCTTTTTGAGCTTCGCCGCAGCCGGGTAAAAATGGGGAAATCTTCACAAAAAATGCACATCTGACAATTGTCGTCAAAACACTTTGTGTGAACTTCTTATCCACCCTCATCTTCGCTTTTTTGCCCCTAACGAGAAAACTTTAGCCGCACCTGGCCTGGCTGGTCCCGGTCTGGCGTGAAGGTAGATCTAGAGATATATTAGCAGGGCCATTAACTTGTTTATGCATTAGCGGTATAATCACTGTGAAATAGATTGTATGCAAAAAAAATACAATTTCGTCCCCCTTTGCTAAATTGCACTCCTATCCAATCATATTTATCAACCAGGATTTTTTATGGCATATATCCGTGATCATCATCTTGCCCCACTTCCCCTTTGAGACCAAATTTCCAACTGCCGTCATAGACGATATAATATATAACGATGTTATACCCTCTGAGATCGCTCTCGGGTGTAATGTCGGGTCGTTTTTTTGTCTGACTGCCTCGTTTGTCTGGTGGTATCACGTCTGATTACTATGCCGGAGGTAGTGGGGGCGCACTGAGGAGTGCCGTACATTTGTACAAATGGCCTCAGTCTGGGTGTATTTTAGAAGAAGAAGAAGACAAAACATTTATTTAACACCACAAAGACATACATTTAACATTGATTAAAACGGACAAACTATTGAACATGAAAAAAAAACAAAAATAATCCCAAAACAATAAGGGACCCAGGGTATGTCTATGCAGCGGTAAAATGGCCTCGAGCTCAGTATACGCAGTATTTTCATGTTTGTGATATCCTCGCCTGGTTACCATAGCACAGTGTATCCTAATTTGGGACCAGGACCAGTCGTGTGGGAGTTATATTTGTGTGGGGCCTCCGTTTTTATTTACTTTTCGTATTTATTATTACATTGTATTTTGGGCAATCCGCTACAAACACATTCTATGGAAATTTCAACTAGCTACCTGTTACGGCTCCAACCTTTTAATATACTGTTAACAACAGTCGGTTGTTTTCTTTGGTTGCACTCTGGCTAACCAACAGATGTTAACTGTTTCATCATCATCATCATCGTCGTCAGCCATTTGACGCCCACTGCAGGACCTATGCCTCCCTAATGGCCACCGTAACCAGGTCGTCAGACTAACTGTTAACTGTTTAGTATTATATAATGTTAAATGAGATAAGTATGGTTAATTATTTAAATTAAGTTGCACAATAAAACCAGTGTTAACAATATTTAGAGATTAAGTTCAACAAACGGAGCATGTTTGTGGCTGCCTGTGAAATAACACTTTTCTTATTTTTAGTTTTCAACTGTGAATGTATCGGTGTATATCTTGTTGGTAGTCCTAATAAATAAAATAAATTAAAAAACATAACATAAACTCACGCCTGCATCCCGGAGGGGTAGGCAGAGACCAGGGTCTGCCACTTGCCACGATCTTGTAAGATTTCTTTCAACTTGCATTAACTGAAGTCAAATTACCAAACAATAAAAAAATTGCTCTTACGCGTCCATCGCAAACTCATCCGCGGTTTTTTGTTCAAGTTATCTGCCGAGCATTATACCGAACATTGCAACCTATTCGATTGCAAAGTAAAGCGATACAACTTTTACCGCATCTTTTTAACCACAATGCAACACGTTAATAAAGTAGACATTTACCCCGTAACATAACGCGAAACAGGTTACTTTACCGGTATCATCGCTGACCCCCTTACCCCGTTACATCGGTGATAAACCATAAAGTACAACGTGCACACGTTGTTGGTACAAAAGTGGCGATATTTTATAAGGAGACATACATGTCAAGTTGGTACAGGTGATGAGAAAATGCAATGGTCAGTATCTATTAGATACTGACTTTTTTGAATACAATTGATCTAGATTTGGAAATGGACACCTAGTTTAACTTGTAACGTTCATTAAGTCGCAGTTTCTGTGCTACTTTGAATAAAAAAAATTGATTTTGATTTTTTTTTGACAAAAAGAATGCTGAAAATTTGTAAGAAGCTTATGAATTGACTCTACTATACTTTCATTTCGTCACTTAGCATCTCCTGCCGCTGCTGCTGACATAGGACTCACTCCTCCAAGTTACGCCACTTCTAACTTTAACGGTACTTGTAATTAGACAGTTCCTCTTCTTGGTTTTTGTATTATTTATTTCACTGAACTTGCGTTCACACTCAGCGTTCGAGTAAGGCAAAGATAATACTTGGAGCATAAATCGAGGCAGAAGACAAAAATTTTTGTCGCCATTTCCATCTTTTAATTGGGCCAACTGAAACAAAATAGTAAATGTTTGTAGTGTGAACAATTAAATGTGGATATTAAAGTTCTTTACATAAACTTGAATAAATCTTACCAAATGCCAAAACACGTCTGCTGGTTGACTAGTATCCAATTGAATCGTGTGATTTTAAAACGACACATGTCCTTTCATTACAACTTTGCAAGAAATAGAAAAAACTGTTTTATTCAAATACTAATATCTACAACAGCAATATTTTAGCATATTATATTGATTTCTGTATGAATAAACTACAATTTTTTGTTCTAATGTAAATCAATAGGTAGGTGTAAATAATTTAATAAAAAAAAATGGGCAAGTGTTATTTTAAAAACACATGTGACTTGTGTTGTTTTAAAATCACACGATTCAATTGTTTTCTATTTATCGGCATTTAATATTGTTACGTTGTATGGTCATTTTATTTTTTCTGGAACGCAGCCAATGGGTGAATGACTAAAAATTCTATAAAAAAAATACAGTCTACGAAATACAGTAGATCCCTACACTGTATTTTATATTACAGTATACAGTAAAGAAGTTAAAATTACAGTTAATCTACTGTAATTACAGTGAATCTGGAGGCACTGATTTGGGCAATTATTCTTCTTTTCTTTTTCAATTTTTAAGCGCATTTTTCAATTATTATTTTTTTCTCTGTAATCAATAAATTATGTATATTTGTTCATACCTCAGCGAATTAGGTGCACCAGAAAACCAGTGCCAGTCGCCTTTGACTAGCATTTTTGCTGAGCTGCAGTCTTTTTCTGTTGTAGCACTTGTGTTCGACATGATTATATCAGGTACTTTTATTTTTGTGTTCTCGTTTCTCTCCATAGCTTCGTTTTATTTTTGTCTTACAATGGAAATAAATGTTTTTCACTGTCACTATAAACTTGAATTAGGTACTTATTATTGTCATAATTAGTACGTTTATTGCACATAAATAAATACTACAATGCCTAGGTATATGTCAGGGTCAGTTTATGTAAGGTATAACAAAATACAGAAATAATAATCGAAATATTAAAAAAAAAGTTCGATTTCCACATATTTTATTAATGAGATCCTTATCACATAAGATAAGATAAGAATATTCTTTATTGTACCAGGAAAAACACAAACATGAAACTATTAGATCCCCGGAAATATAGTTATGTACCTATTTTTGTTACATACAGTGAAAAGTAGATTAAAAAGTACAGTATAGTTTACAATATTAAAATACAAAACAAATAATATGCTGAACACAAGATTTTTTCCGTTAAGTCTTTAAACAGATCAACAGAAATAGGAAATAATGTTTTTTTGAGAGACAACTCGAATTCTCAAGTCGATTGTACCCAGCCAGTCAATCGATTGTTATTGTACACCGTTTACAGCTGTTTTACATCGCGAGAATGATGACAGTCAATGAATGATCGTCAATTGACTATTGTTTTTTGGAATGACTTGGGAATCGTATTCCTAGGTTAAAATGTGGTTACAATGTTAACCTACTTTGCAGGTCGTGCCGGAGAGAAATTAAAATGACTGTTCATTATCATTGACATTTATTTATGTTTTATATGTAGGTACTTTTCAACACACAAGTAATCCTAACCTAGACAAGTCAAATCGATTCACTCTAGAACCAGTTTTCATTAAAAATGAGTGCACTGACAATACCTCAGAAAGATTGAGGAATGACTCAGCCTAAATACCAATAGGTCACTTTCGATCTGAAATTACGGCCATAATCATACCATCGACAGACCAAAATATTTATCTCCACAAAGGTCGAAAACGTAATTAACGAAGGCGTATTTTTTTCTTTGTTGCAGTGCTACCAGCTGACCTAGAAAATCGAAGTGGACCAAAAGAAAAACACAGTTAATAAAAAAATTGGAACAACGACCGAAACGAAGACTTACCAACTTAACAAAACTTAACCCAAACCCATAAATCACTGGCACAACTAGCCATTTAAAAAGAAGAAGAAAAACAGAAAATGTACCGGACATTCACCGACTTGACTTAGAAAAAAAAACTTGGCCGTTTGATAAAAATGACTGTCAGTGTTACCTAGTGCTTCTGGGGAAAAAAGTAAAAACAAAATGGCGCATAAAATTAAGAACAATCATTATGTGGCGACACACACGAGGTCTGCTGATTCGCCGAACTCCGGTGGTTACCTGCACAGAGAAAGAGGGTCATCTCGAGATGAAAACGACAGCCACAGTCACCGAGCACCGTCCGAGAGGACGTTGTCGGAATATACGGTAAGCAGCAATGATTTAATCAATACGGTATTTGATAGCATCAACAATATTTATTTGCAATATAATGTTTCCAAACATAAATCGGAAAAATACATTTTCAGTAATTAGTATAATTATTAATTTCAATTAAATTCGATTCAATGTTCAATCAAACTTAAAAAGTGCTTTGAACTGTGACGTCATATAACTGTATCTTCCTTAGAGTTTATTCTATGGTATTTTCATATTCTATTGTTTTTTTCCACTGTAAAAGTCAGTCATATACCAAATTGCTAAGAAATCTCAGTTTACCTTATTAAATGCAGTTTTCTAAAAACCGTGTCCGTTCTTATGAACCGACATTCTCGTATTTGAATGTTTTTTTATCAACTGTTTGTGTACATGTAGGCAAAATTCGATAAAAATGAAAAGTACCACCTAGCATCATCGAACAGCACCACAAATCGCTTGGCTGCGTTGTTTCTCTAAATGGTTATGTATGAGTCACGAGAGCGGTGGTAGCCTAGTGGGTAGAACATCGGACTCGGAAGCGAGACCCAGGTTCGATCCCCAGTGCGGGCATGTACCTATGACTTGGTTTTTTTAGTTATGTACATATTTTGTGAAGTTATAGTAGCAATACACACGCTGACGGTGAAGGAAAACATCGTGAGGAAACCTGAGTGTCTGAGCTATTCACATACCTCAGCGCTTGAAATCGCCGACCCGCGATGGGCACGCGTGGTGATTAAGCCCATACTCTCTCCCTGAGAGAAGGCCTGTGCCCTACAGTGGGACCTATATAGGCTGCTTATGAGTCACGACTTTGACGCTACTTATGTAGTACCTCCCGAGGGTTACGCCTGGGGTAAAGAGAGTAAACTTACGGCTGCGAGTAACTTCAACCCAATTAAACAATCAATTTCTTGCTTATTTCAGTAATACTGAATGGTCGAATGTTCGCGCTGCCTTTAGTAGGTAAACAAACATCAAAAACCAATCAATCCGCGGAATGAACGACATAGATTCGAAATAGCATCTGCGCCGTACAATGAAGTGCGTAATAAACTATTGTTAAATGTGGCGGGTAGCATCGGAATCATTTTCCTTGTGATTATTTTCGGTCATAGTAGAAAACCTCACACAGATCATAAGCAGCCTATATACGTCCCACTGTAGGGCACAGGCCTTCTCTCAGAGTGAGAGTGTGGGCTTAATCACCACGCGTGCCCACCGCGGATTGGCGATTTCAAGCGCTGAGGTATGTAAATAGCTCAGACACTCCGGTTTCCTCACGATGTTTTCCTTCACCGTTAGCGAGTGGTATTGCTACTATAACTTCACAAATGTACATAACTTAGAAAACAAAGTCATAGGTACATGCCCGCACTGGGAATCGAACCTGGGTCTCCCGCTTCCGAGTCCAATGTTCTACCCACTAGGCTACCATGGCTACCCCACAGATGAAGATCAGAAACTATTGAGTACCTAAATGGCAATGAAGTATGCTATGAAGCTGACTTTAGCACGGCTTATTAAAGAAATTAACTGAATAACTCTCTGCGAGTCGCTCTTACAATAGCACACAATAATATCACAATACCACTCGCTCTCACAAGGAAGGAATGTGTGTGTGAAGTGTGTGTGAAGGAGAGACAAATAGTTTTTCAATTACGTTCTCTAAGAAATCGTGTCATAAACACGTATTGAACCTTGAACCTCGTTTGCCATGGCTAAGAAGAAGAAGAAGTAGGGTGTGCAACAGCCGATGTTGTGCCTACAATCACCTGTTCTAACGTTTTAATGGCGTGTTTTAAAATAAGCTACCAACTTCGGGTGTATCACTAGGGTTATTCCTAATTCACAGTCATTTACTAATTGGAAGTCTGAGCCGTGTTTCATAAAACTACATAGTAGTTTATTATGATGATTATACGAGTATTTACATAGCGTAGCCGGTGAGTACATTAGTCTTCCTACTAATTAATCGGTGGGTTAGTCGGCAAAGCAATGTACATCGAATTGTAATAATAAACCATAACTTGGAGTTGCTTGAAATGGGGCTCTGATTATCACGAATGTATAAAACTGTCATCATAATTTATTAATCTTAAATCTCTCAAATATTTTCTAAATTCCTTGGACTAGCAGTACTACGAACGTGCACTTGGCATACATATACTATATACTTACATTGTACCGCCGACTGCACCGCAGGTCAACACAGCTTCCGCGAATTTAATCGAACGGAACAGGAAACAAGCGTGATTTAGGGCCCAAATAAAACCGGCCACACGCCCGCACTTGGACCCGCTAACAGAGCCGGATTTTGAGGTCTGGAGGCCCTAGGGCAACGAAGGAGCGAAGGCCCCTAATTATTCCCAAATAAAAAATACGAAACAAAAACTACAATGAATAAGACGATTTTTTTATCTAATTTGAAAAACAAACAGATGTTATAAGTACTCATAAAATATTGGCGTTTAATGATAGTACATATTAGCCTTTTGTGGGGGCCCTTTCCTTGTGGAGGCCCCAGGGCAGTAGCCCCGCCTGCCCTCCCCTAAATCCGGCCCTGCCCGCTAATGCTTTGGTCACACGCAGCGACTAATCGCTGCAAGTGCCTACTCGCCGCGAGTATTCGCTGTGTGTGACAGGCTATTCGCCGCTAGTAGATTCACTCGCCGCGAGTTGAAGTCGCCGCGGCTATAATTGAGCATGTTCAATTTTACTCACAGACAAATTCTCGCGTAGAACTCGCTGTGTTTGACAGGCAGGCATCGAATTCTCGCTGCGTTTATTATTCACGGCGAGTGCACTCGCAGCGATTAGTCGGTGTGTGTGGTGTGGCCGAAGTTTAACGCACTGGCATCCCGGTCGAGACGGGATGCGGCCGGATTTAACGACCGTAGGGCGGTTCCAGCTGGAACAGACCGGTTCGGGTTTGGCTATGTTATGGGTAGTTTAGGCTCCATAAGATAGACAGTTACCGAATCAAGCATTTTATAAGTGGCTGAACATAATTACTTAAAGTAGATAGCTTATGTCCTAGGATTTGATATGATCTTTTATCGGACTAGTGAGGTCACCGGCACGACTAGATTGACATAATTGTCAGAACAGACTCTGTTTAAACCAGGGTTTGACACTCAAAAACATAAGCGATTTTTGAAAAAAAGGTTTCAGTTTAAACATTCATACATTCGCCGCTTAATAATAGGGGTTAAAGTATGAAATTGCCGTTTTATTGCAATAGGTTCTTTGAATTGACATAGAATCTTCATGGTTTGAGGTTTTCGAATGAAACTTTTTTCAAATGGTTTCTATGATGTTCTTTTTTTAAAAAATGTGAAACATTTGAATATCGACTTTCAATTGTTTTTGTTATTCAATTTAGACAAGAAAGATGGATACTGCGAAAATTCGAGTGATTTTTGAATACGAGTTCCGACGCGGAACTAACGCGGCAAAAACAGCCCGCAATATCAATGCTGCATTTGGAGAGGGGTCTACTAATGAACGCACCGTGCGATTTTGGTTTAAACGCTTTCGTGATGGAAATTTCGACTTAAAGAACGAGCCACGAGGAAGACCGCCCACACAGGTGAATAACGATGAATTAAGAGAGATAGTGGAAGCCGACCCTAGTCAAACTACCCAGGAATTAGCGGCATGGTTTAACGTTACCTTACCCACAATATTGACTCACTTGCGTCAAATCAATAAAATAAAAAAATACGAAAAATGGGTGCCTCATAATCACTCGAATTTTCGCAGTATCCATCTTTCTTGTCTAAATTGAATAACAATAACAATTGAAAGTCGATATTCAAATGTTTCACATTTTTTAAAAAAAGAACATCATAGAAACCATTTGAAAAAAGTTTCATTCGAAAACCTCAAACCATGAAGATTCTATGTCAATTCAAAGAACCTATTGCAATAAAACGGCAATTTCATACTTTAACCCCTAATAATAATATGCCTACTAGCTCGCTGGACCTGAGGCAGATTACTGGCAGCGGCTGGATGAGGATAGCCGAGGACAGGATGAAGTGGCGTTGGGTAGACCCATGTTCAGCAGTAGACGAGTACAGACTGATTGATTGATTATTTCATACATTCAGTCTACGGCGTTTTCCACAGAAATGGACAGCTAGTTTAACTTGTAACGTTCATTAAGTCGCAGTTTCTGTGCTACTTTGAATAAAACACTTTTGAATTTTGAATATAGGTACTGTTACAGCCCAGGTGCAGGGCTGCGTTTCAAAAAACTACAATTCATAGTTTATTAAGACAATTCGATGTACATTGCGTACCCGAATCCTCCTTCTTGTTAATCTGTGGGTTAATCGATTTTGCAATGTATAACGAATTGTGGGCGCAAATCATGAATCATAGTTCCATGAAATAGGCCCCAGCTGACGTCGGGTCTGTGTTTACATTCTTGTTTTAATAACAATTTTGTTTTGAATGTTTCGTGGGCTGACAGGTCTTGCTCCCTACGCATCTCGTGACTCCGTGTTTGTAAACAACGGAAGAAGGCCATTCCGATGAGTTTGCTCATAAAATTTATATAGAGGTACAGGGAAATCATGAAATTCCGGGGCGGAGATCCAGAGGAGGACCGAACACTATATGGGTGGACGTAAGAAGTAACAAGGCTTATAGAATGCGGAGCCTCCATAGACGAAGTCATGAATAAAGCCGCGTTCTCACGATCTTAGTAGGCTCGGACCGAGTGACTCATCTTAGTAACTAAGAACTGTAGGCTACTCGAATGGTAGTGAACACACATTTTTGTGAATTCAGATTTTTCCTCCAGTTTATAGGTGTTTTGTTGCTAACGGTGTTTGTAGTCGCTCATAGTGCTAAAAATGACCAAAAAATTACTGCTACAATGAAAAGAAGCGGAATCAAATATGTTTATCGTTGAACTTCAACAATAAAAGTATAAAAAGAAAAGAGAAAGAATAGTTTGGTCACGGCAATGGAAACCATACGTTTCAAAACACTAAGATAACAACAAACTAAAAACAGAATAAAATGAATATTTAAGGGGAGCACCCATACGACAAACAAACGTAATTTTTTTGCCGTTTTTTTCTCGATATTAATAACGGCAACAGGCAGACGCTTGAAATATTCACAGAATATTTAGTTCTATATTCGCTTCAAAACTAAACGATTAAATTAAAATATAATAAATAATTAAGGGGGGCTCCCATACAACAAACGTGAAGGTACGGAACCCTTCGTGCGTGAGTCCGACTCGCACTTGGCCGGTTTTTCGTTGTTATTTCCCGAAAATAATGAAAAGGCATCGTCACGGCATTATGAGCACAAGCACACGGCGATAGAGAATACCGTCAGTGCCACCTAGTCTTAAAATTAACGAACCAAAGTTTCTGTTTAATGTGTATTTTTAAGACAGATTTTTGTCTTCATCTACTTTTTTTGTATATCTTTTTTATCGTTCTTTTGTCGGTTAGCCACTACCGCTTCCTAAAATTCAAATATCTGTTTTCTTTGACGCTATTAACCCTGATTGAAGAGTTTTGGTAGCGAAATGGTTAGTTTGGTGGCTTACAATCACTGACCTCCATGCTTAGACACAAAAAACTTGACATCAGTGCAACCGAAAGCTGCTATTTTGGTGCCGTAAAGTTCCGTACAAACGTTTGGCTTTAATTCCCAAAATATGACACAGATTGGAATGACACTTTTTTTATCTTTGACCTCATCATTATCATCCTCCATCCCCACCGTTGCGTATAGGTCTTTTCGCCGTCACGATCTCTTTGGCGAGATATACTGCAATGACGCAAATTTTCTATTTAGGATCATCAAAGATGTTTTATTTTCAAAATGTAGAAAAGATAAATTTGCGAGTTTTTCGCACATTACTTAATTTGACGAAAAATTATAATTTTCTCTATGGTTTCATCTGACTTTTTGTTAAGCTCCATTTGTGAAGCCCCTTAACTTACATTTCATTTTATTTATATTCGAATACGGCTCGTATTTTGGAAAATAAAACCAAACCAAGTTTGAATTAGGGAATTAAGGCCGACTTGCACCACTTTTTAAATGTCACTTACGTCGCCATTTACAACGACTTTTGTATGAAGAATTTTAGTTAAATGCTGTTTAAGCCACATTTAAGAAAGTGGTGCAGGTCGGCCTTAGGTAATAATGCTCAGTGATATCCCCCAGTATTTTGGAAATTAAAACCAAACCAAGTTTGAATTAGGGAATTAAGGCCGACTTGCACCACTTTTTAAATGTCACTTACGTCGCCATTTACATCGACTTTTGTATGAAGAATTTTAGTTAAATGCTGTTTAAGAAAGTGGTGCAAGTCGGCCTAAGGTAATAATGCTCAGTGCTTACGAAAGTTTTAGTTCGAGAACTAAGTTTGTATGGAGTTTTGACGCCTATGCGCTACCATTGCTTTTGGCCAGCAGGTATTGCCTTGGCATTGTCTTCAAAAATTTAGGGAACATCGATGCAGTACATTTCGTTCCTATTCTGGCCAATCTTCACGCCACATACATGGTTTTCCAGACGATGGACGAGCGAACCCGATCGCCTTCGGGCGAGCAGCGCAACGGGCGCCGTCACCATAGCAACGGCTCCCCCCGCGCCGACTCGGGGTCTGATGTCTACGTCACCAGCGCCGCCTACCGCCCGCCGTCGGAGATCAGGTGAGATACCATTTTCTACTACAAGATCATTTTCCAGTTCAAAATCCAAATGGCACGAACTTTGCGAGGTCGACGGCCATACCCTGCGTTCCAGGCACAGCGAGGCCGAGTCATTGGCATCCCCTTAGTAATATTTGTGAGACCGAAGGAGGAGCACCAACGGCGAAGCTGTGTGGAGGCCGAACGCCGCGGAAAACGAAGTAGACTTAGACTGACTTAAGTCATTTGTAAGACGGTAAGACAGTCTTTGTGAGTGAGGTACGTGCCCAATGACCGCGGGCTTTTAATAAAAGTAGCGAGGTCCCCTGCTGTTTTGATGGTTTCTTCTATCATTTTATCGTCCTGTACCTATTTATTTTAGCATCGCATAACTCAGCAAGTAGTTTAGCACTTTGTAATGAAACCCCTATAGTGTAAGTACCTAGTCAATCTACATCCCCGACCGCATTTCCCAGCTTAACCGCAATAATGGCAACCCAGAGCCATCTCTAATAAATAACTACGCCAGATCTCAGCGGTGACATGAGAAAGCTGTTATTAATTCAACCAACCTAACCCCTACAGGGGTCGGTAGAGTAATAAATTACTGATTGCGTTTGGAGCTAGTGCTTTGCGCTCGATCCGTATGTCATAGTGCCATGCATCATAGTCGAGTGGCGATGGACTATGATGCATGGCACTATGACCTACGGATCGAGCGCCAACCTCTGGAGGTCCAGAGGTCTGAGGAATTTAGTCACTTTTGATTACATTTGAATTTCAATAGCATAGCGTAGAGTCCCACTGCAGGGCACAGGCCTTCTCTCAACGAGAGAGAACCAGGCGTGCCCACTGCGCATTGACCTCAGACACTCAGGTTTCCCCACGATATTTTTCTTTACAGTTAGCGAGTATTATTCCTAGAGTCATTGGTACTGAGACGCCCTTGGTAAATGAAACCAAATATTACCAGATCTTTTTTTTTCTTTTTAATATCCTATCTCACTTCAAACAAAATGTAACGTTTTCTCTAATACTTGTGGCAGCTGGCCGGCACAGCCGTCTGGTTTAACTTTGAATTGAAAGGAAATCGTTACATTTTGTTTAAGGTGTCAGTCGATGAGTAGGTCAGATAATCTTTATTAGTTTATTTTTTTTACTTCTTTAATAAAATCTAGTAATATTCGGTTTCAATTAGCGAGAGCGTCATAGTACCCATGACCTCACGCATTTGCAGCATGTGACCGTCAAGATCGTTTATGCATGTGCGAATGAAGAAATCCGTGTGGCGCCGGATTAAGAATAGCGTCACTCCATTTCCTTCCGTGGATATCGTAGAAGGCGACTAAGGAAATCAATTACCAGCAGACGGGCAGCAGCGTCTTCCTGAGTTTCCAGGCGCATACTGCGATCGCCAACCCGCCTGCCAAGCGTGGCGATTATGGCAAAACCCTTCATAGTTATGAAAACCATGAGGGAGGCCTATGTCCTGCAGTGGGCGTCAAATGGCTGATGATGAAGAAAAGAGCTCAAAATCACTAGCAAAAGCAAAAACCATAGTCTGAACTGAGTTCCACTCCAGCACGAACCGATTCCTGCAAAGATAAACTATAAATAAAACAGCCGCATCATGCATGAAGATGTTACCACAACAATAACTCCGCGGCGATGACATCCCAATCATCATCAGTGCATTCCGCGATGAGTCGATGACTCATGCATAGACAACCGTTGCCAACGGACCGATTGCGCGCGCAATGGGTAATTTTCCATCAATCTTGGGCGTTTTATGCATGGGTTTTGTCTTGTGCGAGCGGGTCTGAAGCACGGGCGTTTAAGACGAAACTGTTTTTTTGAAGAGTTGTTGTTACTGTTTTAGAATAGTCATTTAACGACTGAAGGGTGTCTAAGGGTTTTTAAATAGCATTTATAGCTTCTGAAATGTGTCCCACTCCCAATGAATGAATTATTCATTGCCAAAAAACATTAACATAACGATAAAAGTAATTATAGACAGTGTGCGTGTCAATGGTTTATTTGTGGCATTTAAGTGACCAGTTCATCTTATCTAGTGGAAGTGAGAGTTCGTTTATTATCGCGTTTAATAATTCATCTATAATAGATGAAAAGTCCCAAGCATAAATCTGCCACAAAATATTAAAATATAGTTCTGACTAGTTTTATGTATTCTCCTTCTTCTTTTTATGTGACGTCTCCCTGCCAATACAAGCAAGGAATTGGTATTCTGTTGAAACCACTGTCGTAAGTTGTGTAGCCAAGATATCTTTAGTTTTAAATATATGTATTTATAATAAGTTTATTTCTATTATTGTATTTTTTTGATATATTAGTTTTCATTAAGTCACATTCAAAATCAAATTATGCATCGCCAAATCGTTATATGAGATTACACGATTCGGCCTATAATTTTTACTCCTACGACGAATCATAATAACCGATCTTCTATTCAGCGTTCCAACCGACGCGTCTCACCCGCCCGTCTACCGAGCCGCGAGGACGCAGGGCAGGCGAGTTTTGTAATTTTACACGCCTGTGAGATCCGTTGCTCGAAATTAGGTGAATCGACCAAGGGTTTAAGCTTCAATGCCTCCACCATTGGACTGATAAGCCATAGTGTTTTCTTAAGAAATTGACACTGGAAACTGAAATGTGAACGAAACATGCAACCATATGTGTGAGAATTTATTCAGAAAATTACTTAGTCTATATTTAAGTTCTATCTAACCCAAGGTTGCCTGGAAAAGCTTTTAGCGATGAGACCGCCAATTGTTTATGACAAAACTTCAATATTGTATGTGTTCTAACGTATTTTTATCCGATATGTAAATAAAAGTGTGTGGCGCCGAATTGAGAATAGCGTTTCCTTCCGTGGATGTCGTAGAAGGCAACTAAGGAAATCAATTGCCAGGAGACGGGCAGCAGCGTCTTCCTGAGATTCCAACTACATACTGCGATCGCCAACCCGCCTGCCAAGCGTGGCGATTATGGCAAAACCCCTCATGGTTATGAAAACCTCGAAGGAGGCCTATGTCCTGCAGTGGGCGTCAAATGGCTGATGATGATGATGATGATGATGATGTACATTAAAGAGTTTTAATCTGACATTTTGCTAGAACTGAAAACTCATGAACGTGGAAGTATTTCAGAACCCGTAGAACCCGGGATTTTGTAAGATCCTGTAGAATATTGACTCAAACGCGATTAATCTTCCGTGTGGTTTTTGGCTTCCACAAATTAGCAGCAAAACATATTTAATGGGATGTTTACCGATATAGAATGGTTATTTAAAGAAAGGGACTGCATAACTATTTGCTTTTGGCTCACACACTTTAGACGGTCATATTGTATAAGCGAGACGCAAATAGTTATAGTCTAGTCCCTTTCTTTAACTAACAGCGTTATAATAAAATTATTAACACTTGTTTCACGACACGGTGCTGATAGATACCGGCAAAAGATACCCGATTTTATCGACCCAAAGGCTGCACTAGATGCCCCCCAACGGTATTGTTGCAGTCAAATTGCTTCAATCTAATGCTCTTAGTGATCAATTTGCATGCCTTTAAGTGCTAAGAGTATGGGATAGATTAATTGGGCTTTCTATCGAGGCCTGAGATGCTGCGAATATGTGCTAGCGTGTGATACGAAGGTATCGTTTCTGTGAGATATCAGTTTGATCTGCAATTCACAGGGTGAGCATAGTAGGTATGCCTTTAAATATTAGGTATCAGTGAGAAGGATTTCTGAATCGAGAAGGTCTCTAAACAATATACTGTATTATCTCATCAGATTTCTTAAAAAAGAACTATAATGCATATAGCCTCAGTCTGAGTGTATTTCTGTGTTTGTAATGTCCTTGCCTGTTTGCTATAGCTCAGGGTATCCTAGTTTGGGATCAGGAAAAGTATTTGTGTTGTATGGAAAAAGTGCTTATGTTATTAAAAAAATGTTTCAAAAGTTGAGGCACAGAAATTACAATAATATATGAATAACAACTGTACCATTAATTGTTATGCATTAACATTCCGAACCAGCAATAATTATGACTTATAAATCATACAAATAGAAGTACCTACAGCCTATGAGTTACGATAAAGTAGCAGTTAATAGTTACCATATTAAACCAAGGCAATTGCAGTTAAACGATTGGTTCCAGTTAAATATTGGTGTAATTTAACCGTTAGGTTTTTGTAAAGGTCGTTAGAATAACATAATATTTATTACATGTGGTTATCGGTGGGTATTTAATTTAATGTACAGTAAATTAATTAAAGGTTTTGCTCAATGATACACGTATTGTTTGCCAGGTAAATATTGATCAGACGCTAACAGTGAAGGAAAATATAGTGAGGAAACTTGAGTGTTTTGACATTTTTTATTCACAATAACTGAAAAAAAAACTATCGACAAATCTTCTCTATACTAAAAGGTAGTATTTGTACAAAAGTGTTTTCTATACTATAAAGTGGTATCTGCGGCAAATTTATGTCACCCAGCTGATATTTTTTTCGCAATTTCAAAGTTTTCTCTATAGAAGAAGTCAGAGCTAGGTATTTCACCTATCCATCGGTTCTCAGAACGTAGTCAAAAGAAAAGGTCCATGTAAGGGACATACGTCCTAGTGGTTCAAAAGTAGCAAAGCAATAAATATTGCCCGATCTAGGTTCGGATCCCGGTCATATACCTTCACCGCCATGTACCTCATCGTAGCTCCTATCACCTGTATCATAAGTGCTAGTATTGAACAAAAAGGGTAGCCCTTATTGAGCCTCACTGTATAGCCAATAAAACACTTCGAAGACACGTATTTAAGTTTTATTGTCTAACGGTTTTAGGCTGTTTCGTTCAAGTTTTGTCTTAGGCCCAAGTAAAGGTTAGTATGATTCATAGAGGTTGGGGGTTAAATTAGGTTATACCGGGTATTTCTGAAAGGTCCTCTAATGTTTCACTGCCTTGTTGGTCTAGCGTTAAGACGCTTGAGGACCAAGAGGTCGTGGGTTCGTTTCCCGCTCAAGGCTGCCCCACGTGGTTTGTACAAATGGCTTCAGTCTGGTCAGGATGTATTTCCATGTTTATGATGTTCGTGCCTGGTCATCTCGGTAGGTACATGGCATCCTAGTCTGGGACCAGGATAAGTGATAATGTTTTGTGGAAGATATTACACATTGGGTGGTTTTAATCATCATGACATTTTTCATTACACAAAGTGTTTGAGAAATACTGTGTTAGCTTTCCATATTTTAATATAGAATTTTAGTCTTATTTATAAAAAAACACAATTTCTTGAGACATTCCTCAAATGCAGAATAAATAGTCTGTTGTAAGGTCTTTACCACATACCAATTAAAGTACACTTTATACCAAAAACTATAACAGTAAAGATTATTGAGATGACAAAGATGTCTGGAATTAAAGCCAGTTCAATGCATCAGTTCTTGATTTTAGAATAATTATGTAAACTCTTTTAATTGAGGAACATAATATTTGAAAAGACCAAGTTTGGAGTTTTTTGGGTTCCGTAGTCCGTCTGTCTGTCTGTCTGTCTGTCCGTCCGTGGCGCAAAGACGGGTGGTACTAGAAAGTTGTAATTTGGTGTGTTTAGACATATTTATCACGCTGACAAAGTTAAACAATAAAATATTGGATTTTTTTACTGTACCTCGCCTAACATGAAAAGTGGGGATAATTTTATTGTGGGTGTAGAAAGATCATTTTTTGATTTAGGGTTCTGTTTGCGAAATATTAAGCTTTAAAGCGCAAATTTTTTTCCGAGTAGGGTGTGTCCCCAAATGAATTAAACTGCATTTGAGGAGTGTTTTAGAGAAATTGTGTTTTTATAAATAAGACTGTATTTTATAGCAACAGTTTTTTTTTTTTTCTCAAAACCAAATTGTTTTACGCTGAGCGAAAAGCTGAATGAGATGAAATGTGATTAAAATGTTTCAGGGATTGCGCATTTTAAAAATAACCCTGTTTAGACGTAAATTTGTAACCCTGTGTAGACAAGCACCCAATCCATCGCGGCGAGTGGTTACAAATAGCTCCTTGATCGGTTTAGAAATTCTGTTAACGCTTGTCATCGGACCCTTATTGAAAGACGTTTTTGTTTGTCCATGACGCTTTTTTCTATTGACGAGTGTTTTGACATCTTATTTTTGAACGAGCGCCAAGCGGTTGTCGAGATTGGGAAAAAGTTGTAGAAAATAAAAACCAACTTTAAAACACTAGGCGGCACTAAAAACACTGAAAAAATTTAAGTAAACATAAACTTCAAACTCGTAATACAGTATTTTCTGTGTAATATATACCATATTACATTATTTCTCCATTTCTTTTAGTTTTTAAACTTTAAAGTTGCGACTGTACATGGCTGTGCGTTAATTCGGTATCATGTGTAAGACAAAACCGGTATATAGCAGCTGTGCAACTAAGTAGGTACATGGTTGCAGGTTATGAATTAATGACAGTCGTTGTTGATTCTGTTTTTTTTTTGTATGCACTTTGACCCACTATTAGCTCTATTGTTAACATACGAGAAACCGGGGATCGAGACCTTGAAATTCTCCTTTATAGTTCGTTCGTCATCGGTATGTTCGCGCTTGTTCGTTTGTTCTGTCCCAATCAGAGGGAACATGAGCTTGTTACGAGGTGAGGACAAACGCTTTTTACAGTAAACCTTGTGTAGGAGTGGACATTGGACGTTCCTTTTTACTTTACTAAGTACCTCTTACCTTAAGCTGCTTCATTGAAGACGTTTGATGACTTGCTTTTCTAAGACTTCGTTATTTGAAGTTATGTGAACAATCAACGGCGCTGATCGTACTATTGATCTTTCACTTTTCATCGTCTTTAGTGAAAAATAACATAGTAAGTATACTTCCACTTAATTTTTTAAATAGATAGATGGATAGATGAATTATTTATTTACATTTACACACACGCGCAATAAAAACAATAATACAGGAGTAAGGGCACATACAAAGCACAATGAAACATTCACAAAAAAAACATTAACAAATGAGACACAAAGCAATGCCTTATCTAGTGTGAGTTCTGTGGGTGTGGCAAATGCAAAAGGGCTCTGGAGATATGGTATCCCAGCGCTGGTCTTCCGTCAGTACCCGTAACGCAGCGTGCAGGGCTCGGAGTGATAATACGAACCAGTTCAAAATTGTGAATAAGATTAAATAAATAGAAGATGAGATAGTGAGTCAAGTATTTTACTTTTTTATGTACTTATAGCAGTGCCCGCGACTACGTTCGCGTGGTTAACGGATTAGCCTATAGCTTTTATGCGAATCAGAAAACAATTTATTTCAACGTAAAGAATTTACATTCTGTTTGCTGAATGCCAATGTACTATGTTACTATATTAGCCGCTGCTTTTAGAAAAAAAACTCCACTCTGACCATCTTTGGTCTCACCCTGAAGGTATATTCTATTTGGAAAGAATTTTTGAAATCAGATAAGTACCTACTTTCGGAGATTACCCCTTACATACAAACTTACAAACATATAAATTTACAATCTTTTCCTCTTTGTTATATTATGTCGTCGGCTTATTGCAAGAAGTCATTAACTGCAAAAGCTCACTAACCGCTTTTTTTTATTTTTAAAGGTATGGACATAGAAATGTATTGAACAATGATACAATAGTGGTGTTTTAGTATCAGGCATTATTTTAACGAAGTTATAGGAAATAATGAGGAGGAAACACAACCATTAACTAACACGAACTAAAAAGTCCTTTTTCTCCCAATAGTGAATATGTTGGTTAATGAGTTCATGCAATAAGCCGACGATATGTAGATTTTTCGTGATAAAATTCAGGGCAGTAGCACATATTATGAACTTAAAAGGATAGCTATCACGGCTAAGTAGGCTTTACATGTTAACGAGTAATAGGCGACCAAATTATAAAAGGAAAAATTCGTACAAAATCCATTGAAAATTACGTTGATAAAGTTGTTAGTTCTGCCAAGTAGATAAAACGGAACTTTTTCAACGGAACCCTACACTGCGCGTGGCCCGACACGCACTTGGCCGGTTTTTGTACTGCCTGCGAAGATAGAGCGAGGTCGAAAAGGGCTCGAATCGGTTTCAAGCAGGTTAGTGTAAAAAAATTAATTAGAACCTTTTTATTGACGTAATTAGAGCATGATTTTTTCATGAAGAACAAATCTGTCTAAGTTGAGAACGAAGCAGAAGCTATTATTTATCCAAATCGCACACAAATGAACTGACAGGCACATCGCTTTCTTACGTAAAAAAAATACACAACGAAACAAACACAAACTTAAAAAAAATAAAAAAAATCTGTCTATAGACTCCCGGACACGAACTCACGGAACGCGGGGATCTACATTGATTAGCCACGCCCCCAATAAAAAGTAAAAACCTTCTAATAAACTCCCTTTTCCCACAACCATGCTCTATTACACCCGAAGAACCTCTGAGAAATTATTGCCGTGATTTTGTAACAAAACTACACAGAAGCTTGCCTCGAATATTAATTAACGAGGCACTCAAATGGCGCGTTCTTGACACGAAAATTGGGTCTCAAAAAACGAAACGATTCGCTTGATGGCATGTCTTTGTCCTATTTGTCCTACTTGGTAATAACTGTTAATACCGGACATACGAAGACCCATATTGTTCTCAAGACTCTACCTAAGCTAGACTCGACCTAGCTAGAGTGGACGAGTGTTTATCTCACTGAGAAATCCTTCTGTGACCGTGCCACTGAAGCCGCGACCGTATCCAATCCCGTTTACTTTCTATCTACGTCCTTGGGGACTCGGCGTGACGATATGGTTGGCTCCCGACCCGCCGGCGGGCTTTGATGTTGGGGAGTAAATGAGCCACTCTCACAAGTAATTATTGTCGGGTTAGGAAATCATTCTTTGTGATGTCAGGGTCAGTAAAAAGGAGTTATGGTCACCTAGTAAGGCTGAGGTTCTGGTGATCGAAAATCATTCTTTGTGATGTCAGGGTCAGTAAAAAGGAGTTATGGTCACCTAGTAAGGCTGAGGTTCTGGTGATCGAAGCGATGGTGATGTGACCACGGTTGCACTATTATGAGTTTGCGACAGAGGAAAAGACCCTTTAAGTATGATATATAACAAACGAAAAAAACACTAAGTTCCCTGGAATACTATTCGTACATAGGAGAACATAATATCACGAATAATCTTCAGTAACTTCTTACTTATTCAAAGCAACTTATCCTCCACTAATGACTCTACTTCACCTAACCCCTGTCCTATGAAATATCTTAATCTACCTGGCATTCGGACAAAATTCCACATCCTTTCCACTTTGTTGGAAATTCGAGACGGTCGGTCGAAAGATAAATTCAAAATTAAGCGTCGATCACGAGTTAATGCGTTCCAGACTGTTGCGGGACACAAGCCGATCTGAAGATTGACATTTACATTGAGGTAAAACTTATTGCGTATGCAGAAGGGACCTGCTTAGTCCATGCTCAGTGCAACTGAAAGTTCAAAGACCAGATCAGGATGTCAAAATGTCAAATATCAAAATGATTTTACACAAAATAGCGCAGAATCTACGACTTCATGTATTCCTATTCCTTTTTCTAATACCTATTGGTAAATACAGGTGTCCATTTCAAGACCTTTATCGTTTTGGAGGAAAATGGAGTAAAACCTCGAATCGTAGTCTTTTCAATGTTGGTTCTTAATTAACAGAGCTTCAATTATTTTTCTAAAACAACAACTGAACTCAACCCGAACTGACTTTAATTCCAGGCACCTTTGTCATCTGAATAATCGCTAATGTTAAACTAGCCCTGGTTGTACAGTGATTAAACATTTTGTGAACCGCGTTTCTGGCCAGCTTATATCTTTTCCAGCCCAAGGCTGGCTTGCGCCAACGCTATCTATCAGCACTATCTATCTGTGTATGCATGGGTAAGCTCTGTCCAATGGAGAAGTCCAAAAACATCTTGCACCATGACATTCGCAGAGCTATCCATAAATAAATTGTATGACTGACAATCCTGTCAATCAGCTATTTATAAGTGATTATCAATTTACTTACTTATCCAGTGATGCAAGTCGTCCTAAATCTTGGGAACGAAAATTTATTTCTACATGAATTTGGCGAATCTTGAATCGTATGCTAAATCTGAGGGATGGAGCGCGCTTGAGGAACTTCACAATAGAACCGCAAACGTTCTGTGGATCGCTATGCATGAGGAGGCGTGTGTCACGACCGAATCGTAAAGATGTACGAAGTTCTACGGAGTTGCAGGCTGATAGCGAGGAGTTAGTGTCAAGGCTGACCTAGATGCATACACACACAGGTCATGTTTAGAAATCCTAGTATGTCAGCTTGTTTCTATGAGACGTTTTTGTCTAGACAAAATGTTACCTTCATGCTCAAGGATTTCATCAGTGGATACTTTGGAAGTGGAGGTCCAAAAAACTATCCAACTTCAGGTAGTCAACAATAAATAAACCCATTTTTATTATTCCTCTAAGCTATAGGCAGATGCCACTGAACAGGTTCTTCACTCCGTCGCCTCTGATACAAAAATAAGCGCACACAAGTGGAAGTATCTAAATGACTTTTTGGGCATCAAGTAAGCTCTGGCAACTCTATTCTAGTAACAAACGTGAAGGTCTTTAACCATCGTTTTTTCGTCCGCAGCCGACAATCACGGGCGCCGCGCAGCGTCTACTCTTACCGCAGCGCGGTGGCGCCCTCTGTCGCCTCCACGCATCGATCCAAG
This sequence comes from Yponomeuta malinellus, assembly GCA_947308005.1. Classification (NCBI taxonomy): domain Eukaryota; kingdom Metazoa; phylum Arthropoda; class Insecta; order Lepidoptera; family Yponomeutidae; genus Yponomeuta; species Yponomeuta malinellus. Next base: position 3,488,610 of record OX371004.1, on the reverse strand, counting down.
ACTTCGAGAAAAGTAAGTTGAACCGACTCCTGCACTTTACCCTCATCAAACCCTGACCTTTTTAGGGTTCCGTACCAGAAGGGTGCCGAGCGGGACCTTGTTACTAAGACTTCACTGTCCGTCTGTCTGTCACCAGGCTGTATCTCATAAACCGTGATAGCTAGGCAGTTGAAATTTTCACAGATGATGTATTTCTGTTGCCGGTATAACAACAAATAAGACAGAATAAAATAAATATTTAATGGGGCTCCCATACAACAAACGTAATTTTTTGGCCGTTTTTTGCTCGATATTAATAACAGCAACGGTAGACGCTCGAAATATTCACAGAATAAATATAATTAAATTAAAATAAAATAAATATTGAAGGGGGGGCTCCCATACAACAAACGTGCTTTTTTGACGTTTTTTCTCGATCGTAGTGTCTCATGTTGTGATGATGGTGGTACGGAGCCCTTCGTGCGCGAGTCCGACTCGCACTTGGCTGATTTTTTTTTTGTACGCACTTTGTCAACTGACAGCTGTTAATTGGTTCACGGCAAATAATCTGCTTCTAAATTTCAAGAAGACAAAATGTATAAAGTTTACCTTACCAAACGTAAGATTAGTTGAAAACAACATTGTCCTCGGAAAAGAAAAACTAGAATTTGTAGAAGATACCGTTTTTCTAGGCATCACGATCGATTCAAAATTGCAATGGGGTCCTCATATTGTAAAACTAGCACACAGGCTTAGTTCTGCAGCATATGCAGTCAAAAGTATTAGAGAGCTCACAGACGTTGCAACGGCTAGGCTTGTTTATTTTAGTTACTTCCATAGTATTATGTCCTACGGCATAGTACTGTGGGGTCGGGCAGCAGACATTGACACGATCTTCATCTTACAGAAGAGAGCGATCCGATTTATTTACAAGCTAGGTAGTAGGGACTCGTTAAGGGATTTCTTTAAAGAAACTAACATCTTAACAGTTGCAAGTCAATACATTTATGAAAATATAATGTATGTTAGAAAAAACATCAGCAATTTCGAAAATTTTGGTAGCCATCACTACTAGGAATAAACATAAATTGTCATTTCCACGTTTTAGACTCGCAAAAGTTAATACATCCTTTATGGGGCACTGTGTACGGTTCTGCAATAAGATTCCTCAAGATATATTGATTAATTATCATTATCAAATTATCAAATTATCAATATATTAGAGTGACCACCGACGCGGTTTAAAAATAGTAGATTGTACAACAAGTGCATAAAACGCACCATTTTACTCGAGACGTTTATCCATCCGAGCGAGCTTGCGAGCGAGGATAGATATAAAGTCGAGTGTAAAATGGGTTTTATGGACGATTTGTACACTCTACTTTTCACTTCGATTGCGAGGAAATGAAACAGCAACATGTAAATATAGTAAATGCTAATTTAATTAAAATTGAAAGTTACATTAGAGCAATGAGAAATATTTAAAGTAATCGTTTTTCCTGGCATATTTAATGTTGTATTAGATTGTATTTGTGATGCGTGTGGCTGTTGCAGCGATTGCCTTGGTCTTCGACGAAGATTTTACTTTATGCTCTAGAGCATAAAAAGCGACTTTAAGTCGCCTACGCACGACATAAAGACGAACTTTTAGAGCATGAGAAGTGAAAATGTATTAAGCATACTCTGTGCAAAAAAGCCTATTATAACATTAATGTCTGTAGATGTCTGGTATTTAAATAATGTTACCAGGAACGATTGTATCTAGTGTAGTGTAACTTTAAGTTGAAAAATCTGTTAATTAAGCAAACCTGTTTTAAAAAGAATAAATGTGGAGTTTCTTTGTTAGCTTCTTCTCCGCATAATCTATTAATTGTGAAACTAACAGCTTTGACGTTCATTAAGTAAACATTTTGTTTTTATAGTGAATAAAAATTTTTGACTTTGACATTGACTTTAACAGTAGCTTAACAGATAGTGTACGAGAAACAGGGGGATAATGTCAATGTGTTTTAGTAGGTTCTTTGTCGCGCACTACTGGAAACTTCTAAACCATTTATAATTTAGAAAAGGAACAATAATTGTGTGACAGAAATATCACCCTGTTGATTTCGAATAGTTCCTGAATTCGGTGAGTTAAAAATATTAGGAAAATCCTAGAAAGCTTGGTAATGATTCACAGTAAAATTTGATTTACAGTGGTGGAGAGGCTTGTGTAGTCTATGGAGTATAAAGTCCTGTATGAATTCTGGCAACTCTGTAGCGCCGGTTTCTGCCTATTTTGCGACAGCCTTAGAGCCATTCTGACCATTTGCACAAGGAAAGTGTGCCTAGTTTAAACTCTTGGGGAAATCTCACCACCTCATGACGTCTGACCTAATCTCATAAAAACGATCGGCTATGGATTCCGTACCACTATCTATACAACATTAGACAAAAATCGAATTTGAGAACAGCGCCATCTATAGAAACCAACTAGAAGCGTTTAAAATTGACATTTAACGACATGACTTCGGCGCTGTGAAGGTTACATAGATAGCCGCCAGATGGCGAGCGCTGTCTTTAGACAACGTTTGTTGTATGTGAGCCCCCCTTAAATATTTATTTTATTCTGTTTTCGTATTTGTTGTTGTAGCAGCAGCAGAAATACATCATCAGTGACAGACAGACAGACAGACAGGCAGACAGACAGACAGACAGACAGACAGACAGACAGACGGACAGACGGACGGACGGACGGACGGACGGACGGACGGACAGACCGACCGACAGACGGACAGTGAAGTGTCAATAATAGGGTCCCGTTTGGCACCCTTCGGGTACAGAACCCTAAAAAACAGGTTGGTAGTGTACGAAGTCAGTAATATCATTGAATTTTATCAATGGTAATATGGAGATATTACTGAACAAAATCCTGTGCCTCTTCCAGGCCGGAGTGAAGGTGGACGCGATGGCTGCCCCCAACCCGTTCTGCCCCAACGTGAAGGGCATGTGCTGCCTGATGCTGCTCCTCAACCTGGGGCTCATCCTGGTGACCCTGGGCTTCGTCATAGTGCTCCAGTTCTTCGAACCGCTTTTTGTCTGGTGAGTATGCTGTGCTGTAACCGGGATCGCTTGTGTTGATCATAATCATGGTGGTGGTGTTGACGATCACTAAAAAAACAGTGTAGACAGGCCGCCCGTAGGACCAGCCAGACATGCTGTCTTACCAGAATTTTGACGACTTTCACTAATATTAAAAGTCGTCAAAATATAAGAAGCCCGTTTTGACAGCTACGAAAACCATAGAATCTAACCTAGTTTGAGATCAAAAACATTAAAAATCTAAACTATGTAACTTTTCGGGTTACAAAATCTGTTTTTCCTTTCGAGCGTTAAATAATATACCAGAGAATGTGTCTTTTTATGTACCTATTTGTTCGAGTAAATCCAAAGTAAAATGCATTTTTGTTTAGCTGTCAAAACGGGCTTCTTACATTTCGACAACTATAGTATCCGATATTCAGGATAAGCCTGTCAACAGTAGAATTTTGACATCAGTTGTGTGAAAGAACTGGCATAACTGTACTTAGCCACAGATCAATTACAGGAAACGGTCATGAATTCAGTCGGAGATCTATTCCTGTTTTCGAGTCCATAAACCGAAACTAGTTTAGATGTCACTTCCATCTATAAGTGCCAGTCAACTAGCGGTTTGGCCTTGCTACGACTTCATCTAATACTTTAATATTTCGTGATGAGTGAAGATATAAATTTCTTTGCGCCTAGCCGACGACGGAGCTTCCAATAACGCATGCCCAGCGTATGCCAAACAAAACAAATTATCTTGGGAATATCAACCCAAATGACCCATACCGTTAAAAGCCATAGAGGACTTTTTCCCCTTTTTCTGAAGAACTTGCAAAGTGTTTTTTAATGTCTTCCAAAATGCTCATTATTTCTTCCGACGAGAACGTTTTGTCATTCAATTGTTGCGATTAAATAATGGGAGTGGAACGGTTATGCGGTTAGCCTAAGGTCTAAACGACGGTTTGGCATGGCACACTTATGATCTCCTTAGCTACATTTGCCTGAGTGATCTAAAAAATTACAACTTTGTTCCAGTTGACTACTTGCATGATAGACGAATCAATCTGAAACTACTTTGTTTCAATTTGAAACTACTAAAATCAAATCAAATCGTGATGTCATAATAAATCGTAGTTATATTAGGTTTTAGTATTGTATGTACACTTTATAAACTTCTAAGTACCTACATATAAAAGCGTACTACCTAGCAAGGCATATTTAATTAGGTATGCCTAGGCTAGGCTAGGCTTTTCAATACAATACAGATTGATAACGAAGCAAGGTCGATAACACTATCACGCCTGAACTGTTTTTAGGGTTCCGTACCTCAAAAGGTAAAAACGGAACTGTCTGTCAAGACCCTTTATCTCGAGGACGCGTGGAGGCATCAAGTTGGAATTAAAATTAAACCATCATCAAATTAAAAAATCAACAAAAGCCGATACAGCAGTATATTTCGACACTCAGGAGGATCAAAATTTATAGGGTAGTTTCCGTTGACCTAGAACTATGAAATTTGGCAAGTAATATCATCTTATACTTTTCTAACATAAGATGATATTACTTGCCGAATTTCATAGTTCTAGGTCAACGGAAAGTAAAAAGGGAAAATCTGAAATCTTGTAATTAAATGATAAAAAACATAGTCTTTGTTCGGAAAAAGCTCGGAAATATCGACTAGATGATTATGTTAGGTACTTAATAATATTATTTATTTTGGCTTTGGCTGGAATAAAATTATTTTACTTCATTATTTATACAGGACCCGGCGAATCTTAAGGGCATCATTCTACTCATCAATAATAAACATCTTTTATGTGTGATACTCAGAAACAAATATCAGATGTTGTACATTAGCTGGATAGATAGATAGGGAGCATAAAAACATTGTAACATTGTACATAAAAATGTACAATGTACATTTGAAACATTTTTGTACAATGTACAAAAATGTGTCTACCGTTAAACTGCAATACAGTTTGGCAGAAGAGAATATATTGTATAACTTTGTCACTGTGCTTAATTAAAAAATAAAAAAAAATAAAAATGGAAAAAAATAATGTAGCCGGAGCACATTATTAGTATGGAACAACTGATATTGACTCTGATATTTTGGAGTTGCTGTGCAAGTTAAAGAATGAAAATTGTTTGCGTCGATAGTAGAATAACCCCTTTAACCCCCGATTTATCGTACGTTGTTTTTTTCTTTGGCCAATTGTAAATTAACAAATTGTTAGAGTACGACAAACCGGCATTAAGTTTCACTGGACCTTTCAGCAACACCGCTGAAAACGGACCTTAGTTTGTTTTTCTTTTCTTTTCACGTCCTTCAACTAAACCATCCTTCATATCTAAAACAACTCCTTTCCTCCCGCAGGATCCTAGGCATAGTATTCCTGATATTCGGCTTCATCACTCTGGTCGGGAGTCTGGTGTACTGCGTGGTCCTGTGCAGAGAAAACCCTTACCCTCGGCACCCCGACGACTTCTACTGGACCCATCACTGGTCCAAGACCATAGGGCCTTCGGAGATCCATTACAGTACCAGCGAAAAGCCTTACAGACAGAATGGCAACGGTTACAGTAAATATAACGGGAAGTATTCGGATAGAGAAAGCGCTAAAGGTTATTCGGACAGGGAGAGTAAATTGAGTAGGTATTGAAGGGGGTTGGACGTTTTTGGGGTTATTTTTTAGAGTCCCGTCTTTGGGAGCAGTCTTTCTTCCCATTCGTGGGGCCTTTTCGGGAGGTCGAAACTCTCTGGACGAGAAATTATTTGATTAGAGAGAGAGAGCTCTATCTAGTTTATTTGTCTAGCACAGTGGCACATCAACCCTTATAAACGTAAATTATGCAACGTTACGGGTGATTTTGCGCCTTTGTGATTTTGTTGACTATATCTACTTAGTTGTGTCATTCCTTTTAGACACTTTGAACATTTCAAAGGTGATTTTGCCCTTTTTGGGTCAAAGGTTTGAATGATAATCAAATATGAACAGCTTTCCCAATAATAATTAAAAACAATGTACTTATCGAAATAAATTACTACTAATCAGTAGATAATTCATATTTTATAGAGATTTATCTTTTATCTACAATGTACCTTAATAACAATAGACTGCATGTTACGTAAAAAATAATAAAACAGAATATTATAATTATTGTATCTTACCAATTAATTCTGATCGCTATTGAAAACGATGATATTATGAAGTGGCGCAAAAATATTATCTAATTTAAGTAAATTCTTCCGTCTGCCCATCGGAATTGTGATTTTATTGGAATCTCCAGATATTTTATTCTTCTATATTTTGTAACTAATTGTGCTGATAAACATATTGTACGAAACACTCTTTGACAATAAATGCCATATTAAAATTAATATTTTACCTGTTAGTTGCAGGGTGTTGAATATATTTTTTTATTTTAGTACGTTTAATATGTAAGTAAAAAGGAATATAAAATACTAACTTAAAGTTATTAAAATCTTAGTATTAAATGACATACCTACTTACTATTTAGAAAAAAATCTAAAAATGTTGATGGAAATATTAACTTTTAAAATGAATTTATTAAACATTTACTGTAAATTTTCTGATGTCAACTTTTTATGGTGAAATAAATAATGTAAAATAAATATTTGTTCTTTTGTATCAACCTACCTACGTGCCACAATGATTCCTTAATTAACCCCCAGTTTCTCGTACACTAACACGCTGTTAATCTACTGTTAACTGCTGTCAATTGACCAAAGTGCATACAAAAAAAACCACTGACAGCTGTTAACAATAGATTAATAGCTTGTTAGTGTACGAGAAACCGGGGGTGAGTCTCATAACCATAAATCAACTTATCTTGGAGTGTATGTATAGTGATCTTCTCAGTAGAGAAGAGGGAAATTTGTAGTTTTGAATTATGTTAAAATGATGCATTTCGGATGCAAGGCACGTTAAGCTGTTGGTGCCGGCTGCCGTCGATAGATGGCAGTCGTTAAGCCAAGTCAGAGGCCTTAGGGCGGCTTGACAACTTCTGACAGTAGACGAGCCACTAGTCTACAAGCCTCCACCAATCCGGACTTGGCCCCCGTGGTGGAGTATGGCCTATACCTTCCTCAGGGAAGAGACCCGTGCCCCTCGGTGGGGACATAATGGGTTGATGATGATGATGCATTTCGGAAGCTTTGGAATAAGTACAAATATATTTATCGTGCTACAACAGTAGGGGAAAAATTGTTTGAAACAAATTAGTAAACGACTGCCTCTCACATTGCGTCAAAAAATATTCCTACTTATTAATACATTATCAAATTAAACATTTGATTTTGTACCTTTAGAATGATTTTTTCCCGAGTCCGACTGACAGGAACCGATCCTTGATTTATTTAATAACAACAAAAAAAGTGTCTGTCAGAAGTGGGATTCGAACCCACGCCCTCAGAGAGGACCTGCCCCTATATTACGCTCACCAAATCCAGAGCGATTCCAATCGTTTAACTGTCAAATTAGTATGGAATCTGACAGTTAGACGATTGGAATCGCTCAGGATTTGGTGAGCGTAATTAGGCCACAGAACGCCCGCACCCGCCTGGCGGGCAAGTTGCCTTGAGTCTGGCGCCTTAGACCGCTCGGCCATCCTGACATATGGATCGATTTGCGAAATTATCGATTACATCATAGAATTGGTGATTTGAGTTGACTGTCGGATCACGTATTCTTTTTAAGTCCGTTTATGATTTGATAAATTACTTTGTTATATAAGACACTGGTTAATGCACGATAACAAGAAACATATTTTTATTATTGCGTGCGATATTGTTGCAGCAAACGTATAGGTATAGGGTTATCTACCACTAAAATGCGCAATTCCAGAAAAACAAATAGAGTTCGACATTCACTTTTATTTTATTTTGGCAACAAACAGTAATTTCAGGAAATATTACATTGTTACCCTAGGTGTGAAAGTTACTTATTTAGTCCCGAGACGGAGTTCGAGTCTTTAACCTGAGGTAAACACTGCTTTTCATTACGAATATAAGGAAAGTAAGAATATAAACATGAATTAACTAAGGAAAAATTAGTGAGTTTTATAATGTTTAATTAATCTTATTCTTATTTATAAAAAAACACGATACCTCAAAACGCCGATTAAAATAGTCTGTAGTGGAGATTTTACAAGGAAAAGTCGTAACTGACTCTTTAGGAGTGCTCTAGACTACTCTAGAGGAATCGTGTTTTATAAATAAGGCCGTAAATATCTATACTATTTTCAGGTTTGGCGTTCAGGGTCTCAAAATTAAACTTACTTCTTGTTTGAAACTGTTCATTTATTTACAAGTTTTTAAGATTAAATTAACAATGAAAATGAGTATGTCAATTATACATAATAGTCAGATAAATTAATGAAAATAGATGAATATTGAGAAATAAAACTAAAGAAACAAAGTATACGTTTATCAAAATTGTTCTTAGACGAATAAGCACTTATATTGTGAGAAAACAAATATATAAAAATACTCTGTGATTGGAATGAAATAAGCTTGAAAAATTGTACAAAATATATTTTCTACAAACTTTTGTAACCGGTCTTACGCCAAAGGTACGTTTCACACAGTAATTTTTTTTTATCATCTCCAATTTTCTGGATCCCAGTAGGTACCAAAATGAACCGAGATATAATGTATCAGAAAGAACCTGTCAAATCGAACTCTCAATGTGTCTCATGTTAATATGAACGAATTACTAAAAATAAGTTATTTGATACCCGATGTTTCAGCAAAATATATAGCAATATGACAATACTGAACAGATAATAAGAAATAGAACACGATATTCGCGTAAAAAGTATTACAAAATTCATTAGTACTTTGACTACCTCGAAAGAGTACTTATTTTTGTACAATCATAGTTATTATGAACTCGGAAAGATTCAAAATTCAGTCGGCGGAATTTTTCAACCAGGAAAATCCCTAATAAAAATTTTAAAACTCTATTGTATCTAACAATTATTTAATACAGTTGCATAAGTACCAAATGGATACTTTCACACATTGAAAAGTAACATTTAAAGAACAGTGTTTTGTAAAGAATATACAATTTCCACCTCAAACGCTAGACGACGAAAACATTAAAATTACAAACATTTTGCACAATAGAGCTGAATAATATTTTAGTATTATCTCCTAAGCTCTTTTTTTGTTATCCGGGCACTGGACATTCATATTTTTCTTTAACTAACAAAATTCGTAGTCTAGCCCATGGAATTTTTGCGCCGGAAAAATTACCAACAGTAAAAAAAATCAATTTTTTTTTTAAATTACAATACTACGCCTCTACAATCTATCTACCATTATTTACTTTAAATACTTCTAAAGTAAGTATCGAATGTGCTTATCAAAAACACTGAAGTAAAAATAGAGATTACAGACATCACTAACGTACATTAAAACTTTGTAACGTTCAAATCAAATTGAACCTTGTCCTCTCCGTTTAAAACTCACTTTCTCGCCTCATTCAGCTTTCTCCCGCGGCTGCTACAAAACTCGTACTATTTACAGTTGATTGGATCTGTAACAAATACGCCATTCTTTATTTACCAGTTCTTAAGGCTGTCCTTACATGAAGCACGCTGTCTCGCTCGCACAATTTAACATTTTAAATTATTGTAATAAAATGAGTAAACTTTTGATAAACGTCCTCTGAGGGTTTGATGCATAATTAAATCATCGACATTTTATATATATTTTTGTTTTCTTATGCGTAGTATTTAAAAAGCAAAAAGTTGTTTTCAAAATAATAAATTTTGGAATCAAATTTTCTCAGACAAAAACTTAGTACAGGCTGTGGTACAGTATAAGATAAATATGCCTTGAATATCACATTCATCAAAAATATACTCATTTATTACAATAACTAAAAATGTTAAATTGTGTGAGCGAGACAGCGTGCTCCACGTAAGAAGAGTCTTTAGGCGGTCCCTCAAAGAGCAATTCCCATAAAAACGTAGTTCGGTTTTTATAGTATAAAAATGAATTAATGAGTGAGTGAGAGACTGAGTGAATGAGTGAATGAATTGATTTATTGCCCCAAATATTCTAAGAAACATTCTAGAGCCTTAAAATTATTATTTTTTAACTAAACTTAAAAGCAACTACTGTACGGCCTATATACGTCTCACTGTAGCGCACAGGCCTCTCAGAAAGAGGGTATGGGCTTATTAACAACACGCGTGCCCACCGCGGATTAGTAACGTCAAGCGCTGAGGTATGTGAACACCTCAGGCACACGCAGGTTTTCTCGCGATGGATTCCTTCACGATTAGCTAGTGGTACTGCTACTACAAATTCTCAAATGTAAATTAAGAAAAAAAAGTCATTGGTACATAAAGACAAAACAAACATTATTTTTTATAGTTGTACTTCTTTTGCGTCAGAGCCCGACCGCACGAAGTTCGATCTTTTATTATTAGAACATTTTGGTGTTTCATTTGATACCTCATTTGATACGGGACTCAGGGTAGTGGACCCCAAAAGTCAAACACGTGTCTTTCTAATCTTTTGCGTCTTTCTTAATCCCATTTTCCCTCTGAATGATCTCTTTCCCGGGCGGGCTCTCATTGGCGGTGAAGATATTTATCTCTCCTGTAAGTTCACGTAGACGGGTGTGCGCAAAGCAAGAAGACTTGTTAGAATCTTGAGCGCGTTGCTTGCGCTAATCTATCGTGACAAGTAGATAAAGTGGAAGATGACAGGTTAGCAATTTCTTTTGAAATAAATACACCTTTGTACAATTTTTATTTTTATTACTGTTATTTAAGTTTTATTTTTGTTAACGTTTTTTTTTTATTGTGCAATAAAATGTAACATACATACTACTAAGCATTATACATGTTACATAATAAAGTGTAACATGTATAATGCCTCATACAAGTCAACTAGTAGGGTTGTTTGAAATTCATAAGCGCCCAAGGCCACTGCTACTCCATAAACTAAATCTCGTGTTATTGTCCAATATGAAAACGTCCGGTCACATGTCATTGAATCGTTTGTAGGATTTTTCTAGATTTTTACTATCGTAATAATTATCAATCCATAAAAATATAAATACGTGTTTCGTATTCCACAATTCAATTCTTGTTAAATAAATACATAATTTTAGTGATTTTCAATTACTGTCATCATGCCTATTCCAGTGGCTTGATTCCAAGGACCTTGTGGGGCGCCATCCTCCCCTCTCGCAGGACAAAACTCACCCCAAAAATCGTCCCCACGGACGTTAATCGCTCTCCGATTCGTCGCTGAAGTTGTACTTTTTCTGCGGACGCGCCCGACCGTTCCCGCGCGCCGGCACCGCCTCACTGTCCGAACCTGACAGCACTAGGGCGTCCGACTCGGAATCGGAGCCCTTCTTCTTCTTTTTGGCCTTCTTGGGGGGGTTTTTGGGCTTCTTGTCCTAGAAAAAGAAATCAGAAGTGAAAAATTTATTTCAACATAAAGAATTTACATTCGTGATCGGATCACTTTCACTTCCTCAACATTAATTGCAGGCACGCCGGTTTCGGGTACTTTTCTTGCCCTTTGCTAATTCATCTCCTATTTGGTCGACGTATGTCCGTCTGTGTCGTCCCTTACCGGCCCCTCCACCCACATTCGCTCGAAATATTTGTTTCGTCAATCTTTCTTCCTTCATCCTCTCTCCAAAAAAAGAATTCTAATTAAGTACAAGAGCGTATATTTAAACATCAGCATTCGCCCTTCACAGGTTGAATGAACCGAATTTAATCCCTGTATATAATGAACATCAGTCATGCAGACGAGTCACGTGGACTTCAGCGATACAAAGGCGAGCTCACCTTTTTACTGTCAAATATACTATCGTCATCGTCACTATCTAGCGCCTTCGCCGGCCGCTTCTTCGGTTTCTCTTTCTTCTCTTCTGGCTCCTTCTTCTTCTTGGGCGCGGCCTTCTTCTTCGGCGGGGACGAAGCGGGCGGCGGGCTCGGCGCCTTCTCTTCGTCGCTCGACAGTACTATCGAGTTGTGGTTCGGCTTGGCCGTCTCGGCTTTCTTCGTTTCTTCGATTAGCGAGTCGAATAGGCAGTCTGGAAGGAAGTTTCGGTGAGTTTAACCGATGTTTTTGAGTCGTATCTTTTTTATTCATTAATTCATTCATTCACTCACTCACTCACTTATGCATTCATTCATTTATTTACTCGTCTATGAGGATCTTAAGCCGGTATGGTTAAGTAACAGCCTAGTCACTCAATCACTCTATTACGAAGTGAAATCTTTATTATCTTCCTATAATTTGACAATAGGTCGCTCGTAGCCCCGGCTGCCTGAGTGATCTTAAACGATCACGAAGGTTAAGCAACACAGGGCGCGTTCAGTGCATGGATGGGTCGCCCTCTATGACTAACGCTAGTGGCATTTTTCCGAGCGGTTCCGTGCTTCGCAAGGCACGTTAAGCTGTTGGTGCCGGCTGCCGTCGATAGATGGCAGTCGTTAAACCAAGTCAGAGGCCTTAGGGCGGCTTGACAACTTCTGACAGTAGACGAGCCACTAATCTATAAGCCTCCGGACTTGGCCCCCGTGGTGGAGTATGGCCTATACCTTCCTCAGGGAAGAGACCCGTGCCCCTCGGTGGGGACATAATGGGTTGATGATGATGAATTTGACAATTTAGAATTTTTATGGTGCCCTTTCTGTCTTGAAATCGTTACCTACTTAATAAACGTCGACCAGACCGAAATCCGTGCCCCTTTTCAATTTTATGGTATAGCCGAGGCCGAATATCAAGATATTATTATTAAATTCTTGCACCAAGCTGTCCCCTATGCCTAGGTAACGAGGCAAAGACATCATAAACAAGGAGAACACCCAATAATATGCTGAGACAGCGGCCTTTTTAGGCCCATAACACCCCCTATTTCTCGTATACTATTAAAAACTATCAATCGGCTGAAGTGCATACAAAAAAAAACAACTGACACGGGTTAACAATAGATCAACAGTTTGTTAGTAGTACCAGAAACCGGGGCTTAACACGGCTCGTAGTGAACTGTGAATCCACCAAAGATAGATAGATAGGTAGGAACTTTATTTGTACCTAAGTACTACAAATACACACAAAAACATTAAAATATGCACAAAAACTGAAACAGTATAGTGAAAAACAATTAAAATTTATTGGACAAATGTCGTGCCAAACATGTATTATGAACTAGTAGACATACCAGAATCCATCTCAGCGGGTTTCTTGTTAGCGTTCTTCTTGACGTTAAAGTCATCTTCCTCGTCGCTAACGGACATGGCGCGCGGGGCCGGCGCATCGTCGTCGGATTCGATCTTGTTGTCATGCAGCTCCACGTCTGAGCCTTCAGACTCGGACGAGTCGAGTCCGTCCTTGTATTTCTGGACCTAAGGATATTAATAATACCATCAAATGTCGTTTATTTTACAGAAAAGAAATGTACATTGTCAGTTAGACCTGAGATTTCCGCACTTAAGTCTTGGGCCAAGTGGCCGCAGTTGGGCCATTGTACGTAGCATGCGCTGACCTATGTTAACACCTCAGACACTAGGGTTTCCTCACGATGTTTTCCTTCACAGTTGGCGAGTGATATTGCTTCCACGACTTCACAAATGTACTTAACTTAGAAAACAAAGTCATAGACATGCCGGGAGTCGAACCCACGGCCTCCCGAATGTGAGGCAGGCGTTCTACCGCTTCGCTACCATCGCTTCACCTAACCTTATAATCTCTAATAGAGAATTATCTTATCTTACCTTGGTGGCGGCGCGGCGGGCGGTGGCTCTTTCTCTCGGCGCAGGCGCATCTATTAACTCCACGTCCGAGCCAGACTCCGAACCGTCGCTGCTACCACTGAAGGTCATCTTCTTCTGCGAGTGGAAGAGAAGAAAGTCTTGTTAAAACAATAAAAAACTCAAAATCTTCTGCACCGCCCCTGCTTCCAGAGTAAATTATTTGTAAGTAGTTATTAACTATATCTCGCAAAAACTCTATGGCTCGACGGATATGAATTTTTTTGTTTCATTCGTCTCAATTTCAGGAAAAATCCAGAGGAACAGCCAGTTGGTCGGTCAGTTGGGTATGGAAACATTCAGCTAAAATGAAACATCACAAACGTGGAAATAAACCCAGACTTAAGTCTGATTTGAACAAAACTAAGTTCAGAAACTCCTGTTCTGGTAGTTGGTTAAGCCTGAGATTTCCGCACTTGGCCTCATAGTTGGGCCACTGTAGTAGTAAGCGCTGAAGTATATAAATACCTCGGACCCTTGGGTTTCCTCACGATGTTTTCCTTCACCGTTAGCAAGTGGTATTGCTGCTGTAAATTCACAAATATACATAACTAAGAAAACAAAGTACATGCCAGGCAGTGGCGTAGCATGGGGGGGGCGGAGGGTGCGGTCCGCACCGGGCGGCACTTTGCCGGGGGCGGCGCTGCGGAGGTGGCAGTTAGAATGAGCTTAGAATGATACTCGTGCGCAAAAGAGCGTTCGTGAAGTAGGCGATTTCTCCATTATTCTATTACGTTTTCTCTGTAATTTTCTGTGATATTCTACCTATGTCAAAAAATGTTAATTTCACTTTTCAATTCAATAAATCATTCAATAAAACTAATAAAAGTACTCTTTTTACCATGCCCAAATTTTTTATAATAAAAATAAGAGGGCGGCAAATTTGGAATCCGCACCGGTTACTAGTGACCTATGCTACGCCACTGATGCCAGGATCCCGAATGTGAGGCCCGCGTTCTACCTCTTCGCAACTACCGCTCATCCCTGTTTAGGTATTCAAGCATGTTAGCGCTAAATGTACTACACAAGTAATCTTATTTATTTGACAACATCTTTGTAATGTTGTCAAATAAAGTTTATTCTTCTCCTTATTCGTATTCTAACGGCCTTATTTTATAAAAACACGATGGACAATTTATATAATCTGTGGTTACATCTTTTCCTAGTAAAATCCCCACCACAGACTATTTTAATCGGCGTTCGTAGAGTTTTAAGGAATCGAGTTTTAGACCGTACGTCCAGAATATTCACCTTCTTTGGCTCCTTCTTAAAGGTGAGCTTGGTCTGCTTGAGGCCATCAGGCGTCTTCTCGGCCTTCTCCGCTTTCTCCTTCTTCACCCGAGCTGCTTTAGGTTTCTTCTCCTGACTCTCCGTTTTCACTGGACTCACTCCGTTAGGGTCATCCTAGAGCAGGGAGACGGAATCTTTAAAACATAAGCAATCTACAGGGTGACTTTGAATTCATTCACCGTGTTTTGAGGCGGTGAGAATAACCATAACTTAAGCACATAATGGTGCTAGCTTTAAAAACTTAAGCATAAACAAACGATATGAGGACGAAAAGTAATCAAAAATTGAAAAAAAACTACCTTGTCAAAGAGTGACGACTAAGAATTGCCTCGACCTGGTTAATCCGGCCCTGCTCCCAATGACGTCGGCGCGGTCGATTCGTATGGTGCGGATAGGTGCGTGTTTTCTTTTTACCGCTAACAAGTGATATTGCTAGTACAAATTCATAAATCTACCTACAAAACAAAGTCAAATTTTACATCAATCTCAAGTAGGTATGGCACGGCACGGGTTCTACCGACGCTCAGCGCTCTAAATAGAAAGAGAAGACTTTTTTGCACAACTATAGTATTTTAACACACATTTTCTTAGATCTATGCGATAATTAGTAAACAAATCGAGGTCTTAGAGTGCTTAGCTACCAGACCACCTTTGGACGAAGAGGTTTGAAAGAAGCATATAGTCAGTAGATGAAGTGTACATCAATATACACGCTGAAATCTGGGTGGTTTAAAAGTGGCGATTATATATGTAATAGGCATCTAAAATGCCATCTATTTAGATTATATTACTTATAAAAATTGGGTTGAGAATTAATCTTGATTCGAGTTGAAAAATGTTGTTAAAAAAAAATTCGCGAACTGTTAGTGCCGCCTCTCCGTCTATCAGAACAATGACCCATGGACCGCGCACCGCTCTGGCTGACAACTGATGGTTCTCATAGATTCGAGTTTGTGTCGAGACATTTCTGGAAAGTGCTTTTTCTAAGAAAATCTATCTAGCGTATTCGATAGCTATTGTTAAGGCTCGCTCATTTTGCTATGGCTTTTAGACCACCCAAAATTCATGGTGTAGTGTGTAAAAAAAACTCCATCATCCTCGAAAAGGGTAAAAGGGGCATGCATTGCTTTGGGGCCTTGCATAGTTCCCAATGACGTCGTTGCAGTCGACTCATTTGGTGCAGATAGGAGCGTGTTTTCCTTTTTCCGTTAGCAATTGATATTGCTACAACATAATCCCCAAATCTACATAACCTAGTAAACAAAGTCAAATCCACCAATCTCATGTGAGGCACGGGTTCTACCGACGCTCTACCAGCGCTTTAGATAGACAAATAGATAGAAAACAGTTTCTCGCACAACTATAGTATTTTAACACACATTTTCTTAGAAACTAAGTTTTAAAGCGATCACATAAGTTTTAAAGCGAGCGACACAATTCGAGGTTTTAAAGCGATCTTTCGATGAAGATAGAATATTCTTTATTGTATTCTTTATTGTATTTACACCAAAGAAAGAAGAATACAGTCTGTAGTTATGGTGTAAAAGATATTCGGAGTTCTAAGTTTTAGAATAATATTTTAACTCTACTAATTAAGGACCCTATTTGATATTTGAAAAGACTAAGTTTGGACTTTCTTTGACCATTTTTTTCTCCAAAACGATCTAGATTTTGAAATAGACACCTAGTTTTACTTGTAACGTTCACTAAGTCACAGTTTCTGTGTTATTTTGAATATAAACGCATTGATTTCATTTGATTACATCCATATTATAACGGTAACACATTTATGTAAGGTAGCCGACATACCGGATCATACTCCTTCTTGGTCTCCTTTCTGGTCTTCGCCTTCTCCGCGGCCTGGATGCGCTTGATGAGGTCCTCCGAAATCTTGGGCTCCACGCGACGCCCGTTGGTCGACGGCATGATGTCCATCATCGACTTTCGGTTCTTGGCGGTTTTGTTGGCGGCCTGCGGGTGAGTGTAATGTGTGTCGAGATGAATATGGAAGTGACAGGAAAGAATTAGTCCTATGCAGATTTCATGCCACGAAAATTGGACATTCTGTCTTAAGTGATAAATTCACCGCTAGTCAAAGTCTAGCCAAAATAATGTACAAAACAGCACAATAATTTATAGATTAGTGAATTAAAAAGGTTCCTGCAACGTGTGGTGATTAGTTCTTTGTAGATTCATATTATGCCATAATGAAAATTCAGAAAATTCAATTCAGAGACTAAATTATAATTCCACCGCTGTACATAGTATTGAGCCAAAAGTATGTAAAAACAGCACAATAATTTATAGCCCGTGTAATGTGTGGCAACGAATTTGGCCGAATGCAGTTAATTTAGAGTAGTCATGGTCAACTTTACCTTCATCCTTTCCATCTGATGCGAGCATTGGAAAATGATCATCGGTAGTTAGAAGCAGACAAAATAACACAGAGGTATAGGTTTTAGGGCCGACAACGTTTATGAAAAATAAAACAAAAACGACGTTTTTGAAACAAAACAACGAGAAAAACCGGCCAAGAGCAAGTCGAACTTGCGCAAGAAGGGTTCCATACCATTATCTATACAACATTAGACACAAAGATAGAGAAAAAAACGGCAAAAAGTCACGTTCGTTGTATGGGAGCCCCCTTCAATATTTATGTTAATTTAATTATTTATTTTTGAAGCGAATATAGAACTAAATATTCTGTAAATATTTCAAGCGTCTACCGGTTGCAGTTATTAATATCGAGCAAAATACGGCAAAAAAATGTTTGTTGCATGGGAGTCCCCCTTAAATATTTATTTTATTGTTTTTAGTATTTGTTGTTACAGCGGCAACAGAAATACATCATATGTGAAAATTTCAACTGCCTAGCTACCACGGTTCAGGAGATACAGCCTGGTGACAGAGAGACAGACAAACACAGACAGACGAAAACAGACAGACGGACAGTGAAGTCTTAGTAATAGGGACCCGTTTGACACCCTTCGGGTACGGAACCCCTTAAAATCATCAATTACATACATTAACCACTCGTCTGCCGCGACACAGATCTGTGTCCAACTTAGTATGGGCCACCTATACTTTGCGTTCCGCGAGGGCAGTTCAGGAGTTAATCGTCACACATCTGCGGCGCGTTTATGTTGCTGACCGCAACTTGCGGTAGGCGCGATGACGCCGCGTGACTATGTCGTCGTGTTCATAGGTCTTAACAAACATACAAACGCACATAAACTCGAGCCAACGATTGCCGCTTGCTTTGATTCTAACAAACCTCTTTCCCTTCATTATTATAGGCGAGCTTCATCATCATAAGCAGCCTATATACGTCCCACTGTAGAGCACAGGCCTTCTCTCAGAGAGAGAGAGAGAGAGAGAGAATGGGCTTAATCACCACGCGTGCCCGCCGCGATATTAAGCGCTGAGGTATATGAATAGCTCAGGCACCCAGGTTTCCTCACGATGTTTTCCTTCACCGTTAGCGTTAGCGTTACCTTCACCAATACCACTGTATTGCTACTATAACTTCACAAAATCTCTTATCATTCATTAGTCGCTACGTGCACGCACGCCGGTGTCGGGTACCTTTTACAGCTTTTTGTTTCTATGTAGCCTAAGCGCTCTATAAGCGCTGAGGAGTGTGAACACCTCAGACACTCAGAGAGCTTATAATGCAGCCTACACAAGTCCCACGGCAGTGCACAGGCCTTCTCTCAGAGTGAGAGGATGTGCACAAAACTTACTGTACAAAAAATCTTACCAGCGCCTTTGAAGTCTTCTTATTAGTGCTGTTCTCATCTTGCCTCTCTTTCTCCTCCACCTCGTCTAACTTGACCAGTAGAGCGTCCAAGTCCTCTCGCCACAGCATATTCGGCGTCTTCGCCCTGGGTAATGTTCAGAAACGTAAGTACAAAGAGGCATAATCTACATCATAAGGTCATGTTCAGCTAGGATTATGACATAGAGCGTGAACAAGAACGTTTTACCCAATGGACACAGTTGACGTGTTCCTAGTTTCCCCGCGTGCCACTTACCGTGCAAAAATGAACACGGTCCTGATTTTGTCTTATCAGTATGACATGAGAGATTATAAAGAAAACATCAGAAGAAAAGATAAAAAGTACCCGAAACCGGCGTGCGTGCATGCAACGACTAATGAGTGTTGAGGAAGCGAAAGTGATCTGTCAGGATCGTAGCAAGTGGCAGTCCCTGGTCTCTGCCTACCCCTCTGGGATACAGGCGTGAGTTTATGTTATGTTATGTTCATCAGAAGAAAAGTGCAAAAACGAAATTGACGAAATGCGCCCTATTATTCTGTAAAAATGAAAGCAACAAAACAGTTAATGCTTCTTATAACTCGTAACTTTGATTTTATGCATCTGTAAGCGGTATTTCTTTGGTAAATTAATAAAACGCGCATCGTAAACAACATATAATACGCCGAAATAAAAATGGTTCCTGCTAAAGGCTATTTATGCCATTTTCACATTAGCTGTATTTAGTAGTGCATCCTGTCATACAAAGTAACACCAGGCATACTTCGTAATATAATAAGATTAGATAAGAACTTATTGTACACACCAGAAAACAATAATAATGGTAATAAAATGTGGCGTCTTTATCTTTGAGCAGAGAATATAAGTAGTGTTTACAGCCTATGAACATTTTATTGCAACAGATCTGACACCCCATAGCAGAAAATATTCAGGCCATCCCGCGGCCAGAAAAAAACACTCACTTGAGCGTGTTCAACTCGACGAGTTTCTGGTCTCTCTGCTTGAGCAGATCATCCTTCTTCTCTTTGGTCAGCATCCACATGGACATTCCCAGCAGGTAGTTGAACTTCTTGACTTCTTTCAGCTGCTGGAACGCTTTTTCTGCGCGTAAAAGTGTCATAATATAAGTAAGTATAGGGTGGCAGTTTTGGAGACGAAATGTATGGATATCCAGGGGCCTCATGGTTTTTGGTTCATGACTTACGATGACAATTCGATGTACATTACAAAGTCTGACTTAACCCACAGATTGAGAAGTGGACTCTGCTGCGCAATGTAACTCGAATTGCCATAATAAACAAAGAATTTGAGTTTTATGAAGCTCGGCCCTGAACACAGTATCGATAATGGGGAACTTGCACAAAAAAATGTTTTAATCTCATTGGATAGGCCATGTTAAAAGATAAATAAATAATTATAAAATCGGCAATTTTAAATTTTTCTTTTTAGTGTTAATTTCAAGTGTTTTAGGTAACACTACTTATGGTTTTGCTTGCTCTCTTCCATCTAACTAGACCGATAGAAAAAAAACTATTCTTTTACTATGAGAGACCAGTCTTGGGTCACTTACCAGGGTCAACCGGCTTGCCAGACTTGTCCTCGGGCTCCGGTTCCTCCTCAGACTCAACTTCCTCGTCCTCAATCGCAGTCAAGCCTTGGATCTTGCTGGCTTTCTTCTTCCAATCCGCTATGGGGTCCGGCGCGTATCCTGTGTGAAGAAATTGGGGAAATTAGTTTGTGTTACGACTAACTTTTTGTGAAGACCAATAAAACCGGACGAACCGGGCCGCCTGGGTTGTTACTTTGCCTGCTCTAACTTACAGCTCTCCCTCTAGGTAGACCCTATTTTCTCCTTAGGACAAAGTATGTACTTAACACCTATTACAAGAGCGGTGGTAGCGGAGCGGTAGAAT
Organism: Yponomeuta malinellus; assembly: GCA_947308005.1. NCBI lineage: Eukaryota > Metazoa > Arthropoda > Insecta > Lepidoptera > Yponomeutidae > Yponomeuta > Yponomeuta malinellus. The sequence goes on along the minus strand of OX371004.1, from coordinate 3,467,768 downwards.
GCCGTCTTCTCATTCGGGAGGTCGTGGGTTTGACCAATTGACCAATGACTTTGTTATCTAACGTACGTACATTTGTGAAGTTATAGTTGCAATACCACTCGCTAACGGTGAAGGAAAACATCGTAAGGAACACCACGTGTCTGAGGTATTTACTTACATTAGCGCTTACATAAGCAGCCTATATACGTCCCACTCTAGGGAACAGGCCTTCTCTCAGGGAGATAGTATGGGCTTAATCAGCACGCGTGCCCACCGCGGATTGGCGATTTCAAGCGCTGAGGTATGTGAATAGCTCAGACACTCAGGTTTCCTCACGATGTTTTCCTTCAAAACTTCACAAATGTACTAGCGCTTGCTATGTACAATGGCCCAACTTTGAGGCAAAGTGGGGAAATCTCAGGTCTAACTAACTAACTAACACCCATTACATACATCATCATAGCTACTAACCTCCTTTCGTATTGGTCTACGAGTCCCTTGTCTCTTTGGAAAGAGGCCTGTACAATGGCGTCACTCACCTCTCTTGATCAACTCTTCGACCATCGCCTTCCGCTTCTTGTTCTCGACCACCAGTCCCTTGTCGCATTTCTCGAGTATGAACCGGGCCTGGTTCGTTAGCTTATCCGCTTCGGCCTGCAGCTGCCCCTCTAAATAGTCCTTCCGTCGCGCATAGTATTTGCTGCGGACGCTGTAGAACTCGCGGAGGATCTCGTCGACCTTATCGTATCTGGGGGAGAGAAAGGATATGAATGATTTTAATTACATTAAGTTGCACTTATATATTATTGCACAATAGGAAGCGGCGGTAGCCTACTGGGTAGAACATTGGATTCGGAAGCAAGAAACCCAGGTTCAATTCCCAGTGCGGGCACGTACTTGTACATTTGTGAAGTTATAGTAACACCACTCGCTAACGGTGAAGGAAAACTCAATTCAATTCAAATATTTTTATTCATTATAAAACAGAATGTTTACTTAACATCTAAGCTGTTAGTTTCACAATTATTAATAGATTATGTGGAGAAGAAGCTAACAAACAACTCGACATTTATTCTTTTCAAAACACTTAATTAACAGAGTTTTCAACTTAAAATATTAGTCATGAATGTGTTGGACACTAGTCCTTATACAGTGCCCCATAAAGGATGTATTAACTTGTGCAAGTCTAAATCGTGGAAATGACAATTTGTGTTTATGTCTAGTATTAAAATTATGATGGCCACCAACATTTTCGAAGTCTTTGATATTTTTTCTAACGTACAAAATATTTTCATAAATGTATTGACATGCAACTGTTAAGATGTTGATTTCTTTAAAGAAATCTCTTAGCGAATCCCTACTACCTAACTTGTAAATAAATCGGATGTTGTATTCTGCCCTTTAGTAAAACCGAATTGCTACTATGAAGGAATTGGTAATAATTGAAATGCGTAAGTAATCTAAGATGATCTTCCCAAATATTTTACTTAATACTGGTAGTACTGAGACGGGTCTAAAATTGGTTGGATAGTGTTAATCACCGCTTTTAAATAAGGGTACTAATCTACTACTTATATTTCATGAGGTCCATAAATACTTCCTCATCGACACATTTATTGAAAATTTTTGCTAACGACAAAGCTAGGATATGTATCACTGAACTAACAATTTTTACTGACATACCCCACAAGTCCTCGGTTTTTTTAAGATTCAATAATTAAATATTTTAACAACGTTATGGTGCTCAATGTAATCAAATGTGAAATCGTGTTCGCACGAGGAGACATGGTCTTTTAATAATGTCGCTGCACGGTCAGGTGAGGAGTCTAACGGAGCTTTAGTTACAATTGGAACATTAGTGAAGAGCTGTTCGAATGCTGCAGCATCTTCATTTGTCGTTATTATTTTGTCATCAATCTTAAGCGAAATATCTCGTTCTCCTAATTTTGTTTTACCTGTTTCTCTATTTATTATTGTCCAAATTGTTTTATTTTTATGTTCGCATTTAGCTTTATGGCAGAAGGCCTTAAATAATTTTGAATACTTTTTTGTGCTGTATAAATTTGGTTGCGTTTTTTGACGTGCTGTATAAATGTGGTTGCGTTTTTTGACGTGCTGTATAAATAAGGTTGCGTTTTTTGACGTGCTGTATAAATTTGGTTGCGTTTTTTCTATCTATTTCAAAATGAAAAATTTCAGCAGTGTGGTCTGACTTTAAATAATTCACTGTAGAATTATCTCAAAAGTCGCAATCGCAGTAAACATCAATGCAGGTGCCAGTAGTTTCGTTTATCCTAGAAGGCTCCAAGAAAATATTTACTAAATTAAACGTCTTGAAAATAGTTGTCAATTTAGTATTTAAATCAGAGTCGTTATTATTATTAATTAATTAATCATTTCTAGCCGCAAACATGCTTACTTAAAAATAATAGTAATTATAGAACAAAGAACGGTGCATGTGACCAGGATACAATTTCAGGCAAAGCTGTCGAACATAGGCATGCTTCAGGGTATGTCACATTATCCTATGATTCTTTGAAAGTATAGTTGAACCCCTCTTTCCTTCTATAATGTTTGCTTTAAACCGTCACGTCACAATTTACCAAATCTCACCGAGGGGGCACCTTAACTAATGGACGTCTTTTGAAAATGTATAACTTACTTGTGCAAGCAGTTGTTGTGATCGAAGGCGTTCATGCATGTCATCGAGATGGTGGTCTGCAGCTTGAAGACTTTATGGATACCCTCGGCCTCCACTTCAGCTAGCTTGCCAGGTAACAGAGTCACCACGAACCGCACTGTAGTGTCTGTGTTGTATTCCTAAGGGTATAAGATGTAGAGACTATAGTTGGTTGGAGGATGGTTGTACAGCGTACTTTTGAATAAATTCTCAAGCATTTTTATGGAGTGGCTGGTGTGATCTCACAGCCCTGCTACGTACAATTGCCCAATTATAAGGCTGTTGGGAAACCATAGGACATACTAAGCATTTTTTATAAGCACTAAAATAAAAATTAACAAAATTTTACAAATCCCAATTAACTCGAAACTCGAAAATACGCGAAACACACAAACATTTCTTTAAAAATTAAAATTTCACTTAATAGTATGATGTAATAAGCTAACTTTCAGTTGAATTCCCATTCTATTTTGCATAAAAAATCGCAGACTGCTCAGCTCATACAAAATGGCTGTGGCTTTTGGTAGGTAAATGACGCCTGACTTAGGGACGATCTAGTCGGTACGAGATAGTCTCAAATAATGCTTATTCCTACACCTAATTTTCATTAAAAATTGTCCTGTTCAATTCGTGCTAAAATGACCACTACATGTGGTTTCCTTGGCCTATATACACTTGGCCTTGGCTAATAATGCATTTAATGTAATGAGTTATAGATTTTTCATATTTTTTTTCATCAGTGTCGTGTATAAGATAAGAATATTCTTTATTGCACCCCAGAGTACAATAATGACAACAACAGCAGTTATAAAGAAAAGGCAAAATTAGGTATATGGATAGTGGACACCCCTGAGTCAGTCATCACTTCACAAAACGACAGCATGTAGTACTCACTCTGTACTCCGAAATGATCGGCTTGACTTTATCTGTGCCCAGCATGGGCTCCAGAACATTCTCCTTGTAATTCTGCGTCCACGCGCCGACCGGAAGCTCGGTGATCTCGATCTTGTCCCCGGGCAAGATGGCCGCCTCGCCGGAAATGACGTACTTGTCGCCGAAGCCCTCGACCGTGCCGCGGAAATTCTTGTACCAGGGGTGCATTGGTTTCGGCTCTTCGTCGTCCAACAGGCGGCTGGAAGAGGGTCGCGTAAGAAATACATATACAACCAATAAAAAATTGTTTATTCCGTTATCCCCTACAACTTACAATACAACAAATACAAAATTAAATATGTTTATTTTCTTACACCACATATCTAGTGCAGTTCAAAAATGGTAGATGCGATAGTAGAATTTGTGGAAAGTCTGGAGACTAAACATACATTGACGGTATCTACTTGTAAGCATAAAAATCCCTGTAGCAGTAGACTCTCTTCCATAACTAGAATGGTGTTGTAAAAATTGTGGAAAATAAAGTTTGGATTGCTTATGTCCAATGGAAAGTCCCACTAGCGGGGAATTGGGAGCTTGCATCAAAATTATAACATAGAAGACATGAAAAAACTCAGAAAAAGTTGAGAAACCTTACTTCTTTTTCGGGGTTTCACGCCACAAACCAAGTTACTAAAAACTTATTACATTTATTTTCATTGAATTCTAATCGTTTTCCTATAACTAATAACTCAAATATTGAAATAAACTTTTATTCTTATGATGACTTTCTAGACAGTGTAGTAATGAAACTTATCAATAAATTGTATCCGTATCTCCCACCAAAATAACAAAATTTAACCAAAAAAAATATACGCGTCGAATTGATAAACTCCTCCTTTTTTGAAGTCGGTTTAATAGAACCAAAGCAAAAATTCTAATAAAAAAGTGGTTTAGATCACAACAGGTTGTACGACCATTAATAAAGTATGTATATGTTACGGGTAGAACCCGAATGCGGCTACAGCTAGTTTTAGCCGGTTAGAACTAGGTGTAGCCACTTCCTCTTGGTTACATGTAGAGTTAGTAAAACCACTTCCACCCAAGGTAACCAACCTGCATAGGTTCCTCCTAGTAATAGCCACCAGGGTTCGGTTGAATCTAGTTGTAGCCGGCATGATATCGGCTAGACCTAGTATCAGCCACTAGGGTTGGGTTGGACCTAGCTATAGCCGGAATGATACCGGCTAGACCTAGTTTTACCCGAAAACAATTGGCTTATACTAGATTTACCAAGAGTAAGTGGCTACACCTAGTTCTACCCGGGTAAAACTAGGCGTAGCCGTACTTCGGGTTCTAGCCGTAACATAAACATCGCTTACCGCAAGTTCTTAACAATGTCCCTCGGGTTGTAGTTGGGGATCTTCGTGGACCAGCCGGTTCCAATGCCTTCAGCCCCATTCACCAGCACCATTGGAATGATGGGCAGATAGTACATGGGCTCGATCTTCTGGTTGTCTTCGAATTCATGCTGTCAAATGAGAATAATAATAGAGCTTTCATCGGTATTCTCTCAATATTTTTAAAAACCTATCTAGAGGCTAAAAATTCCACCCGTGTGCAAGTGATGTAAATTGCTTCGGCCAGATGTCGCTGCCTGTACGTAATACAGAGAAAGGAGAATGATCAATTTACTATAGGAGTTAGTCTATTTTTGCGTCTTCTTGCGCATTGATGAAACCAACGTTAATCTATAAGAAATTAGCTCAGGATTATGCAGGAAAAATATTATGAAAATATTAGATGGGAGTTTCGAGAAATCTTAATTTTGAGCCCATGTTTTGAGGTTATGACAACTTTGGTGGTTTGGTGTTATTTTGGGTTGGCATTGGCACCTAGTCAGTTTGAATTATAAACATAGGTCATTATTAGGTAGGTATGGTTAGTTAGTGCTAAGTAATAATTCTGTATAAAATACAAAATATATATGACTATATCGCTGCAAAAAGTCGCAGTGTTTAAGGAGCCTTATGGGGGACAAAGAGATAATTTCTGATAAATAAGCACAAACAGTCTTAGATCCTGCGCAAGACTAACCTAAGCCCACAATAGCGGTTTATTTTAGTTATTTATAACACATTTTGTTCATACATCATCATCATCACTTCAGCCATTGGACGTCCACTGCTTGACAAAAGCCTCCCCCAACGATTTTCAGAAGGGCCGGTTTGATTGTTCATACACACGGTCATTTTAACAATAAACTACACTAATTAAACAGTATAGAATCCACTGGAATCAATTTGCAAAAATAAAAGCGTAATAACACCGCTCGTTTGAATTCCCGTCAAAAACTCGACGTTTGCAGTTTGCACTTTCGCAATAATGTAATCTAATCTGTGTTTGTAATCTGTATTGACTGACTGAAGTATTTTAGTTATACAATCAATACAGATATTTTTTAATTTTTACTTTTAAACCCCTGATTCTTTTAATTTATCAAATAGAACTATGAAATCATTTTTCAAAAGAAACATTTTGAGGTATAATTGCTTAAAGCGCAACATAGACTGTTTTTGATCATTCTTCTCGAAATTTCACTGAGGCCTGCACTTGCCCATTAGCTCAGTTGGGAGAGCGCTGGCACGGTTAGCCAGAGGTCGCGGGTTCAAGTCCCGGCATGGGTGGAATTTTTAGCCCCTAGACAGGTTTTTAAAAATGTCCTCAGCACGGGTTAGTGCAACAAAAAGAATTATTCTTTCAATAACCAAGATACAATGGGAATCCACACTGCCAATTTATCCCTGTAGAGGGCGCATCATCGACACGGCCAGGCTAAACTGTCGGTCTCGTACAATTGTTGCACTTTTTTACGATCTTTCATAAATTTCCGTCTTTCGATATACCTCTTTGTGCCGTACCGTGTATGTAATAAAGATTGTGTTCACTTATTTGCTTGATTGCCACACTGAGTGTTTTGGTCATAGAATCATCATCGTCATCAGCCATTTGACGCCCACTGCAGGACATAGGCCTCTTTCGTGGTTTTCATGACCACGCGGGGTTTTGCCATAATCATGGGTCATAGAATACTAACCTTAAAATATGAAGAAATAATATGGGATTACTGAAGTATTGAAGCTCTACATTTTGTAGGAATTTAGACCGAAGTATTCTTTAAATATAGTATAATTTTGTGGTTTCCACCGACTAAACCGAACTTTTCACAAGGTCAGCTTTCTTTCCAGTTACTTTTGCTGCGAGCGCCATCTGCGATTCGTTTTGCGTATCCCCATTGTGTCGACACACTATGCCTACCTTACGTCGCGTAACTTGTACTATCATATGATGACGACGTAATATATGATGTATCATGGTGTATCACAGTAGAAAGTTACTATGCCTCTGGCATATTTTTATTATTTTTTGTTTTTCATTATCTACCAGGCGATCCACATGGCGGAAAACTGTTCGCTGTGGAAATGAGCGACCCATAATTGCGATCCTCAGAGTCCCGCCCGTCCGCCACGGAACTTCAGCAGGGTAATTTTGGCGCAGAGTGATCGTGCACTTAACATACAGGACAGGAAATCCTGCTAGAACTTACCACAAGCAGCGGATCGTCGTGCGGGTGGAATATGAGCCGTGTGAGCGGCGACATAAGGGTGAAGATGTAACGGGGGCTGGCCGAGTCCTTGCCCCCGCTGAGTCGCGTGCCGAACTGACCGCGGGGCTCCAGCAGATTGATGTTGTTAGAGCCAACATAGTTCTGGGCCAGGTTCACGATTGTCATGCAGAGGGACTGTTCACCTATGAGAATAATTACGTGTTATGGGGCACGGTATACGGTTCTACAATAAAATTCCTCAAGATTATATTCGAGTTACCACCAAAAGCATACTCTGTGCAACAAAGCCTATTATTTATTTATTTATTTAATAGACACAGCCAACAGATTTTAAGCTGGAAAAATATTGCAGACAAATTATGCAACTTATAATCTAGCTTAACAAGCAATTACAGGCGTGCAACAACACTCTTGACTGACATTTACTTACAAAACAAATTATTATCTGGCTTATAAACTAAAGTGAGATCCATGAATGAATTATCACATGTTTTTATATTTTATATGATTCTCCATCTCCACATATGCGATAAGCCAGAGGGAGGCTGCTCGTGTGAGGAAATAGAACGCGTAGGTGATATTAAATATTTGGGTATCACCCTCGATGACAAGCTCACTTTCGAAAAGCATTGCGTTGTCCTCGCACAAAGGGTGAGGAAGCTCATCCATATTATGAGACTCCTTCGTAACGCAGCTGATAAAAAAACCTTGAGAATTGTATATAATATGGCTCTGTGTCAGTCTGTGTTGGGGTACTGCATTGCGTAATGGGGCGGGGCGGCTAAAACATACATAATTTCAATAGAAAGAGCTCAGCGATCAGTCCTAAGAACTATGCAAAGAAGGGCGCGTACATATCCTACCACTGCACTTTTAACCGAATGCGAAGTGCTATCAGTTCGCCAACTTTTCGTTTTTAGAATGGGCTTTAAACAAGCACCGTGAGATTATCAACACTTCAAAGTACAAGAGACTCCTGTCACGCAGTGTTTAGAACGCCTGTCCCAATTACAAAAACCAAATTTGCCCAGAGATTCCAGAGTTTTCCAAGTCCTTACCTCATCAACAAAGCTGTTAAGCAATGTAATTTAAAGCAAGCCTCAGTAGCTGAGGCTAAGAAGCTTATACAAGAGGTTGTCTCAACTAAACTATGATAAAACTGAGTCTAAAACTCGACTCCATCTATTATCCACATATACTTTCTCATATATGTCTATAACCTCAGTGTTAACTTTCCAAGACCCAAGTAGATGGCGTGTATTGGAAAAGATGGCTAACGGTTATTTAAAAAACCGGACAAGTACGAGTCGGCTTCGCCCACCGAGGGTTCCGTACAAATTTGTAGTCTTGCAGTTTTTCCGACCTTTAGCCGAATTTTTTTTATGATTTAATTACAGATGTATAGTTTTCAGATCTTTCCCTGTACGTTCAAGGTCAACGAAAAGTACCCTATAAATTTTGATTCCCTTGAGTGTCGAAACATGTGTGTGATCCTATAAGGGTTCCATTTATCCTTTTGAGTTATGGAGCCTAAGAACCCCAATTCCTCTAAGACTCCTCAGAGGCTTTTAAATAGATTAGTAAAGTGAATAAACTGCATCTGAGGAGTGTTTTAACGAATTATGTTTTTATAAAGAAGACTAAGCATTGGGGATAAAGGAACTATTAGGCTGCAACAACTTACCATGATGGTACGCCGAGTGCTCGGCGACTGATCCAGCCAGCTGGGCCACCTTGACCTCTCTCTTGTCATTGCGCTTTATGCAGGTGAAGATCACCTTCCGCTGGCCCGGTTTCAATCCGTCGATCATTGACGGGATTGATCTGTAGAAATAGTGTATGTTAGCAATGGCAACACAAAGCAAAACTGTCAGTCCTGATTTTGTAAATTTATGGCTATTTCCTTAAAAATCAATCCCAGAAACGTTGATGAATGTATTCGAGACATATTTTCTTCTTCTACTTAGTCTAAGGATGATGATAATAGATTTTTCATGGTAGCTCATGATGATTGATTTAATTGCGATTTAATGGGAACGAGAAAAAATCATATGTTGGTACCAACCTGATATTATCACCGTTAGAAAAGAGAACCAGCTCCAAGTTGACAAAGTCTGAGTAAGTTACAGCCTTAGTTTCCTTAGTGTACAGGTATCGTTCTGGCAGGCCGATCTCCTTGCGACGCTTTACCTCTTCCATGTGACTTGTCAGCCATTCTTTACGCTGATCTGCCCCCTTCTTTGAGAATGCAAGCTCAATGTGATGGTCATCAGTAGGGCCACCATACTTAAACTTGATCCTATGCCTTTCCATGTTTTGGAAGTATTCTTTAGCCTCCTTTGATGTGGAGGTACCCAAACCTTTGTAGTATTTGATGTTGTATGTGTGATGGTTTTCCGTATCGCGCTTCCACTCTTCAAACTCAGGCAAGGAGTAGAAAGAGATTTCCTTGTCCTTTTTAGTTGCTTTCACAATGGGTGTGATGAATTCCTCGAGGAACGGCAGCTTAAGAAGCTCAGGCCAATTGTGATGTATGAAATTTATGATCAATCCCTTGATGTGGGATCCGTCCTGATCTTGATCGGCCATTATCATCACTTTACCATAACGCAGAGACTTTAGATCATCCATGGAATTGTACTTCTTTTTGTACTGTAGGCCGACAATCTTGATCAAGTTGTTGATCTCAGCATTGTCCAAGACCTGCTTGTGAGATGCATCTCGTACATTCAACGGTTTACCCTTGAGTGGGAAGACTCCATAATGGTCACGGCCGACCACACTCAAACCAGAGACAGCTAATGTCTTGGCTGAGTCTCCCTCAGTCAGGATCAATGTGCAAAGGTGAGCATTCTTTGTTCCTGCATCGTTGGCATCTTCCAGTTTTGGTATACCCTTCAGCTTGCTCTGCTTCTTTCCAGATGCCTTGACCAGTTCGGTCTGAGCTTTGAACTTAGCCCAGGTGAGCACAGACTCAACGAGACCACATTTGCTCACAGCAGTTATGAACTTCTCTGAGAAAGCACATTTGGAGCCAAAGCTCTTAGCTTGAAGCGTCATGTTCTCTTTAGTTTGCGAGTCAAAGGTTGGGTTCACTATCAGGCAGTTGATGAACAGCCACATGTGAGTTTTGACCTGGAAAGGTTTGATATTCACACCCCCTTTGTTTTTCTTCTTCAACACCTCCAGAACGTTTTTCACGACACTGTCGGCGACGGAGTCAACGTGTTTGCCCCCTTTTGTCGTTGCAATAGAGTTCACGAATGAGACTTGCTGAAAGCCATGGTCTGATATTGTCAAAGCTACCTCCCATCTGTCATTTACTTTCTCATAGACGACCTTTAGGGGTTGTCCATTCTCGTCTTCTTTTCCTCTTATGTATAAATCTACATAGTCCTTAAACTTATTAATCTTGAGTCGTTCTCCATTTAGGTACACCTTCACGCCAGGTGAAGATGCGGCCACGTCGTAAGCGCGCCGCGACATCAGCGCTACAATGTCATCTTCCAGATTCTCCATCTTGAATTTAGCCAAGTCAGGACTAAATGTCACTTTGGTGAAGTCATCATCTTTGCCGGACTCCTTGATCTTTGGTTCGGAGGCCTTTGTCATATTAGATCCCCATGTCTGCTTGAAGTGTTTCTTGTACTGCTTTGAGGCAGTCTCAACTGTGAATTTTAATGAGAAAATGTTGCAGAGTTTTGCACCATAACCGTTTCTACCGCCTGTAACTTTTTCTTCTTCATCATTGTAGTTTGATGATGTCAATAGGTGTCCAAAGATCATGGTGGGGACATACATTTTCTCTTCCTTGTGCATGACAATGGGAATACCACACCCATTGTTGTAAATTGAGATTGTGTTGGATTCTTGGTTGATTTCAATCCTGATGACGTCCATTTTGTTGTCCCTCTGCTTGTTGTCAGCAGCATTCACAAGGATTTCATCAAAAATTTTGTAGAGACCTGTAATGATCATTGAAATAGTTTTAGGCTGTGGTATGTGTGGTCATGTTTAAAACAAGTCATTTTATGTGCCTCTAGCTAGGACAAGAAGTTAGCAATCATCTACATGTCCTACTGCTGTAATCTCTTAAAATTCCGTAAAAATAAAATCAAATAATGGTAATCTGCCCACTTGTTTTTCTAATGTAGCAGTGAATACTAAGCATACTTTTCATCCACACTTACCTGGAACATAGGTCAGTTGTTTCTGCACCATGCAGTCCTTCTCCTTATCGAAGACCCACATGGTCTCAGTGGCCCGTTCAACGGAGCCGATGTAAGTGTCAGGACGGAGCAAGATATGCTCCAGTTGGGACTTCTTCTGATAGATCTTCTCGATAGAACCCTTTTGTGCTTTGGCAGAGGCTGCAGTGCCATTCTGGGCTGGTGCACTCATCTTGTTGAACATCGACTGGAAAAGATATTTTAATTGTCTAAAGTAATCAAATTGAACAAGGCTTGGCCACAATTGAGAAAAATTTAAAATTAAAATGAAAAATGTTTATTGAGCTGAACAAAACTTAACAATATATAAAGTAACTCTGAACCCCAAATAAATTAAATTGTATCTTGGAGCACAGTTGATCCATTCAGGGTGAACTTACATATATCACAACATAGCAATACATTGGTAATTCATATGTTTAAGAAGCATTTGAAAGAGCACTATCTATATCTATCATAACTTTGAGTGATATTATACATGTATATTATTTACTATGTATTCTTTATTTATTTTAGTATAATTATTTCACTGCTAAAAGTAAGTTATTGTCAAGTATTTTTGTAGTTTATTTTGTACACATATTATTATGTAACTAGTTTTACTGCTTCTCTTGACTCTCCAAAGTTTGTCCTGCTAAATATTTTGTGTGCAATAAAGTATAACATATCTTAGATTGACTGCCGTATTTGTCTAGTCTAGCAGTAACATGCTTATACTCCGTTCCACGAGTCGAACTCCTAGGGAACAGATACTCGCATCTCATTCAGATAAGCGAAACAATAAGCGATGATGGTCCGTTTCATAGGGTAGGTTTACGTGCTGGCGCTATTGGCTGGTGGCTATTGAAGGTCACGCGCATTTACCAATGGGCGCACAATCGCACATGGACGGTTTTCTTTGGAATTGAATTTTTAATTTTGGTGATTGAATTTAGTACAAATGGTTCCAGTCTGGGTGTTTGTGATGTTCTTACCTACTTACCAAAGCAGACTATGACAGTTATTATTGTACTGAATTGATTGAGATGGAACAAGTGCGTTTCTATTGCATGTGGCCTGTTTCAGTTTGAGAAAATTATTTAAGGCTGCGCGAGCAAATACAACTCCTATTAATAGAGTTTTGACGACCGACGTCACTAACGCATTCAGTTATTTTTTTTTTGATGCTATAAAGTTTACAAAACGATAAAAATAATGACCGACGGCCCTAGATAGGGCCCTTTCATGTTTTTCATGAAATTACACAAAGCTATTTGTTGTCAATGAGCAAAACATTGTTAGGGTTCCATACCCAAAGGGTGAGGGACCCTATTACTAGGACTCCACTGTCTGTCTGTCTGTCTGTCTGTCACCAGGCTGTAGCTCATGAACCGTGACAGCTAGACAGTTGAAATTTTCACAGATGGTGTATTTCTGTTGCCGCTATAACAACAAACACTACAAACGGAATAAAATAAATATTTAAAGGGGGCTCCCATACAACAAAGGTGATTTTTTGCCGTCTTTTGCACGATATAATAAGCGCAACAGGTAGACGCTTGAACCCTTCGTGCGCGAGTCCGATACGCACTTGTTTTTATCTTCCCCTAGCCTCAGCGAATATGTTTTTCGCATGGAAAACCGATTCTTTTTGTTTGATGTACTAACAGGAGGCGCGCTTTCTTTAGATACCTAGGTAGGTTTAGAAATAAATATAGGTGCCTGGACGTGAACTGCTGGCTGGTTTGACTTTATAGGCATGCGGTAGAAAATGCGTCATAACAAACCTGTTGTGCCGTTTGCAGAGGAATCTCAAATCGACCTAGCGACTATAATAATAAAATGAAACTACCTATACAGGCAAAAGAAATAATTAGCAATATCAAATTTGCGATTACTTAGACGTAGTCCTTCGTTGAAGATTGCAACTTCGAAATCCAACGTCGAAATCTGATGGAAATAGGGGTAATACCAAGGAAAATAAAGCACACATGGCGAACTGGGACGTAAGTAACAAACAATGCTACAACACAAATCGACCGTTAGAAATGCCGCCAAAGCACTCACCTTTATATCAGCCATCTTGTACGTAGTTGTGCTAATAAAGCACACGCGATCAACGCGAAATAACGTCTGTCTTGAATTAAAGACAGAGCGCAACGTTTTAATGCTTCTCCTCGAGAAAAATCATTTTCGTCGGATAAAATTAAAATTATACGACCGCGATAAAATATAAAGACGCCAAGGAATGAACATAGACAAAACTAGTTTTTACTTTTTATTTTCAGGAAGATGGCCCTCTGCAGTGTTGCCAGATGTATTCTATGGAATTCTGTAGGGCGAGACCAAAAAATCTGTAGAATTCCGTAAATTTGCGCTTACAAAATCCGTAGTTCTACAGACTTTTTCCAAAGCTTTTTTCTACTGTACCTGAAGCTTAAAATGTTATTGAAAGTTAGTAAATAGTGAAAGGAAACATACACTTAACTGAATTCACTCGACCATAGACAAAAATTAGCCAGAAAGTGGATTTTTGTATACTCTGCTGAGTTCTGTCTATGGTCGAATCAATTCACTAATAACTGGGCTAAATTCCAAAAAAAAACCCACGGACGAAATTCTCAACGATGACTTATATATTTTAATCCAGAAATATTCGCAATTTTGAACCTGCAAGTAAGTACACACGCGTGCGGTGCGCCCAAGAAAAGAAGGATAGAGATAGAACATACGCAACGCGACCAATCTGAAAATGCGTTTCTATATGGCCGACAGCATACCCGGTCGCAGCTAACATAATTTAGTCGGTTGGTACACAAAACCACAGTTGACACTTGACACTCTTGACAGTGACACTGACACTTCAGATCAGTTCAGCACTTCGCTCACCTCATTTCGAAGCGATAACGTTCCGTTTTAGTGTTGCGTGAAGTGGGTGAGCTGAGTCAGCTGCTCAGCTGTGTGTGTAACGAAACGCAGGTCGTATGAATAGTCCTCAAGTTATTTCTACGACGATTGCGTTTCGTTACTTACAGAAAAAGTGCATTCTATCCAATTAGTCAGAAATTCCGTAGATTCACTTATGATTTCCGTAGGTCTGTGTCACAAAGCCTAAATCCGTAGATCTCCGGATTTTTCCGTAGATCTGGCAACGCTGGCCCTCTGAGATGGCCGTTCTCATGATGGGTCTACACAATCGCCGATGATTTACCCACGGCTTGATCGTGTAGCAGATCATCGTCTATAATCGCCAGCAATCCGTGATTTGTCGGGATTTTCGGACACGCATCAAAAAGTATCGTGGGTGATTGCGTTATGTCAACATGATCGCCGATCATTATTTACCGCACGCGACTTTTGGTTTTTTTCTATATGTCCATTATTACACGTTTGTGCGATAAGAGACATACATTTCTATTCTATGTATAGATAACATACTAGTATTATTCCTCTGAGATAACATCCACCACGTTCTTCGCCTCCATTTTTGTATGCATAAAATGAGTACCTAAATAGCGGCGATTGCTATAGTTTCGATGTCCATGTCGGACAGATGACGATTAAGGGGATCCAGTGTCTGTGAAAAAGATATGATTTTTTTTTCTCGCTGGCGCTAGTGTTACTTCCTAGACCCCCTTGACGAATGTGGTAGTGTCGATCATGTGGATGGCTGCACGATGATGGTGGCGATCATCGCCCATCATGGCCGATACTGTAGAGGAGCCGTCAAATATTTTCCGAGACACACAATGGCAATAAACTGATACAATAAAGCGAGTTATTTATAGAATCCATTTAGAGGCTCTATAAATAATGCCACAATACCTACGATTGTGAAAAAAATATCACAATCAGTGACGGATAAAACCATATTATTGTATGTCTATCTAACTCTAACTAAAGCTTAAAACCGGCCAAGTGCAAGTCGGACCCGCGTACGAAGGGTCCCATACCATTATCTATACAACATTACACACCAAGATCGAGAAAAAGCGGCAAAAAATCACGTTTGTTGTATGGGAGCCCCCTTTAAATGTTTATTTTATTTTAACTTCATTATTAATTTTTAAAGCGAATATAAAACTAAATATTCTGCGAATATTTCAAGCGTCTACCCGTTGCCGTTATTAATAGCGAGCAAAAAACGGCCAAAAAATACGTTTGTTGTATGGCAGCCCCCTTAAATATTAATTTTATTAAATTTTTTTGTATTCATTATTTAGATACAGCCTGGTGACAGACAGATAGACAGACAGAAGACAGACAGATAGACTGATAGACAGACAGACAGCCAGATAGACAGACAGATGGACAGTGAAGTCTTAGTAATAAGGTAATAAAGGGTAAGGGTAAGGGTAAGGAACCCTAAAAATGACCCCACGCTCAATTGTGAGATGGCGGGCGGGGCTTGTCAATGCTACCAAATTGTGCTACCATGGTATTATCCGGCAAAATATCTATGCACCTGCCACGGTCAAACTGTCATCTTGTGAGGTATCTAGATATGTCAACGGGTTATACATAAATGAATACATTGGTTTAATGTATTTGTGTAAATCCAAGCATCAGTTACGCTGCCACTGACTATCGCCCAATCAACGTTCACGTCACGCATGGCGCCCAGAATGAACGAATCCCAGAGTGATTTACTCTGCAGCACATCTTGCGCTCATTTCTTTTGTAAAGACTAATCGGGAAAGGGCCGTTTTTGAGTGCGAATTTTGTAGAAAGAAATATTTCCATGGTTTTTTTATTCGTAGGTTGCAATGCAATAAAATAAAAAGCTTCATTTCACCGAACATTCAAGACAACAAGATTGATAGCCAGTGACAGTTTAAAACATAGAAATCTAACCCACGACCCCACGTTCAACTCAGGCGGGCAGGGATTGCCAAATGTGCAGTCAATTGGAGCAAACGAGATTATCTTGCGAGGTACATGGTGATATTTTTCCTTACACTCGGGATATTTTCTTCTTCTAACTTACTGTTTTTCTTAAGAAACTGTTTTAAATTATTGAATATAATAATAAGAACATCCACACAATACAACTACTTGAATTTAGTATCTAGTGACTTATTTACTTTCAAAAATAATTTCATATGAAAATTATCTTGCAATTTAGATGATTGTCTATAAGTTTGATATAAATAGTGTGCTTATCTACAATTACATTAAAATTACATAAGGTAAAAAAAGTATTTGAAAATTACAGAAAATAATGTTTCTCGGTGTTTTAAGAGATTATTGTTGACATAATAAATAAAATGAAGTTAAAACTGATCGAAACGATGTAACACCATTTTAAAGAATATTGCCTAGCAATAAAAACATATCGAATTTCAAATTCAGCAATTTTTCTCGCATTTTTGAACTATATTGCAACTCTGCAAGAAAAATCTAACATTTTGAAAAAAAAACTCCGGCACTTCTAGCATTCACAACATTTCTACTGACATTATGTGTTTAAGTTTATAAGCATTTCCAACGTACTGAGCTAACGTTTCAGTAAAATAACTCTTTAAGCCCTCTTGTGCATTAGACATTTCACAAAATTTATCCGTTTATAAAATTCAGCAAGTGAATTGGCACAGGTTTACCCTAATAGTGATTTTGCATTTCTGTTACTTGTAACTGTAACAAGCAATTTATATTTTTATCTGAGGTTTGAAACTATAGGGACTGTCTAGTATGGGTATGGGGGGAGGCGGGGAGGGTAGGGGGTGGGGGATGTCCCTCCCTTAAGCCCCCCTCTCCAGGAAAGTTATAGTTTTTGAATTATGATCACTTTTCTCTGACACGCTTACTGAATTAGTCTTTGTAAATGGACTGAATTTACTTCTAAAACAGCTCCGGCACTGCAGGAAGTGCAGCCCCTTCACCCTCGCGTAACAAAGTGCAGGTACCCATTGCTCACCTTCGCAGCTTCGACTTGCTGGTCGCCGCAAGCAACCAGCCTCAGCCGCTACGGATCGCACGGGTAAACGTATAACTCTAATTCTCAGAATTACCAAGAAATATTTTATACGACTTCTGCGCATTGAAATGTATGGGAGGTTTCACTGTGCGGCTGTGCGCTGAAAAAACAAGACTAACTAGAATAAAAAAATAAAAAGTTGCTGATGAAATGAGAACCTTTTCCTTTTTTGAAGTTAGTGGACAGTGTATGTATCTATTTCTATTCTTGTTTTGTATGGCACTTGTACTGTGCGTGACTAGCACAGTAAATTCCGCCAATATCATGTGTTGAAATAGGAAACAGTAGAGCAAGTTAAAATGTACGGTGGTATTTATGACTCTACATTCAAAATAATCGCGTACCTTGGCTTGATGAAGTTTTTAACACATACTAATATTACATTTATTATAGTTATAGTTTTATTATGTTAGTTTTAATAAATCTACTTAGAATATTTACAAGGGGAGTATTTACATGGGTTAGGAGGAAGTTAGTATTAACCGGGCGAGGAAAGGAAGGGGGCAACATGTCGTATAAGGAGAGCTGATGATTGGGACATTGGAGTAAGATATGGTCAGCAGAACCCTCATCGAGTCCACATTCACATAGGGAGTTATCTCGAACCCGGATCTTGGCTAAGTGCACTGGGGTGCACGCATGTCCTAATCGTAGACGGCAAATTGTAGAAATTACGCGTTTTTCCAGATGCTTTGCTTTGAAAAACCAAGGTTTTAGTGGAATATTGGGCTGGATGCTGGCAAAATGTTTTCCCTTAATTTGCTTAGAGGTGTCCCATGTCGTTTTCCAGGCTTTCTCTAACTTTGGTTTGGCGAGAGTAGCAAGGTCGTGAGAATAATTATGGTACCGTGTAAGAGAGCCGGACTGAACTGCTTCTCGAGCGCAAGAATCTGCAGCCTCGTTACCAAGAATACCACTATGGCCGGGGATCCAAGAAATTACAACTTCGAAATTTTGTACGTGACAGCGGTTAAGGGCCTCTCTGATTTTAAGAATAATTGGGAATTTTGACTTGCTGCGGAATGGGCAAGAAAGAATTGCATGTATACAACTGGAGGAATCCGATAGGATTAAAGATTTTCGAAGCTTGTGGGCAGTGTATGTATCTGTTTGATCGTTTGCGAGAAGTAAAAAAAAAGTAAAATGTTATTCATATTTGTCTATGGTCTTTCAACTTCCCAGCTGATTACAATTTTAAGGTTATGTCTATCGGTCTTTGAGAAAATTTCGTTCGTTTAGGCAAAAATGTCTCTGGTATCGTTCGCTTCAATAGTAATAAAACGCACCGCAGCGCTTCGATATCCTTTAAAATGCAAAGGCAGTAGAATAGAACTGGCAAACCGAAACTATAGCACCACTATCATAACGAAAATCACAAAACCTATTCATGATGTGAAAACAAACGTAGCGAACGATGTTATCCTCTTCAAGTATGAAAACCCGAAGTTCTTCAGGTATATGAACATATTTGCAGTTGTCCAATACATGTTCTGGGCCTACCTTGGGGCGTTTGCGTTTACTTCTCTAAAGGATGCTCCAGTTGACCAATCTAAGATC
The DNA here is from genome assembly GCA_947308005.1 of Yponomeuta malinellus. Lineage (NCBI taxonomy): Eukaryota > Metazoa > Arthropoda > Insecta > Lepidoptera > Yponomeutidae > Yponomeuta > Yponomeuta malinellus. The sequence goes on along the minus strand of OX371004.1, from coordinate 3,448,869 downwards.
ACTGAAGATAGTCCTTGGTACAGGAAGATCAATCTCGGTGAAAACAAGTATAAGAACACTTTGGGATCCGTAGCTGTGCTAGTTGGTTAGTAATATGACCCTACGACCCTATTATAATCCTATAGGGAAATAAACACAAACCTAAATGTAAATTTACAGGAGCTGGATCTCTGTCAATGATATGGATGTACACCCTCAAATCAGTCCGTTTCCTTATCCTAAATAAAGGCGGGAAACATCTGACCTTCGTCACATACTCCCCTTTTGGAAAGAATCGTTTGATGACAGTGCCATTAGAAGCTGTTTGTTGCAAGGAAGCTCGCAATGCGGCGAGGGTGCAACTGCCATTGAAGGTACAGTTCCATACATATCAAACTTTATGGATGGTTTTGTTTGTTCGATATAAAATTTTCTTCATGGGCCCTCTTTGAAATTGGGTTGTGTTATGTTATACAGAAATGTTCCAACTCACAAAAAATAAAATTAGAGAAAAATACTTTTTATGTTTAACATTGGTTTGTGCCATGTTTCTGTTCAGACTTTTCATATTTTTAATCACTATAATATTAAAAAATTTAGGAACAAAATTACAAAACAAAACAACATTAAACTTAAGTCTTTTTCTCTAAAGTTACTTTTCGTAGGTTGGAATCATCATCATCAACCCATTATGTCCCCACCGAGGGGCACGGGTCTCTTCCCTGAGGAAGGTATAGGCCATACTCCACCACGGGGGCCAAGTTCGGATTAGTGGAGGCTTGTAGACTAGTGGCTCGTCTACTGTCAGAAGTTGTCAAGCCGCCCTAAGGCCTCTGACATGGCTTAACGACTGCCATCTATCGACGGCAGCCGGCACCAAAAGCTTAACGTGCCTTGCGAAGCACGGAACCGCTCGGAAAAATGCCAGCGTTAGGCATAGACGGCGACCCATCCATGCACTGAATGCGCCCTGTGTTGCTTAACCTTCTTGATCGTTTAAGATCACTCAGGCAGCCGGGGCTACGAGCGATTGGAATGTTACTGCATAGCTCCGTCCAGTTGTTTGTAATAAACACATTACTTAGGTATTTACTGTTCTCTGGAATAAACAAACACATCTATGTTTTGTTCAAGGTGAAAAACACATGGATGCATTACATGCTGGACATGAGAGGGGAGTTCAAGAACCCAGCACTATTTGACAATACAGCTGGCTTGTTTAGAAAATTGTGAGAAGGTATTACAGATTTATTCCTAAGCTCATGTAAATAAAGTAGATATTCAAAATTTGTGATTTTTCCAAAGTGAAAGCCCCCTGCCATATTCCTAAAGGAGTATATCTATAGATATAGATCAACTACATAGTTGATGTGGTAAATCGGTTGCTTCGCCTTTTAGGAACTCAATACCACAAAGCCATATGTTTAGTTATACCACGTTATACTGAGACCTTGTCCAGGAACGAGTTCGCCAAAAAAATCATACGCGCGTTCGCGGGGTACTTTACACGCGTACACTCTACTCGGTTACGTTATTGGTGACTTTGCTACTAAAATGTAAAGGTTGACCTGCTGTCGATTGTACTGGGCGCCAATACATCGTGTCCACAAGCATCTGTGTATTCGCCCTATTCTGATTAAGACCATATTTTGTTGTGCAAATGTTCGACTGCCTCGGTAGACTAGCCGTTAAGGCGCTTAACTATCAAGACAGAGGTCGCGGGTTCGATTCCCACAGGGGGCCGCCCTACATTTGTACACATGGCCACAGTCTGGGTGTATTTCCATGTTTGTGACGTCCTTGCCTAGTTACCATAGCACAGGGTATCTTAGTTTGGGACCAGGTCGAGTGATTGTATTGTGTGGAAGTTATTTATTAAATAAAAACAGATTTGAATTAAATTTTTCGGTGTTGTTTCTAAAACCCGATTCCCTTAGAACAGTCCATAAACTCAGCATAAATAGGATGTGGAAAGTTTTTCCGTCTTATAAAAAAATATATATTTTTATAAATAAAGCATGTTTCCTTGAAACACTCCTTGGGCAGTTTAAATAGTCTGTGGTAAAGGGAAAAAAGTAACCACAGATTAAATAAACTGCCTCTGAGTACTTTAGAGGTATCGTGTTTCTTTAAGTTTAATGACAATGTCCCTTGTGAAGTCTGCCTCAGACTATTCATGCGACGTTTATGGAGTGGTTTAAGGAATCGTGTTTTTGTAAATTACACTGTATGCATATTATGTATGTATTTATGGCCAAGGTCAGAAAATAATAGGGGCGTGCCTTAGTCCACCAAGGCCCTATGGCCATCCGGTGCTGGACAAATATGGGCTGAATGGGCAGGGATGGATAGATTATGGACTATGTCTTGGAACAAAACTTTAATTATAATACCACATGAACGAAATAGCGGTCACCGCTATTGTAACATATTCCATTGAAAAACAGACTTAAAGAAAATTGAGGACAGAAAAATAAATAATAAGTTGTCCTGGTCCCAAACTAGGATACCCTGTGCTATGGCACCCAGGCAAGGACATCACAAACATGGGCTGAGGCCATGTGAACACATGCCTCCAGTGAAAATCGAGCTCACGACCTCTGGCATGGCAATCAGACGTGATGCCGCTAGACTGACGAGGCAGTCAAAACACGATTGCTTTAAAACACTCCATAAACGCAGTATAAATAGTCGAAATGGAAATAAAATAGTAACATTGAGATTTCTGAGAAAATCTTTATTTATTTTGAATTACTTTTATAATCATAGAGCAACAGAAATTAGTTCTTGTTCGGCAACATTACTTTGCCGTCAACATGACAAAAATAAAAACGAAGATAATTAACAAAAAATAGATCTTGCTTCTCTATTTACAAATGCTGTAAAACAGCAAAATTTCTAAAATTAAGTAAGTAAACAGAAAAAAAGTCTTTATAGTGTGAATAACATAGACAATTTTTATAATTTTCAACATAGGTTACTGTTATATCACTTATGAATGTACCTAACCAGCTACAGACAATTTTAAGACTAAAAATGCTCCACTAGCTTGCAATACTACAAGCTAAAAAGAGACCAATGGCAAGAAAGTTTTTTTGAGAATTAAAATGGTCTAGCCTTCCTTGATATGTCCTTTATGAGGTTGTAAACGAATCACTGTTTTAAGACTGTCCTTACGTGGATCATTCCATCTCGCTCGCACAATTTAATATTTTTAGTGATGTAATGAAATGATTAAACTTTTGATGAATGTGGTCTGATGGGTTGATGGATAACTTGACGGATATTCAAGGCATACTTTTCTTATCCTATACTAAGTTTTTGATTAAGAAAGATTCCAAAATTAATTATTTTGGAAACAACATTTCTTTATTAAAAACTACGTATAGGAAAACGAAAATATTATTTAAAATGTCCGTAATTTAATTACACATCAAACACTCAGACCACATTTAGCAAAAGTTTATTCATGTCATTACAATATTAAAAATGTTAAATTCTGCGAGCGAGACAACATTCTCCACGTAAGGAGAGCGTTAAGTAAGACTGCTGAGGGTTAGGGTGCCATTGGCCTCTGTCTAGTAATTAAGTACATTATTACATTCTATTTACAGTGTTTTTATAAATAACGTTCTACCAATAAGTTACTTAAGGCTCCGTGTCTTTACAGCGTTACACCTATAGATTCAGAAATATTTATTTAAAATTTGAAGTTAGCAGTTTCTCGATCACAGAGGAAGTTTACGTTATAAAAAATAAAATGTGTATCTTTTCGTATATTTCAATTTTTACAAAGTTTTCTCAGTGTTTCATTACGGGATTAAGATATTTCATTTTAATTGGGTATTCTAAAAACCAATACTACTTTCGAGTAGATATTACAAAAATATACACATTATAACCTATGTTCTTTTGTTTTACTCATAAAATATCATTTATTTTTCACTCTAATCACAAAATGACTAACTTATGAAGTACAATTAAATAGATTTATAGATAAAAGCTTTAAGTGTTTTCTGTGTTTTTCTATGCATAGATACAAATATAGCGTTAGTTTTTAAGCGAAGTCAATACACGACTCTCACACATAAATCCTTTACACTTCGTTGTCAAGACAGTTAGAATCGTAGGTCGAAAAGGCGACTCGGTATTGGCACCCACTCTGTTTTTCAGTCTCTTGCAACAGACAAATGTAATTACTGTCTAACTAGATTCACGAAACTGCCAGCTAAGATAGCTAGATAGATCTAACCAACAATACCTTAATTTGTTTTATACATTATCCATATTTGGTGTTTGTCACCACTTACAATTGCTTAAAGTAGCTGAGCTAGAAGAGAAACTTATCTTAGGCGTGTGAAATCTTGAGCACAAAACCCGGCTAAATACCTTATTTCGTACCGACCGACCACTCGACACATTGACTGCGGAAAAGGTCAATCTTTTTACGAACGACCAATTTGCGTTGAATCCTATCTGGTCTTACTCTCATAAGAAACCAGCATTGAGACCTGGAGCGCTGCGCTAGATCAAAGTACTATTCGGTGACCTACGTGTGATGTTTAATTCTCCACAACCGTCGACACACTGCACACCAACTCGAACATTCTTAAATTCTCAACCAGTGACCTTTCCATAAATCGTTCCGTATTCGTCTACTGCTGCACAAGCTCTCCTCTCAAAGGTTCAAGGCGCGCCCCCTCTTTCTGTACTCGACCATCTTCATCCAGCAATCTGCCTCAGATCGTCGGTCCAGCGAGCTGGTGGGCCTCATGCTGCGTTCGTGGTCTCCACTCGAGAACCTTTGCACACCATCGGCTATTGGTTCCTCGGCAGCTGTGACCAGCCAATTGCCACTTGATCTCTCCACGTTTGTTTGTTCAAAAGTTGTCAGTTGCTCACCACGAATCGACAGACGCCCTTCAGGAATCTTGGAACGACGATCTAAAGCCGATTGCTTGTGGAAGACTATGGCGGACGACAGAAAGATACGATGCGTGCCCTAGAGGGGTATATATTCAGCTAGAGCTCTGTAGCTGATACCGGTACCGGGGCGATGTCTCTGTCAAAGACCGCGTCTGGAGCTGATTGACAGTGGTGGTTCTACTTGTTGACAGGTGAAGGTTTCTTTATGTTTAAAACCGTGTCCCTGGCGATCGGAATCAGTCGGCGATGTATCGCGAGGTGACGTCGTCGTCGTCGTCGCGCCCTGGACTGATGCTTTCTATCTCGTCCACCTCTTCGAGGTTCTTGGTGCTCGGGTTGCAGAGCCTGCAATAGCAAAGGGGATGGATGAAAAACTGGGAGTACACTGCCTTCGGAGACCTACCCGTTTTCATTGTGTGGTCAGAGTGGAGTTGTCTTTTTCTCCGCTACAAATTCGACCTGAAGCCAGCGGCTAACAATGTGCATTGACATTCGACAAATAGAATAGAAATTCTTTACGTTGTAAATTTATAAAAAATTGTGTGTGATTTTATTTGAGTATATCGTAGTTTATTCAGTGACTTAATAAAAACAATTTAAGTATATGTTTCATACTGTATACATAATACGTATCCTATTGTATATAATTATTATTCTGTATTACATAGTATTCTACTATATATAGTATTGCTCACGGTTGTACCACACCGCGGTATGTGACGCTCGCGTGGTAACTCCTGGCACTGACTGAAAATCAGCGCTGAAGGCTTGACCCTCAGCATACTGCTGAGTCAGTTGCCATTTATAGCAGCAGTGAGTGATACGCCGTGACCTTTCGTTTTCCTTTCTTTTTTATAACATTTCTGTTGAAATATTTTCTTGGTTGTTTTTTTTTTTCGTTATTGTGGCGTGTGCACTGTTTTTATTATAAATGTTTTTTTTTCTTCTTCTTCTTTCTAATATTCGGTGAATATTTCAAGCGACCTGTTGCCGTTATTAATATCGAGCAAAAAATTACGTTTGTTGTATGGAAGCCCCCCCTCAAATATGTATTTTATTCTGTTTTTAGTATTAGTTGTTATAGCGGCAACAGAAATACATCATCTGTGAAAATTTCGTCTGCCTAGCTATCACGGTTCATGAGACACAGCCTGGTGACAGACAGACAGACGACTGACAGTGAAGTCTTAGTAATAGGGTCCCGTTTGGCACCTTTCAAGTACGGAACCCTAAAAAGAACATAACAAAGAGGCTGCCTTATTGCTGATAGCATTTTTTTTCAGGCAACCTTATATTGGAAAGCTGGCGAATAACCTTATAATAGTCCCGACCTTGAAAATAACAATGTTTTCCGATTGTTATTTTCTATTTATTGTTATTCAGATTAAGGTGCGGCTCCTCTCACCTGCATTTGCAGCAGACGATGCATGGCGCTGCAAGCAGCAGCAGCGGACTGGCCACCAGCAGCAGGAGCCCAAAGCCGGCGAAAATGCCTACCACCTGGAAAAGAACTTCGATTAGAATAGCTAGGCAGCTGTCTAGAAGTCGTGGGCACACAAATAACGAAACTTAAGGGGCTCCGAAGAGTAACACTAGCGCCACCAAGGGAACAAACATACCAAGGGAACTAATATATTTTTAGGGTTCCGTACCCGAAGGGTACCAAACGGGACCCTATTACTAAGACTTCACTGCCCGTCTGTCTGTCTGTCACCAGGCTGTATCTCACGAACCGTGATAGCTAGGCAGTTGATCACAGATGATGTATTTCTGTTGCCGCTATAACAACAAATATTAAAAACAGAATAAATATTTAAAGGGGCTCCAATGCAACAAACGTTGTCTGAAAACAGCGCTCGCCACCTAGCGGCCATCTATGTAACCTTCACAGCGCCGATGTCATGTCGTTAAATGTCAATGTTAAACGCTTCTTGTTGGTTTCTATAGATGGCGCTGTTCTTAAATTTGATCTTTGTCTAATGTGTTGTATAGATAATAGTACGGAACCCTTCGTGCGCAAGTCCGACTCGCGATTGGCCGGTTTTTTTACAGATTGTAAGTATTTGCAAAAAATGTCAGTAGGTAGGTGAAATCTCTCAATAATGTTAATAGTGATTTTTAAGACCACGACCGAGAAGACCGGATTAGATAGCACTTATGCCAAAAACGGCCGATTTTAGCGGTTATGCTATCTATTCCTAGGTTTTTTACCACAGATTGGCAGCCGAGAACTGGCCGTCGTTCGGTGGGTAGGCCGCCTACCCGGGAGGATAATGGATGAGATTGGCAAAGGACCGGCGAGGTTGGCGTGGCGGTGAAAAGGCCTATGCCCAACTGTGGGCATCTTTCATGGGTTGTTTGTTAGAAAACTAGAATATTCTAGCGCCTCGATGGACGGGCTTCGTACTCTACAGCAGAGATACGCTGCATCACATGAGTGGAAGTGTAACGCGGTACAAAGTGAATGCATGGTATTTGAGGCCAGGGTGGCGTGCTCGGATACGGTGCCTCCTGTTCGCTTGAATGGTATTGCCCTTAATCTCCTCAGTCCTGACCGTGAAAAAACATGGTATTCAATTGTTATTTTCAATGTCAGGACTGAGGAGGTTAGCATGTAAAGCACTTTAAATATCTGGGGCACATAGTAACTTCTGAGTTCAAAAACGATGCAGACATCGAGGGAGCGACGCGCATTGGCTGTAGGCTAATATGATCGCATGCAGGTTTCCTTGATGCTCCAATGATGTAACACGCGCCATCTAGGCCTTTTTCCCCCGTTTCCCACTATGATCAACTAAACCGATCAACTGAAACGGATCAACCATTTTTGGTTCCCAACGAATCAACAATTTAGTCGATCCGACAGGAGCAATTATTATTCTCCTTGTTTGTCCCTATCTACACAACTTGGTTGAGTGATATAAAACCTTTTCTATGAATTCAGCCAAAAAGTTTATCTTGGTTTTATTATTATAAAATAAATATTGATTCGATAGGAACAAAAAGGAAAGAAATTTTAGTAAAAAATGTATCTATCGAATTCGATCCGATATGAACATATGCCTGAATCGACTTCCACTCTGATCAACTGGTTGATTCGTTCGCTTTTTTTTCACAGAACTAAAATTCATAATTTCTACGACAATTCGATGTATGTCGATTAACTAACTATACTTACCAGCTACGCAATGTACATCGAATTGTCATAGTAAACCATGAATTTGTTGTAGTTCTAGGAAACAGGCCCCAGCATAGGTAGTACGGCGACGCTAGTCGTGCGTTTTAAATGTCATAAGTCGCGACTTTCCCGTACATTAACTGTCAAATTATGACATTTTAGTGCCACAAAACGCATGACTCGTGCCATCGTAATACCCATGCTGGACGCTCGCTCTCTTAAGTGACTAGCGTGAAGGTACTTGCCTGCGCGCGGTGCCACAGCACGGATGCGCGTGAGTGTCCCAGCTTGTTCTTGCACGGCCCCTTGTCGTAGTGTCTTAGGAGGAAGTCGTCCTGGAAACAAGAAGAAACGAGGTTGAGGCAGTGTTGAGTAATGAAAATATTATGTACCTACGTTGGAAAAATATCAGTAACTTTAAAACTGTAGGTAGCCAACACAACGTAAATAACTTTCGTTCCCAAAATGTAGGCTGGCAAAGGCCCTATAATACATCCTTTATAGGGCATTGTATACGTTTCTACAATAAGATCTTGAGGATATATTAAGCTTGCCAGAAACGCGGTTCAAAAAATGTGTGAAGCACACTTTGTGCCAAAAAGCTACATAACATTAAAGATTATTTAGATGACAATGATGTCTGGAATTAAAGCCAGTTCAATGCATGAGTTTTAGAATATTTATATAAATCCTGTAAATTAAGTACTTGAAAAGACTAAGTTTGGAGTTTCTTTGTCCATTTTTTCTCCAAAATGATCTAGATTTTGAAATGGACACATAGTTTAACTTGTAACGTTCATCGCAGTTTCTGTGCTACTTTGAATATTTTTTTTAATTTGATTGATTTGATTTGTTGCCAAGGTAACGGATTTCCCGTTAGATCCAGAGAAGATAAGAATACTCTTTGTTGCATACAAGAAACAAGCGCCAAAAATAAAAGCTACAACGAAAAAAGGTACAATGGGCAGCCTTATTGCTAGCAATTTCTTCAAGGCAAGCTTGTGACGGAAAGATTGCCGAGGGAGAAAGAGAGATCTGGAGCTCTATTTTTGAATCACTCGTATCGCGTCGAGCGCTCGATTTCTACTGATTTTCGTTCGACATCTGAAATTCCGTATTTTTTAATCACTCGAACTGCAACGAATGGTCCTTACCACTCGTGTCGCATGGCGATCGGTAGATTAATTGTCAAAAAACGATTTCGACATTTCGTTAGAACACAAACCAAAATGACAGTAGTAGTGTTTTGTTTGTATCAAAAGACAAAGATTTTTTATTTAAACAGCCAATAAAACAGTGTTTTACGTTCCGTTTCTGTTACGGTAGTTTCCGGTTTTTTTAATTTCTGCGTGGAATGGATAAAATACAATACTTCAAATTGTACTGGCAACACTTCAGGCGAACGATTCAAAAATACGGAAAAACGACATCATGCGACTTAGAAGACGAGTGTCGACGATACAATTTCATACGAGTGATTCAAAAATAGAGCTCCTGGTCTACGAATTAAAAAATCATAGTTCTGATTGGTTCATTCTGTGCGCCACGCGCGACGTGAACGTTGATTGGGCGATGTATAACCCGTTGCAATATCTAGGTAGAGTCCGCGCAAATCTTTTTGGCGGTAACGTGAACATAGTCACAGATCATTTGCACATCGCTTACTGTTTTTACAGTGTATGTGTGAGTAATTGACGTAGTGTGATGCGTAGTAAATTACTATTAGTCAATTAGTAAAGTAGTCAATTACTCATACACATTCTGTAAAGACAGTAAACGATCTGTGACTATGTTCACGTTACCGCCGAAAATATTTGTGCGGACTACACCTCGGTAAATAAAATATTTTCACTTTCAAAATGCCGGTCTGACGGTGGCAGGCGCATAGATATTGCCGGGTATAACTGAACTCGCTCCGATTGGTTACACAATTGACAAGCCACGCCCGCCATCTCACAATTGAACGTGGGGTAATTTTTAGCGCTAGTCAGACCTCTATGTTTTTAACTATCGCTGGATGCAGCTGATTCAGGCTGCGGAAAACGCGAAAAGATATGATACAGTTTTAGCAATTTTTAGGTGTATGCAGGCATGCAGGTATAAAGTTCTATCGGAGTTACATCGGGCCAGCCCCTGGCTGCACGATTCCAACTGAATCCTTAAATACTTAACATTTAGAGACTACGAGCGCTAAAAAAGCCCGTCGCCGTGAAGTTCTCGGCCTTTTTTGCATTGCAGGGTGACTTTGAATTCGTTCACCGTATTCTAAGGGGAAATTCTTACTATGATTTAGAAACATGTGCGTATTTTTAGGGTTCCGTACCTCAAAAGGAAAAAACGGAACCCTTATAGGATCACTTTGTTGTCCGTCTGTCCGTCCGTCCGTCTGTCAAGACCCTTTTTCTCAGGAACGCGTGGAGGTATGAAGCTGAAATTTATATCAATTACTCAGGTCTACTGTCCCTTGAAGCTGTGAAAAAATCAAACTTCTAAGCCAACGCAATCAAAAGATACAGCCGTTTATGCCGCAAATTTTCGACACTTGCAAGGGAATCAAAACCTACAGGGTGCTTCCCGTGAACTCAGAATCTTGAAATTTGGTACGAAGCAACGTCTTATAGCATAGATAAAGGAAAAATTACGAAAACCATAAATTTTTAGTTACATCACATAATATATTTTTTTTAATAATTTTAAACTTACTACCCATTTCCTCATAAACGCGTAGAGGTATTAAATTGAAATTCATACCAAATACTCAGGTCTATAATACCTTTAAGCTGTAACAAAATCTAACTTCTATGTCAACGCAATCAAAAGAAACAGCAATTTAAGCTGCATATTTTGAAACTCGCAAGTACTCGCAAGGGAATCAAAACCTAAAGGGTACTTCCAGTCGACCTAGAATCTTGAAATTTGGCATGAAGCAACGTTTTATAGCACACATAAAGGAAAAATTCCGAAAACCTTAAATTTTTAGTTACATTACAAAATATATATTTTTTAATAAATATAAACTTATTACTTTTTTCCTCATGTTTTGCAATAAAAATACCATAGTTATGACTCGATTGTCGTAATGAAGGAACTTTGTAAACCTTGCAGGTTTGTACGGAACCCTCGGTGCGCGAGTCCGACTCGCACTTGGCCGGTTTTTTTTTCATACCTACCGAGGCGTCAACTAGCGACAGAACTTGCCGAGATAGTTACCCGGAACCAAGAAATAATTCGCATTCAAATGTAGCTTAATGGACCCAACGGCATTTACTAATGTAGCAATGTCGTCCATGACCACCTCCGGACTACTCCCCATGGTTCCATTATCAAGATACCACACGTTTAACGGTGAACGCAAAGAGGACAAAATGAAGAAATAACGTAACTGTAATGGAAAACATAATTAATTTTTATCGTTGAGTTGAGCCCGCACGTCTCAGGCCGTTGTAATGTGCATAATCATTTACTGGTCTCCCTAATACAATAATTCACTCTCAAACAGAATAACTGAAGCACGATTGTTTGCAGACTGCGTACCTACCGTCAAAAGTAAAACAGAGCGATACACGACAGTTATACAATTCGCGATGATTCGCTAAATAAATACCAGAAATCCACTGGCATATTGCTATTAGCATAAGGGTTACAATTGACAAGCCGAAGCAGCTTTGTTCTGCCGTCTGTGGACCGTTTAGGCTGTGGTTTAGGGTCGTTCACATAGGCATTACTGTGTTATTAAAAAAGCCTATTTTTAAGCCCTATTCCGGTTTTGGTTTCTCAGTACCTATAACCTGCATTTTAAATACTACTTGCTGAGGAAGAGAAAACTTTTACCACCAGTGGCTTAGTTTGCTTATCAGTAAGACCTGATCTTTGCTATAATAGATTATATGGTAGGCCGATAAAGAATCAAGATCGTAGCTAGTTAGATAACGGTGATTCCGGTTTCTTTGTTAAACTTTCCTTGTGTTACATAAATACATACATAAACTCACACCTGTCTCCCAGACGGGTAGGCAGAGACCAGGGACTGCCACTTGCTACGATCCTGGCAGATCACTTTCGCTTCCTCAACATTCATTAGTCGTTGCATGCACGCACGCCGGTTTCGGGTACTTTGTATCTTTGTGTTATATCAAGTTATTAACTTGTGTATAAGAGAAAAAATATTCCGGTTCTCTTCAATGAGTTTATTAAATTCGGAGATGTTTCGTATCTCGTCTTGCGTCTCGTCTCGTCATGCATCGCGAGTCATTAAACATTTTTACGACGTCGGGGCCGAAAGCCGAACCCTGAGAAAATCATAGCTCATACATAGCAGCCTGAAACTTGGATGTGAATCTCGTGGAAACCTACTATTCCGAAAGCTGAGTCCCGCGGTAACTTACGTTTAGCGACGCGAGCAAATCACGACAGTAAACCAACAGAAAATTTGCTACGGGAATCTCCGCTTTATTTCCACTAGCTTCTGTCTTCACAACTTTGCGAAGGGGTCTGGCTTAGATGTGCAAAAAGAATAATTTTGCGCGGGGACGAAGGGTGGGCTCTCTCTAGCAAGGCAGAAGAGCAAGTCCTGCAGAAATCCTGAATGTTATATGGTCTTGAATATCCGCGAGGCCAAAAGCAGAGTCCGGCGTAGAAAGTGCTACTCACATCGAGCGACGCGAGGCAGTACCAACAGAAGACGTGCTTAAACCCCTTGCACATCATCAGCCCTCGTACTTCTTAATGGGCACCCAGCATATGGGGCAGATTTTGATAAGCGCCGAATCCAGAAGGAGGAACAAAGCGACAGAAAACTTACGCTTCTGTTCCACCGGTTTCTATCTGCACAATTTTATAAAGGGGCCTAGGCAAGAATAATCTTGCGCGGGGACGAAAGATGAGCTCTCTCTAGCAAGGTCGAAGAGCGAGTCCTGCAAAAATCCTAGCTCATAGCAGCCTGAAAATATAGATTTAAATGTTGTCTCCTCTGAAAAATCAGTGGCCGAAAGCCAAGTCCGGCGGACAGAAAGCGCTACTCACATCGAGCGACGCGAGGCAGTACCAGCAGAAGACGTGCTTGCACCGCTTGCACATCATCTGCGCGCAGCCTTCATCCTTCTCGATGGGCACCCGGCACATGGGGCAGAGTTTGATCAGCTCCGAGTCCGGAAGGAGGGGCGAGCCGGCAGCCGAGGACGAAGACGCAGCCGCGGCCTCGCAGGAGAGACTGCCGTGCCACTGTGGAAGAAAACGTATTTCATTACATTACATAAATCCCATGCTTTTAGCTACGATTGTGTCCGACTGCTGGGAGAAGACCTCCCTTTTAGACCTCCATTCCTCCTCGTCTTAGGCACACTCGTGCCAATATTTGGTCACGTCTTAAGTCATTAAGGGTGACTTGTGCCAAATCACTGGATAAGTAAGTAAATAGGTAAATAGTTATCCAGGGATAAATAGATAGATATCTGATTGACAGGGTTATCAGTCATACAATTTGTCCATGGATAGCTCTGCAAATATCTTGGTGCAAGACGTTTTTGGACTTATTCACGGGATAGAGCTTACCCATGGATAAACAGACATAATATTTTTGTCAGATAGCGTTGGCACAAGCCGGCCTAAACAAAAAATATAGATAGGTACTAGTACTTCATTTCAAAGACTCAAGTTTATTTAGCCGTCATGGGTAACTTCTTGTTTCATTGTTATGTATGTTTATCACCTAGCCGATAATTTGCTCTCGTCGACTGTATGACAGCGTGATTATTGTTTTACGGATGTATTTGCACATAACATAGACTTTTCACGAGCTGCTGCGAAGGTCTGGGGCGGGCGCACACTTGGGAAGTTGGGATACCACACAACTATCTGTAGTGAAACTATGTTTGTATTCCCCTAATATCATAAAATTGCTGTGTCCGCTATTTAAGGGGCTCCAGGGAGTAACAATAGCGCCACCGACGAACATAACATACATAAACTGACGCCTGTATCCCAGAGGGGTAGGCAGAGACCAGGGATTGCCACTTGCTACGATCCTGACAGATCACTTTCGCTTCCTCAACATTCATTAGTCGTTGCATGCACGCACGCCGGTTTCTGGTACCGACGAATACAGCCATAATACCGACTAAAAGCGTTATGCTGTTCAATTTTATTCGCGTATTTGCTGACGATTAATAATATGATTGTTTCTGTCAAATAGGAGTATTTCTTGGGTGAACCGCCCACTCAATAGCAGGCATAGTATCTGAGACAGTTTCAGACTCATAATACAGACAAAAAGCGTTATGATAGCGCCTCATTGTCGTATCCCTATTCGCATTTGCCGACGTTTTATAATACATTACAGGTTTTACAAAATCTGTGCTGAAGATTCGCATAAAACCTGGCGCTCTGGTTGCATTTTTCATTTGCGCATATTTCCGTCAGTGGCGGTCAAAGAGTTAATATTTGCCGAATACACAAACTCGTGTCACCGCGAGTGCCAAGTGAGGCGCCGGCTTTATAACAGAATAAAAAAAAATTAAGATTAAGGATTAACACAATGGTTAGTCAACGGCGGTCAAAGTATAACACTTACCCCCTTTTTCTCGTACACTATCAAGTTGTTAATCTAGTGTTAACAGCTTAAAAACCGACTTCAAAACACTACAGCAGTTTCATGACCAGCACATATATTTTGGGCACCGACTCCAAATTATAATTCTACAATATTTCAAGAATACAGTTATTCTAAATTTCATGTATTCAATTACTTTCAATTATTTTAAATTTCATGTATACATTTATTTATTATTTATTTTATATACAATAAGAACTTACAGTTAAAACCAAAACGCTCTTAATGTTACTTAAATATTGCACACAAAAATTAATTACCTACATAAGTGTAATGTTAAATGTACAATATTTTGAACGGAATCAACAAAAATATCGACAAGTTGGACCTCGCTTTAGATATACATACATACTTTTAATTGAAAGGTAGTCTTTTAAATTATTTTAAACTTTTTAGTGTTGTAGTGTTTTGAAGTCGGTTTATATTTATTATTTAAAAAAAAAATATTTTTCTATTTTTAGTGGTCCTCTACGCTCCCACGCTCCCCAAGACCAGAAATCTCTTACAAAAATGATAAGATAAGGCATAATCTGTCCAACTAATAATCTCAACCTAAGACTGTATAGTCAGAGATCTAATGTTAGGTTTGAAGCTTCAATGGTTGCTTAGATCCAGGTGGTCTTTAGCTGGTCATCATCGGTGAGACTATCAATACTTCTGGTGTAGAAAATTACAATCAAAATGTGTATTTCAACATAAATTCTGGATTTATAGGTGCAACGGTGACTTAATATCTAGGTATTATTGAGCTGGTCATCATCAGACTTCCAGATCTTTGGCTTGTAGCGAGCACAGGTCAACTCTGCGCGCGCACTGTAAACTCCAACATTCCTGCATCGCGCAAGCAAAATGTGTCACATGATATACCATAAATATAACGTCCGACGAACATTAGATGGACCGGCCGTCCCCAGGCATACGATCTGCCTGGCGGGAAATTTCCCTTTATAGTGGACGAGCACGATCACCCGCTCTTCCCTATAGTGGTGACCCTCGACAGAACACCGTCAACCTTCCTCCGCTCTCGCAGCACCCCACATACAATCAGTCTCAAAGCAAGGCCAGCATTGTAAATTTGCACACACTTCTACATAGTCTTATAGGCTGTAGAAAGTGACAATCAAACTGAATATTTGAGTAAAAGAATGAATATTTCTATCTAGAATAGAAGCTTACAACTGGGGGCCGACGTGCATGTGTTCACATGGCCTCAGTCTGGGTGTATTCCCGTGTTTGTTATGTCCTTGTCTGCTTACCATAGCACAGGGTATCCCAGTTTGGGACCAGGATAAGCGATTGTGTTGTGTGGAACTATTATATTTATAATGTACCGTTACTTGGTGGCTTCTTTGCCTTTGGCTCTCATATGGCCCTTTACCATTTACAAAGGGAGCGACCATTTTACCGACGATCGCCTAAATAGCTTTGATCCTTTTATCCGCTCCGGAATCTAGTTTATTTTAAAAGATTAACGCGTTTGTCGCGGAGAAGAATAGCCCTGAGGAACGTAGGCTGTTTAAAATACCTAGAAACAGAAGAACAACTGTGCTAACTGCGACATCATCGTGAGGACATAAGATAGATAAGATAATTGTTTATTTGAACACCAATAATTACATTTGTTTACAATATCATTGTGCCCTGACTCCTGAACTAGGCGGGGACCTGTATCTCAGGAGCCAGTGCTGTCCCGAAAGGTATGATACAATGCTATTCTGTGAAGAATGACACATAAAACAATCAATCAATAAGGCAATTATAATATATCTTATGTATACTTTCTTCGGAAGAAAGTTACAAGTTAACATCAAATTAAAGTAGGTTACTATTAATTACATAGAAATTATCAAAATGTGTGTGTGTATGTGTGTGTACATCTGAGTGTCTGAGCCTTAGGTGAGCGCCTGAGATCTTTGCGCTTGAAGTTGCCAATTCACGTTGGACACGTGTGGTCCTTAAGCCCATATTATCTCTCTGAGAGAAGGCCTGTTCTTAACAGTGGCTGCATTATAAATGAATATACTTTTTAATATATTATTGATTGTAACAGAAAGTATTTTTTACCACGATTATCAATTTATTTGTGTTCACTATATTGGTAATCATCCCATCTGCAATTTCCCATTTAAAAAATACTATTTTTTACTGTTTTTCTGCTTTGCAGTGGCTGGTGTTGGATAGATAATATTTATTGCATTTTTATTTATTTAAATTCATATTATGTGTTACACATAGTGGACATACGCAGGATAATGATTTACTGAAGACAGAGCGTGTAGAGCGTGAATTTAATAAAATCATATGTCTGATATTTTGAAACACATCAATCTGAGAAAAAATCTCATACTCGTAGAACAGTTGTTGTATAACTAGTTAGCGTTTAGAACTTAGACAAAAACACAAATCCGAGTTTCAGGAATCGCATATTTTTGAGTTGACATTGAAGTAAAGTTCTCCATCAATGTATTTTTCTGTAGTATTTTTTCTATACAAACGGCACCGTGCTCCGGGCGACGGAAAAATGTCCCCTTGGACTTTTTCATCTGGCTGAAAATGAGGTTGTCCTGGAAAGGATAGGGGCCTATTCTTAATTCCCTAGCTTGCTATAAATGTCTACTTTTTTTTTCTTTTTTTTCTATGACTGTGCACAGGGCCGGTTTTATGGGAGGACAGGCGGGGCGCTGGCTGGAGACACCACAAGCGAGGACCCCTCCACAATAGAGTAATACTCTCATTAAACTCCAATCTTTTATAAGTAAATTAATGTGTGTTCATTCAAATTTGAAAAAAATCGGCAATTCAATTTTGTTTAAACGTTTCATATTTTTTATTCGGAAAATAATAAAAGCGGCCCCTAATTATTAAAAAATACGCTCCTTCGTTGCCCCAGGGCTTCCAGACCTTCAAATCCGACCCTGACTGTACACGAATTTCGGAGAATTGGAGTTGAATGGCGGGTGAGAAAGGGCAAGACTTGAGAATCGACGCCTTTGGCTGTGCCTAGGAAAACCTATATATAATTTCATTCTGCTTTTCTCTGGGTGTATTTTTAGGGTTCCGTACTCGAAGGGTGCCAAACGGGTCCCTATTACTAAGACTACACTGTCCGTCTGTCAGTCTGTCTGTCTGTCTGTCACCAGGCTGTATCTCATAAACTGTGATAGCTAGGCAGTTTAAATTTTTACAGATGATATATTTCTGTTGTCGGTATAACAACAAATCCTAAAAAGAGTATAAAATTAATATATAAGGGGGGCTTCCATACAATAAACGTAATTTTTTGCCGTTTTTTGCTCGATATTAATAACGGCAACAAGTAGACGCTTGAAATATTCACAGAACATTTAGTTCTATATTCGCTTCAAAAATAAATAATGAACTTAACATAAAATAAATATTCAAGGGGGGCTCCCATACAACAAAAGTGATTTTTTGCCGTTTTTCTCGATCTTTGTGTCTAATTTTGTATAGATAATGGTACAGAACCTTTCGTGCCCGAGTTCGGCTCGCACTTGGTCGGTTTTTTTATGTTAATACCATCAAAGTGAAGAAATTAATGAATGACCTGGGACGAGCAAACGATTTTATAGAGACTATTGCTTTCAGTATTTTAACTATGTATTTATGTACACATACATAAACTCACGCCTGAACCCCAGAAGGTTAGACAGATCTCTTTCGCTTCCTCAACATTCATAAGTCGTTGCATTTTGAATGTTATAACGACTTTATTTATTAACGACTTATGAATGTTGAGGAAGCGCGTTTGCACGCCGGTTTGGGGTACTTTTATCTTGCCTTTTGCTAATACATCCCCTATTTGGTCGAAGTATGTCCGCTTGGGACGTCCCTTACCGGCCCTTCCATCCACATTCGCTGATATATTTGTTTCGTAAGTCTTTGCTCCTGGAGAGGCCACATGCATTTCTATCAACGATTTGTTTACATATCACGTTCTACTACGATAACCTATATTACGTAACATAATACCGCAGTGATCAATACCAATAATTGACTGTCTCGTTGGTCTAGCGGTAAACACGCTTGACTACCGAAACAGAGGTCGTGGGTTCGTTTCCTTGGAAGCCGCCGTACTTGATTTGTACAAATGCTCAGTCTCGGTGACTGTCCATGTTTGTTGTGTCCTTGCCTGTTTACCATAGCACAGAGTATCCTTCTTTGGGACCAGCTCCCCGATTCTGTTAGTGCATTGTAGTATAATGACAGGTATACTGTCGGGTCACGTGACGTGTTTTTTCGTACCATTGACGCCTAGAAGGTTTGATGGGTGTGCCCGCGTAGACTTAAAGCAGCCATGAAATTAAAACCGCCATGTTCATGCAGTTGTCATGTTACTACAATGCATTAACAGAATCTAGGCCCAGGACATGCGAATGTGTTGCGGGTAAGTTTTTCTTTTTATTTATTTAGTTTTAGGAAAGCCATTGACATTATATAACTTAATACTATTTAAAAATATGAGAACAGAAAGTCATTAACAGGCTTCCACTGATAGCAACAAAATATTAAAACTAGTAGTTAAGAAGAACTAACAATTAAGTCACCGCAAAAACGGGTGTCTGCATAGAAAAATTTTAGATTTACGCATTTCAAAGGGAAATATATATAGCTGAGATTTATACATAAGTAATGAGAAGAGAGCCTACTCACTCACTCCTAAAAAAGTTCGCAGTTAGCCGTCGCCTAACCGCTGCAATACTGTCGTCATTAATATCAATATCCGTGTCCGGGTCTCGGATTAGTTTATTAAAAGCAGAACAAGCTCTCAATAAGTAGGCGTTGCTTCTGTAATTTCTTGAAGCCTGCGGTACTAAAAATGTGCTTTTGTGGCTTAAGGTTCTATTTGGTACGTGGAAATTGATTTTATATAGCCTATGTACGTCTCACCGCAGCACTTGCATAGATGATTGAAAAACTTAATTTATTAGACCCGGAAATGGACATAGCTCAGCTGAACGCCAACTGGACCTGTCACCAGAGGGCGCTAGTTTCTTTTTATTTATAAAGAGTTAATAAATGTTTCTAGAAAACAAACCATTCGCCAAACTGGGTGACAGTTTGTTGGCGAATTATAGTGCACTTCTTATTCTACATGCGCCAAACGTGGACATGCTAACATTTCAGCTAAGCCCACGCCACTCGTCTCAACGCCTGTAGGCATTTACGCTCAGCCTATTACGTTCTCAGGCAATCAGGCTGAGTACTGCTACAACACTGTATTGTCTCGCGAGTGGCCGGTAAAGAAAGTACGAACGGAACGAGCGTATGAATGAATGGAAAATGCAAATTATATACTCGTACTTATTCTGACATTACAAATATATTTTACGCCGGTCCACCACTTTGATTACCTCACCTCTTGACGCTGCACGCCGCTCACACCGGGTACCGGCAGAATATCAGCGCTGAAGTTTGTCCCAAACTTTCAGCACATGCTGAGTCGGAGCCCATTTACATTTGCCACACCTACGTTGTCTCTTTTTACCAATTGATACATTACCGTACCATGTAGATAAAATCTTAATGTTTTTGCTCTGCATGTGTGCTTTTGCTCTGTTTTCTCTATGCTGTTTCTTGTAATTAGATGTGTTTATGCTTTGTATACGTGTGTGTGACTTATGTAAATAAATGATCTATCTATCTATCTATCAAATGGCGGAAAAATCGGCCAGCATTGACATTGGCGATGGCATTCAGATTACACACTTGTATTATTATGGGGATAATAATTGCAAGAAACCGAATAACCTATAATAAGTAGTTATACAGGGTGACAAAATCCCTAAAAACATCCGAAAATCAACTTGTCACTTGTCAATACGAACGTCTTCTACCATTGGCACCGCATTCATAATAGTTTAAATAAATAAGCCTTTGTCTGTTAATTTATAAAGGGTGTAACAAAGCCCCTAATACATCCGAAAATTAGGAATTCTACTTATGAATGTAAATAGCTATTACTACGGGAAAACTTCCAACGGCCTTACAATGTCTGGAACAGCTGGATTTGTTTTTCGCGATTTCGCGGTTTTGCCTATAGTAAAAGTTGTTGGTATTGGCGATTATAATTTGCTACACTCTGTATCGCTGCGTCAAATAAATTTAAACAAAAAATATACGGTATTCAGCTACTATTTACGGAAAATATTAGCTCGGTTGTCAAAATATACATACGATGTCATGCATTTTTTTGCGCCGAACATCTGAATACATGTTGTATACATGCTAAGCCTTTATAAAGAGAACGCCTACAAACCAAACTGCATAGGCTCTGGTTTGTATAGCCGACAGCAGGTCATCCTTTATATTTTGGTTGCAAAATCGCCCTTAATCCAACTAAGGTAAGGTTGATATGCTGTCGAGCCGCACATGAATGATAAATAAACTGATAACAAATACTTCTAACGTTACATCCGCATGGTAGAGTCGACAGCGGGTCAACATTTATAGTTTTGTTGCAAAATCACCCGTAACGTAAATGAGTAGAGTGCACACGTGTAAATGTAGATATGAAGTTGTAAATATTCTTAAGTAACGCATCTTCCTCCTTCAGTTTGATCTAAGGTCAGGTTGTAATAACCGAGAAATTAATTTAAACATTATGCGCACATTTGTATGCAATCGTCTTCTACATTATTTCCTTGCACTGCAATGCATATTTCAACGTAAGGCCGAGTTCACAAAGAAGGCACCACCGGCAAGTTCGATCACAAGATGAGAATCAAACAAGTGGTTGGAGTTCGAGTACAGAGAGAGAGAAGAATAAGGGAGGGAGCTAAACTCTAAGTGGACTGGAAGAATCTACTCTTTTATACATAATACCGTATCGTGTAAAATCAAACCGAGACAGGCCTCATAATATTCGAAGGCCGAGCCACATAGAAAAAATGCTTGAATAGTTCTTATCACTTTCAGACTTGCAACATTACGACAAAATTTTCCCTTTGAAGTGTTCGACGACATCTTTGATCTTCGGGCTCATGGTAGGCCGAAGGTCGAGGCCCGAGCTTAGTGTAGTTTGGACCGATGCATCTCTTTCTGCACATCGTATCTGGACTGCCCCGAGCTTGATGGCCTACCATTTTCTCGGATTTTGATGGCCCACCATTTACTCGGATCTTGGTTTCATGCCTCTTGTGTCTCGGCCGTCGGTCTTAGCTCTCCAGACCCTTTATAGTTGCGGAGGATCTGCGAGATTAGACAGTGTGCACGGGTATGTACGAAATGAGTTCCGAACGACGGACATGCTAAACTCTGTACGTCTGACGTACCCTGGGCAACTGTCAGCCCAGAATCTCATTTGCCGATACGATAAGAAGAGCGTAAACTGCGTTCCACGTGACTCAGTCTGGCTCTCCAGATACTGTGTATCATGGATCTGGAGGTTCTGACGAGTAAACATTATGAACTGTAGTAGTATTTTTTAATGCCTCGCGATGCTCATACGGGTCTAATCGCGATCGTAAAACTCACACCTAGGCTTTCGCGCTCCGCGTGGCTCGGCCTTCGGCCTATGCCACGTAGACTCAGTATAAATAAACTACATATTAAACATTTTTTTAACGCATTTGTGGCCCAAAACAATGGTTCTTATAGCTATGTTAGTAAGTGCATGTACATATTTTATAACAATTTACGTTTCACGGCCGATTCATCGGCCATCGTATATATATAATATACTGACCTCCTGGTTGCACTGTGCGCAGAACTCGTGCCGGCAGGTGGGGCAGTGCGCCGGGCTGGCAGCGTGCACCGGCACCACGGTGTCGCAGCCTGCGCGTGGGCAGAAGGCGCGCGCCGCGTCCATGGCCACCTCTGGAAGGAGACAGTACGGGGTTTAGCATGGGCATAGCCGGGTGGGCAGTGCCCAAACCAGACTATCTATGATTGGTGCAATACTCCATACAGGCATTGGGATTTGGTATAAGCTAAGTCTTGACCTTGAGAATAACAATGTTTTTCTATTGTTACAGTTTTCTGTAAGCTATACGCCAATGGGATTTAGAGATGTTATTCGTGACGCACTGACAGAAAGATTGCAGGACAATTGATTGTGTCATGTGCATGTTATGTTATGTCAAAAAAGGGGAAAACTTTAAGAGTTTACGCATTGTAATTAATTCAAGGTTTTCTTTTTGATGACATAAATAGGTACTGAAAACAAAGAACAATGAAAAAAGGAAACAAGAGATCTCTTTGTTTACCTATTAGTAGTACAATTTCCCTTTGGTTTCGAAACGATTACTTCTGTTGTGTATATGGTTTACGCTACACCCACATCGCTCGGTAGCTCTATGTACGGTACAGTCGTCTATAGCACAATCATCAGCCTCTACCCGCTTCCACTCTAGTCCAGTAACGCTACGGGTGACTTTGCAACAAAAAAAAAGTCCATGGCATTTGCACGTGCTGTCGTCTGTGCACACTTTTAAAATCGGTCTCTCTAGCTAGTGGACCAAACAACATCAATTATAAAATTAGTTTCCTTCATTTTTTAAGTGAAACAACTGTCGGTTACTAGAAACAAGAAAAGTAACGCTCGATTCACGTGTTTACTTAGTTAATGTTTATTTATGGCATGGGAACGTTATTGTTAATAATAATTGTCAACTAACTTAAGGGGCTCCAGAGAGCAACACTGGCACCACCGAAAAAAAAAAAAACTTTTTTTACAGACCATATTTGAAAAAAGTGTCTGTACAATCTCTCAATCAAGTTAATCTGTAGAATTATAAATGACCCGATCGGGCCACCTTAAAATGGTTTTTAATTGTTCTTTTCGAGGTCATAATCTAACAGGTTAATATAAGTGATTTTTAGAACCCATGGCCTTGAACCTAGGACTAGATAACATTACCGCCAAAAACGGCAGTTTTTGGCATAAATGCGCTATCTGGTCCCAGGTTCGTGATCCTAGGTTCTTTGTCGTGGGTCCTTAAAATCACTATAAACATGATTGAGACATTGTGCAGACACTTTGCAAATACGATCTTATAATACTAATAATAATAACTTGCACACAATACAATCAATCACTAGTCCTGGTCGCAAACTAGGATACCCTGTGCTATGGTAACCAGGCAAGGAGATCACAAACATGGAAATACACCCAGACTGAGGCCATTTGTACAAATGTACGGCGGCCTCCAGTGGGAATCGAACCCGCGACCTTTGTTTTGGTCCGTAAAAAAAGATATCATTATTTTTTCATTTGTGGCGCTAGTTAGCCCACTGGAGCCCCTTAAGTAACAACAGCAGATACAGTTTTTACTGCAGCTCATTTAGAATCATGGTATACGGCTTTTCTTCCAAAACCTTCAACGTTCACATAACCAATTATGGTTGTAACTTTTTACGATTCGCTGTGCTCACAAGTAGTTATCGGTTATATACATTGTCAAATTTTTTATTGCCAGTAGCCGTGTTTATCGACAGAACGTTTACAGGAAACAGCCATGAGTGACCTTGCGACAAGGTGGTTAGTGGATGCCAACGTGATTCAATTTACAATTCCATTCGCAATCAGGTAGGTAATAAAGTTTAACTAATAAATTCAATTGCGTTAAATCTATTCCAGCCATCAAGCGTATTGGTTCTTGTTTAATTTCGATTATTATACGAGTGCATTTAACGGTCTTATTGCGAATATATTTTTAGGAAACTGAATTATACGCTCTATCAATCTATTCAGCCCCATAACCAAAGCCCACATGGTGGACATGCGCCCCTACTTTTTCACTCATCCGCAAGAATGTGTTTGCCCATCTGGTTGTAACTTAATTGAAAAAAAAAGTATGCAGTAAAAAATGTACGGAAAAAAATCTTAAAACACAATTTTGTTTTTCATGCACCGTAATCACTGAACTCCGTGGTGCCTATCTACGACCATGGAGGTCAGTGACGCTGATGCACTGGACACCGTAGAAATACAAGTTTTTTTATGCAAAGTTTCATGTATGGACATGACTAGCCGTTGAGGAGCACCCTAATGAGGCAATAAAGACCATGTTCTTTTTTATGTAGCGTCCATAACACGGGTGTCCTATTGCAGGGCAAAGATCACGTTTAGCAAAAAAAAAAAATATTTACGTACATATATGCGTAAGAAGACAACCCAGGGTTTTTTCTATTTTTATATACGTCCCACTGCAGGGAACAGGCCTTCTCTCAGAGAGAGAATATGGGCTTAATTACCTAGCGTGCCCACCGCGGACTACCAATTTCTAGCCCTGAGGTTTACCTTCATAGTTAGCGAGTGGTATATCTACTATAACTTCACAATTGTTTAATTTCTTCAATCTAATATATAAAAATCTCGTGTCACAGCGACTTCACCGGTTTTTATGAGTTTTCTTATGCATATTTATTATGTCTGAGAATAGGTCGTAAGCTAATTAATATGGCGAAACAACAACGTTTGCCAGGTCAGCTAGTATTTCTACGATTTTAGTCTATTGAATATAATATCAGATGTGAAAAAGTATGCAAAACTTCCAAGTGGTATGCC
Source organism: Yponomeuta malinellus (assembly GCA_947308005.1). Lineage (NCBI taxonomy): Eukaryota > Metazoa > Arthropoda > Insecta > Lepidoptera > Yponomeutidae > Yponomeuta > Yponomeuta malinellus. The sequence goes on along the minus strand of OX371004.1, from coordinate 3,423,651 downwards.
AGAAAGTGGTACAAATAAAGCTTGCAAGATTTCCAAGTGGTATGCCAGAAAGTGGTACAAATAAAGCTTGCAAGATTTCCAAGTGGTATGCCAGAAAGTGGTACAAATAAAGCTTGCAAGATTTCCAAGTGGTATGCCAGAAAGTGGTACAAATAAAGCTTGCAAGATTTCCAAGTGGTATGCCAGAAAGTGGTACAAATAAAGCTTGCAAGATTTCCAAGTGGTATGCCAGAAAGTGGTACAAATAAAGCTTGCAAGATTTCCAAGTGGTATGCCAGAAAGTGGTACAAATAAAGCTTGCAAGATTTGAACTAAACAACACGTGGCATTGAACCAAAGCGTACAATAACCGTCAAACGGAAGCTTCATGAATATATAAATATTTTATTTCTTTATCGTACAAAGACAGTGTACAAAAGGTGGACTTAATGCTAATGGCACATTTTCTATCAGTCAACCTGCAGGAGGTACAGGAGAGGCAAAAATTGAGGTAGGCGTGCAAAAAAGAATAATAATGAATAATGACATAAGCCGTATTAAAGTAGCCCAAATACAATCAACGGTATTAATTGCAAACAGTAACCAGTCACCCATATTGTCTAGTTGCCGGGCCTTGCGCAACCGAACATTACGTGGCCTGTGACACGGTGAGAGGTGAAAGCGAAACTTTCACTGCTATAATACCGATAGTACTCAGCTCTTACGTGTTATAAAGATAAAGCTACACCTAAAAGCCGTTATTTCAGCCATTTGACGTCTACTGCAGGACGTAGGCCTCCCTCACGGTTTTCCAAACTTCCCGGTGTTGTGCCGCCCGCATCCGGCGACTCCCCGCCACCGTAACCAGGTCGTCAGACCATCTGGTGGGGGGCCTGCCCACGCTGCGTCGTCCGGTCCGCGGTCGCTAGGTCAGAACTTTTTCGCCCCAGCGGCCATCAGTTCTCCGAGCTTTGTGCACCGCCCGATGCCATTTCAACTGAGCAATTCTTCGAGCTATATCAGTACTTCAGTATTGCAACGTTCTTATTATTAAAAACCCGGTTTTAGGGCAAACATTACTTGTTTATTATCTCTTTTTCATCGAGTGCCTAGCCTAGCCAGGGGTAGACTGACACCTCAAAACAAAACGTAACGATTCCCTCCAAAATATTCAAAATCTGACTAGCCGGCTAGCCGGCCAGGTACTATAAAGAGGAATCGTTACATTCCCCCCCCACCCCGTTATCATTAAATTTTAATGACAATTAAGATTAATAATTTTGAACGGGATCAAGTGGGCTAAGTAGCGCCACCAATGAAAAGAAAATCTTATCTTCTTTTACAGATCGTATTTGCAACAAGTCTTAAAAATCACTATTGATACATTATAGGTACCTATATTGTACAGGCACTTTTTGCAATTTCGTTCCATAAAAGACATGATTTAATGATCAACCTCGGTCAGCGTATGAGCCTGCCCATTCTGAGAAAAACACGAACTGGATTCTGCGTCTGTATTCTGCCTCGTTGGTCTAGCGGTTACCGCGCTTGACTACTAAACCAGAGGTCGTGGGTTCTATTTCCACTGGAGGCCACCGTACTTGTACAAATGACTCAGTCTGGTTGTATTTCCATATTTGTGGTGTCCTTGCCTGGTTACCATAGCACAGGGTATCCCAGTTCGGTACCGGGACATATGATTGTGCCGTGTAGAAAATTGCATCCCTAATTTAGGTATAGGGTACCTCCCTCCCATTTTTTAAAATTTATCCCACCGTTTTGTCGGGGTGATTAATATGTATATCTATCGTTTCTGTGCTAAGCCGCGGACAGACAGACAGACAGACGGACAGACAGACGGACTATACTATAAGGGTTCCTTGTTGACTACGTAACCCTAAAAACCCAAAAAATACACTACACTTTACACTAGCGCCCTCTGGGGACCTATGGCATTCAGGTGAGTTATTTCCATCTGAGGGCTCACTCGCTCAGCACAATGCTGAAGACACACCACATGCTATATCTGTTTTTTATTTTGTTTCGTCTGTTTTTATTATGTCACTTATCTGTTTATTATGTTTCTGTAATGTGTTATTTTTTGTGTAAATGAATTATGTACACGAAATAAAAAAAATCTTCTACCCTTTTGAGAAACGTGAACCGTCTCAGAGATTCCATGAATCACGATGACAAAATAATGTGTACAGAATGGAGATTCGGTTTGGTAACTAACCCGCGAATGCAAATTCCATGCACAGGTCAAGAGCAATGTATGCTTAATTAAACACTCGTCAAGTCACGGCCGTGCGATGACTCGGTCGTTTCGTGTTTGTACGAATTCGTATTTCCTCACGAGGTTATCTTAAATATAGATCCCAGTCGCTGTGGCCGAATACGATCGGGATCGATACTGAACAATATATATAGGTATGTATGTATTATTGTATATAGGTACATATATACATATCTTAAATATAATTTACAAAAGCTCCAGCCCTGGAGTCTAACAAACACACAAAGTTAGTTTCGATACATGGAAAGAATGAACAAAGAAAGATTGACGAAGAAGAAAAATATCGAGCAAATGTGGGTGGAAGGGCCGGTAAGAGACGTCCCAGGCAGATACACTTGGACCAAATAGGGGATGTATTAGCAAAGGTAAAAAAAAGTACCCGGAACCAGCGTGCGTGCATGCAACGAGTAATGAACGTTGATGATGCAAAAAAGGTCTGTCAGGATCGTGGCAAGTGGCAAACCCTGGTCTCTGCCTACCCCTCCGAGATACAGGCGTGGGTTTAGTTGTTCTAAAGAATTATATAAACACAACAATAGCTGTCATTTGCCTCTATTTCGTAGTTTGCTAAGCAACAGCAGTAAAATGCTATTCCAAGGACATAACCTGCGCGAACTTAATAGGCATCTCTCGCACGCGCGGATCCAGCCTTCAAAAACCGGCTACACGCAATGTAGGGCTCCGTAGAAAGAGGATTTTTATTTATCTGCTTTACAGAACTAACAACTTCATCGAACTCATTTTCAATGGATTTTCTACGCAATTTTACTTTAATAAGTTGGTTATCTATTACTCGTTAACTTTAAAGTTCATTATATATGCTACTACACTGAATTTTTTCACGTTTCTACAATCAACCGTTTAGGCAGGAGGGGGGGAGACGCCCTACTCGGACAAAAATTTGCGCTTTAAAGTTTAATATTTCAAAAAATGGTCTACCTACACCCATAATATTTTTCAACGACCAATCCAACGATGCCCCATATGATGGAGTGGACGAGACAAAAATCCTCCCCACTTTTCATGTTAGGTACAGTAAAAAAAATGTTTTTCCAACATTTTATTCTTTAACTTTGTCGGCGTGATAAATATGTACACACATTCCAAATTACAGCTTTCTCGTAACACGGGTCTTTGCGCTAGGCCGCGGACGGACAGACAGACAGACAGACAGACGGACATGGTGAAACTATAAGGGTTCCTTGTCGGACTACGGAACCCTAAGAAGGTGGTGATCACAACCACCCAAAAATCGGCCAAGCGCAAGTCGGAGTACGAACTCGCTCGTGACCGATATAGTCTATTCACACAAAGATGTTTACAAAATATATGACACTCCAAGCAAGATTTTGTACAGTGTATAGTTCCACTTGGGCGAAGCCTTGGGGCAAACACTAGTAAGAAAACATTAATTTATTTCAAATCTTATAAGTTCGGTTATCTTCTATTTGGGGTTATGGGCATGCACATTGTGCCCACAACGGTGGATCCGCGCTTGACTCTTGCGAAGAAAATTTAAGTTGCGGTTATGCCACTGGAATGCGTTTGTTTACTAGACTACCAATGGTGTCAATGAAACTACCACTATGACCACTATGTATTCTAGAGACTCGGCCCTCTGATGCCGCGTGGTTGCGGTTACAGTACAATGTAAAACCGTCCAAAATCGTGTCGTTGCTGGACTGGTCTTTCGGGGTAATATATTTTTGGTCCACATACGACGAACTAAAAATAAAAAATAAACAATAATAAGACTTTATCAATTTGCCTCTTAATAAGTAAGTTACAGAGTAAGCCTAAAAATAACAGGTGATATAAAAGGATGTTCTTTGATTTCAAACAAGTCCCTTATAACGATCATTTACCCTACTTAATTAATTGCTTTAAAATTTGATCTTCTCAATTTCCATCTCAGAAAGTCTTCCTTAGAACATCACCAAATTACCGTGGGACTACTTTTACGCTATTTTATGAAACATACGGATATTGCTAAAGGATGGGCGTTATTTACTGCTGTCCATTGAAGAGTTCCGTTCTCCATCTCTGAGTCTTCATCAGATCTTCACCAAATAAAAATGGGACAAAAAAAAAAACATACGCGTCGAATTGATAACCTCCTCCTTTTTTGAAGTCGGTTAAGAATATTGTCATTTATATTGGAAAATAACACATAGCCTAAATAAACATGTTACTATCCCCAAAACACATACATACATAACTCACGCCTGTAGAGACCAGGGTTCCTAGAATGGCGACCGTAAAAAGTGCTAGTTAAATTTTTAATGGCGACAGAGCTAACAAGCGAGCGTACTACTTTTCGAGGTCATAAAAATGGTGTCGATAAGGAATTCGGTTATATAAGCAATAATAATAACGTAGTGGGTACCTGGTACCTCTACCTACGTTTTTCGTTAAAAGCTATTAGAAGCTCTGTTTAATATTTCAGGGCAGGTACAGTCAGGCACATTAACCTTGTTACACTCGTCGTGGCTTGTTAACACGTTGTAGTAACAAAATTTTAAGTTGTAACAAGCGGGTAAATAGTCATGGTTTTACAATAACAATAACTTCCTTTAAGTACGGAAAGGGTATGTTACGGGTGTCGATGTTTATCGAGTGTTTTAAGGAATCGTGTTTATATAAACAAGACCATACGTGTACAAGTGGAATAATAATAATATTATAACTTCCACACAACACAATCACTTGTCCTAGTCCCAAACTAGGATCACATGTGATATGGTAACCAGGCAAGGACGTCACAAACATGAAAATACACCCAGACTGAGGCTATTAATTTGTACAAATGTACGGCGTACCCCAGTGGGAATCGAACCCACGACCTCTGTTTTGGTAGCTAAGCGCCTTAACGGCTAAACCAACGAGGCAGTCGAGAATAGAATCGAGACAAACGTCTGTTTAGTAGCCCCGCCCCCCGCGCCGCGCATGGGATTGGGCATGTCCTTGTGTAATGCACGGCACGGAGACGTTGCAAGAAAAATATTAAGCTTTACCTGTGGTCTACTGTACCTACTACCTGTAGTGCTTTAACCTTATACATTCTGTACTAAAATTAGCTTAGGTATCGCTCTCCTCAACGATATTGAAACTTAAACAAAAGTTAAAGAATCTCGAGAAGTTGAAGTTTAACTGCATTGGCTCTACGAGTCAACTTTGCACTGCAAAACTGAATTTTAATTCTGAATTCAATTGTAATACCGGTAGAAACCGGTCAAGTGCGATTCGGTCTTGCGCACTACTATATCCTTAGACGGGGGCGGACAGACAAGACAAGGTATTCATAGTAATAAAAGTATGAGTATGTAGTTTATTTATATCATTTATCTTTAATATAGAGTAATCTCTGAAAGTACCATAATCTCATATTTGAGATTATAGTACTTCCAGAGATTGCTCTATATTAAAAGTATTTTTTTTATTTTTGAAGTAAATAATTTAATTTTTTTTTTAGAAAATAATTATAATGTATTTTGGGGCCTGGCAACCCTGCGTGACAATTTTGAGTTGAGACAAATGGTCAAGTTAGTCACTTCATTAGACACTTCTGCACCTTTTTGTTCTGTGCTTCTATTTTATCTAATACTAGCTGTGTCCGCGACTCCGTTCGCGTACATTTCGATTTTTACGAAGCATTTGTATGGGGGCCACGTCTTATCATAACTGGAGCTAGAATTTAAATAGCCTATCCTGTGTCCCAGATGTCTATATGTTTTTATACCAAATTTCATCAAATTCGGATAATTGGTTTAAGAGTTATGGAGGAACATACATACATACATACACACATACAGAAAAAAATTCTAAAAATCGTGAAATTAGTTTCAGTATCATATATTGAGCCTATAAACACAATATCTCTGAAAACAAACTAACTTACTCCATGACCGACCCTTACAGATTTATTATTAGTATAGATTGTACAGAAATGTCGTTGGTGAGCGTGACAACGTGCCATAAAAAACTAGGATGCCTACCTATTGGAGGCTTATTAGACCTGTTTTCACGGTATTAGGTACCGTGGTGTTTCTGTTATTAATTACCTACTTAGTTTTGTTGGTGAACTTATCTGGACAGGAAGGAAAATAGCATTTAATAACACAAGGTAGTCAATACAAAGTGTTATAGAAATAAATAAAAAATTAAAACCGACTTCGGAACACTACAGCACTAAAAAGTTAGAAATAATTTAAATAATTAAAAGTAATTAGAAACAGGTCGGTCGGACATGGCGAAACTATAAGGGTTTCTTGTCGACTTCAGAACCCTAAAAAGTATGTACTAATTTGCTACCGACTCTGCTGAATTAGTAGGTACTCCTTTGTGAATTTGTAGTTGCCATACAACCCGCTAACTTAAAGGAAAACATTGCGAGAAAACCTGAGCGGGACGTTATAGGCTACATAAAAATATAGTTTAGGAACCACTGGGCTATCGGATAGACGCAGCGATGTTAAACAGAGCGTGAGATAAAGGCCAGTTCAGGCGGAACGGATCGCTTCGAGCTTTGCAGTTGCATGCATGTGTAACTGGACCTTTGTAGTTAGTACCCAACCCAGAGTTTATTACCCGACCGACTGCGCAAGCGAAGGTTTATGGCGCTAGTCTAATCTCCATAGACATTCAATGTAACTACTTTTTTGGGTTCCGTAGTCGAAAAGGAACCCTTATCGTTTCGTCAGCTGGTCCGACCTTCGCACAATTTCCATTGAAGATTACTTAGATGAAGTTGTTGGTTATGTAAAAACCCCTTCTTTCTACGGAACCCTACACTGTGATTAAAAAATATCAATACGCACTAAAAAGATGAGTTCGATGATCGATCTCATCAACGATCTTAACCAAATTATTATTATTATTTTTTTTAAACAAAAAGATAATGAAATTGGACAACGTGGTAAAGAATTATCGCTGAACATACATTAAAAGACGGACGAATTGAGTAGTTGCTCCTTTTTTGGAAGTCGATTTTTGTGATAATCGTTCGAATCGGCAGTTCCTGAAAAGTATGACTCCATGCATGACTGATGCGGTGATTCGAGGCGATGAATCGTTAGAGTTGTCATGTATGGAGTCATACTTTTCAGGAACTGCCGATTCGAACGATTATCACTAAAATCGACTTCCAAAAAAGGAGCAAGTACTCAATTCGTCCGTCTATTTTTTTATGTATGTTCAGCGATAATTCTTTACCACGTTGTCCAATTTCTGTATCCCAAAAATCGACTTCAAATAAAGGAGGAGATACTCAACTTGCCCGTCTATTTTTTTTATGTATTTTCAGCGATAATTCGTCACCATAGTCAAACGTTGGATAACTGCCTCGTTGGTCTAGCGGTAACATAGGTCGTGGGTCCTATTCCTGTTAGAGGCCGCCGTACTTCATTTGTACAATGATAGTCTGGGTGTATTTCAATGTTTACAACTACGACAGATCGACATAGCCAAAGAAGACAAACTGTCAAGCCAAAATTTATTTATCCATCCGCAGCAGTGGGGCGCACTCGAGCGCAGTTTGACTGTAAATCAGCCCTTTTGTGGCAATGGCAACTTAGACACACTACAGGCTAACATTGGCTTTTTTGTCCGTTTTGTATTACCTTTTTTTTGTTGTTTGTTTTTATCTGATATTGTCCGCACAGATCTTTTTGGCGGTAACGTGAATATAGTCACAGATCGTTTGCACATCGCTTACTGTTTTTACAGTATATGTGTGAGCAATTGACGTAGTGTGATGCGTAGTAAATTATCATTAGTCAATTACTAAAGATGTCAATTACTCACACATACACTGTAAAGACAGTAAGCGATGTGCAAACAATTTGTGACTATGTTCACGTTACCGCCAAAGAGATCTGTGCGGACTATATTTTGTTTCTGTGATGTGTATCGTTGTTATAATAAATGTATTTTCTTTCTTTGGGTAGAGGTGGGAGGGAAAGGTCACCATGGTTGAGCCGGAACTTGAGGTGCTTCTCAAGCACAGCGGGCTCAGCCAGCGCGGCCACTCCACCGACTCTAGGAGAGAGGGGGAGAGCGAGATGGGGGGAAGACAGAGAGATGAGAGAGGAACTTACCACGGATAAAAGAAAAAAAAAAAGAAAAAAGAAAAATATATTTATTATTAAAAACTCAAACTACAAAATTACCAGGGGTCCTTGCACTAGGCTTAGCCTGTATCGCGATGAGCCGGAACTTGAAGTGCTTCTCCAGTGCCGTCGGCCAGCGCGGCCAATCCACCCGACTCTAGGCGAGAGAGGAAGGGAGGAGGAACTCACCATGGTTGAGCCGGAACTTGAGATGCTTCTCGAGTACGGCAGGCTCGGCCAGGGCCGCTAGCTCGGCTGGCTGCAGCGCGCCGCCTACCCGACACCGCGCGTCCGGGCACGACACCGAGTATGCCCCGTTGCAGATCTCGAACTCCACGTACTCCTTCATGCACTGGAACAAGGAGATGGTCGAGATAAGATTACGTGTTCGTTAGTCATACTATGCATATCTTTTTTTTTTTGTGAAACCATGATCATCATCATCAGCCATTTCACGCCCACTGCAGAACATAGGCCTCCCACATGGTTTTCCAACCAGGTCGTCAGACCATCCGGTGGGAAGACTGCCCACGCAGCGTTGTCCGGTCCGCCGTCGCCAGGTCAGAACTTTTCCGCCCCTAACAGCCCTGCCGTGTCATGACAAAACACTGTAATTTGAAAACATGCATTTTCCAGAAAACGCAAAAAACATTTTGCTACGAAAATTACGCATAAATACGTCAAATATAAACAGATTACTTTGAAATTTTTACATGTGTTTAATAATAGTACACATAATTTCGCCGCAACAAGAAATAAAAAAAGTATGTTATTTATTGAATTTACAGCATAAAACGTGTTATGTTATGACGTAAAGGCCCAGCTAAGCAGAATAATTGATTTAACAAAACACTGCAACTACATATGGAGTGTTTTGTGCAAAGAGTTATTAAAGAAAGAGGTAGGCTGCACGTTGTGAGATTGTTATCACAAAACACTGCATCTACAATTACCTGACATAAAAAAAACACTCAGCTTGTTATGGCAAAACACTGTATCTATACAAGCAGTATTTTGTCAAAACCGGTCTCTATAAAATTGGGAATACAGTCTTAATTACCATGGCTAATTTCCGTATTATTTAGACTTTTTCAATATTTTTTGATGGCATACCATGTACCAAAGGGCGAAGAATCGAATTATTCATGTTACCGTAAAACACTGTATCTATAGATACAGTGTTTATCTATAGATACAGTGTTTATCTATAGATACAGTGTTTTGTCATACCACGGCAGAGCCATCAGTCCGAGCTATGTGCCCCGCCCGCTGCCACTTCAACTGAGCAATTCTTCGAGCTATATTAGTAACTCGGGTTCTTTTGCGGATCTCCTCATTCCTGATTCGATCACACAGTGAAACTCCTCACATAGCTCTCTCCATTTGATCGTTGGGGAGGAACCATGAGCTACCATAACACTATTGACTCGGTCGGTCAATGATAGTTAATCCGAGGCCGAAGCACGAGCATCGCTTAGAAATTAAAGCACAATTCATGGTTTACAATGACAATTCGATGTACTTACATTGCAAAGTCAATTAACACACAGATTAACAAGTAGGAAGACTCTGCTATGCAATGTACATCTAATTCGGGCAGTATATTTTTTATTTTGATCTTATTATATATTTTTTTCTTATAGCAGAAGTAATTTCTAGAGACTAATTTCATTTTTTCAGCGATTTGTTAAGTTTATTATTATAAATTATTTATTTAAAATATTTGAAAGCGTGACGTGACGTCATATTTTTCGAGTGCACACGCCGAAACGTCGCGCAAACTGTCACACTTTGTTTCTGTGATTTGCTGTCACAGACGTTTTTTTCACAGACAAGGGAATGATATGCATATGACAGTTATGACAGCAAGTCTTTTTTTTAAGTAACGCAGTGTTGCCATATGTTATGTTTATTTTAAAATGTGACGTCATCAGAAGGTCAAATGAAGGTTATTGTTTTTTGGCAAAAATAACGCTCATCTTCCTTAATATTTATCTCAAATATAGAAAATATGGTTACTTAGATGTTAATCTCGAAATGGTTTTTGATTCAGTCCTCAAGAAAAAAATAGTCTTTGCGAATTGTCATATATGGATTGTAGTTTTATGAAACGCGGCCCTGTCCACGTTATTTACAATTCGGTGTAGTCGCTTAAATTGAATGGCAGAGGGAAGTTGTATAAAAAGTAATGGGCGGCCGGGTGCGCGGAAATTGCTCGGCGCTTTCACGAACCGGGGTGAGATTCTGCTAAGGCCTGGGTTCAAAACTTGGAGGAAATTACCTTCAAGGGTAAACTAAATAAATGTTAATTATTATTTATTTACAATGTTTTAAAAATACACATTCCATTCATTGCTCCTGAAGTAAATTAGGAAAATCAGTGCCTCCTGAAATGCGCTCACTGAAAAATCATGAAAAGCTGGTCGCTACTTAACTGTGGCATAAATGATGATTTCTACATTCAAACTTACGAATCGTTTAACTCTGGAATTATATAAAAAAAGTAGTGAAGTTCGTAGTGCATAATTTTATTTTACAGAAGTTTTTTACATTTTGATCATCCTCCCGAGTGGTGAGATTCTGTAAAATAGGGCTCCCGTCTCCGATGTGAGATTTGAGATGAAAATATTACAAAATGTTGACAAAGAATTTACTTTACTATTCTCAATTACAAAATGATGTGAGATTTTCCACGACCCACCCTATCCTTGCTTCTAAATTGTCAATCTGATTTCAACTCTATGCCTTTGTAATAAGAACAACGCAAAGTCCAAGATCGATCGGACCAGGTTTCAGGTTCACATTTTTTTCTACCATTCTTTATTCGGTGTCGACTCAACTCGACAAGAAGAGAAAACGAATTGCGTTACTTAGTGCAATCAATTAAGTGCTTAATTAAGGAATCGAGTCAATTATCAACAATTGAAGAAAAAATGTTGTTGCAGTTAAATGACTTTAATGCCGCATGCCATCTATGTGCACAGAATGCGCCAGGCCAAGTCCCGGCCGGCCCGCACTGTGGTTATATTTATACGAACGTTACAGCACTAAAAGTTTGAAGATCGAAAAATTTTAAGGTCTTATTCTTCATATATATTCTTTTTTTTTTGTTGCGCTAACCCGTGCTGAGGACAATTTTAAAAACCTGTTTAGTGGCTAAAAATTCCACCCATGCCGAGACTTGAACCCGCGACCTCTGGCTAACCGTGCCAGCGCTCTCTCAACTGAGCAAGTGCAGGCATCAGCGAAATTTCGAGGTGGTGATTAAGCCCATAATCTCTCCCTGAGAGAAAGCCTGTGCCCTACAGTGGGACGTATATAGGCTGCTTATATTATGTACTTCTACGAAATGGGGCCCTAGATAGACAGATAACAGAATTAAGAGAATCGTTCCCTTTATACCAAGTAACTAAGTAACTTCTAAGGCCCGTATTACAGAAGCGTACTCAAGCGCCGATCTCAGTTTAAGACTAGATTTGTGTATGGTTTTCATTTTAGAACGTTACTTGAGTTGACACTTACCAATCACAACTCGACTGAGTAATAGCTTATTCGAGAACGATACTTGGGTTGCAATCTCTACTTAAGTCATGTTCAAATCTGTATTTACTCAAGTGTGGTCGGAACCACGCTTGAGAGTCGATTTTCCTTGTGAATTGTTTCGTAATTATTGTAAAATGAATATATTTGAAGATATTGATCCTTATGATGATATAGAGGGTTATTTTTAAAGTCACTGGATGCAGGCGGCACAAGACCGGGAAGCTTGGAAAACTATGAGGGGGAGGGGGGGGGGTCTATGTCCTGCAGTGGGCGTCAAATGGCTGATGATGATGATGATGATAAAATGCGTCGTAATCATCAAAAGCAGCCTATATACGTCCCACTGCAGGGCACAGGCCTTCTCTCAGAGAGAGTATGGGCTTAATCACCACGCGTGCCCACCGCGGATTGGCGATTTCAAGCGCTTAAAATGCGTAATTCCCCTAATTAGAGTTGCTGTCTGGCAACAACTTTTCATCATCATCAACCCACCTCTGCCCACTGCTGGTATAGGCCTTTTCTCCATTACGCCATCTTTCACGGTCTATTTCCATTCGCATCCATAGGCCCTTTGACGACTTGGTCACATCATCCGACGATCGACAACTTTTGTTCTATGAGTTTTTCTCAGGTTTTTATTTTTGATATCAGACTTTATATAATTTTATAATTAAAGTTGTTGTCCCTTGTCTACGCAGAGGTCTAGGTACAATTGATCAGTGTCGAACGTAATTGTTGCATGCGCTGTGCTTTCACAAGTGATGCGACACCAGCAGAGGATGAACAGCATAAGCATTCCTCTTCACTGTAGTGAAGTTCATTTTCCTCATTTTTTCACTCATATTGTTTCAAGACAGCGCGTCTTATAAACAAACTAAACAAATTAATTAGATAGACGTCGAAGAAATTTTATCGCTGACATTTGTTACGTTCCGTTCTTTAAACAAAACAAACACATAAGAGGCGTGCACGTTTTGCTTATTTATTTATTTTATTTTATTCAAATAACTAAAGAATGAAAATTTAAACATCTAATTGACGAATAAATAAAAAAATATTTTATTTTCTTCTGTATATTTCACATAAGTAAACTAATTCTTATCAATATTTTATTACATCATGTGTAGAACGAAATAAAAGTTTATACTTGATTTTTCTTGACATAGAAAACAAACATTGGTCATAGACAATCTGATTGCAGTTCAGAATCTCTACTTAAGCAGCGATTGGCTGAGGAACCATTAAGTACTATTTAAAAATAAAGGGTGTGCTTGAGCATCGATTCAGCGCTCAAGTTATGATTGGGCGATCCGAGATCAATCTGCGCTTGAGGATCGTTCTGTAATACGGGCCTAAGATCCACAATGAAGACGGATTGTGGAAAGTTTAATTTGTACAGTGTCGTTAGAAATGACGAGACTATTCTGATAACAATAGTCAATAAAGCTTCCTAACGATCATTAGTTTTATTCTCATGATTTTCTACTAGAGGCACTCTCGTATTGAAAATGCGTACACGTTTTGTGATGTTTTTAACAGTCTTCAAAAAAGGAGCCGTGTCCGTATATTTTTGTGTATGTTTAGCGACGATTCTTTACCACGTTGTACGATTTTATTAATATTTTTTTGTTAGAAACGTAGTTCTTTAATGGTGTTCTTTTTCTAAATGTAAAATTGACCAGAATTTTCGAAAGTGTTAAAACCTCTAACCGAAATTTTTCAGGAATTGCTCATTTTAGAAATAGAAGAAGTATTGCTAAATAACATAATAATAATAATAATAATAACTTCCATACAATACAATCACTTGACCCGGTCCCAAACTAGGATACCCTGTGCTATAATAAACCAGGCAAGGACGTCACAAACATGAAAATACATCTAGACTGAGGCCATTTACGAATGTGCGGCGGCCCCCAGTGGGAATCGAATCGACGACTTCTGCTTTGGTTGGTAGCTAAGCGCCTTAACGGCTAGACCAACGAGGCAGTCGCGTAAAACACCTTAAGCGACTTGCTTCCACTGTCAATTGATTTACGTTACCTCCCTATCATCGTTAATTGGACTAACAAGGGTGCGTGGATAGCCGAACCGAAGCAAATAGCACCTTACACATACCTACACCTATACCACCTTTATAACTGAATTTTAGACCCTTATTAATTGAGTTGATTTCCTGGCAAACATGTTCAAGGAAACTCAAATCTACGTGGACTAGAGAAAACAACCATATGAATGTGGTGCAGAGTGGAAGGAAATGAGAAAATTGAGTTTTTCGGAAGGTAAAGTTTTTGTAAGAGGTTGATATTGTAGAAGTATAATTTGTAGTCGGTGCCCAGTTTCATGACCAGCGCATATATTTTGGACACCGACTCAAAATTATACTTCAACAATACCTACATGTATACATACTTCTAATTATTTAAATTATTTCTAACTTTTTAATGGTGTTTCGAAGTCGGTTTTTATTTTTTATTTATTAAAATTTACATTTCATATAGGCCAAGTCACATAGTCTACAAAGTCGTACCAATGTCCGAAACGTGATTTAAATTTTCAATTTTTTTTTCTGAAAACGATAATATATTAAAATAAGTTAATTACACTTATTTTAATATCTTATCGTTTTAATAAATTAAGTTAATAAAATAAATTATAATAAAAGTAAGACTTTAATCATAAGAAAAAAAAAATAATATCCAACCTCTTACAAAAACTTTACATACCTTCCGAATTAAAAAAATCTTCCTAGACTACTTCACTCACGCCACGCCCCGTTTCTCAAACGCTAAAGCCGGGTTTTACTAGGTACTAAACGCTCGGACGGTATCCGTACAGTTTTAGTTGATTATGACGTGACGACGGTCGTCAGTGCGCTCGGACCGACTCGACTGCGTCGTCATAATCAACTAAAACTGTACGCACACGGTCCGAGCGTACTAAGACCGTCAAAACCCGGCTTAATAAAATAATCTGTTGAGGGGCTCCATAGAGTAGCACTGGCGCCACGAAGGAGAAAAATCATATCTATTTTAACTGACTTCAAAAAACGAGGAGGTTCTCAATTCATCGGAATCTTTTTTTTATGTTCCGCGATTACTCGAAGACGCCTGGACCGATTTGGAAAATTATTTTTTTTGTTTGAAAGGGTAGACTTCACAGGTGGTCCCATGTTCATCACGTGGATCTGATGATGAGCTCCTGGAGAAATCGAGGGAACTCTTGAAATTATAAAGGCGCCTTTGAAACGACTTGGGTGTATATTTTTACAGTGATTCGTGCATTTGCTCTCGGAAAACACAATCTGGTGGAGTCATAGTGACATTCACAAAAAATCGTGATTTATTTAAAATAAAAAACAAAAACCGACTTCAAAACACTACAGAACTACAAACACAGAAATAATAAGAAGAAATACCTATAAATTCGAAGTCGGTACGTACATGTTATACTTTTCCAAATTATACTTCTACAATACCTTTATGTACGTACCGAGTTCGAATTTAAAGGTCATATCCGTTTCAATTATTACTGTGTTTTAGTGCTGTAGTGTTTTGAAGTCGGTTTTATTTACAGTTCGTATTTGCAAAAAGTGTCAGTACAATCTCTCAATCATATAAATAGTCATTTTTGGCACCTATAGGCGTGAAACTAAGGCAAAAAACCCAGGACGAGACAGCATTAAAGCCAAAAACGGCCGTGTTACACATAAATGTTATCTAGTCCCAGGTCCGTGATCCTAGGTTCTCCGTCGTGGGCCCCTAAAAATCACTGTTGACATGATTGAGAGATTGTACTGACACTTTTCTGCAAAAACGTTCTTTAAAAAAGATACGTTTTTTCCCTTCGTGCCGCTAGTGTCACTCTATGGAGCCCCTTAATCTACTATTGGCAGTTGGCGGTTGTTTTTTTATGCCATTTGGCCAACTAAGTCCTAATCGCACTTGACCGGACTTTTTTCCTTTTAAAGGAAAAAGACGTATTTCCTATTGTCTAAAAACACTATGCGGTCACCCACCACACGCCAACCGCGCGCTAGGCTCCATCCGCAGACAATTGGCTCCTTCGCTGCGTCACACCTTTCTTTAATTCAGTTCAAATATATATGTGTAAAAAATTTCTGTAATTTTTTTTTTCAAAAATAGTCATTTACCCTTAGAAAAAATTGAGCTGGCCACTTAACAGTCGCCTGACTGTTAAACAAAAGCCGAGTCTACGCCAGTTAGTCCCACACTACAGAATGTCAGATCTATGTGTTGTCGTGTGTGTATCAAATGTGTAGTGATTAAAAGTATTAATTGAACTAATAGCCGTTGGTCGAACCCCACTTAGGCTGGGAGGGTGTGAACGAAATAAACTGAAAACCTAAGCCGGATTTTCACTAATATATACCTATATAGGTAGTGGTATAGAGTTGTGATAGCGGAGCAATAGAACTCCGACACATGCGGGAATACGTGGGTTCGAATCCCGATATGTACCAATGACTTTATTTTCTAAGTTACGTAGGTACATTTGTGAAGTTGTAGCAGCAAAACCACTCGCTAACGGTTAAGGAAAACATCGTGAGGAGCCCTGAGTGTCTGAGGTATTAACGTACCTCGGCACTTGAAATTGCCAATCAGCGGTGGACACGCGTGGTAATTAAGCCCATACTCTCTCTCTGAGAAAAGGCCTGTACCCTACAGTGGGACGTATATAGGCTGCTTTATTACACAAAAGATACCGAAAGTAAATAGATGCTTAACGAAATCCAACAAATCATTGACCTTCTTAAAAAGGGTAGAGCCTTTCCAAATTAAATAAATCCACAAGCAAATGCTTACCAAATACTAATGGATTTTATTAGTAAATTCAATTTGATGACGATTTACTAATTCTGGTGTGGATTTAGACTTTTTTTGTTAGTAGTAAAAGCCTTCTAAAAAATACCTAGCTCGCACATCCAAGAAATTGTGCCTAACGCAAATTATATCTACAGCCAACTTAGCCAAAGCACTCACCGATTCTCCAATAAACTAACGGCAAGACCTAGCGAGCTATAAAACTCGGAGCTGCGAAATAAAAAGTCGTATAAGTGCTATATAAAAGACGGATCAGCCGCCGGGATTGCCAATATCTGCCGATGTTAAAGTAAGACGCAGAAATCCGCTATAAATCGAGACTACCTACACCTAGCTCACTTGCCAAAAAGTAGGCGGATAAATGCGGACCAACACCCGACTGCTGGGCATTGACCACCTACTAAGCAGGGGGGACCAACCTACCTGGAATGAGTTTAATGTTGAATTTGGGTCCCGCCTGCTTAGTACATAATGCTCAACAGTCGGGTTATGTTTTATTTCAGATTTTTTATTTTTGTCTTTTTTTATTATTGTATTTATGCTGATTTCATATTATTATGGCCGATGTCACTCGCGTAAACACGACAGATGGCTTGAGACCTTATTTGTCGAAATCTGGCCATTGGTTAAGGAGTTGTGAGGGAACATAAAATCGGACTTACATACCTACATACGAGCCAAACACATTACCCTCCATTTCCGCCGCAGTCGGGTAAATAAGTATACATACATACATAAACTCATGCCTGTATCCCAGAGGGGTATGCAGAGACCAGGGACTGCCACTTGCCACGATCCTGCCTGACGGATCACTTTCGCTTCCTCAACATTCATTAGTCGTTGCATGCACGCACGCTTTTATCTTTGCTTACTTCGACCACGCACGCCGGTTTCGGGTACTTTTTATTTGGTTACTTCGACCAAATAGGGGATGTATTAGCAATTGCGAAACACGACTAAAACGTGACTAAAGAAATCACGCACCGGATCGAAGTCTTCGTCAACCGATGCCTCGGAGATTCCCGGTATTTTTCTAGCCCGAGAAAATATGTAACGAGGAACTGTTTAAGTTCTGCCGCGAAAAGAGGTCATCAAATCAAGCGCCGCAAGTGGACATGGATACGTCAAACCTTCAGAAGGGCGCCCAGTCACAATCGTAGACAAGCTCTAGAGTGGACTCCGGCAGCGGAGATGAACACGGCCGGCCTAACGTGGCCTGAGTTGAAGAGCGCAGCCCAAGACAGAACGAGATGGCATTGTGGAGCATGTCTCTGCCCCACTCAGAGGACATAGGACCTTAACCCCCGGTTTCTCATACGCTAACAGTATGTTAACAGCGGCCAATTAGCGAAAGTGCATTTAAAAACTCGATTTTAGTGCAATAAAGAATTGTTCATTTCACGTTCATCATGCGTCACATTTGATGGGCCACAAAACATACAATAATGTTCTGTGCGAATAACTTTGTCTTAGAAAACAGTCATTCGTACATTGCGTTCTCTTGGGCAAATGCCCAATACCAATATTTGTAATACCAGGAAAATAGTAGGAAAACATCGTGGGTGTCTGAGGTCCACGCGCTTGAAATCATTAATGAATTAAATTAAAATTGAAAGCGTTTGTTACTATCTATTAATTACCTATACAAACTTTTTGACTAAAAACATACATACATACATACATAAACTCACGCCTGTATCCCAGAGGGGTAGGCAGAGACCAGGGTCTGCCACTTGCCACGATCTGGACAGATCACTTTCGCTTCCTCAACATTCATTAGTCGTTGCAAGCACGCACGCCGGTTTCGCAAGCCTTTTTTTCTTGCCCTTTGCTAATAAATCCCCTATTTGGTCGCATCCCTTACCGGCCCTTCCACCCACATTCACTCGGTATATTTGTTTCTTCAATCTTTCTTCCTTCATCCTCTCCACATGTCCGAACCAACGCAATATTCCTTTCTCAATTCTAGTCACTACATCCTCTTTCAGTCCACAACGTTCTCTAATCAAACTATTGCGTATTCTGTCATTCAAAGTAACAGCAGACATACTTCTCAAGGACCTCAAAAAAAAACTAATAAATACTAAATAAAAAATATTATTATTATTAAAATACACCCTTAAAAGGAGCCTGCGTCTTTGAGATGAAAAAATATCGAAGCCGATAAAATGGCAATGAGCGACAAAACTCAGCGAAAGCTGCACGTACACATAGTGAACGAACACTTGTGATTGGTAACATGGTAAAAAAGTAAAAACGATGTAAATGAATAAAATTAGCAACATAAACTTAATCGTGTCCGACTGCCACGAATAAAGTCGTATAACATTCTAGAAATTCTCCGGTTTTCCTTTCATTCCACTATAGCGTGATTGTTTGACAAAACGCTTTCAGTTGTTTCGGTTACGAAAACCGATTTGTTTTCACCCTTTTCTAGGCTAGGCTAACCCCCAGTTTCTCGTACACTAAAACGCTGTTAATCTACTGTAATCAACAGCAGTCAATAGACCAAAAAGAATACATATTCTTTTTATTGCACTAACCCGTGCTGAGGACAATTTTAGCCTCTAAATAGGTTTTCAAAGCGAATACGAGAAAAAAAAACACTGACAGCTATTAACAGTAGATTAACAGCTTGTTAGTGTACGAGAAACCGGGGATACGAAGTACTTGGTCGTTTCTTTTGTTTAGACTGTAAAAAAAGTAAAAGCGGTTCTCATTCAAGAATTGTTTGGAGACTTTTCAGTTTTCGATTTTTTTTTGCACTATCGTAAGTGTCAAATTTGGTGTCTTTATAGAGCCGTCTATAGCATCGTCATCACCAGCGATTTGACGCCGACTGCAGGACATAGGCCTCCCTCATGGTTTTCCAAGCTTCCCGGTCTTGTGCCGCCCAGTATCCAGCGACTCCTCGCCACCGTAACCAGGTCGTCAGACCATCTGGTGGGGGGCCTGCCCACGCTGCGTCCGGTCCGCCGTCGCCAGGTCAGAACTTTTACGCCCCAACGGCTATCAGTTTATTTAATTTTATTTGGTGTACAAAACGGATCACAACCATAACACCTAAGTTGTGGTCTGAAGCATGCACACACAACATCGCCACATGTAATTTTGAGTATCTTAATAAAGTATAACATTGTAGGGATAAGCATTTTTGATAAAACCATACAGTTCGCCGAGCTATGTGCCCCGCCCACTGCCACTTCAACTGAGCAATTCTTCTAGCTATATTAGTAACTCGGGTCCTTCTGCAGATCTCCTCATTCCTGATTCGATCACGCAATGAAACTCTTAGCATAGCTCTCCTCATTGCTCGTTGGGCGACCTTGAGCCTTCTTATGAGGCCCATAGTCAGCGACTAGGTCTCACATCCATAAGTCATCACTGGCAACACAAATTGGTTATACACCTTTGTCTTGCAACACTGAGATGTTTTGGACGCGAAAATGTGTTTTAGTTTCCCGAACGCTGCCCATCCGCGTTGGAATCGCCGAGTGACCTCTTTCTCGAAGTTGGATTTACCTAACTGAACTGTTTGTCCCAGGTATACATAGTGGTCGACAACTTCGAGGTCAGAGCTGACAACGTTGATAGGAGTGGGTGCTACATGGGAGTCGACATTATCTTAGGCTTGCCCGTGTTCATTTTAAGACCCACTCTGTTAGAAGCTCTGTTCAGGTAATTGAGCATTGGACTGAAATCTTCCAGGACCTCAGCCATAATCACTACAGCATAATGTCTTATATTAAAAACCGAACAAGAGTGATTTGAATTTTCGCTAAAAGTCTCGAACTAAATGAAAGAAAACACACTTTTTCTACATAAATTAAAATATAAAATTTTTGATAATACGGAACCCTGGAGAACGGAGTCCAACAGACACTTGGTCGGTTTTTATTAGCAACCCTCGCGAACCAACAAGCGGGCAAAGCTAGTATATTTACGTTATAATTTAGCTTATTTTCTCTTCGAAAGTAGATATGCCAAAGGCATATTGAAGGTCACGCGTAACATTGATATTATTACCCAATCAAACATAGCTAAATGCGAAACCTTGTAACTGTTACAATGAGATTTTCTCGTCTATTCAGACGTCTTTCATCGAGATTTAATTTCAGAAATGGCTTAGAAGTTTCTTTTATATCTGCTACGAGCGTGGGTGTTTCAGTTGAAGTCTTCTTTTATTATTGCTATTTAAAAATACCGAAAGAGATCGTGGCAAGTGGCAGTCCCTGGTCTCTGCCTACTCCTCCTATAGGCGTGAGTTTATGTAAAGTAATTTATGCTTCTATATCTGAACTCTATAGTAATATACTAGACGAAAAGTAATGACCCAAAGTAATTATCCGATTAAAAAAAATCGGTTATATTTACAAAGGCCTTCAGAGTGGACAGAGGCTACATGCTAATCCGTTAACCATGCGAACGTATTAACGGGAACTGCTAGTAATCAAATAAAATGTTTAACAACATACCCGCTTGCATGGCAACGGTTGCTTCTTAACCATTCCGCTATCGTAAAGGCGATATTACACAGTTCAATCACACTGAAGCAAAGGCATTGAACATTGGACAGTGAACGTCGTTAGCTATTTACACGGTTCAATCACATTGAAGCAATGCCATTGAAAAGCATTGAACATTGAAATATGCGCCCGATCGTTCAATCTCCGTGCTTACACTTTTCAATCGCATTGAATGAGTGTCTGCGTCAATCGGATTGAAAGCTTTCAATGAAATTGTGCAATGGCATTGCAATGTATTTAGACGTTTCAATGCTATTGAAACAAATTAAGTTGAAAGCAATATTGAACCGATATTGAACCGTGTAATACCGCTTGACGTTTCAATGCGATTGGAGCAATGAAATTGAAAGCAATATTGCACCGAAATTGAACCATGTAATATCGCCTTTACATATTTGCGGTCGCGTTGATTGTTATTTGTCATTTGCCATTTAAACTTAGTTAAGTCCACGCTTGGGCACAAACTAAGAAAGAACTAGAAGGCCTTACGTAACTAACGTGTTAACTAATTTGAAAAACATGTTAAGCACACTCTGTGCAAAAAAAGGTTACTATAACATGAAGGCTTATTTAGAAGACAAAGATGTCTGGTATTTAATAAAAAGGGTATTTAGAGGACGATTGTGTTTAGTGTTCAACACATTCATGAGAATAATGTTGAAGTTGAAAACTCTTTAATTAAGTTAAAACTTTTTTAAAAACAATAAATGTGGTGGAGTTTCTTTGTGAGCTTCTTCTCCACATAATATATTAATTGTAAACTTTGACGTACATTAAGAAAACATTTTGTTTCTAAAACAATGAAAAAAATTTGAAATTAATTTAATTGAACTAGACAATAATATCCATCACATTGTAAAGGCCCGTTTCATAAGCTCATGGTAAAAGTATCCGTCTGCAAATTATGCGTAGGTAGACAGTATAGTTTGTGCCAGTACAATTACATTACATAAACTCACACCTGTATCTCGGAGGGGTATTCAGAGACCAGGGTTTGCCATTTGCCACGATCCCGACAAACCTCTTTCGCTTCGTCAACATTCATTAGTCGCTGCATGCACGCACACCGGTTTCGGGTACTTTTTATCTTGCCCATCGCTTATACATTTCGTATTTGGTCGAAGTATAACCACCGGACGTACGAATTGAGAATTCCTAGATAAAGATCTTAAGAAGGAGTTAAAGTTAGATTATGGCAGGATTTCCTCTTATAAACCGACTTGAACTCCGTCTTAATACTGTTCTAGTGGAATCGACATTTTTCAAGACTGAAAAAAAAAAAAGATTTATGAAACATAAGCAAAAAGTTGTTGTTATCTATCGATATATCGAATATTTAGAAGATAACAAAATGTATTAAGCTAACTCATTTATACTCCATACCACGAAACAAGCTCCCAAAGAAAATCGTCCATGTGCGTCCATGGGTTAATGCGCGTGAACTTCAATGCATGTAAACCTACCCTATGAAGCGGACCGTCTATTTGCTTATTGTTTCGGTTATCTCTAGCCGCGCGCCATTGACCAATGAGATGCGGGTATTTTGTTCTCTGGGAGTTCGACTCGTGGGACGGAGTACACTATTTAAGTTTTTTTTTATTCTGTTACTTACTCCTCTTTTATAAAATAAAATAAAAAGAAAATTATTGTTCCTTCTGTATTATATTGTCTCCAGCATACTCAGGTAAGCGGAAACTTAACAGACTCTTCCATTATGATAAAATTGCCCGATAATACTGTGAAATTACTGTCCGTGACGTCACCATTACAGTTTCTATACTCCGTTTCTCGCTGCTTTAGGTTTGCTATGTAGCGATATGAAAAAATATAAATTACTTATAAAAACTAAAAAAAAATGGACTTTCTAGAAGACCAAACACAGCGTTCTAATATATCTTGAGGAATTTTGTTGTAGAACCTTATACGGTGCCCCATAAAGGATGTGTTAACTTTTGCAAGTCTAAATCGTGGAAATGACAATTTATGTTTATTTCTATTATTAACATTATGGTGGCCACCAACATTTTCGAAGTCTTTGATATTTTTTCTAACGTACATAATATTTTCATAAATGTATTGATGTATTTAAGTTTCTTTTTCTTTGTTTGTGCCGTAAATGGTAACCACTGCAAAACCAGCGTCGTGGTCGCTACCGGCCACGGCATGATGCTGAGTGGAGACCAATTTGGTGCCAAATCTAACCCAACTGTGTTCTGAATTTGTATTGTTATAGATATTAAGATCTGAGTATCAAATAAATAATTTACTTACTTACTTACTTCTGCTAATTGAGTATGTAACCATTACAGTTTCCCGCCTGCCTATTAAGTAATTGCCTATCGAGTATTGGGTTATCGATTTTGCTGATTGGCAACAACTTTTGTTCTATGAGTTTATTAGAATATAAATTTATGTGTGTGTCGGATGCTCGCATTTTATACATTACATTTAATTTTAAACGCGCTTTACTTGCTCTACCAATATCGCAGCCTTACGTTGTTAATAATTTTCATTCATAGAAGAACGTCTATTCTATTGAACACGAATGATTTTAACAAATCAGATCAAATCGGAAAAACCGCGAAAACTCAATAAATTAAACAAAAAAAAAGGTAAATAGAACAATTAAAAATTCAAAAGTCGTAGAACACAGTGTTGTTGTAAATGACAAACTCTAACTGACATGTTTCCAAATGGTGAGATAACAACTGAGTTATTCTACTAACTAGAGGTCATCATCAGCAATTGACTGCAAAAGTGGTCTGAATAAGCATGGCGGAAGGACCCTCCTGATAAGCGCCTTCTAAGAGACGGAGGCAACACCTGAGCTGAGTTTATTTTCAGCCCATATACGAGTAATTAAGTTACGCCCAAGCTGAGTCAGAGAAGATTGTTTAATAACGTTATTTGAACTGTGACTCATTTCTTATCTAAAAAGGTTCATCTTTAGAAATTAAAAAGAAGACCACTTAAATGACTCATAGTACAGCAATGCATTTCCACTTAAGACATTAACACAAACCGTTTGTTTATTTAATGTGCATTTTTTCCTACTATGTTATAATAAACTCCACACAACAATTACTTATCCTGGTCCCAAACTAGGATACCCTGTTCTATGGTAACCAGGCTAGGACATCACAAACATGGATACACTCAGGCACAGCCAATTTGTACAAATGTACGGCGGCCCCGAGTGGGCATCGAACCCACGACCTCCGGCATGGTAATCAGACATGATACCGCTAGACCCATGAGGCAGTCGAGTAAAGTCCATAATAGGTTAGGGTATATTTAAACGCAGAAGAACTCGAGTTACTGATATAGCTCGAAGGATTATTGCTCACTTGAAGTGGCAGTGGGCGGGGCACATAGCTGATGTGCCCGCCGGAGAACTGATGGCCGTTGGGGCGAAAAAGTTCTGACCTGGCGACCGCGGACCGGACGACGAGCGTGGGAAGGTCCCCCACCAGATGGTTACGGTTACGGGGAGTCGCTGAATGCGTTCGGCACAAGACCGGGAAGCTTGGAAAACCATGAGGGTGGCTTATGTCCTGCAGTGGGCGTCAAATGTCTGATGATGATGATATTTAAATGCACTTTAACTAGATGTTTCCATCCAGGTTTTCCTATCTCAGCCCAAGTGTTTGGCCTCTAACGTCACTGATCGGCGCCAAGTCTCCAACGATAACTTATGATCTTATAAGTGGTTTGCTCTATAATTTTACTAATAGTACCTGTAAACAAATCGTCTTTAATTTTGCTGTTTAACCTTTATTTTTCTTTTCACTTTAAAATGAAAAACCCCACGGATCCTCCGGATCTCACAATATCACTGAGTGAACATCTTCTGAACGACCGTCCACACGGTTTTAAGCCATAAAACACATTTCAGGCTATTGCAGTTCTCCTCTGCCTACCGACTTCCGACCTCTAGGTTTTTCTCAGTGCGGTAAAATACGTACATTTTCTTTCGAAGCATGTTATCTTTACACGTATAATTCAGTCACAACCGTCACGTACGCAAATAAACCCGTCGGAAATGTAGATATTTATATTCAGACGTTGTTCCTAGTCGACACATAAGGGGCATCGTCCATTATGACTCAATAGTTACATTATTGTGTAGCCTGACAATGGTCTCTGATATGAGACCTACGTACATATTTCAGTGTAGCGTTTATTTTAGCATTGACACTTGTAAGCATTATATTCTTTTTGTTGCACTAACCCATGCTGAGGACAAATTTAAGTGATTGACAATTGCAAATCACTTCGGCCAGATGTCGCTGCCTGTACGTAATACAGAGAAGTTTGTAAAGAGGCTCGAAATTTCATCGATGCTTGCACTTGCCCATTTGCTCAGTTGGGAGAGCGCTGCCACGGTGAGCCAGAGGTCGCGGGTTCAAGTCCCGGCATGGGTGGAATTTTTAGCCTCTAAATAGGTTTTTAAAACTTGTAAGAATTAAATTTTTTATATGGCACAACGGTTCACCTATAAAATGTGCCGAAGTTTTGGTTCATCCGATTCTGTCTAGGTTATTATTTAGTAACGCTCACAGACAACATACCGTGCTCGCAGATTCTATTTTTTTTTTTTGTATTTTTTAATTTTATGTGATTTTTTTTCTATAAATAAAATTGTAAGTACGTTAAGCCCAGTTTATATTTCTAAAAAGCGAGTGCTTTAAATCAGTAGAGCCTTGAATTTA
The DNA here is from genome assembly GCA_947308005.1 of Yponomeuta malinellus. Classification (NCBI taxonomy): domain Eukaryota; kingdom Metazoa; phylum Arthropoda; class Insecta; order Lepidoptera; family Yponomeutidae; genus Yponomeuta; species Yponomeuta malinellus. The sequence continues at coordinate 3,397,644 of OX371004.1, read as the reverse complement.
ATCTGATGACTGAGACGACAGGCAAACCACTCTTCTAACGCATTCTCCTAATGAACTCACACATAGGTAGGTACGTAACTGTCTTGTTTCTTTTTAAAGAATATTCTTATCTTATCTTATCTTGTCTTTGTGAATCCGCCATAAGAGTCAGTTGTGATATATTTAAGTTCACCCTGAATGGATCACTGTGCCCCTAACTAAATTAAATTTAGTTTGGGGCTCAGAGTTACTTTATATGTTGTTAATTTTTGTTCAGCTCAATAAACATTTTTCATTTACATTTCATTTCATTAGTAGGCAGTCCACAGGTAATCCAAATAGGTTTAGGACGATAGCCGTAATTGCACGACAACGTTGGATAGTATTCATACAACGTTTACATGACAATCGCACACTAAACGTAGTAAAGAACCAGTACGATGATGTCGTGTCGTTACGGTATCGTCAAATGTGAGACCGGCCTTACTTGACCGATCCTCTAAGTTAGAATATACGGGTAACCGAGTAAGATGACGATCATCCTAAGCGCATGACAGGTGCGAAAGGTCGATGTGGACTTTGAGCAAAAAAATTTCTTTTTTTCGTGGTTTGTAATGATAATGTACATACATTTGCGCTGTTGATGGATGGAAGAATCCAGAGAGGGTTCGGGAAGGTGACAATAATGTTTGCACACCAGATTATAACTTCCACACAACACACGCTGCCTTTTGTGGCAATGTAGATACACCACAGGCTACATCTATGGTCCTGTTTTATTTATTCGTTTTGTCTGTTGTGTATTTAGTTTTCTTTCTGTTGTTGTGCATATTATGTTACTTATGTGCTTATTTTGTTTCTGTGATGTATCTTGTTGGTATAATAAATGTCTTTCTTCTTCTTCTTCAATCTCTTGTCCTGGTCCCAAATCAAGATACCCGGTGCCATGGTAATAAGGAGAGGACATCACAAACATAGAGATACGCCCAGACTGAGGTCATTTGTACAAATCAAACACGGCAGCCTCCAGTGTGAATTGAACTCAGGACCTTGGTTTTGGCAATCAACCGTGTTAACCGCTGCACCAACGAGGCAGTAAAAATTTTGATGGATTATTGCATTTTGAAAAGAACGACTCATAAACAACTTCACAATTTCGATTGTTCACATCGGAACGGCAGTGTCGAGTCGAGATTACACAGATTAGTACAGTCAGGGCCAGTTTCTAAATTGATAATTTCGCTAAGTAAATAGTTGACTGTAGTGCTGTCTCTTCGAATTTCTCAGAGAAGAGCGTGACAGAACGTTACTTAAGTATCTGCTTAGTGAAATTTTCAATTCAGAAACCGGCCCTCAGAGACACAAGGAAATAACTTTTGTGCTTGATATCACTACCTATAACCGTCGACGCACTTATACCTGATTGGACCAACATAACCTTTCATAACCCTCCCAACGGTTGTATAAAAGTAAACAGAGCGGAGATAGGTGTTTCCTCAAGGTCTGAAAATCTCAATATTAAATAGCGAATACCGGCTTAAGGATCTGAAGCACAAATCCACAGCAATAAAACTAGGATTCATATATTGTATCTTGTATCGATGTCATTACCAGATTACAAGCGTTTATAGTTCAAGTGTTTAATCCCTCATTTACATCTAATTAATGAACTTGTTTGTCTATTTCCCTTTTCCGGGTATCCTTTAAATCCTTGCAGACTCTACGAGTACCAGGGCAGCAAAGAACGAAACGAGTTGCCCGATAAAGTGACTTACTCGAATCAGCTCGTGAACTTAGCCTTACACTTTAACGAAATGGTAATAAATGCCGCTTTTCGTCGGCACTAGTGGAGTGGTTATACTGGTCTTCGGCAGTACTGGACACGCACGACCGTGCAGTTCTGTATAAGGCCAAATAAAACGCGTGACGTAATTAAATGTTACGCGCGTGTGCGTGCCGCGACCAGTTTCCGCGACTGTGTTGGTGTTGCGAACTCGCGAATGCCGCCTTCGCGTTTCTGAGCTCCTGGTACCTCGAGCCAGCAAAATTGAGAGCCTTAAAGTAAATAAACATCGTTATTTAAAGTTCTTTTGTGCCTTTTTTCATGCAAAATTCAGCTCCTGTGTTTCCGTAGAAATGTAGAGACAATAGGGCGACAGAAAGTTGTCTGTCAGAGTAGGTAGACACCAGGGTTTGCCACTTGCCACGATATCCTGCCAATCCTGTATTTTAACATAGGCTCGCATGACGTTGATGTCACCAGAACTTTGACATATGAGTCGTTGCCACAATGCTTTTTAGAGGACATCATAGATACTACTTTCCGTGACCATTTGAATGATTTATTAACCAAAAGGATCTTATTATACAGTCAAATTAGTTGAAAAGTCACCCGTAACACAAAGGAGTAAGGAGCATTCATATAAAAGCTGATGTGATTTCGGTAAACCCACTGCTAACATCTTTAATTTATTTCTCAGTAATCTACAATGAAAACCAAAATGTTTCTGGCCTGGTTTTATAAGTGTAGCTCGACAATAAAGAGTTCCATCATCACTTGATGGACTATGTTGTAAAAGCGAAGAAGCTAAAGTTATTGCCTTACAGACATAAAAATCCACGAATGAAAATATACCTACAGGGTGTAAAAAATATCGGATGTATCTTTCGGATGCATCCCATTTATTTTTAACATAGCATATAATATATACGTCCCACTGCAGGGCACCATTAATCAATTAATTACCAGGCGTGCCACCGCGGATTGGCAATTTTAAGCGCCGAGGTATGTGAACAGCTCAGACGCTCAGGTTTCCTCACGATGTTGTCCATCAGCGTTAGCGAGTGTTCCCTAATACGTCCTAAAATAGGCCGCGATATCACGAGGAATATATCAGCTATTCCTTACTAAAGTTAATTACCATCTGCGGCATTAAAATGTATGGAACTGTTGATGTTTTTTCGTGATTTCGAAGTTTTTCTCATCGTAAAAGTTATACGTATTGACCAGTAAAACCCCTCCTATATTCGGACGTATTTGCGAGATAATAACTGCCACACAAAATGACTTGTCCTGGTACCAAACTAGGATAACCCTGTGCTATGGTAACCAGGCAAGGACATCACAAACATGGAAATACCCCCAGTATGAGGCCATTTGTACAAGTGTACGACGGTCCCCAGTGGGAATCGAACCCACGAGCTCCGGCATGGTAATCAGACTTAATACCGCTACACTAACGAGGCAGTCAACAACAGTCGAGAAGACTTTGTTAAATTCTGTGTACCTATTTATTGATTTGGCACAGAATCTTCGTGGCGTTTGGTAACTTTTGAAAGTAAAGTGTATAAGCAAAGGGCACGGCTAAAGAATGAAACGTGTTGCTAAAAGAACCGTTAAAACCTTAGATAATTCCTTATAGAGCCTACATGAATAAAGGGTGGTCATTTGATTTGGGGCAGTAAGGCATATTTCACTACATGAATAAAGGGTGGTCATTTAATTTGGGGCAGTAAGGTATGTTTCACTTTATGAATAAAGGCTGGTCATTTGATTTGGGAAAGTAAGGGATATTTCACTACCTGAATAAGGGGTGGCATTTGATTTGGGGCAGTAAAGCATATTTCACTCCTCATATCCCTTAGAACGATCTCTTCCAGACAACCTTTGGATGAAGTGCATTGCAGGAAGAATATAGTTGGTAGGTGGATGTACAGATTTATTATGTACTAGCTGTTGCCCGCGACTTCGTTCGCGTGGTAATTTTGATGTGTATTTTTCCGGGATAAACAATAGCCTATGTCCTAATCAAAACTATAATCTATGTCTGTGCAAAATTTAATCCGGATCCGTTCAGCCGTTTTTGCGTGAAAGAGTAACAAACATCCATCCAATACATACAAACTTTCGCGTTTATAATATTAAGTAAGGATTTGTCTATGTGACTAAATCCGAATAATTGTAAGTCACACCCCGAGTGCCCCACCAATGAGATCCGAAATAAGTCCATGCGAAGTTAAAATCATTTGTCGGACATTATACCTAAATTCGAACGTGAGTTCATTCGTGAGTCCTGAGGCAAGCAGCAAGAACGTGGGGCGGGGGCGCGGATAAGACGCGTTGTCTTTCCAAAATTACTTTCATACAAAATGAATTGAAGGGACGCGGACGGGACAAAACCCACACAGAAGAGACGAGGCGAGGGCGAGGGCGCGAACTCTATACATCGCGTCGCGTCTTTTTCGCGCCCTCGCCCCACGTCCCTTCTGTGTGCCCAGGGCCTTAGGCACAGCAGGAAAACGAGTATTTACCCATTAACTTGTGTTTATTTATACACAAATTCTGTTGACAAATTGAATTATTCCACCGTTTGCGAACTAGTAATCAACCTGCACTTACAATGTCCGTCGTAATGGCCTGAAATTAATGCCGATGTATCTTTAGCCGCTTGACGTCAGTTGACGCTTGAGTACACTCCGTTGCGTGGAAAATGGCGAGGTGCAAACACCAGAAGATACAAAAACACCAGACAAGTGCGGGTAGGACTCGCCACTCTGAGAAAAAGTTGCAATGGAGAAGTTTGTACTCCCGAGTATAAAAAAAAGTTTTATACTTCACCTGCTTGGAAAGTACCTTGATACTTTATCAAATTTACGGTAGAAAGTACGTCATTGCATATCGAACAAATATGCGGGGAGAAAACGCATCTGAGCGGGAGAGAAAAGTGTATGAAAATCCATTTCTTACGTGGTTTTTCTTTTTTAATTTTGGGTAAGACTATGCGCCGGTAACCTAAATATCAAAAGCCAAAAAGTTTTTACAGTGAGTTTTTATCTCCAAGTTCGCAAAATGACACTGGCCACTAGCTGTGTGTTGGATGGTGTCGGGCTGGCAGTGCGACCCTGCGGCGGCAGGATAAACAATTTGAAAAAAGAACATGTGAAAATTGCAGACGCCATTGGCGCCATTTCCAATTTGTGTGTTGTTTGAGGATTCAGTTTTCGTAGAAAGTAAAGCAGGTGTAGTATAAAGCACTATGTATCACTCGAGAGAAACTGCGATTCCCGATCTCGGGTGTTTTAAAGCCCTCGCCTACGGCTCGGGCTTTAAACGACACCCTCGACGGTAATCGGTCACTTTCTCCTCTCGGTGAACAATGTACTATTACTTTACCCTCACTCAACTCTACTGCCAATATACATTTGAAAGTGAAAGAAAGTATTAGTGTAATGCAAAAAAATAAAATAAAGCACAATAACATGAAAATTCTTAAGAAACAAACAAATGCTCCAGTGGCGGCGCTGGTTTATAAAATCAATCGTTATTTCACGATTTTTTAAAATTAATGGTTTTAATGCCAGTGTAACTAGACGATTTTTGCCAAATGCTCACTAAAACTATACAGCTACATAACACAATTGTTTCGTAGAATCCGCCCCTTGACGGGAAGGATAAAGGACATATTTATACATACATATATACATGTATAAACTCACGCCTGTATCCCGGAGGGGTAGGCAGAGACCAGGGTCTGTCACTTAAAAAAAAAAACCACCAACTAACTACTGCAACTACCTACATTAATTTATATTATCTTAATTGTAAGAATACTCTAAGCTTCTATTATTTAACTTAGGTATTATACTATTTTTAACTTACACATGTCTAAGCTACATACCTACTCTATTGGACGTTGAAGAGCACTGTTGCCTGAGATACAGGTCTAGAACTAGTTCAGGCACAGAAGAGAATGGTTTATATGCAGCTTTGCCTAAAATATGTAAGGGGCCGTTCAAGTATTACGTAAGCAGATTTATAACAATTATTTACCCCCTCTAACTATTGCTGACATAAGCCTGACCCCCCACCCCCCATGTCATAAAAAATAAGCAAAGCTAAGACCCCCCGCCCTCTGTAGTGCTTACGTAATACTTGAATGGCCCCTAAGTAATACCTCCTAAAAATATAAACAAATTACTATTTGTAATTTTTTAAAGAAGTAAAGATTATTATTATTACTTCATCAACATATTTTAGTCGTTGTATGCATGCACGCCGGTTTCGGGTACTTTATACACCCTGTATGGACTCGGAAGCGAGAGACCCAGGTCCGATTCCCAGTGCGGGCATGTACCTATGACTTGGTTTTCTAAGTTATGTACAATTGTGAAGTTATAGCAATACCACTCGCTAACACATACCTCAGCGCTTGAAATCGCCAATCCGCGGTGGGCACACGTGGTGATTAAGCCCATACTCTTTCTCTGAGAGAATGCCTGTGCCCTACGGTGGGACGTATATAGGCTGCTTATGAAGTGTACCATCACCGAATGCAGAAAAAATAATGATAATACTATTTATTCATTTATTACTTCTGAGTTAAATTGGTACAGAGTAGGTCTAAATAGTTCATTTAGTATAACATTTTAACATTTTTTCCGGTATACAATAAAGAATATTCCTATCTTCTTATCTTATGTACTTATTTTGTTACCAGGCCTTCTGTGGCTTAAACAAAATGATCGTGTGTGAGAATTGTGAAAACGTTGTGGAGAAACCTTAGAAGTAGAGATATTATCACCTCACCGCTTATGAACACGCGCCCAGCCGCGGTGGGCTTTTTTGTTCTAAGTAAAGAACATAGGATTAATTTTGAATTTTATTTAAATTACTTACATTAATATCAATATAAAGTCGACATGTATGTGGGCGGAGCGGTCGGTAAGAGTATGTATTATTTTCGTGAAAAGTATCCATATTATTCCCATTGGTGCTCGCAGCGACTAATGAATTTCGATGAAGCAAGAGATGCGCACCATTGCGCAATGTCGGGCATGTATTTACTTTTTATTTATTTACTTTGGTGTGTATCCTCCTATCTCTCCTCTCCTCTCCTCTCTTCTCCTTCACTTATATTTACTTATTAAATTTAGTTTATTATGGTGTTCCTCTATATTTCACACATATTGATTTAAAACTAATAATATTAAGTATTTTATGACGATGTTTTATTTATTTTTTACTTTATTGTATGTATGTTATTGAATTTGACTTAATTCTTTAACTGCACCACGGCACGCACTCCGTAGTACAATTATGGGTTACCGTAGGCACTTCCTCAGCACAACGCTGAGTCAGCTGCCTTTTGTGGCAACTTAGATACACCACAGGCTACATCTGGTCTTGTTTTATTTATTCGTTTTGTCTGTTGTGTATTTAGTTTTCTTTCTGTTGTTGTGCATATTATGTTACTTATGTGCTTATTTTGTTTCTGTGATGTATCTTGTTGGTATAATAAATGTATTTCTTCTTCTCTTCTTCTTCTTCTTCAGATGTTACTCAGGATTGTCTATTCCTCCAGAATACAAGCGTGAGTTTATGTACGCAAGTTGTGTTAAACACTGTGAGTCTGAAAAATCAATTTCGACAGAGACGTAGTCTGCAACACATAGAGCGCGTAAAGCGCGAACTTAATAAAATTATGCATAACATAACATAAACTCACGCCTGTATCCGAGAGCGGCAGGCAGAGACCAGGGATTGCCACTTGGCACGATCCTGACAGATCACTTTCGCTTCATCAACATTCATTAGTCGTTGCATGTACGCAGGTTTCGGGTACTTTTTATCTTGCCCTTTGCTCCTCTCCTCTATTTGGTCGAAGTATGTCCGTCCGGAATTTCCTTTACCGGCACTTCCACCCACATTCGCTCGATATCAATCTCGAATCTCATCAATCTTTCTTCCTTCGTCCTCTCCAAAATTAACCGGTGTGAAGTTAGCTGACAAACTTAGCTGACAAACATAGCTGACACTATTACACGACCAAATAAAATGGTCGTTTTTAAAAAAGGCTTTCATAAGCCAGTAGGTACGATAAAATACCTATGGCAATAATAAATTTATAATGGTATTAAACGGTCAAGACCGAAGACCAAATGTTATATTTAGAATTAAGAAATACTGTCCCATCAAAAAATATTCTGAGATAAGCTCCTCACAACTAAGCTATTTTGGGGAACATTCTGACCGTAAGTAATTGTGACAATAAAAGATGTTAAAACATATCTTAATTATGGCTCAATACCGTGGCATAGCAGTGAAAACGTGAAGAAATAAAAAATATTCGCAAAATTTTCAGTACGCGTTTATGTTTCTTATTGGGATACTAAAAAAATTAGAATTTTTAGAAGGCTGGATCTTAGTTATTACGGTTCCTTAGATACTAAGGAAACTGTTAAGGTATAAATAGAAGCATCAAACCCTTCAGTTTTTGTGATAAAGCGGAGCTGACAAATAATTTGTGAGAAAAATCTCTCCAGAGTTTCTTTCTGGGCGTCGTATTGCAGCAAAACGAATTTCTAACACTTTAGCAATGCAAAATTATGATTGCATAGACTCTAAAGTATTTTAAATAAATCAATTTATACCTTCAGACCATTCAGTTTTTCTGAAATCGGGCGATAGACAAAAATAATGGAGAAAATTTAAAATAACCTTTGTGTTTTTCTTGAGATATACAAAAAAAAACGAATTTCTAACAGGCTGGATTTATGTTATTTCGGTTCCTTAGATACTACTTAAACGACTTAACTATAAATTGAGACATGAAACCATTCAGTTTTTGTGACAAAGCGGAGCTGACAAATAATTTGTGAGAAAAATCTCTCCAGAGTTTCTTTCTGGGCGACGTATTGCAGCAAAACGAATTTCTAACACTTTAGCAATGCAAAATTATAATTGCATAGACTCTAAAGTATTTTAAATAAATCAATTTATACCGTCAGACCATTCAGTTTCTCTGAAATCGGGCGATAGACAAAAATAATGGAGAAAATTTAAAATAACCTTTGTGTTTTTCTTGAGATATAAAAAAAAACGAATTTCTAACAGGCTGGATTTATGTTATTTCGGTTCCTTAGATACTACTTAAACTACTTAACTATAAATTGAGACATGAAACCATTCAGTTTTTGTGACAAAGCGGAGCTGACAAATAATTTGTGAGAAAAATCTCTCCAGAGTTTCTTTCTGGGCGACGTATTGCAGCAAAACGAATTTCTAACACTTTAGCAATGCAAAATTATGATTGCATAGACTCTAAAGTATTTTAAATAAATCAATTTATACCTTCAGACCATTCAGTTTTTCTGAAATCGGGCGATAGACAAAAATAATGGAGAAAATTTAAAATACCCTTTGTGTTTTTCTTGAGATACACAAAAAAAACGAATTTCTAACAGGCTGGATTTATGTTATTTCGGTTTCTTAGATACTACTTAAACTACTTAACTATAAATTGGGACATGAAACCATTCAGTTTTTGTGACAAAGCGGAGCTGACAAATAATTTGTGAGAAAAATCTCTCCAGAGTTTCTTTCTGGGCGACGTATTGCAGCAAAACGAATTTCTAACACTTTAGCAATGCAAAATTATGATTACAGAGACTCTAAAGTATTTTAAATAAATAAATTTATACCTTCAGACCATTCAGTTTTTCTGAAATCGGGCGATAGACAAAAATAATGGAGAAAATTTAAAATAACCTTTGTGTTTTTCTTGAGATATACAAAAAAAACGAATTTCTAACAGGCTGGATTTATGTTATTTCGGTTCCTTAGATACTACTTAAACTACTTAACTATAAATTGAGACATGAAACAATTCAGTTTTTGTGACAAAGCGAAGCTGACAAATAATTTGTGAGAAAAATCTCTCCAGAGTTTCTTTCTGGGCGACGTATTGCAGCAAAACGAATTTCTAACACTTTAGCAATGCAAAATTATGATTGCATAGACACTAAAGTATTTTAAATAAATCAATTTATACCTTCAGACCATTCAGTTTTTCTGAAATCGGGCGATAGACAAAAATAATGGAGAAAATTTAAAATAACCTTTGTGTTTTTCTTGAGATATAAAAAAAAACGAATTTCTAACAGGCTGGATTTATGTTATTTCGGTTCCTTAGATACTACTTAAACGACTTAACTATAAATTGAGACATGAAACCATTCAGTTTTTGTGACAAAGCGGAGCTGACAAATAATTTGTGAGAAAAATCTCTCCAGAGTTTCTTTCTGGGCGACGTATTGCAGCAAAACGAATTTCTAACACTTTAGCAATGCAAAATTATAATTGCATAGACTCTAAAGTATTTTAAATAAATCAATTTATACCGTCAGACCATTCAGTTTCTCTGAAATCGGGCGATAGACAAAAATAATGGAGAAAATTTAAAATAACCTTTGTGTTTTTCTTGAGATATAAAAAAAAACGAATTTCTAACAGGCTGGATTTATGTTATTTCGGTTCCTTAGATACTACTTAAACTACTTAACTATAAATTGAGACATGAAACCATTCAGTTTTTGTGACAAAGCGGAGCTGACAAATAATTTGTGAGAAAAATCTCTCCAGAGTTTCTTTCTGGGCGACGTATTGCAGCAAAACGAATTTCTAACACTTTAGCAATGCAAAATTATGATTGCAAAGACTCTAAAGTATTTTAAATAAATCAATTTATACCTTCAGACCATTCAGTTTTTCTGAAATCGGGCGATAGACAAAAATAATGGAGAAAATTTAAAATAACCTTTGTGTTTTTCTTGAGATATAAATAAAAAAACGAATTTCTAACAGGCTGGATTTATGTTATTTCGGTTCCTTAGATACTACTTAAACTACTTAACTATAAATTGGGACATGAAACCATTCAGTTTTTGTGACAAAGCGGAGCTGACAAATAATTTGTGAGAAAAATCTCTCCAGAGTTTCTTTCTGGGCGACGTATTGCAGCAAAACGAATTTCTAACACTTTAGCAATGCAAAATTATAATTGCATAGACTCTAAAGTAATTTAAATAAATCAATTTATACCTTCAGACCATTCAGGTTTTCTGAAATCGGGCGATAGACAAAAATAACGGAGAAAATTTAAAATAACCTTTGTGTTTTTCTTGAGATATAAAAAAAAAACGAATTTCTAACAGGCTGGATTTATATTATTTCGGTTCCTTAGATACTACTTAAACTACTTAACTATAAATTGAGACATGAAACCATTCAGTTTTTGTGACAAAGCGGAGCTGACAAATAATTTGTGAGAAAAATCTCTCCAGAGTTTCTTTCTGGGCGACGTATTGCAGCAAAACGAATTTCTAACACTTTAGCAATGTAAAATTATGATTGCATAGACACTAAAGTATTTTAAATAAATCAATTTATACCTTCAGACCATTCAGTTTTTCTGAAATCGGGCGATAGACAAAAATAATGGAGAAAATTTAAAATAACCTTTGTGTTTTTCTTGAGATATAAAAAAAAAACGAATTTCTAACAGGCTGTATTTATGTTATTTCGGTTCCTTAGATACTACTTAAACTACTTAACTATAAATTGAGACATGAAACCATTCAGTTTTTGTGACAAAGCGGAGCTGACAAATAATTTGTGAGAAAAATCTCTCCAGAGTTTCTTTCTGGGCGACGTATTGCAGCAAAACGAATTTCTAACACTTTAGCAATGAAAAATTATGATTGCATAGACTCTAAAGTATTTTAAATAAATCAATTTATACCTTCAGACCATTCAGTTTTTCTGAAATCGGGCGATAGACAAAAATAATGGAGAAAATTTAAAAACCTTTGTGTTTTTCTTGAGATATACAAAAAAAAACCGGCCAAGTGCGAGTCGGACTCGCGCACCGAGGGTTCCGTACAAACCTGCAAGGTTTACAAAGTTCGTTCATTACGACAATCGAGTCATAACTATGGTATTTTTAAGGTTTTCGGAATTTTTCCTTTATGTGTGCTATAAAACGTTGCTTCATGCCAAATTTCAAGATTCTAGGTCGACTGGAAGTACCCTTTAGGTTTTGATTCCCTTGCGAGTACTTGCGAGTTTCAAAATATGCAGCTTAAATTGCTGTTTCTTTTGATTGCGTTGACATAGAAGTTAGATTTTGTTACAGCTTAAAGGTATTATAGACCTGAGTATTTGGTATGAATTTCAATTTAATACCTCTACGCGTTTATGAGGAAATGGGTAGTAAGTTTAAAATTATTAAAAAAAAATATATTATGTGATGTAACTAAAAATTTATGGTTTTCGTAATTTTTCCTTTATCTATGCTATAAGACGTTGCTTCGTACCAAATTTCAAGATTCTGAGTTCACGGGAAGCACCCTGTAGGTTTTGATTCCCTTGCAAGTGTCGAAAATTTGCGGCATAAACGGCTGTATCTTTTGATTGCGTTGGCTTAGAAGTTTGATTTTTTCACAGCTTCAAGGGACAGTAGACCTGAGTAATTGATATAAATTTCAGCTTTATACCTCCACGCGTTCCTGAGAAAAAGGGTCTTGACAGACGGACGGACGGACAGACGGACAACAAAGTGATCCTATAAGGGTTCCGTTTTTTCCTTTTGAGGTACGGAACCCTAAAAACGAATTTTTAACAGGCTGGATTTATGTTATTTCGGTTCCTTAGATACTACTTAAACTACTTAACTATAAATTGAGACATGAAACCATTCAGTTTTTGTGACAAAGCGGAGCTGACAAATAATTTGTGAGAAAAATCTCTCCAGAGTTTCTTTCTGGGCGACGTATTGCAGCAAAACGAATTTCTAACACTTTAGCAATGCAAAATTATGATTGCATAGACTCTAAAGTATTTTAAATAAATCAATTTATACCTTTAGACCATTCAGTTTTTCTGTAATCGGGCGATAGACAAAAATAATGGAGAAAATTTAAAATAACCTTTGTGTTTTTCTTGAGATATACAAAAAAAAACGAATTTTTAACAGGCTGGATTTATGTTATTTCGGTTCCTTAGATACTACTTAAACTACTTAACTATAAATTGAGACATGAAACCATTCAGTTTTTGTGACAAAGCGGAGCTGACAAATAATTTGTGAGAAAAATCTCTCCAGAGTTTCTTTCTGGGCGACGTATTGCAGCAAAACGAATTTCTAACACTTTAGCAATGCAAAATTATGATTGCATAGACTCTAAAGTATTTTAAATAAATCAATTTATACCCTCAGACCATTCAGTTTTTCTGAAATCGGGCGATAGACAAAAATAATGGAGAAAATTTAAAATAACCTTTGTGTTTTTCTTGAGATATACAAAAAAACGAATTTCTAACAGGCTGGATTTATGTTATTTCGGTTCCTTAGATACTACTTAAACTACTTAACTATAAATTGAGACATGAAACCATTCAGTTTTTGTGACAAAGCGGAGCTGACAAATAATTTGTGAGAAAAATCTCTCCAGAGTTTCTTTCTGGGCGACGTATTGCAGCAAAACGAATTTCTAACACTTTAGCAATGCAAAATTATGATTGCATAGACTCTAAAGTATTTTAAATAAATCAATTTATACCCTCAGACCATTCAGTTTTTCTGAAATCGGGCGATAGACAAAAATAATGGAGAAAATTTAAAATAACCTTTGTGTTTTTCTTGAGATATACAAAAAAAACGAATTTCTAACAGGCTGGATTTATGTTATTTCGGTTCCTTAGATACTACTTAAACTACTTAACTATAAATTGAGACATGAAACCATTCAGTTTTTGTGACAAAGCGGAGCTGACAAATAATTTGTGAGAAAAATCTCTCCAGAGTTTCTTTGTGGGCGACGTATTGCAGCAAAACGAATTTCTAACACTTTAGCAATGCAAAATTATGATTGCATAGACTCTAAAGTATTTTAAATAAATCAATTTATACCTTCAGACCATTCAGTTTCTCTGAAATCGGGCGATAGACAAAAATAATGGAGAAAATTTAAAATAACCTTTGTGTTTTTCTTGAGATATACAAAAAAACGAATTTCTAACAGGCTGGATTTATGTTATTTCGGTTCCTTAGATACTACTTAAACTACTTAATTATAAATTGAGACATGAAACCATTCAGTTTTTGTGACAAAGCGGAGCTGACAAATAATTTGTGAGAAAAATCTCTCCAGAGTTTCTTTCTGGGCGACGTATTGCAGCAAAACGAATTTCTAACATTTTAGCAATGCAAAATTATGATTGCATAGACTCTAAAGTATTTTAAATAAATCAATTTATACCTTCAGACCATTCAGTTTTTCTGAAATCGGGCGATAGACAAAAATAATGGAGAAAATTTAAAATAACCTTTGTGTTTTTCTTGAGATATAAAAAAAAACGAATTTCTAACAGGCTGGATTTATGTTATTTCGGTTCCTTAGATACTACTTAAACGACTTAACTATAAATTGAGACATGAAACCATTCAGTTTTTGTGACAAAGCGGAGCTGACAAATAATTTGTGAGAAAAATCTCTCCAGAGTTTCTTTCTGGGCGACGTATTGCAGCAAAACGAATTTCTAACACTTTAGCAATGCAAAATTATGATTGCATAGACTCTAAAGTATTTTAAATAAATCAATTTATACCTTCAGACCATTCAGTTTTTCTGAAATCGGGCGATAGACAAAAAAAATGGAGAAAATTTAAAATAACCTTTGTGTTTTTCTTGAGATATACAAAAAAAACAAATTTCTAACAGGCTGGATTTATGTTATTTCGGTTCCTTAGATACTACTTTAACTACTTAACTATAAATTGAGACATGAAACCATTCAGTTTTTGTGACAAAGCGGAGCTGACAAATAATTTGTGAGAAAAATCTCTCCAGAGTTTCTTTCTGGGCGACGTATTGCAGCAAAACGAATTTCTAACACTTTAGCAATGCAAAATTATGATTGCATAGACTCTAGAGTATTTTAAATAAATCAATTTATACCGTCAGACCATTCAGTTTCTCTGAAATCGGGCGATTGACAAAAATAATGGAGAAAATTTAAAATAACCTTTGTGTTTTTCTTGAGATATAAAAAAAAACGAATTTCTAACAGGCTGGATTTATGTTATTTCGGTTCCTTAGATACTACTTAAACTACTTAACTATAAATTGAGACATGAAACCATTCAGTTTTTGTGACAAAGCGGAGCTGACAAATAATTTGTGAGAAAAATCTCTCCAGAGTTTCTTTGTGGGCGACGTATTGCAGCAAAACGAATTTCTAACACTTGAGCAATGCAAAATTATGATTGCATAGACACTAAAGTATTTTAAATAAATCAATTTATACCTTCAGACCATTCAGTTTCTCTGAAATCGGGCGATAGACAAAAATAATGGAGAAAATTTAAAATAACCTTTGTGTTTTTCTTGAGATATACAAAAAAAAACGAATTTCTAACAGGCTGGATTTATGTTATTTCGGTTCCTTAGATACTACTTAAACTACTTAACTATAAATTGAGACATGAAACCATTCAGTTTTTGTGACAAAGCGGAGCTGACAAATAATTTGTGAGAAAAATCTCTCCAGAGTTTCTTTCTGGGCGACGTATTGCAGCAAAACGAATTTCTAACACTTTAACAATGCAAAATTATAATTGCATAGACTCTAAAGTATTTTAAATAAATCAATTTATACCTTCAGACCATTCAGTTTTTCTGAAATCGGGCGATAGACAAAAATAACGGAGAAAATTTAAAATAACCTTTGTGTTTTTCTTGAGATATACAAAAAAAAACGAATTTCCAATAGGCTGGATTTATATTATTTCGGTTCCTTAGATACTACTTAAACTACTTAACTATAAATTGAGACATGAAACCATTCAGTTTTTGTGACAAAGCGGAGCTGACAAATAATTTGTGAGAAAAATCTCTCCAGAGTTTCTTTCTGGGCGACGTATTGCAGCAAAACGAATTTCTAACACTTTAGCAATGCAAAATTATAATTGCATAGACTCTAAAGTATTTTAAATAAATCAATTTATACCGTCAGACCATTCAGTTTCTCTGAAATCGGGCGATAGACAAAAATAATGGAGAAAATTTAAAATAACCTTTGTGTTTTTCTTGAGATACACAAAAAAAACGAATTTCTAACAGGCTGGATTTATGTTATTTCGGTTCCTTAGATACTACTTAAACTACTTAACTATAAATTGGGACATGAAACCATTCAGTTTTTGTGACAAAGCGGAGCTGACAAATAATTTGTGAGAAAAATCTCTCCAGAGTTTCTTTCTGGGCGACGTATTGCAGCAAAACGAATTTCTAACACTTTAGCAATGCAAAATTATGATTGCATAGACAGCTCCGCTTTGTCACAAAAACTGAATGGTTTCATGTCTCAATTTATAGTTAAGTAGTTTAAGTAGTATCTAAGGAACCGAAATAACATAAATCCAGCCTGTTAGAAATTCGTTTTTTTTGTATATCTCAAGAAAAACACAAAGGTTATTTTAAATTTTCTCCATTATTTTTGTGTATCGCCCGATTTCAGAAAAACTGAATGGTCTGAAGGTATAAATTGATTTATTTTAAATACTTTAGAGTCTATGCAATCATAATTTTGCATTGCTAAAGTGTTAGAAATTCGTTTTGCTGCAATACGTCGCCTAGAAAGAAACTCTGGAGAGATTTTTCTCACAAATTATTTATCAGCTCCGCTTTGTCACAAAAACTGAATGGTTTCATATCTCAATTTATAGTTAAGTAGCTTAAGTAGTATCTAAGGAACCGAAATAACATAAATCCAGCCTGTTAGAAATTCGTTTTTTTGTATATCTCAAGAAAAACACAAAGGTTATTTTAAATTTTCTCCATTATTTTTGTCTATCGCCCGATTTCAGAAAAACTGAATGGTCTGAAGGTATAAATTGATTTATTTTAAATACTTTAGAGTCTCTGCAATCATAATTTTGCATTTCTAAAGTGGTAGAAATTCGTTTTGCTGCAATACGTCGCCCAGAAAGAAACTCTGGAGAGATTTTTCTCACAAATTATTTGTCAGCTCCGCTTTGTCACAAAAACTGAATGGTTTCATGTCTCAATTTATAGTTAAGTAGCTTAAGTAGTATCTAAGGAACCGTAATAACATAAATCCAGCCTGTTGGAAATTAGTTTTTTTTGTATATCTCAAGAAAAACACAAAGGTTATTTTAAATTTTCTCCATTATTTTTGTCCATCGCCCGATTTCAGATAAACTGAATGGTCTGAAGGTATAAATTGATTTATATAAAATACTTTAGAGTCTATGGAATCATAATTTATCATTGATAAAGTGTTAGAAATTCGTTTTGCTGCAATACGTCGCCCAGAAAGAAACTCTGGAGAGATTTTTCTCACAAATTATTTGTCAGCTCCGCTTTGTCACAAAAACTGAATGGTTTCATGTCTCAATTTATAGTTAAGTAGTTTAAGTAGTATCTAAGGAACCGAAATAACATAAATCCAGCCTGTTAGAAATTCGTTTTTTTTATATATCTCAAGAAAAACACAAAGGTTATTTTAAATTTTCTCCATTATTTTTGTCTAACGCCCGATTTCAGATAAACTGAATGGTCTGACGGTATAAATTGATTTATTTAAAATACTTTAGAGTCTATGCAATCATAATTTATCATTGATAAAGTGTTAGAAATTCGTTTTGCTGCAATACGTCGCCCAGAAAGAAACTCTGGAGAGATTTTTCTCACAAATTATTTGTCAGCTCCGCTTTGTCACAAAAACTGAATGGTTTCATGTCTCAATTTATAGTTAAGTAGTTTAAGTAGTATCTAAGGAACCGAAATAACATAAATCCAGCCTGTTAGAAATTCGTTTTTTTTATATATCTCAAGAAAAACACAAAGGTTATTTTAAATTTTCTCCATTATTTTTGTCTATCGCCCGATTTCAGATAAACTGAATGGTCTGAAGGTATAAATTGATTTATTTAAAATACTTTAGAGTCTATGCAATCATAATTTATCATTGATAAAGTGTTAGAAATTCGTTTTGCTGCAATACGTCGCCCAGAAAGAAACTCTGGAGAGATTTTTCTCACAAATTATTTGTCAGCTCCGCTTTGTCACAAAAACTGAATGGTTTCATGTCTCAATTTATAGTTAAGTAGTTTAAGTAGTATCTAAGGAACCGAAATAACATAAATCCAGCCTGTTAGAAATTCGTTTTTTTTGTATATCTCAAGAAAAACACAAAGGTTATTTTAAATTTTCTCCATTATTTTTGTCTATCGCCCGATTTCAGAGAAACTGAATGGTCTGAAGGTATAAATTGATTTATTTAAAATACTTTAGAGTCTCTGCAATCATAATTTTGCATTGCTAAAGTGTTAGAAATTCGTTTTGCTGCAATACGTCGCCCAGAAAGAAACTCTGGAGAGATTTTTCTCACAAATTATTTGTCAGCTCCGTTTTGTCACAAAAACTGAATGGTTTCATGTCTCAATTTATAGTTAAGTAGCTTAAGTAGTATCTAAGGAACCGTAATAACATAAATCCAGCCTGTTAGAAATTAGTTTTTTTTGTATATCTCAAGAAAAACACAAAGGTTATTTTAAATTTTCTCCATTATTTTTGTCTATCGCCCGATTTCAAAAAAACTGAATGGTCTGAAAGTATAAATTGATTTATTTAAAATACTTTAGAGTCCATGCAATCATAATTTTGCATTGTTAAAGTGTAAGAAATTCGTTTTGCTGCAATACGTCGCCCAGAAAGAAACTCTGGAGAGATTTTTCTCACAAATTATTTGTCAGCTCCGCTTTGTCACAAAAACTGAATGGTTTCATGTCTCAATTTATAGTTAAGTAGTTAAAGTAGTATCTAAGGAACCGAAATAACATAAATCCAGCCTGTTAGAAATTCGTTTTTTTTTGTATATCTCAAGAAAAACACAAAGGTTATTTTAAATTTTCTCCATTATTTTTGTCTATCGCCCGATGTCAGAGAAACTGAATGGTCTGAAGGTATAAATTGATTTATTTAAAATACTTTAGAGTCTCTGCAATCACAATTTTGCATTGCTAAAGTGTTAGAAATTCGTTTTGCTGCAATACTTCGCCCAGAAAGAAACTCTGGAGAGATTTTTCTCACAAATTATTTGTCAGCTCCGCTTTGTCACAAAAACTGAATTGTTTCATGTCTCAATTTATAGTTAAGTAGTTTAAGTAGTATCTAAGGAACCGAAATAACATAAATCCAGCCTGTTAGAAATTCGTTTTTTTTGTATATCTCAAGAAAAACACAAAGGTTATTTTAAATTTTCTCCATTATTTTTGTGTATCGCCCGATTTCAGAAAAACTGAATGGTCTGAAGGTATAAATTGATTTATTTTAAATACTTTAGAGTCTATGCAATCATAATTTTGCATTGCTAAAGTGTTAGAAATTCGTTTTGCTGCAATACGTCGCCTAGAAAGAAACTCTGGAGAGATTTTTCTCACAAATTATTTATCAGCTCCGCTTTGTCACAAAAACTGAATGGTTTCATATCTCAATTTATAGTTAAGTAGTTTAAGTAGTATCTAAGGAACCGAAATAACATAAATCCAGCCTGTTAGAAATTCGTTTTTTTTGTATATCTCAAGAAAAACACAAAGGTTATTTTAAATTTTCTCCATTATTTTTGTCTATCGCCCGATTTCAGAAAAACTGAATGTTCTGAAGGTATAAATTGATTTATTTAAAATACTTTAGAGTCTATGCAATCATAATTTTGCATTGCTAAAGTGTTAGAAATTCGTTTTGCTGCAATACGTCGCCCAGAAAGAAACTCTGGAGAGATTTTTCTCACAAATTATTTGTCAGCTCCGCTTTGTCACAAAAACTGAATGGTTTCATGTCTCAATTTATAGTTAAGTAGTTTAAGTAGTATCTAAGGAACCGAAATAACATAAATCCAGCCTGTTAGAAATTCGTTTTTTTTATATATCTCAAGAAAAACACAAAGGTTATTTTAAATTTTCTCCATTATTTTTGTCTATCGCCCGATTTCAGATAAACTGAATGGTCTGACGGTATAAATTGATTTATTTAAAATACTTTAGAGTCTATGCAATCATAATTTATCATTGATAAAGTGTTAGAAATTCGTTTTGCTGCAATACGTCGCCCAGAAAGAAACTCTGGAGAGATTTTTCTCACAAATTATTTGTCAGCTCCGCTTTGTCACAAAAACTGAATGGTTTCATGTCTCAATTTATAGTTAAGTAGTTTAAGTAGTATCTAAGGAACCGAAATAACATAAATCCAGCCTGTTAGAAATTCGTTTTTTTTATATATCTCAAGAAAAACACAAAGGTTATTTTAAATTTTCTCCATTATTTTTGTCTATCGCCCGATTTCAGAGAAACTGAATGGTCTGAAGGTATAAATTGATTTATTTAAAATACTTTAAAGTCTATGCAATCATAATTTTGCATTGCTAACGTGTTAGAAATTCGTTTTGCTGCAATTCGTCGCCCAGAAAGAAACTCTGGAGAGATTTTTCTCACAAATTATTTGTCAGCTCCGCTTTGTCACAAAAACTGAATGGTTTCATGTCTCAATTTATAGTTAAGTAGTTTAAGTAGTATCTAAGGAACCGAAATAACATAAATCCAGCCTGTTAGAAATTCGTTTTTGGTATATATCTCAAGAAAAACACAAAGGTTATTTTAAATTTTCTCCATTATTTTTGTCTATCGCCCGATTTCAGAAAAACTGAATGGTCTGAAGGTATAAATTGATTTATTTTAAATACTTTAGATTCTATGCAATCATAATTTTGCATTGCTAAAGTGTTAGAAATTCGTTTTGCTGCAATACGTCGCCTAGAAAGAAACTCTGGAGAGATTTTTCTCACAAATTATTTATCAGCTCCGCTTTGTCACAAAAACTGAATGGTTTCATATCTCAATTTATAGTTAAGTAGTTTAAGTAGTATCTAAGGAACCGAAATAACATAAATCCAGCCTGTTAGAAATTCGTTTTTTTTGTATATCTCAAGAAAAACACAAAGGTTATTTTAAATTTTCTCCATTATTTTTGTCTATCGCCCGATTTCAGAAAAACTGAATGGTCTGAAGGTATAAATTGATTTATTTAAAATACTTTAGAGTCTATGCAATCATAATTTTGCATTGCTAAAGTGTTAGAAATTCGTTTTGCTGCAATACGTCGCCCAGAAAGAAACTCTGGAGAGATTTTTCTCACAAATTATTTGTCAGCTCCGCTTTGTCACAAAAACTGAATGGTTTCATGTCTCAATTTATAGTTAAGTAGTTTAAGTAGTATCTAAGGAACCGAAATAACATAAATCCAGCCTGTTAGAAATTCGTTTTTTTTATATATCTCAAGAAAAACACAAAGGTTATTTTAAATTTTCTCCATTATTTTTGTCTATCGTCCGATTTCAGATAAACTGAATGGTCTGAAGGTATAAATTGATTTATTTAAAATACTTTAGAGTCTATGGAATCATAATTTATCATTGATAAAGTGTTAGAAATTCGTTTTGCTGCAATACGTCGCCCAGAAAGAAACTCTGGAGAGATTTTTCTCACAAATTATTTGTCAGCTCCGCTTTGTCACAAAAACTGAATGGTTTCATGTCTCAATTTATAGTTAAGTAGTTTAAGTAGTATCTAAGGAACCGAAATAACATAAATCCAGCCTGTTAGAAATTCGTTTTTTTTATATATCTCAAGAAAAACACAAAGGTTATTTTAAATTTTCTCCATTATTTTTGTCTATCGCCCGATTTCAGATAAACTGAATGGTCTGACGGTATAAATTGATTTATTTAAAATACTTTAGAGTCTATGCAATCATAATTTATCATTGATAAAGTGTTAGAAATTCGTTTTGCTGCAATACGTCGCCCAGAAAGAAACTCTGGAGAGATTTTTCTCACAAATTATTTGTCAGCTCCGCTTTGTCACAAAAACTGAATGGTTTCATGTCTCAATTTATAGTTAAGTAGTTTAAGTAGTATCTAAGGAACCGAAATAACATAAATCCAGCCTGTTAGAAATTCGTTTTTTTTATATATCTCAAGAAAAACACAAAGGTTATTTTAAATTTTCTCCATTATTTTTGTCTATCGCCCGATTTCAGATAAACTGAATGGTCTGAAGGTATAAATTGATTTATTTAAAATACTTTAGAGTCTATGCAATCATAATTTATCATTGATAAAGTGTTAGAAATTCGTTTTGCTGCAATACGTCGCCCAGAAAGAAACTCTGGAGAGATTTTTCTCACAAATTATTTGTCAGCTCCGCTTTGTCACAAAAACTGAATGGTTTCATGTCTCAATTTATAGTTAAGTAGTTTAAGTAGTATCTAAGGAACCGAAATAACATAAATCCAGCCTGTTAGAAATTCGTTTTTGGTATATATCTCAAGAAAAACACAAAGGTTATTTTAAATTTTCTCCATTATTTTTGTCTATCGCCCGATTTCAGAAAAACTGAATGGTCTGAAGGTATAAATTGATTTATTTAAAATACTTTAGAGTCTCTGCAATCATAATTTTGCATTTCTAAAGTGTTAGAAATTCGTTTTGCTGCAATACGTCGCCCAGAAAGAAACTCTGGAGAGATTTTTCTCACAAATTATTTGTCAGCTCCGTTTTGTCACAAAAACTGAATGGTTTCATGTCTCAATTTATAGTTAAGTAGTTTAAGTAGTATCTAAGGAACCGAAATAACATAAATTCAGCCTGTTAGAAATTCGTTTTTTTTTGTATATCTCAAGAAAAACACAAAGGTTATTTTAAATTTTCTCCATTATTTTTGTCTATCGCCCGATTTCAGAAAAACTGAATGGTCTGAAGGTATAAATTGATTAATTTAAAATACTTTAGAGTCTATGCAATCATAATTTTGCATTACTAAAGTGTTAGAAATTCGTTTTGCTGCAATACGTCGCCCAGAAAGAAACTCTGGAGAGATTT
Source organism: Yponomeuta malinellus (assembly GCA_947308005.1). NCBI lineage: Eukaryota > Metazoa > Arthropoda > Insecta > Lepidoptera > Yponomeutidae > Yponomeuta > Yponomeuta malinellus. The sequence goes on along the minus strand of OX371004.1, from coordinate 3,374,867 downwards.
TTCTCACAAATTATTTGTCAGCTCCGCTTTGTCACAAAAACTGAATGGTTTCATGTCTCAATTTATAGTTAAGTAGTTTAAGTAGTATCTAAGGAACCGAAATAACATAAATCCAGCCTGTTAGAAATTCGTTTTTTTTATATATCTCAAGAAAAACACAAAGGTTATTTTAAATTTTCTCCATTATTTTTGTCTATCGCCCGATTTCGGAAAAACTGAATGGTCTGAAGGTATAAATTGATTTATTTTAAATACTTTAGAGTCTATGCAATCATAATTTTGCATTGCTAAAGTGTTAGAAATTCGTTTTGCTGCAATACGTCGCCCAGAAAGAAACTCTGGAGAGATTTTTCTTACAAATTATTTGTCAGCTCCGCTTTGTCACAAAAACTGAATGGTTTCATGTCTCAATTTATAGTTAAGTAGTTTAAGTAGTATCTAAGGAACCGAAATAACATAAATCCAGCCTGTTAGAAATTCGTTTTTTTTGTATATCTCAAGAAAAACACAAAGGGTATTTTAAATTTTCTCCATTATTTTTGTGTATCGCCCGATTTCAGAAAAACTGAATAGTCTGAAGGTATAAATTGATTTATTTTAAATACTTTAGAGTCTATGCAATCATAATTTTGCATTGCTAAAGTGTTAGAAATTCGTTTTGCTGCAATACGTCGCCCAGAAAGAAACTCTGGAGAGATTTTTCTCACAAATTATTTGTCAGCTTCGCTTTGTCACAAAAACTGAATTGTTTCATGTCTCAATTTATAGTTAAGTAGTTTAAGTAGTATCTAAGGAACCGAAATAACATAAATCCAGCCTGTTAGAAATTCGTTTTTTTTGTATATCTCAAGAAAAACACAAAGGTTATTTTAAATTTTCTCCATTATTTTTGTCTATCGCCCGATTTCAGAAAAACTGAATGGTCTGAAGGTATAAATTTATTTATTTAAAATACTTTAGAGTCTCTGCAATCATAATTTTGCATTGCTAAAGTGTTAGAAATTCGTTTTGCTGCAATACGTCGCCCAGAAAGAAACTCTGGAGAGATTTTTCTCACAAATTATTTGTCAGCTTCGCTTTGTCACAAAAACTGAATTGTTTCATGTCTCAATTTATAGTTAAGTAGTTTAAGTAGTATCTAAGGAACCGAAATAACATAAATCCAGCCTGTTAGAAATTCGTTTTTTTTGTATATCTCAAGAAAAACACAAAGGTTATTTTAAATTTTCTCCATTATTTTTGTCTATCGCCCGATTTCAGAAAAACTGAATGGTCTGAAGGTATAAATTTATTTATTTAAAATACTTTAGAGTCTCTGCAATCATAATTTTGCATTGCTAAAGTGTTAGAAATTCGTTTTGCTGCAATACGTCGCCCAGAAAGAAACTCTGGAGAGATTTTTCTCACAAATTATTTGTCAGCTCCGCTTTGTCACAAAAACTGAATGGTTTCATGTCTCAATTTATAGTTAAGTAGTTTAAGTAGTATCTGAGGAACCGAAATAACATAAATCCAGCCTGTTAGAAATTCGTTTTTTTTGTATATCTCAAGAAAAACACAAAGGTTATTTTAAATTTTCTCCATTATTTTTGTCTATCGCCCGATTTCAGAAAAATTTAATGGTCTGGAGGTATAAATTGATTTATTTAAAATACTTTAGAGTCTCTGCAATCATAATTTTGCATTTCTAAAGTGGTAGAAATTCGTTTTGCTGCAATACGTCGCCCAGAAAGAATCTCTGGAGAGATTTTTCTCACAAATTATTTGTCAGCTCCGCTTTATCACAAAAACTGAATGGTTTCATGTCTCAATTTATAAATAAGTAGTTTAAGTAGTATCTATGAAACCAAAATAACATAAATCCAGCCTGTTAGAAATTCGTTATTTTGGTATATCCCAAGAAAATCATAAAGGGCTTTTTGAAATTTTCTCCATTATTTTTGTCTATCGCCCGATTTCAGAGAAACTGAATGGTCTGAAGGTATAAATTGATTTATTTAAAATACTTTAGAGTCTATGCAATCATAATTTTGTATTTCTAAAGTGGTAGAAATTCTGTTTTCTGCGGTATGTCGTCGAGGGCGCAACTCCGGAGAGATTTTTCTCACAAATTGTTTGTCTGCTCCACTTTATCACAAAAACTGAAGGGTTTGATGCTTCTATTTATACCTTAACAGTTTCCTTAGTATCTAAGGAACCGTAATAACTAAGATCCAGCCTTCTAGAAATTCTAATTTTTTTAGTATCCCAATAAGAAACATAAACGCGTACTGAAAATTTTGCGAATATTTTTTATTTCTTCACGTTTTCACTGCTATGCCACGGTATTGAGCCATAATTAAGATATGTTTTAACATCTTTTATTTTCACAATTACTTACGGTCAGAATGTTCCCCAAAATAGCTTAGTTGTGAGGAGCTTATCTCAGAATATTTTTTGATGGGACAGTATTTCTTAATTCTAAATATAACATTTGGTCTTCGGTCTTGACCGTTTAATACCATTATAAATTTATTATTGCCATAGGCATTTTGTCGTACTTACTGGCTTATGAAAGCCTTTTTTAAAAACGACCATTTTATTTGGTCGTGTAATAGTGTCAGCTATGTTTGTCAGCTAAGTTTGTCAGCTAACTTCACACCGGTCCAAAATTATGCGAAAAATATATCTCGGAGAAAAAATTCGTTGTAAAACACAAACTGTTAGAGTGATCTTTATTACCCTAAACCGTGTTTTAGACGTAACTAAGTAGTCAAATAACGCTTACTGAAAAAATAGTGTTATGTGTACCAGGTGGCACCACACCAATGCAGATAAAAATGCAGGTTAAAAGCATACAGCTAACTTCAAGCTAAACTCTATCGATTTCGTTAAGCAGTACATAATCAATTATGTATTCCAAGGCTTGTCAATCAGCAACGCTTCTTGCAATTGCCTGCGACACTAACTGTGCCCGCGGCTTCGTGTGCGACCGATTGAGACACTCACTGCTGAATCGCTCGATTTTTCAAAAATGTTCAAATGTCGTAGAACAAACGTTGTTGCATATGACAAACTCTAAACGACATGTTTTCGGAAGAGCGCACTTCAGAAATTACATCACATAAACTCCTGCCGGTATCCCGGAGGCGCAGGCAGAAACCAGGGTTTGCCACTTGCCACGATCCTGACAGACCTCTTTCGCTTCATCGACATTAAGTAGTCGTTGCATGCACGCATTTTGGAAATAACCCTGTATAACGATGACGAACATTTTTTCTCGCGAGTTTACAACGTACAATGTAATGATACGGTCCTTTATCACTCCGTAATTGTATTTGTGGATAGTGTTTTACGTAATTACAAATGGCTTCTATATTTACTTCATTAAGAGCTCTCCTTTTGCGAGGTTGCTCGTACAAATGTATTTCCAACATAATTCCGTAAGTTTTTGATCGATCTTTGAATTTCAAGAGGATATCACTTCTTTAAACCTAGGTTTGTCTTACCCGTGGGGTGTACTAACAATTTGTTAATCTACTGTTAACTTTTTTCGCATACACTTCGGCCAACTGAGAGATTTGTTAATCTAACTTTTTTTGCATACAGTTAACAAACTCTTGTACAATTCGATAAATGTCGTAGTAAACCAGGAATTGAAATTCTATATCGCTCATTAGGAGAAACAAAGAATAATTCGACAGTTTTTTTTAAAACTGAGTTAAATATTATGTCAATATTATCGTGTCAACGGTTTACGTCAGGAGAAACAAAGACAGAATTCGATAATACCTAGGACGCTCGACATTGATGCCATCTAGCGTCCTATTACCGAAAATTCAATTCTGTCTGTTTCTCGTGACGTAAACCGTTGAAACTATAACATGGACATATTTAACTCAGTTTTTAAGAAAGTGTCAAATTAGTCTTTGTTTCTCCAAATGAGCGATATGTATTCCAATGGTATACCTAATCCGCGCAAATGAAATAGGCATGTCTCGCGAAGGAGAACGAATCGCGCGAGGCGCCGAGTTATGTTGCACGGGTTCCACCATTGGAACGCGAGTGGTTAGTAACTACCAATAGTCTCAATCAAACAACCATAGCCGTGCTAATATCACTCCATTGAACAACGATGCGTTTATTAAACTTTAGGTCGTATGGCAAGTCGTACGATCTCCGCAGCCATCCGCCCGCTTTTCCACATCTCGTATGCAAACTAACAGTTACATTAGCGGCCTAACCTTTACCTAGTCGCGTTATTTATGTATGTACTTAATAATGTTTAAGCACGTGCGTCACGAGAGGCCTTCGCCACCCTTCACGCTACCGACATCGACATTGCGCACAGGTTTCGCATGTGACTGCGACCGCCATTTGTTTTTTAGTTTACGCGAACAAGTTCGATTTAGGTCCCCTTTGCTGCACAACCACAGCCTCTCAAAATTTTTTCGCCCACGTGTCACTTTGATTTTGCACGCTTTAAAACAGCCAAATATAATTTTCAGTCCCAACAGCATGAACGCGTTATTTTATTAAAAACTAAGGACCTCATACAAATTGTTGCGTGTGATCAGCCCACGAGCTGCACGTATAAAAAAATTAAAAATATATATAAAAACCGACTTCGAAAATAATTAGAAGTATGTATAGGTATAGGTACCTATTGTAGAAGTATAATTTGGAGTCGGTGCCCAAAATATATATACTGGTTATGAAACTGGACACCGACTACAAATTATACTTCTAGAATACCTACATGTGTACATTTTTTCTAATTATTTAAATTATTTCAAACTTTTTAGTGCTGTAGTTTTTCGAAGTCGGTTTTTATTTTTTTATTTCATATTATTTATTGTTAATTTTTTAGTAGGGGAGTGGGAGAAAAAAAAACAGCCCACGAGGTGCACGTATAAAAAAATTTAAAAAAAATATAAAACCGACTTCGAAAATAATTAGAAGTATGTATAGATGTAGGTATTGTAGAACTATAATTTGGAGTCGGTGCCCAAAATATATATACTGGTTATGAAACTGGACACCGACTACAAATTATACTTCTAGAATACCTACATGTATACATTTTTTTCTAATTATTTAAATTATTTCAAACTTTTTAGTGCTGTAGTTTTTCGAAGTCGGTTTTTATTTTTTTATTTCATATTATGTATTTTTAATTTTTTTGTGGGGGAGTGGGAGAAAAATAAACAAGTCCCTTGTAACCATAATTTACCTTACTTAATTCGTTGCTTTAAAATTTGAACAAACCTACGGGCAACTGTGTTCGATCTAACCGGCAGCGCCCTCCGTTCCCTTTCGATGTCATCATCATCCTTGAGGTCGGCGGTCACGATATGTCCTAGATATTTCAACCTGTAGACTCGTGGTAACACCACTCAGCGCAAGCGCAATCGGTCGCGTAGTCGTTAGGTTTCGTTGCCCGCCCCCAAAGATCATGACCTCACTGCGACTTCTCTCTTTGCATGTCCCTGACGTTACATATTAGACCGTGCTGACCTGCAGAGCGCACAGATAGCTAGCAGCTTCCTCCGACAATCGGACAATTTAAAAAAGTTTTATTTCCTTTAAGTTCTTGATTAACAAAATACATCACACGTGTAAAACGAGATACCGAAAAATATTCTTATTATTAGATATTCTATTCTTAGTTTTCGTGTTACCTCGACGAGTTCTATAATAATTCGATCTACGAATCGCATCGCCGGGTAAAGAACAATTGACGATACTGCCGAAATAGGTATAAGGTATAATAGGTCGTTAAGCCAAGTCAGAGGCCTTAGGGCGGCTTGACAACTTCTGACAGTAGACGAGCCACTAGTCTACAAGCCTCTACCAATCCGGACTTGGCCCCCGTGGTGGAGTATGGCCTATACCTTCCTCAGGGAAGAGACCCGTGCCCCTCGCTGGGGACATAATGGGTTGATGATGATGAGGTACAAGGAATACATAATTTTTCAGCATATTTTTTATCTGCCTTTACCAGTGCGTGGTCTCCACTCAAGAGCATTCGACTTTATCGGTCCTTCGGCAGATGCGGTTCGGTGACAGCCCACTGTGACTGTAACGTGATAATATTATAGGTTAGATTTGGTCTAGAAGAATTATTTGTTTTATCGCGTTGGCGACATTGTCACCACCGCCAATCGGTGCTATTACGAGAAATCAAAAAAACACCTGTGCTAAAAATAAAAGAGCTAAGTCTGTTTTCCACGTCTTATTGCGACTCCGATGCTGCTTTTATTTAAAGAATCTGGTATTTAGGAACTGGTTCCGAAACGGGTAATTCAAGATGGTAGCGCGGTAATGGTTTGTTATTTAGGAATTTTGATACCTGAAGTTATCGTTGGAAATGGTTGCTAAGAGCAATTTAGAGTTTCTGCAGACATTATTGCATTATTTGTAGCAGGTAATGCGGCCCGCCTAATTCCACTCCGGATTAACCACTTTTGCGATATCGACGACCCTTGGTCGTGTCCGAATCTCCGCATTTCAGACTCTGTCGCGGAGAGAAAGGCCAGCATCGCTCGCTCCATCGCTTGGGTGACCTGCAGTTGTTGATTACGGACCGAAAACTTCCAGCTGTGAAACACCTGGTTGTATCTGTACTGTATCACTCTTCGAAAAAAGTGAAACGGTGTTTCTTTTTGTTGCACTAGCCCGTGCCGAGGACAATTTTAAAAGGGTAGCAATAAAACGAGTGACTGTAAATTACAGTTCTAAGTGTCAAAATTAATTAATTTGGGTTATAGAATTACTAAGTGAGCGACTGACTGCGAGTGACGAGAAATCAACAGAACAGCAACTTACAAACATTAATTTGAGTTACTTAAAATACAAAATGAGCAGCTTCATAATATTTGAGCGACCTAATATTTGTTTGAGTGTCAACGTTACGTCCTGCATTTTTTTCAATATTTGGCAAATGTATTTTTTATACTGAGTGGCATTTTATCTTAAATGAAGTGTTTCGAATACAAAAACCACTTTGAAAAATACACTAATGAGCAGAGTATAATGAGCTCACATTTAAAAAATTAAAATAATATGAAATAACTATTTGAAGAAACACTATTCTATTAGTTGAGAAATTTTATTATTGAAATATAAGGGTAATTAAATAAAACAATGTACTCCGTAAAAATAAAGTAATATGCATGCATTTATTTCAATCAAATGAACAAAAAATAAAATAAGACGCTTCAGTCAACTAAAAAAAAAACTTCTTATTAATACTAAGAAACATTGATAGGTATGAGGAGCCCTACTACTCATCGTCACTGGTAAATAAGTGCTGGCTTGGACTTAGTGGGCCGGCCTCGTTTTCTTTTTTGTCCAATGGGTATCATTTTTGCTTCCAGTGGTGGTGTTGTTAGTTTGAGCCGAATTGCTAGCCCCAAAACGTGTTTGCATACATATCTATTGAAAAATTCGGGACAGTCGCACGATCCTTTTTGCCAGTCCAAATTTGGAAATGATTCGTCGCCCCGCCCCCATTTGAATTCGCGCGCATTTAAAAATCTGTAGTTTTCATTAAAAAAGCGTATCAAAATAAAAAACATAAGCCCTCAAATAGAATATCAGTAACCAATAATCATTAATAAAGCAGCTTACAAAACTTTGCTCAAAGTGAACTTTTTAGTAGTTCGCTAAGTATAACCTCACTTAGAAAAATCGAATCTATCTTAATATTGAAGTTGCCCTCTCTGTATTTCCAGTCGCTCACTTAGTAATGAAGTCGCTCGGATAAAATTTTAATATCTGAAATGGATTTATCACAATCCACTTTTTGTAAGCTCGTTCTGGATTTTATTATAAATCAATATTCGTCGTCAGTTTAGTTAATTTTTCGCTTACTCAAATTCATACCGCTCAAGTTATTAAAACAGTATGTCATCATCAGTCGCAAAGTTTTTTTTTGTTCGCTCGTTTTATAATTCCCCATTTTAAAAAACCTATTTAGAGGCTAAAAACGGTTAGCCAGAGGTCGCAGGTTCAAGTCCCGGCATGGGCGGAATTTTTAGCCTTTAAATAAGTTTTTGAAACAGTGTTATTAACCTTTATATTTTTATTTATTTATTTATTATTTTCTTCACTAAGTATATGTTTTAGCATGTATATAGTAAGTGTCTAAACACTTCACTAGGCAAGCACGTGATCAGATTCCATTATCGATTTGTGTGTAGGTAAGAAGAGGCAGTGTTAAAGAATAATTTGAAACACAGTGATATAGATAACACATCATAAACTTATATAATATATACATACACTAACATACTACAGAATAGACAACTATTATCTCAAAATACAGATTACATAAATGCTATGCATACGATAGAGAATAAAATAATAATAGGTAAAAAATATACATAGGTATATCACGCAGTTACGAAGTAATATCCATTGCTAGCTTTTCCGCATCTGTAAGACCCATGTCACAAATCCAAGATTAAAGTTTCTTATTACCTTTTTGTAGACACTCCTCTATATATTTTCCTACAATTGCAGAGTCGCTCATAACGTAGCTGTGATTAGATTGGATTGATACTCTTTATTGCACACCATACATTATAAAGATAAATTAAAAAATCTAAAAAAAAATGAAGAATCTGGTTACGGTGGCGGGGAGTCGCTGGATGCGGGCGGCACAAGACCGGGAAGCTTGGAAAACCGTGATGGAGGCCGATGTCCTGCAATGGGCGTCAAATGGTGGTGATGATGATGATGATGATGAAAAATCTTAAATATCTAAGTTACATAGTATACAACTGGCGGTCTTATCGCTAAAAGAGATCTCTTCCAGACAACCTTAGGAGGGATAGGACTGTAAGACGAAGAGAGTATGTAGGTGTACATCTTTACTAATATTATAAACGCGCAAGTTATCTTAATTTACGCAGATAGATATAATTTCAGTGTGTAATTATGTATTTTTAAAAAAAATGGAAAAAAATCATTTGTATGAGATACCTACATTACATTTTTTCCGAAATATATTAGGGATCGGGAGGGAGTGACAAGTTGTTAATCTACTGTTTACTGCAGTCAGTTGTTTTTTTCTCTATGCACTTTGGCTGATATGATAACTGTTAACAGTACATAAACGGACTGTTATTCTCTTCTTTTTTTTTTAAATTTATTTATTTAAAAAATAAGACCTTAATATTAGGGGTTAAAATATGAAATTGCCGTTTTATTGCAATAGGTTCTTTGAATTGACATAGAATCTTCATGGTTTGAGGTTTTCGAATGAAACTTTTTTCAAATGGTTTCTATGATGTTCTTTTTTTAAAAAATGTGAAACATTTGAATATCGACTTTCAATTGTTTTTGTTATTCAATTTAGACAAGAAAGATGGATACTGCGAAAATTCGAGTGATTATGAGGCACCCATTTTTCGTATTTTTTTATTTTATTGATTTGACGCAAGTGAGTCAATATTGTGGGTAAGGTAACGTTAAACCATGCCGCTAATTCCTGGGTAGTTTGACTAGGGTCGGCTTCCACTATCTCTCTTAATTCATCGTTATTCACCTGTGTGGGCGGTCTTCCTCGTGGCTCGTTCTTTAAGTCGAAATTTCCATCACGAAAGCGTTTAAACCAAAATCGCACGGTGCGTTCATTAGTAGACCCCTCTCCAAACGCAGCATTGATATTGCGGGCTGTTTCTGCCGCGTTAGTTCCGCGTCGGAACTCGTATTCAAAAATCACTCGAATTTTCGCAGTATCCATCTTTCTTGTCTAAATTGAATAACAGAAACAATTGAAAGTCGATATTCAAATGTTTCACATTTTTTAAAAAAAGAACATCATAGAAACCATTTGAAAAAAGTTTCATTCGAAAACCTCAAACCATGAAGATTCTATGTCAATTCAAAGAACCTATTGCAATAAAACGGCAATTTCATACTTTAACCCCTAATATAATACACAATTTCGCCAAACTGCACAGCAGTTTGTTGGCGGTGCGCTCTATCTCTATAAAATCCCGTGCTACATTTTCCGTGACACCGCCCACCAAAGTTAGTTAATAATTACTTTCTAGCGGCCATACAGAGGGGACGCGGGGCGGGGGCGCGGAAAATACACGACGAAATCACGCCTTCGCCCCGTCTCTTCTGTGTGGGCTTCGCCCCGTCTCTTCTGTGTGGGCTTCGTCCCGTCCCTTCAGTACATGTTGCATGAAAGTGAATTGGATTAACGACGCGTCTTTTCCGCGCCCCCGCTCCACGTGCCTTCCGTGCGACCGCTGGCTTACACTTAGGCGTGGGTATGTGCTATTGGACAACTTTTAATAACGTAATTTCTGTAAGAACCGCCGTATTCATTAGAACCGGGTAAGTCTAGTAATCGGCCTATTGGCATTTTTAATTGAACTACTATAGAGATGCCAAAGGTGCGTCCTAGTGCGTCCATCTCTGAAGAATCGAATCGAATTGTCCATTCATCGCAACATTTCTTTAAATTAGGTCGTTTTTGCGTCATGGACAGCTCGGATGTAGAGTTGGTTTTATTTCAAATACTTTTTGATGAAGAAGAGGAGAGTGTAACAAAAAGGAAACGGCGTGCTCCAAAATAAAGATTTTCAAAACGATACCAAAATACGTTGGCGCGCATCCGCTTCTCCGCGTTGACTGAGGCGCGCCGAGTTGAATTCGAATCGCATCGCCGAAGAAATTCGCCTGTCGGGCAATTCGCACGGTCGATTCAATTCGGCGCGCCGCGGCTCGTCGCTAATGGACGCCTTTGCCTTTGCATCTACGTAATGAGATGATTTATACAGCATCCAATGGCATCGTGAAGAAGAAAGACATTTATTATACCAACAAGATACATCACAGAAACAAAATAAGCAGATAAGTGACATAATATGCACAGATTGCACAACAACAGAAAGAAAACTAAATACACAACAGACAAAACGAAGAAATAAAACAGGACCGTAGATGTAGCCTGTGGTGTATCTAAGTTATATCACTCACACTAGATGGGTGAAGGGACCACTCGGATGCTGCACTGCTCGGCCTAGCCCACAGGAAAGACAAGTCAATACGGTTTCCTCACGATGTTTTCCTTCACCGTCACCGTGTGGTAATGGACACAGTTTCATAGTAAATATATAGGAGGCGACTTTCTGCGATTCGATTGCACTCGGCTCGGCGAGCCTTGTAGACGCGAGCCTTTGACACATCATGCTTTGACAGAGGGAGAAAGGCTAGATTACGCGTAGCGCTGTCTCGCTCTACAGGTTCCATCGCAATAAGTCAAGTGTAAGTCACACACAGGCTATAAAGGCACCTCTCATGCTGACCTCAGCCGATAAATACTGACTGATTAGTATCCCCATACAAGGCGGAAGACAAAATTAATTAGCGTTGTGATAACACTCTTGTAGCCAATTGGTTAACACACTTTATGTAAAGTTAATGCTGCAGGCTGTCCATCAAATTTGAGGGTCATTGTATGTGACTCTTCACTTACAATGACCCTCGAATTTGGTAGACATCCGAAAGGCTGTTTCATTAGGGAGTTGAGTTTAGAACTTTACAAACAAAATATTGCCATCATCATCAGCTCCAGTTACGAGTATGCCTCATCGGTGACAGTATTTTCATTGTGGTCGATTTCGCGTCGTCGAAACCGATCCACAGTAATCCTCCTCATCATTTTCATTTCACACGGGTGTTTATAGAGTCTTCTCCTTAGGTCCGATCCAACGCCACTAACACTATTTTATACGAGCAAAGAAATAGTCGGCCTCCAGGATGACTAAGTCCGTACTATCTTCAAATTATACTTTATTGCACACGAAACATTTACAAGAACATTACATAAGAAATAACATGAATAAAGGCGAGCTTATCTTTGTAAAAGATTTCTTCGAGTAAACCTTGGAGTCGGAGAAGCAGTAAAAACCGGACAAGTGCGTGACGAGTCGCGCTGTGTAGGGTTTCGTAGAAAGCGGGTTTTTTGTCTGCTTTATTGAACTAACAACTTCATCAAAGTGCATCATTGTAAAACCTACTTAGCCGTGATAGTTTTCCTTTTAAGTTCATTATGTTATGTGCAGGTTTCTACAATCAACCGTTTAGCCAGGGGGGGGGGTCTACGCAGACAAAAATTTGAACCTTAAAGCTTCGCAGTCGGTCACGTACGAACAGCACCAGGTACCTAGTTGTTTCCTTGATTAAAGAGTAGAAGGCTTCTCTTTGCAATTTTCCGAGCGAGGCAGCGAAAATACCCTCCAAGACCGTGAAAATTGAAATGGAATGAAATTGAAATGGCGTTCCAATCGTGAAACTAATTAAGCCCATACAATAGACATCTTAATATTGACTGTGAAGGAAAACTTCGTTAAGAAATCTGAGGGCCTTATGCAGTAGATCTACAGTTTATATTTAATTTATTCGATAATATTTACTTATATTGAGTTTATTTAAGGTCTGCCAAGCGTGGCGATTATGGCAAAACCCCTCATGGTTATGAAAACCACGAGGGAGGCCTATGTCCTGCGGTGAGCGTCGAGAGGCTGATGATGATGATGAAGTTCACTGTAACGCCGTATGTTAGGTGATCGGTTAAAATGTACTTTCATCCCGAACAACGGGCACAGCTAGACAAATATTAAATTCACGTGTCATTGACAATATCTTACCAACAATAATTACGTAGGTATTTGGTAAAAGGTGTCGTGGAAACGTGTTAGATCCGGATACTTTTGGCAAGATTCTAGGAAGCAACTATAAGGGGTTTCCTACGCCATTTCGAAACACTATTTATAGAAAGATGTTTCCCGAATGACATTAAACCGACCGATCACCTAATCGAATATTTGTTTTATCAACACCCATTTTCTCGATGATTCGTTTCACCGAAAACACTATTTATAGAAAGATGTTTCCCGAATTACACCAACCGATCACCTTATGCGCCCCGCGCTTTAATTCGGGAGGTTGTAGGTTCAAATCTCCATCTCGAAAAAAAAAAACAGAACGTTTTTTTTATCAAAATTTAATTTATACATCTTTCAGTGTAGCTTATAATGCGTCCCACTGTAGGGCACAGGCCTTCTCTCAGAGAGAGAGAGAGTATTATGATAACCACCGGGTTTGGCGATTTCAACCGCTAAGTTATGTGAATAGTTCAGACACTCAGGTTTCCTCACGATGTTTTACTTCACAGTTGTGTATTGAGAGAGTGGTATATAGGCCATAGGACATAGGCCTCCCTCATCACTGTTTACCCGTGGTATCTAATTTTAATTATCCGTGGACCCATGACATTAGGGATTGTTCCCTGGACTTCTGATATATCGATAGAAAATGAAAATCAGCTACATACAATTTGAAATATGAGATATTGAATTTTTGCTCCGGCTAGTCCTCTCCGGACTACCTAGCCAGTCACGAAAAGTACTAGGAGCACATAGCAGCTAAGAGGTTTTCATGTTGTCATAATATACGTAAAAAATTGTCCAGGTAAAACCAGAACAATAGAACATGATGGATTCATAACAGGTACACTAATGGAATTAATTACAGGTGAAATATCAATTGGATATCCACTAGAAATGTTAAGATAGTTTATGAGACATAAGTCATTAGTGTGTACTGTACCTATCGATTATGAATTCATCATTTTCAATATTGGTTCTGGTATAAGTATGTTTTTGTGCCCAAGGATGGAATTATTTATGGCATTTCGCTTATGATTGAATAAACTTTATTGTATGTAGGTAACTGCTTTTCATTTTCTATCGATATAGTCAGAAGTCCAGGGAACAATCCCTAATGCCATAGGTCCACGGGAAATTAAAATTACAACACCGTCCCTCATGGTTTTCCTAACCATGAAGAGTTTTGCCATAATCGCCACGCTTCGCTTGCTTGTTGCTTTTAGCGGTTGAAATCGCCAAACCCGGTGGTTATCATAATACTCTCTCTCTCTGAGAGAAGGCCTGTGCCCTACAGTGGGACGCATTATAAGCTACACTGAAAGATGTATAAATTAAATTTTGATAAAAAAAACGTTCTGTTTTTTTTTTCGAGATGGAGATTTGAACCTACAACCTCCCGAATTAAAGCGCGGGGCGCATAAGGTGATCGGTTGGTGTAATTCGGGAAACATCTTTCTATAAATAGTGTTTTCGGTGAAACGAATCATCGAGAAAATGGGTGTTGATAAAACAAATATTCGATTAGGTGATCGGTCGGTTTAATGTCATTCGGGAAACATCTTTCTATAAATAGTGTTTCGAAATGGCGTAGGAAACCCACTATAAGCGACGCAATTTAATTGTAATCAACCACGTGCTTGCTTCATTAGTTAACATTATTCACCTTCGAGGCAAAATAAAGTAGATAGAATATTCTTTATTGTATATACACCAGGAATTACATATTCCGTGTGGCGCCGGATTAAGAATAGCATCACTCCATTTCCTTCCGTGGATGTCGTAGAAGGCGACTAAGAAAATCTATTACCAGGAGACGGGCAGCAGTGTCTTCCTGAGATTCCAACCGCATCCTGCGATCGCCAACCCGCCTGCCAAGCGTGGCGATTATGGCAAAACCCCTCATGGTTATGAAAACCACGAAGGAGGCCTATGTCCTGCAGTGGGCGTCAAATGGCTGATGATGATGATTATGATGATGATTAAACAATAATATAGTAAGCGCTGGTAGCCTATTGGCGGCCCTAAATTAAATAAGGCCGTTATTGAGTAGTTAAGGAATTAAATGGTGCAATAGCAAGAATTTTCGTTAGTTCCCAATTATTTATATGTAATTGTATCATGGCAAGTGGCAAACCCTGGTCTCTGTGTACCCCTACGGGATACAGGCGTTAGTTTATGTAATGTTACGATGTTGTAGTTTATTGTACCATAAGGAAAAAATTTATATTTAATTCAATCCCGCACATTGGCCACCAACTTTGGCGCCATGCGCCGTCCTGCGGAAGTAGCATAACGGTGCGCGTCGCGCGTTATTTGCGTTGTCGCGCCAAAATTTAATAATTCACATGCCGGAAACTCAAGACTGCAGCGCGTTAAAACGCGTGACTCATGTCGTCATGCTTCCTATGATAGTCCTTCGTGATATCGTGTCGGTAAAGTGAAATTATATGAAAAAACCTTTCTTGTAGAACGGGTTACATTGACGGTTACTGGCTCCCAAACTGACGGCAGCCAGGCTACTTTTAATGAAAAAACCAATTAGATTTTATTGTTCCAGAATTCATCCACACACGCCCGTTGCCTCCTACAAATCCAGCCCTTGGGCACAAGGGTAACCCTTGCAGCGGCCAACATTTGACGGCTTCCCACTGGACGATAACAGTAACTGCACGACCTTTTTTCATACAACGGCCGCATGTCGTGTCGTTAAACCATCCCGTGGCGATTGGCGACCAACCTTGGCGCCAGCGTGGCTGCGGGGCGGGTCGCCCCAGTTGACGTGCAATGCACCGAACCGGGAAAAGAAGCCTGAGGGCCTATCACAGGCTTGTCGACCAAATTTATTCGAGACGTAGCTTTGTTTCTCTTTTTGAAGTCGAAACTTCATTAAACGCACTTTTTCTAAACAGTGGATTCGTTACTGAACTGTCACGCTCGTTGCTCGTCTACCGCTTCTGATTCGGGAGGTCGTGGGTTCGAATCCCGGCATGTACCAATAACTTCCTTTTCTAAGTTACGTACATTTGTGAAGTTATAGTCGCAATACCACTCGCTAACGGTGAAGGGAAACATTAGTACCTGAGGTATTTTAACAGACTTCAAAAAAAGGAGGAGGTTCTCAATTCGTCGGGATCTTTTTTTTATGTATGTTCCCCGTTTACTCAAAGGCGCGGGCGTGCACCAATATTTAAAATTCTTTTTTTGTTTGAAAGGGTCCCACAGGTGTTCCTATAGTCACCAAGTCAGGATCTGATGATGGGGTCCTGGAGAAATCGAGGGAACTTTTCAAATTTTAAAGGCACACTTGATGCGATTTGCTTTCCGAAAACACAATTATGTCGTAATTATATTCACAAAGAAATGGTGAAATATTTTTTTTTTACATAAAAAATCAAAACCGACTTTTAAACACTACAGCACTAAAAACAGAGAAATAATTTAAACGAATATAACCTTTAAATTCGATGTAGATATTGTAACACTAGCGCCCTCTTTCCCATGATGGCGCTCGTGTTACTCTATGGAGCCACTTATTTTATAAGTAATTCCCAAATCAGATACTGGGGGATAATCTGTGATAGGTAGAACAGCCTACCTACCTTCACAGCCTTGATGTTATCTCTTATTAAATCAGTGTGTGCTCTAACAAAACTTCAGATACCATGGATAACAAAACTAACCAACGACACCATCATCACGGTGACGTGAAGCCTGTTATAGGCCCTCTGGCCTGACCCCGTGCTCTCTTTGTGTACGCTTCTTTTGTGCCAAGTTGTTTTGTTTGCACCTTTCTGACTCACATTTACGGTTAGGCGTGCGTGCGAGTACATACCTATCATAATAAAAACCCTTTTGTTAGCTCCGTTTTTGGCACAGCCATTACCTACGTGAAAATCGTCACACCTTTGTCACCTGACACCCTCGCCAGTTGCGTAGTATACGCGGTACGCTCGCATGGAGCATCATTACGGCTCGCGCACGATTGCATCACCCTCTAAACCCCAGCCCTGCCACCTTCGCCCCCCGTGCTTCCAGAAGCATGAGCGCCACCAGTAACACCCTTCTACTGAGAACACTCATAGAGAGTCAGACTGAGCGCCCTTCGCGTCACGCCGCCGCCACCGATGCACTGAGGCCCAGCGTTTGATAATAATCGCAATTCGCATTAATTGATTGGGGGTTATCGCACTTATCAATTGGAGGTTATCGCGTTGTAAAGTTGATATTAATACTTAACTGCATGTGTTAATTGCGTTAATATTAATACTTAGAATCACGTGCACTTTTTTCTTTGTACGTAAGCACATCATTCGATTCCCAGTGCGGGCAGTACCTATGACGTTTCTTTCTAAGTTATGTACATTTATGAAGTTATAGTAGCAATACCACTCGCTAACGGTGAAGGAAAACATCGTGAGGAAACCTGGGTGTCTGAGCTATTCACATACCTCAGCGCTTGAAATCGCCAATCCGCGGTGGGCACGCGTGGCATACTCTCTCTCTGAGAGAAGGCCTTTGCCCTACAGTGGGACGTATATAGGCTGCTTATGAAGCACATCACAACTACAAGTAAGCCACCACGCCTAAAACCATGATACCCTTAAGTGGTCAGCTCCAACCGCGCACCGGAACGTCTAAATGTCAAATTGCTATCGCAAACGTCAGGGTTCCGACAGGATTTGGTGCGCGTAATTCGGTATCTGATCGCACTACCGACCATTAGGATCGATGAGTGAAAGGCTGCCTGAATATTTCTGCCATTTCCGGCAAAGCAGGGTTGCTCCTAAGATACACAATTCTTGAGACAAGTCCGGTTGTCTGCTACTGACAACAACTTTTGTTCTACAACTTTGAAAAATTATAGTGCAAACCTAAGATAATAAATTTAACATCTAATTTAAAACACATTATATATTTATATTCAAGGCACATTCCCTGAAACACTAGAATTTGTAATTCACAACTTTTGATCTCCGACCTTCAAAATGACAATTATTTAGTTACGACATTGATAGAGCGCGTAATTTATGTGAACCCTGATATTTCCAAAAATATAAATCATTGAGAAAACGAAAGTTATTGTAAAACTACTGTACGGGTGACTTTGAATTCGTTCACCGTATTTTAAGGGGACGTTCTGAGAAACATAATATGGTGCTAGTTTTCAAAAAAGTACGCGTCAAAGAAATTTTATTTGATACCCATAATTACTTCACATTTCGTCCTAATATCTATTGTTTATTAAGACAAAAAGTAATAAAAATTCGAAAAATCTATGTCTCGGATATGGTCGGGACCATCAATTGTTTTTTTAATTGTTTACGCATATCGGACGTCAGACACTTAAGCATTTAACATTTAGAAAACTTTTTTCAACGTTACTGTAGTTCCTACCACTTCAAATTTGGATTCACGGTTAGGAGCCAAAGATCGGATATCACGAATTTTTACAAATATGTTATACCATTACTGAAAAATCATTACATAACATAACATAAACTCACGCCTGTATCCCAGAGGGGTAGGCAGAGACCAGGGACTGCCACTTGCTACGATCCTGACAGATCACTTTCGCTTCCTCAACATTTATCAGTCGTTGCATGCACACACGCCGGTTTCGGGTGCTTTTTATCTTGCCTTTTGCTAATACATCCCCTATTTGGTCGAAGTATGTCCGCCTGGGTCGTCCCTTACCGGCCCTTCCATCCACATTCGCTCGAAAAATCATTAATAATGCTGTTTTTCACAATGAAAAGAACATTCCCTCAAAATGCGGTGAATGAATTCAAAGTCACTAAACTAAAATTTACTACTAACTTAAATTTTAAAAGGGGGGAGGGTTCGACAAGGTAGGTCTAGGGGTGGGAGGGGTCCTAGTTTCGTAACGTCTCGTTGCAAAAACATAATTACTAAAAATAATCAATTGTTTTCTTATTTTTTTCAAATGTTTGATATTTTTATGATGTTGATAATATAAAAAAAAGTATTTAAATGGAAATAAAAGCAATTTCGGAACTGCTGTTTTCATTTAATAATTACTAGATGTAAAATTGCAAAATATGTGACGTCACACCAGGGAGGGGAGGGTCTCACAAAAGTGACCAACTGCGACAAAGTCGGAGGAGAGGTCAAAAATCACGAAATTAGTGCGAGGTACTTTATGGATGACCCATAAATAATATTGTTATCTTATCTTAAGCAGCTCTAATCTGTGTGCTTCAAGAACTGAGCATTTTAGACGTAGCCCCGTATTTTGACAATGCTTTTTTCTCTTGCGTGTCGAAAGCGTCGACTTCTCCTCAGATAGCTCGCTCAAAACCGTCCACTGCAAAAAAGCGCCTTTATTGCGCTGGGTGATGCCTCCATCAGATCCCACAAGCCGCACGGCGGAGCCTCGGGGCAGACACGAACATTGAGAATTACCCCCTATACACTAAACTTGTTGAAACATTGGCCGTGGACTGTACCGTACATTCAACGATTAACAAGTCAGGTGAACTGTCGTAAGTTTAGGACCAAAATAGACTCGGCGAGGCCCAACTACCGTTGTGTTTGCGTAACAAATAACACTGGTCTGGTTGTGATGGGACGAGCTTGGCTATTTACCCGAGTGCAGCGGAGCCCGAAGGAGGGTAACGTGTTTAGCTGGTAGGTATGTACGTATGGAAGTACTTATGAATGTCCGATTTTATGTTCGCCCATACTTTGGCCTTTGCATCTACGTAATGAGATGATTTATACAGCGTCCAGTGGCAGTGAAGGAACCACTCGGACGCTGCAGTGCTTAGATTGGAGTGACTTTGCTTTTATACCACAGAAATCATGAAAAACCTGGGAAAAATTCAAAAATAAAACGATAAAAATATTTTCTACGGAGCTTTCAGGGTCACAAAATATGAAAAATATAAAGTTACTCTTATAACAAAAAACCCATTAAATTTCGTTGTGTCGTTGAATTCTGAACGTTTTCTTATAAAGGTGTACATCCATAAAAACATAATTTTACGAGATAACTCAAACATTGATAAACGCTTTATACATTATAAGCGTTACGTTAGGGAGTGACGTCATAGTCTAAGGTCGATTGTATGGCGCGTTTTAGCACGCGAATGTATTGACTTTTTGACTGGTTATATTATAAAAGGTATCTAAGAGAAAAAGAAATACTGCGTTTATTTATCTTTTTGCGTGTCCTCTCCTATTCTATTAAAACATTTTTTGGTGCAAGTTCTCCATTCTTCATAATTGCGCATAGGTAAGATAGACATAAATCCGACACAAAACATAAACACTATGAAATTCCCAATATTTTTTGTAAGAAATTCCCTTCATTGTCATTAGATGGCGCTATCTTGCTACTCAACACTAGATGGCGCTGCTATTACTAAAATAAAAAAACTTAAATAAAACACGACTCAAAATCATAAGCAGCCTATATACGTCAAACTGTAGAGCACAGGCCTTCTCTCAGGGAGAGAGTATGGGCTGATCAAAAAAAACATACGAGTCGAATTGATAACCTCCTCTTTTTTTTGAAGTCGGTTAAAAATAAAAAATTAGGCCCATGATCATCACAACAAAGCTTTTTAATTTTAAACAACGTAACGTTATGAAACTCATTTGAGTAAAGTGATCAAATAATAGGTACATCCCTGTTATTCCCAGGAAGGACCCCGGAGACCTAATGAGAAAAGTTCGGACAGTGTTTGGTTAATGTATTAATGTTGATTAGGGGCCTACCCGTGTAGGGTTGCCAGGCTCAAAAATTACGAAGCCGGACTCTTATCCGGACATATTTATCCGGCCTTGAAAGCCTGATGCACTGATTTTGCCACCATTGCCTTTGCCCGCGCCCGTGAAATCGCAAGTTCTACGTGTGAATCCGCGTGTTCGTCTTTCGATTAAAAGTCGGACTTGTGTATAAATTGGCCGGACAACTGTAAAAAGGAGGACATATCCTGGCAACCCTATACCCGTGGTAGCTCTGTGCCGGTCGTTACTGAATTGAATGGGAGTTTTACATTAGACGATAACTGTAACTGAAGTTATCCTTTGCTTGCGCAATATTTCAATTTTACACGTTGTATAATTATATATCCTTACATTCCCAAGGT
Source organism: Yponomeuta malinellus (assembly GCA_947308005.1). NCBI lineage: Eukaryota > Metazoa > Arthropoda > Insecta > Lepidoptera > Yponomeutidae > Yponomeuta > Yponomeuta malinellus. The sequence continues at coordinate 3,354,079 of OX371004.1, read as the reverse complement.
TTATTTATTCAGGGACCTAATGAAAGATTTAATTTGAGTTCCACAATTATGAAATAGGTACATTGTACAGATATTGATTTTAGACAATAATTAAACTAATTTGAATTAAACAAAAATTAAATATTTTAGAAATAAAAGAATATTGAAAATAAAATAAAAACACGTTGTATATCACGACTGGATTAAAACTTAGGACACTTTTTCTCCGAATCACAAGCGAACGTAGTCACCGGCGCGCGGCGCATCATAATATTGCGTGTTTATTTTTTTTTTGTGTGTAAAAACCTTCACCAGTACTTACACACACAAATAATACAACGCATAATATTATTGAGAAATTCTTTCCGCGATCCGCCTAATAATAATACGACAAGGTTACATACCTCCATTAGAATAAATAGCCTACGGTTAAGTCACCAAAATTGCTGAAAATTATTTGACAAGCGCGTGTCGTGCGTTTGGTTACGGAGCTGTTGTTTTATTTTTCAACTTAGAATTTCGGAAAGCATTTAGTATGTCCAAACAGCAACCCGGGTCCCATTTCATAGAACAACAATTCATGGTTCACTGTCATACTCATGATAAAACTATTGTAGTTTTATAAAACGCGCACATCAAGACACTAATGCTTCGGTCACACACAGCGACTAATCGCTGCGACTGCCTACTCGCCGCGAGTATTCGCTGTGCGTGACAGGCTATTCGTTGCGAGTAGATTCATTCGACGCGAGTTGAAGGAGTCGCCGCGACTAGAATTGAGCATGGTCAATTTTACTCGCTGCGAATGCGCACCGACGGTCGAAATTCGTTGAAAACTCGCTGTGTGTGACAGGCAGGCAGCGAATCGTCGCTGCGACTAGTATTCACGGCGAGTGCATTCGCAGTGACTAGTCGCTGTGTGTGACCGAAGCTTAAGCGATAGGGCAGATAGTTCGTATTGGAAGCATCATACAAAGGTGCATGTAAAATGGAATCTGATAGTCTCGGACGGACCTGAGTTACATCGACCCAACCGTAGTACTGTATAAGACAAAATCTTTACAATTGTTCAGAGTAAATCTCACGCCTCTCTACCTAACCCTAAAAAACCGGAACAGTGCGAGTCGGACTCGCCCACCGAGGGTTCCGTACAAATTTGCAGGTGCTTACATATTATACATTCATCATCAACCCATTATGTCCCCACCGAGGGGCACGGGTCTCTTCCCTGAGGAAGGTATAGGCCATACTCCACCACGGGGGCCAAGTCCGGATTGGTGGAGGCTTGTAGACTAGTGGCTCGTCTACTGTCAGAAGTTGTCAAGCCGCCCTAAGGCCTCTGACTTGGCTTAACGACTGCCATCTATCGACGGCAGCCGGCACCAACAGCTTAACGTGCCTTGCGAAGCACGGAACCACTCGGAAAAATGCCACTAGCGTTAGGCATAGACGGCGACCCATCCATGCACTGAACGCGCCCAGTGTTGCTTAACCCTCGTGATCGTTTAAGATCACTCAGGCAGCCGGGGCTACGAGCGATTATACATAGTTCAGGTTAAATAAATAGTTACTTGCCAAATTTCATAGTTCTAGGTCAAGGGAAAGTACGATTATATATTATATTATTTTGATTCTCCCGAGTGGCGAAATATACGTTGTTTTGCGGTATAAACGGCCGTATCTTTCATGGTTCATTCGAAGTTTGATTTTTTCACAGCTTCAAGGAACTGTAGACTTGAGTATATGGTTTTAATTTCAACTAGATACTACCACGCGTTCTCGAGGACGGACGGATGACGGAGACGGACGGACGGACGGACAACAAAGAGATCCTGTAAGGGTTCCGTTTTTTACTTTTGAGCTACGTAACCCTAAAAACTAAGTACATTTATTTTTATGTACATTTAATCCCTAGCTCGAAGACTTCCAAATTACTCACGTCACAATACGTACCTATAATAATACATAAATAGATTTTTTACAAGAAAAACTGTCGTGTGTTTTCTTATTATTTACGCACTCACGCATACCGTAAATAATACACTCAATTTGCATTTTAGAAGAGAGAACAAGTGGCATTTAAAGATGAATTTTTAAGGCTTCCTGAAATTGATGGACAAAGTAATACTTAAAATGTTTATTTATAAAAAGAAACCCTTCTTGTATCCGCAATTCCGCCATTGTATGTAGGGCGGAAGTAACCGATCGCAGCTTCCGAGTTCAATAGCCTATCTTGTACCGGAAACCGGCATGTCGTTCATTAAATTGATTCTGCAATATGAACGACTATATCTTGGAAGTTTTACTACCGAGGCATTGTACTATTGAAGGTCATGTTTCAGCACATTTGGCAAATATCAAATTGATGTAGGTATAGGTGTGTTGGTTGGTGTTGGCATTGGCGAAAGGCAGAGGTGATCCATAATGCATTTTATTTACAAGAACATTTTCTACGTTGCCGAATCGACGGGAATTAAGGTAATTTACATTTGCAGTAATAAATAATCGCGATAGACCCGTTTAATATTTTGTTATGCGTTTGCGGAACTCCAGTTCAATCTTTTAAATATTTCTGAAAGCAGCCTTAATTTGTAAAATTCTAGGTAGTCTAGAAAATAAGGCAGGAAGTGAAAAATAGAGCGGACAGTTGTTTTCTGAATACGGAATCCAGCCGCGCGCATTGATAAATGAGTATGTGTGGGTTTCCCCAAGAGTTCGACTCGTGGAACAGAGAATAGTCAATTTTCGCTAATAGCTCTAGCTATGCAAGCGGAATCTCTAATGCTCTATCACTACTTGTACCCTGTATAATCTACATAATATCTGATTAAATTTATTACGAGGTCAATGCCCAGCAGTGGACGCAAACGCAAAAATAGACATTAGGTACGTCAAAACAACCCGAAAAAATTACCCGAAACCGGCCCGCGTGCATGCAACGACTACTGAATGTTGATGAAGCGTAGTTTGTCAGGATCATACTAAGTGGCAACCACTGGCCTCTGTCTACCCCTCCGGGATATATACAAGAGTTTACGTAATATACATTTTTCCAATAGTCGAGTTGCGTTTTATCAAGGAGATTAAAATAAAAACGACGACCTCGTCGCGCAGCGGTAGTGCATCTGCATACCATGCGAGAGGTCTCGGGTTCGAATCCCGGCTGGGGACAAAAACAAACCCCAGGTCTTGGATGTTTACATGTTTGCGATGTCGTTGTTTCTGGTTCCCACGACACAGGCTATCCTAGTGTGGGGCCAGAAGCAATGTATGTGCCTGTATGTAAATGTTTATGTTTAAAACACACATCTCCCGCGCTAACACGCGAAAAGCGTTCACGAAACTAAATTATACATTCAACGTCGAGCATAACATGTAGAATCTCAGCCAACGAGCGCGAAAGAAGGTCGTTCACCAGTGACCGCTCCATTTCCAGGGCAAGTTCTAGGTTAACATCGCTGCTCTCGTGCGCCACTGTATTCCTGATTGTAACTCGTTATCCTCCACGTCCACTGATGCCTGAGGTCAATCGATCGGTATTATTGCAGATACGCAGATGTTTCCGCTCTATTTCAAGTGATGAAAACGGCTGTGACGTCAAAAAGCCTGTTTTGGCACCAAACATTTTTGTAACATAAAAGAAATAAATTTATAACAATTTAAAAGTAAACCATGCCAATTTGTCATTGACAAATGTTATTATTCTTTAGATGGATTTCTGAATGATATACATATCGCACCTCCGGTAGTACAAGGGCACAAATTACAAAAAATGGTATAATGAGTTAAGTATGCAGAAATGTCTTAAAAACACTCCTCTATCTGGTGGGATAAAGACTCCCATTAGATTCAGTTAAAAAGTCGCTTTTTAACTGAATTCAATGGGAGTCTTTATCCCACCAGATAGAGGAGTGTTTTAAGGGTACTTTCCGTTGACCTAAAAATCGTCTTATACTACAAATACTTACAGAAAAAATCTGAAAACTATACATTTGTCGCCAACCCGCCCGCCAAGCGTGGAGATTATGGCAAAACCCCTCATTGGTCATGAAAACCACGAAGGAGGCCTATGTCCTGCAGTGGGCGTCAAATGGCTGATGACGATGATGATACATTTGTAATTAAATCATAAAAAAATTGTGTTCTAATGTAAACATTGTTGGCTTAATCTTACCTATAAATATGCAATGTTAACCACTGGTTAAGAAAAGGCTAAGTAGGCGGGTCATGGCCAGTAACAATTGTTTAATTACTTTTGTGTCATGAAACTGTTATTGATAACGGAGTAGTAAATAACATAATTACCATTCATGTTCTTTTTTCAGCGTTAATTACCTGAGGTGTACAGCAAGGGTTTTTATTAAGTCCGCTGTTGTTCTTCATTGACAGTTGACGGGTTATTATTTAACCAGCCCGGGGGGCACGACCTCTGTATCGAGCGCGACAACGCGGTAAAACGTGGCGCCATCTCACTCTTACTCGTTACATAAAGCAAGATGGCGCCACTATATCGCCCGCTATATAGTTAGGTATAGCGGCCGTGCTGCAGCGGCAGATTAGAGAAGTTTATTTTCGACTGACCTGCATAGGATTTTGATTATCTATGGTAATTATCTGAATTATGCTAAGCTCAAACATTTGTATTCCGAAATTGGGAAACACGACGAACCTTATCTTATTGTTCTATATGTATATCTGAACGAATAAAGTGAATTGAATTGAATTACGAGAATATACTTTTTACATTACAGAAGCACAATGTAATCTATCCTGGAATAAAGTCATAAATCAATGAAGCCCTTATGCTACTGAACAATACTGCCAATTAAAAGAAGAGAATATACTATCATAAATTATCATTCAAACAATGCTTAGCTTTTGTTGCCATTAGAAGTCATACTAAAATGCCTTATAAAGAATCTACTCTGGTAACGCACAATCTGACAAAATACAGAACGTACACTAAGAAGCGGAAGAACTATTTGCACTAAAGTAGACAGATTCATGTGATTTCAAGTGGTCTTCATGTATCGCACTGAGTAGGTTGATAAATGAGTTTACTTTATTTACTTTGTGAGTGTACATACAATTTCACCCCAATCAAATCTTGAGTCAACTACCGTATTCATCATTATCGACCTATTTCTGCCTCCAGGGTCGCGTTTCATGAAACAGTTCATAGTTTATTAAGCAGTCTTCCTACTTGTTAATCTGTGGATTGATCAACTTTGCTTGCATCGAATTGTCATAGTAATGGCTACACATGGCAGGGCCTGTTTCATAGAACCATCAAGTTTCTGCATTTCATTTTGCACTTATGAACTCTACTGCGACTTATTTACATTCATGGATCTGCACAGTCAGCAGCACATCAACCATTACTTGCGTGCACTCTATTCAATTCCGTTACTGGTAACTTCAAAACTTGTGTGCTGTCGAGTATACAAGTAAAAAGATATTGGATCCAGTGGTCGTTTTATGTTTTCCTACAACGTGTACATTGTTGAAAATTATAAACCCAACAACTGTAATTTAATATGCTAATTACCATTTGATGAGGTATCATCATCGTCATACTCAATAATTCTTCTAATACATAGGTTAGTATTTACCTACTGTAGAGTCTGCAGATTGTTTCTAAGACCAATAAAACTTCAATAGTTGTAATGCCTACAACAGTTTCAGAACAGTCAAATCCTTTCTGTGAAACCACTCTAGTGAAACTTCCAGACAATATATTTCAATTAAATCAGGAATTACTAAGTCTTCCGAAGAAATTTCTAGCAGTTGCATTGTTTACGACAGTTTCTGTTGTACAGTCGACAACTGACCATTTTTGACCTAGGACCGGCCTTATGTTGAGGGCATATAGTAGAATTCAGATTGACGAAGTAAAGGTCAATTAGCTAACGACCGTACTGTACAGAGCGAACAAGTTGAACCAGTTTGTGATCATTGTTAACTTTAAGCTGTTAAATGTCGATTGCGACTGGTTGTAAGCTGATTATTACAAAAACAAAAACACGAATTTATAAAAAATAATGTCTAGCTAGATAATTTAGATCAGCGGTTAATAAACTTTCAAGGGTATGGGATATCGCCACTGTTCGTACATCAATCCAAAATAATATTTCTTGCTATAGAACTATTTAACAGTCCAAATAATAAGATAAGAATATTCTTTATTGTACCAGGAAAAACACAAACTACAATTCAGTGGCAAATGTGATATACAAGGAACTTTTCCACGGAAACCGTGGGTTCCACAGAGCCCACTTTAGGAATCACCGATTTAGAGACCCTGCGTTACCCGGAACGCCACAAGAATTCTGATACAACCATATACCTTTTAATCGCTTCGAGCGTTCAGGGGTCCGACCACGTGAGTCTTCCGCTGTACGGAGTTGTCTGATTTAGCCTACTTCGAATTGACAAATACGTACATACATATTTTGACACTTCGGAGTCATCTAAATGCTTAGCCCGATAGAGTGGAAAGTTACGTGACAGCGGAAGGCTGACGCTATGATGTAGTACAAAAACGGACAAAAGATACATACTTCAATCCTGAAAACATTATACTCGTGGTTAGGCAGCCCTGTAAAATCTATTTACTCCTATACATAAATTAAACGAACTATTCTTGTAAATATTCATATAGTAAAAATCTCAGGAACGGCTCAACGATTTCGAGGGTTTCATAGCTTTTTTTAATAGAGTGAAACTCGTTCTATCCGTGCTTTTAGGCATAAAAATTGCTGCTCAATATCAACATAGCCCGTTGCAACGTGGACAGACCTCAAGACCGTGAAAGGGTTCCATACAGTAACACCAGCGGAAAAAAAATCATCTGCACAAAGTATCGGTAGTCCACTAAATCATGTTAAAGTAATCTACTAACCCCCGGTTTCTCGTACACTAACAAGCTGTTAATCTTCTGTTAACAGCTGTCAGTGGTTTTTTTGTATGCACTTTGGTCAATTGACAGCTGTTAACAGTAGATTAACAGCGTGTTAGTGTACGAGAAACTGGGGGTTAATCATGTTAATAGTAATTTTTAGAACCCGTGGAGGCAAAAAACCGAGGACCGGATAGCATTAACGCCAAAAACAGCCGTTTTTCGTCAGTCGTGGGATTGAGAGATTGATCCGACACTTTTGTATAAAACCGGCCAAGTGCGAGTCGGACTTGCGCACCGAGGGTTTCGTACAAATTTGTAGGTAGGTACTTACATAATAATATTATAAATTATTCAGGAATCGAGTCTCGCAGATTTTCCGAGCTTATCGCGAACATCAGTTTTTTATGATTTAATTAAAAATGTATAGTTTTCAGATTTTTCCCTGTATTTATAGTATAAGACGGACGACATTACTTACCAAATTTCATAGTTCTAGGTTAACAGAACCTTGAATGTCGAAATTTACGTTTTTTGTTGCACATTTCACAGCTTCAACGGACTGTAGACCTGAGTATATATGGTTATAATTTCAACTCGATACCTCTACGCGTTCCCGAGATAAAGGGTTTTGACAGAAAGACAGACAGACGGACACGGACAACAAAGTGATCCTATAAGGGTTCCGTTTTTCCTTTTGAGGCACGGAACCCTAAAAATGATCCGTACAAAAAAAGATACGATTTTTTTCCATTGGTGGCGTGCATGGAGCCCCTTGATGGTCCGTCCATTGCTGTGGTGCCATATGGATGGGCACGCCAGACAATGGCTTAAAAAAACACGCTAGTGACTAAAGTTTTAATATTTTGCGTGACATCAGCGCCCAGCAATATAATGGTTTTATCTTGACATACATTCGAGATAATTGAAAACTCTTTAAGTAGGTATTGGGTTGCTAAGAAAATGTATTGTCAATACAACGTAGATACCAAGCACAATACGTATGACGCCACGCACGTCTGGTATGTGCCTTATCATTTGAAACGCGCTATTAATTAGTTTAAAACAATAAGAATAACACTCGCTATAATTTAACTACATTCTGGTTGTTTTTTTAAGTCTACAAAACAGAATACAGTCGATTTTACGACAGAATTAACACATAAACTGTTTGTGTTCTGGACTGGTAGTCCAAGGTATGTAAATATAGTAGTTTGTACCTTCAAAATGTAAGTGGTATATGCATCACTTCATATAAAACACAAAGCATAAATAAAACATAAAGCAATTAGGTAATTTACAACTAAAGTAGCAGTAATGACTAATATTTTGTTGCTAAACAAAATTTAAATAAAAAATAAAAACCTACTTTCAAACACTACAGCAGTAAAAAGTTTGAAATAATTTAGATAATAAGAAGTATCTATGTATGTATCTATTTAAATAATAAGTGACGACCTCGTGGCGCAGCGGTAGTGCATCTGCATACCATGCGGGAGGTCCTGGGTTCGAATCCCGGCAGGGGACAAAAAACAAACCCCCCCAGGTCTTGGACGTTTACATGTTTGTGATGCCGTTGTTTCTGGTTCCCACGACACAGGGTATCCTAGTGTGGGGCCAGAAGCAACGTATGTGCCTGTATGTAAATGTTTAAGTTTTATGTTTATCTATACATGTAGTTATTGTAGAAGTATAATTTGTAGTCGGTGCCCAGTTTCATGACCAGCACATATATTTTATTATTACTTTCGAAGTCGGTTTTTATTTTTTATTTTATTTTAGTGGGGGAGCGGGAGAAAAATATACGGGTCCCGTAGAACCATAATTTACCCTACTTAATTACTTGCTTTAAAATTTGACGTTCTCAATTTCCATCCCCGAAAGTCTTCACCAGAACATCACCAAATTAAAATGGGACCAATGGGACGTTATATCTGTTCGAACAAAAATCGAATTGTCAAAATCGGTTAAGATTTGACGGAGTTATGGAGGACATAGCAAAAAATATATATACGCGTCGGGTTGATAACCTCCTCCTTTTTTGAAGTCGATTAAAAAGAACTGCAAACAATGAGCCGTTTTCAGTACAAATTCACAAAGCAATTCATAGATGGCGCTTACAGGCGTGGCCATAGAAGAACCGGAATACGGCTGTCAAAATTAATCTGCGCTAAGCAAAATTTGACAGACGTATCCCTGTTCTTGTATGTGCACGCCTATAAGCGCCATCTATGAAGTGCTTTGTGAATTTGTGCTGAAAACGGCTCATTGAATCTTACTACTCACTGACATAGTAACTGTTAAAAAGTTTGGTTGTGTTGTATCGTATCACTTATTTAACGATCATAAAGACGGTAGGATTGGCGTGACGGGGAAGAGATGTATGCCCAGCAGTGGGCTGTATTCATGGTAGAAAGACGGTATGGTTGGCGGGACAGGGAAGATGCCCAGCAGTGGGCTCTATCCATGGGCTGGATGGATAGACAAAAAGAAAGACTGTACTGTTAGCAAAAATTGCCATCCTTAATCATCCGTCAACATCAGAGGTCATCAACATATAGCGGTGGTAGCCCAGTGGGTAGAACATTGGACTTCGAAGCGAGAGACCCAGGTTCGATTCCCAGCGCGGGCATGTACCTATGACTTTGTTTTCTAAGTTATGTACATTTGTGAAGTTATAGTAGCAATACCACTCGCCAACGGTGAAGGAAAACATCGTGAGGAAACCTGAGTGTCTGAGGTGTTCACATACCTCAGCGCTTGAAATCGCCAATCCGCGGTGGGCACGCGTGGTGATTAAGCCCATACTCTCTCCATGAGAGAAGGCCTGTGCCCTACAGTGGGACGTATATAGGCTGCTTATATAACATCAGAGCGGGTGTTGCACAAAAAGTACGTAGCGATGGACATCGACTTTCCCGCCTTGATGCTCTGGACCGGAAAATGTGGAGAAAACTGAACCGGATTCAGCGCATTAGTACGATAGTAGAGAAATGGTGCTTTATGCTATTTTACCAACGCGTTCACATTGAATGACGTAGCTTCGAATGGTAGTGGGCTGGTCACATGAGGTAAAAAAATGCGGGTATGTCTTTTCGTTCTCTTTCTAAAAAGATTATCGAGTGAAGACTACGAACCGGCAAATGTAGCTAGGTTATTTTTTACTAGAATTCGGTTATTAGGGAACATCTTCCTTAGAAAGAGGTGGTAATTTTACGCCATCTATAGCTCGATATGCGTTTTTAGGGTTCCCTACTCGAAGGGTGCCAAACGGGATCCTATTACTATGATTTCACTGTCCGTCTGTCTATCTGTCTGTCTTTTTGTCACCAGTCTGTATCACATGACCGTAATAGCTAGGCAGTTGAAATTTGATGATTTGAACAGATGATGTATTTCGGTTGCCGCTATAACAGGAAATACTAAAAACAGAATAAAATAAATATTTAAGGGGGGCTCTCATACCACAAACTTAACTTTTTTTGCCATTTATTGCTCGATATTAATAACGGAACAGGTAGACGCAGAATATTTAGTGTTGTATTCGCTTCAAAAATAAATAATGAAATTAAAATAAAATAGATTTTTAAGGGGGGCTCCCATACAACGAACATGATTTTTTGCGGGTTTTTCTCGCTCTTCGTGTCTAAAGCTGTATAGATAATAGTACGGAACCCTTCGTGCGCGAGTCCGACTCGCACTTGGCCGGTTTTTTTTTTTGGTTTTTTTTTTTATCACAAGCAAGTAGAACAAACCTTACTAGATTATTATTCTACAAAACCAGAGGTCGTGGATTTGATTCCCGCTAGGGGTCGCCGTACTTGATTTGCACAAATGGTCTCAGTCTGGGTGTATTTCCACGTTTGTGATGTCCCTGCCTGGTTACCCTAGTGCCGGGTATCCTAGTTTGGGACCAGGATAAGTGACTGTGTTGTGAGGATGTTATTGAAAATATTGAAATGTGCCAGCAAGAGGCATGCCAGACGGAAATGGAACTAATTAGATTATTCGAGCTCTTGTGAAAATCAACACTAGGTTCTTTTAAGACTAACGACAAAGCGCATTGTAGTCTATTTCAAAACTTTAAGAAACAAATATTAAAGTTACCTTCACTGTCGCAAATTGGAAATACATCACGCTGTTTATTTTGACAGTCAAAACACTTATGAACGATTCAATTGAATATGATTAATGACGATGCATTTAATTCCATGGAAGGCATCACATTTATTGCAATTCAATTGATGATCTCGGGAGTCGTGACAGTTAACGTTTCGATGTCATGATCGTCACTGCGGTTGGCGTCAGTGATTTCTCTTGGCTTGTGCACCAAATGCGCACCAAATCAAATAAACTATCACCAAATTGTATTTGAAAAAAAAAAAACAAAGCCGCACCAATCTTAATGTACATACAGATTGTTTATGAAGTGAAAGAGATTTGTCAGGATCGTGGCATGTGGCAAGCCTTGGTCTCTGTTAACCCCACTGGGATACAGAAATACCAAGCGAACAAAGTCGAGGGCACAGCCAGTACAAAATCAATACGAATCCTTATGATAGCTCCACACTCTCGTCTCGCCTCGCGAGATTTTAACATTTAACATAGTCTTTAAACTACACTCACCCTGATGCAGTAGGCGCACTGGCAGCCGCTGATGACGAAGGTGCGGCTCGGCGGCGCGTCCTCAAGACACAGCTTGCAGTGGATCGGCGCGGCGGGCGCGAAGCCGCCAGCCCCGTCCAGCGAGTAGCGGGAGCCCGCAGCGCCCGCCAGGGAGAGGAGGCTGGAGCACCGGGAGCAGACGGATGGCGCGCGGAGGCGGTTGTGAGCGCGGATGGGAGAGGAGGACTTCTCGCGGTCGGTGAGCGCGAGGACCGTTGAGCATTTTCTTAGACCTGGAGAGAGGGGTTAGTTTAGACTAGTTGCTTAGAGTAGGGATCCCCTAAAATGGTATAGACTTGGACGTGATACCGCTAGACCAACGAGGCAGTCAAAGGCAGTCACAGGACCGTGAAAAGTAGCGTGAACATGAAGTCCTATATCCAGCTGTGTGAACGGGTTGAAAATCATGATGAAGGTACATCTCGAAGCACGGAACTTTTCGGATTCCCGGAGCTAGCCCCTGCCGTATTTTTCCATGTTTTTGATGTCCTTGTCTAGTTACCATGGCTAAAGCAGTCAGCTTTAGCTGAATTATTTAATGGAATTATTTTCCGTGTGGCGCCGGACTAAGAATAGCGTCACTCCATTTCCTTCCGTGGATGTCGTAGAAGGCGATTAAGGAAATCAATTACCAGGAGACGGGCAGCAGCGTCTTCCTGAGATTCCGACCGCGTACTGCGATCGCCAACCCGCCTGCCAAGCGTGGCGATTACGGCAAAACCCCTCAAGGTTATGAAAACCACGAAGGAGGCCTATGTCCTGCAGTGGGCGTCAAATGGCTGATGATGATGATTTAATGGAATTAATTTACATGAAATTTGGGGCCAGAGAGCAGAAGTGGTTGTGACTTCGGCTTTATTTTTACTGTGACTTAACACATTGCAGGGTCGGCTACTCCTTAAATGCACACATTATGTAAATATTCAGTGGCCTAATTATGCACACCAAATCCTGAGCGATTCCCATCGTCTAACTGTCAAATTCCATCAAATTTGACAGTTAGATGATTGGAATCGTTCAGGATTTGGTGCGCGTAATATAGGAGCAGATAGTCACATAACGATAATGCATCGAAAATCCGACTTTCCTTTGACCATTATGGTAAAGAACAATAATGACAGGCCTTCTGTCCATAATCTGTAACCAAGAAACGATGCCGAATGATGCTTATTTCTAACAAAACAACCCAAACTTTCTTTCCTAGACATTGCAACCGCGCGTGTCAAGCAAATTACCACATGCTTTGTCTAGAAAACTCTCAGGTCACACTCATGAAATATTGAGTGGGACGAGAAACTTGGGAACGAAGCGAACAATGACTAGTCAAGCTACAAAATTATCTTTCTTGAATTTCTAGTTAGCCTCATAATAATGGGAGAAACCCTCAGGAAAATCATGATTTCTCGATCTTGTTTACTTTTCTGCAGTGCAGCAGAAGTTTCTGACCAGCAGCCAAACACAGTAACAGATTGTTTCATTTCTCAAATGACCGATGAAATGAAATGAAAGCTGACTGAGCATAGCCCGTTCCACGCTATAATGGGAGTTCTACCAGCTTATTCGTTTAAAAATAGTACATAAAAATAGTAAATACTAAAGTTTCACTCGCTTTACATCCATTGCAGTGTAATATGCCGTGTCCAGTGTTGCCAACTCAGTAACTACAAAATATGCTAGATCGACGTCGAAAATAAGCCAAAAATATGCCAACTCTCCATTAAATATGCTAAATTAAAATGCCAACTTAATGAATTAAAATGTTTCATAATGTTATTCCCATCTAATGCTATGCGGAATAATAGGATATTAGTCAAACAAAATATCAATGTCCTCGTCATCATCAGTAACATCAACAGTTGCAGCTGATGTTGAAGGTTAAGATCTATCGTAAGTGTCTTTGCTACCAATACAGCGCAGAACACTGTCTGGCACTTCGTAGGAATAACAGCACGTCTCTACTCTCTCGAGTCCAAATCTTATAAACAAAACCAAATGAGTTTGATTAAAACAAAGCTCAGAAATCAATTGACAGTGAAAACGCTCAACTCTATTTTGTAAGAGATCATCAAGAAAGAGACTGTACTCCTGATGTCCTAAATCTGTCACAATTTTGTTTTCAACGATCTGCAACCCGTCTTTTATTTGCTCCCAGCTGACCTATAATGTTGATTATACTTAGGAGGCATTTTTTTTGTCATAAAACTCAAAATGAAAAAGAAATTGATAAATCGCACGGAATATCAGCCGTAAGTGAGTCGGTAACGACTAACGAACGAATAGACGACGAAACAAATGAGTCCACAATGTAACATAGACAATCAAAACAAAATAAACCAAAAATATTGGAATCCCAGTTAGGATAATATTCGTCCTAAAAGTGTCGCCGAATAAAAATATTAGTGATGGGCCGTAGAGTTACGTTCGGAAACATGTTATCGCTCACGTTTAAAAAATGCTAAAAATTATGCTGTATGCTAAAAGCCAAATAAATATGCTAAACATAAAGAAAATATGCCAAATTTAGCATAAAATATGCCAAATTGGCAACACTGGCCGTGTCTATAGCAGCCTAAGCTGCTATAGAGCGGGCTAGGCAAACAGAACGTAGAGCATCTCTCTCTACAAACATTATAGCGCCGCAGGCATACCCTCTGTATCCTTACATAGTGACAGTTTTACATTTCAGGAGCGGTTAGGGCTGAGAAGGGACCGAGTCCCGCGACGCGGCCCTACGTGCCGGCCGCGCGAGGGACTTCATAAAGCCTCCCAGAAGAAAATCAAGTTTGCTCGCTCTTCACTAGGGGCCGTCTACCCCATATTATGAAATTCTAAACGTGCAGTTTCAATGTTGAAATACCCACGCTGTCTAGCGAGCAAGCTTACACACTGTCTAGAAAGCATTGCTCTCTGTATCTTTTTTACCATAACAGAATTATTCCTAAACTGACCAATTCCTGAAACACGTCGATTAAAGGGATCCAGTGGGCTGAATATCGCCACCAATGTCAAAAAATCATATCTTCTTTTACAGATCGTATTTGAAAAAAGTGTCTATACAATTTCTCAATCATGTTAACAGTGATTTTAGGACCCACGACAAAAAACCTAGGATCACGAACCTGGGATTAGACAGCATTTATGCCAAAAACTAACTAACCAAAGGTAATTCAATTTTACCTAATAAATAATCGCGGTTAGACCCGTTTAATATGTTACTATTTATGGACCCCTCAAGAGTCCGTCAGTCAGAGGACAGATTTACCTTCTAAGAGCGGCTGCGGCTGCGACAGGACCGAGTCCCGCGACGCGGCCCTACGCACGGGACGGGCCGGCCGCGCGAGGGACTTCAGCCCCCCTCCTAGGAGGAACTCGAGCGTCCGCCTGCCGCCCGGGCCGCCGCCTGCGCCGCCGATCTGTTGACAAGGGAGCGGTCGGTTAGATATAAATATACTAGACGAACAAACCACCCACTCGCACTCTGACGCTCTGACTTTGCCTTGTCCTATGTAGTATTAATGTGACTCGTTTTTCTTTTGTACTTGTTTATGTTACATGTTATGCCTTTTTTCTCGTGATGTGTTAATTTGTCCCAATAAATATTTTTCTTTCTTTCATTCTTTCTTTCTTCCTTTGTTTCTTGTTTTACGGAACAAATATCCATACAAAATATCAAATGCACGATTAGACTTTTAAGTTTCAGAAGGTCCATTTACAACAACCCAAAACAATCTTTGTAGCTGAGGAATTATTTAACAGTCGAAATAATCCAACGATTAGTGACCAGGTCATTCGTGAAACCCGTGTGACTTTTCCACGGAACCCTTGGTTTTCGCGGAATCCACTGTATAGGATTCGCTGATGTAGAGAATACATTAATGCAGGGTAAAATTTTCGGTAAAAGTAAGAACCGCTTCATACAAAAGTAAACGCCTGAATATTGCACATTGCCTTAGGTAAGCCCACAAACTTTTTGTCAGAAATTTGTTTTTTTTTTTTTTTTTGCATCAATTAGCTATTTGAACAATCGTATCTTTCCTCGCAGCGATCAGTTTAAATAACATATTTCTTGCAGACAACTTTTGGATGGGATCCAATTTACAGATACTCAGTTGGTCCAACCACTGCACCAGTGCAAATAAAGTGTCATAATAATAGGGGTTAAAGTATGAAATTGCCGTTTTATTGCAATAGGTTCTTTGAATTGACATAGAATCTTCATGGTTTGAGGTTTTCGAATGAAACTTTTTTCAAATGGTTTCTATGATGTTCTTTATTAAAAAATGTGAAACATTTGAATATCGACTTTCAATTGTTTTTGTTATTCAATTTAGACAACAAAGATGGATACTGCGAAAATTCGAGTGATTTTTGAATACGAGTTCCGACGCGGAACTAACGCGGCAGAAACAGCCCGCAATATCAATGCTGCGTTTGGAGAGGGGTCTACTAATGAACGCACCGTGCGATTTTGGTTTAAACGCTTTCGTGATGGAAATTTCGACTTAAAGAACGAGCCACGAGGAAGACCGCCCACACAGGTGAATAACGATGAATTAAGAGAGATAGTGGAAGCCGACCCTAGTCAAACTACCCAGGAATTAGCGGCATGGTTTAACGTTACCTTACCCACAATATTGACTCACTTGCGTCAAATCAATAAACAGCCCCGTCTCATGAATCGATCTTCACCATTATTGCTCCATGACAACGCGAGACCTCACACAGCACGAGAAACCATTTTGACCCTTCAGGAACTGCAGTTAGAAACCATTCGTCATCCTCCGTATTCACCAGACCTTGCTCCAACGGACTACCATTTTTTTCGTGATTTGGACAATTATCTACGTGACAAGAAGTTTTCTTCCCAGGAGGCAGTACAAAATGCTTTCACACAGTTTGTGCAGTCTAGATCGTCGGAGTTCTATCGCAAAGGCATTAATGACCTTCCCATTAGATGGCAGCAATGTATAGATAATAATGGCAACTATTTTGGTTAAGATCGCATGCTTATAATATTATAATTTTGTTTACTTAAGGGACCTCCAGGTCTATTTTTGTTTACATATACTTTTTATTTTTTCCTGTTTGACTGTTTGTGTCCTAAATAAAATAAAAATAAAATAAAATAAATAAATTTGTTAAAAATTTAAAAAATAAACAATTTAGATTTTCAGTACAAATCGGCAATTTCATACTTTAACCTCTAATATTTAAAGGAATACTTAGGTGTATTTGTTGAGATTAACCATTTACTTACTAAATACCATTTAGCGTCTCAACAAATACAACTAAGTATTCTCATTTCATGTACAAGTGTACGTCAAAACAATCGTGCATCGCTGCAACCTTGGCTCGTCAAATCTCAAATCGTATTTAGCACGTGAGGTATTGTGTTGATAAAAGAACAATAACCGGAACTAATGTATGCGATTCGATGACGGCAACTTGAAGAGTATCTTCTCAGAGCATCGTCGCGTGACGAAAAGACAATTTTTTGTCGCCAAATTAGCAGGGAACAGACAGATCGTCAGACTCATCATCATCATCATCATCAGCCATTTGACGCCCACTGCAGGACATAGGCCTCCTTCGTGGTTTTCATAACCATGAGGGGTTTTGCCATAATCGCCACGCTTGGCAGGCGGGTTGTCGATCGCAGTATGCGGTTGGAATCTCAGCAAGACGCTGCTGCCCGTCTCCTGGTAAGTGATTTCCTTAGTCGCCTTCTACGACATCCACGGAAGGTATTCTTAATCCGGCGCCACACGGATTGTCAGACTAAATGGGTCCATCCACCGTTCACTGATGACTGGCGCTAGCCACACAGATGGGACGTGGACGGGGCAGAGACGCAGCGTGCTATCAATTCAATTCACTTAATATTTATTTTATTTTAATTTCGTTTTTTTTAAGTGAATATAGAACTAAATATTCTGAGAATATTTCAAGCATCTTATGTCGTTATGAATATTGAGCAAAAACGGCAAAAAAAATGCGTTTGTTGTATGGGAGCCCCCTTAAATGTTTATTTTATTATGTTTTTAGTATTTGCTGTTATAGCGGCAACAGAAATACATCATCTGTGAAAATTTCAACTGCCTAGCTATCACGCTTCATGAGATACAGTTTGGTGACAGACAGACAGACAGACGGACAGTGAAGTCTTAGTAATAGGGTGCCGTTTGTCACCCTTCGGGTACGGAACCCTTATTAGAGCCCTACATGTAAGATCTGGCGAGGATGCGAACTCTCGCGTCGATTCTTCGCTTTGTCCTCACCCCAAGTCCCATCTGCCCCTCTACTCTCGACGCTAATTTAGCCAACTTGCATTACAATTGAGTACATTTATTTCATAGATTGACCAAGATATGCTTGCAGTTCTTTAACGCTATTTCTTACCACTAAAACGTTTACTAAGGCCGACTTACACCACTTCTTAAATGTCACTTAAATCGCCATTTAAATCGACTGTTGTATGAAGAATTTTAGTAAAATGCTGTTAAAGCCAGATTGAAGAAAGTGGTGCAAGTCGGCCTAAGTCTTTATTTCTGACTTATTGCATTTAATTGTGACACAATTCGAACACAATAACGCCGAGGGTAGAGGGGCTGTATTGCCCGCGCCTTAGCTCATACATACTTAACAACGGACGTACGGGCACACAAGACAAATGTTACAATGTATGTTCATTATTTTCAAACGTAATATAAAGATAATGCACAACGGTTGATTTACTTCCTCGCTTTGCCTCAAACGTCTCCGGGTACAGTCGACAAGCTAGGACTGCTTCCTTTTGGACCATAACGGTAACGGAAGAACTTTTTTTAGGGTTCCGTACTTCAAATGGAAAAAACGGAACCTTGTTGTCAGTTCGTCCGTCCGTCTGTTTGTCTGTCAAGACTTTTTATCCCGGAAACGCTTGGAGGTATCGAGTTGCAATTAACACCATCCCGTCCCTTGAAGCTGTGAAAAAATAAAATTTCTACGTTAACTTAAAAAAAGATACGTATATTTCGACACTCAAAGGAATCTAAATTTACGAATACTTTCCGTTGACAAGTAATATCATCTTATACTACAAGTACAGGGAAAAATCTGAAAACTATACATTTGTAATTAAATAATTAAAAAAATAGTCTCTGAAGTTCGGGAAAAGCTCAGAAAAGCCTGCGATTCCTTAACTGTTTATAATATGTAAGTACCTAAAAATTTATACGGAAACCTCGGTGGGCGAGTCCGACTCGCACTTGTCCGGTTTTTTCACACAACGGCCGGCCAAGGCCGTAAGGTAAATGTAGAAACTAAGTGTTCAAAAATCCTTGACAAGAGACACGTAGGTCGGGGAAAGAGATCCTGGTTGAAAAACCTATGGGAGTGGACTGGAATCACAAGTGCTGCCGAGACAGATAAATAAGTGGAGCTGACTTTGACCTTTACTTGACGGAGAGGCACCACAAGAACAAGAAGAAGAAGATGTCGTGTCGTTACGGTTACCGACCAACGTGAAACTGCCTATATTGTATGGAATCAGGCGTTATTTTGCGGAAATCCATAATAGCATTAAAATGTGAAAATTATTTTGCTAAATTCCGTGAAAATCCCACATGCACCATGCGGTTAGTTAATGCACCGCCCACCCTTCCACTTTTTCAAGCAGGCTTAGCCTGAGGATGCCTCAGAGGCGAAATGCGTTGTATTTTTTCACACAAGTATTGGTGTCGGTGGTGGTGTGTTTGTGTCTTGCTTGCGGTGCATTAACTAACCGCATGGTGCTTGTGGGATTTTGGCGGAATTTAGCAAAGTAATTTTCACATTTTAATACTGTCTATATTAGTTGCAAAAGCCGGTACATGTTTTATTTTTCTTTTGTAACTGCATCTGCCATCAGTCGCCAGACTTTAAATCAGATTTGTTTATGTGAGATTAAGTCCCTTTGGAAGGTCAGACCATTGTTTGCGACCTTATGAGACAAGCACTTGAGCCCTCTCGAGTCTGCTTATGAAGCTGGTTGTATCCAGTGAGTTGGAAGCCAGACTATAGGATTAATGGTTACGCTAGCCTTGTATTTGACCTGTACTGTACTTTGTATGCAATAAAGAATATATATACGAACAACGCGCAGTATTCGATTTTTTGATACTCTTTGGGGGTCTGAAGGCGGCGCGGGGGTCGGGGCAGGATAGTTTCGGCCACGCCATTGGTTGATGAGCCGGTCCTTGCATCCCGCGCTGCATTTTGTTACCCACTTTCTCATCATCAACCCATTATGTCCCCACCGAGGGGCACGGGTCTCTTCCCTGAGGAAGGTATAGGCCATACTCCACCACGGGGGCCAAGTCCGGATTGGTGGAGGCTTGTAGACTAGAGGCTCGTCTACGGTCAGAAGTTGTCAAGCCGCCCTAAGGCCTCTGACTTGGCTTAACGACTGCCATCTATCGACGGCAGCCGGCACCAACAGCTTAACGTGCCTTGCGAAGCACGGAACCGCTCGGAAAAATGCCACTAGCGTTAGGCATAGACGGCGACCCATCCATGCACTGAACGCGCCCTGTGTTGCTTAACCTTCGTGATCGTTTAAGATCACTCAGGCAGCCGGGGCTACGAGCAATTCCCTCTTTGCCCTCTTTACCCTCTTTGCGCAGCTGTAAAGAGTACCCAAAACCGACGTGCGTGCATGAGAAGACTAGTGAATGCTGATGATGCGAAAGAGATCTGCCAGGATCGTGGCAAGTGGCAAAGCCTGGTCTCTGCCTTGCCTACCCCTCCGGGATACAGGTGTAGTTTATGTATGTGGCTATGCGCGGCTTTTTGTTCAACATTTCAACAGCAACATTTGTTTTTATTCCCCTTTATTGTAAGTTGTTCTTCATTTTAAGGATATTTTTATGTATTTTCTTGTATGTATGCGACCTGCTTTCGAATGCTGTTGCATCTCTGTTAGTAGTGACAGACCAGTGGCCTAATTACGCTCACCAAATCCTGAGCGATTCCAATCGTCTAACTGTCAAATTCCATGCAGGCCTAAAACTAATTCAAGTGCTACTTAATTTCTTTGTTTATTCTACGCAATGTTGGTACGTTTATTTATTTACTGATTCATATCGACAAATAAATAAACACGTTATTTGCCGGCCGGCAAACAGTGCGTAATTTTCATAATCCAGAGAGACAAATGTCTTTTCACACCTGCTATTCAGAAAAGATCCCTTGATTCCCTCAAATGAGGGACCAAAGTTGTACTTTTCTTCCCTGATATTCTAGTTTTTTTTTATTGCCCTCAGCATGATCCGTGTGCAGATTTTCACAAAATGTAATTCCAATTCGATTTTTATTTTGTTGCAATCGATCATAATTGTCCTCCACGGCACATAAATAATTTTTCCTTATAGCAGGTGTGAAAAGCAGTATGTGTCACTCGGTATCAAAATTATTTCCGTCTTGGGCGTAAACACTTGAATCCCTCGCTACGCTCAAGATTCTACCTTAGAATCTTTCGCTTCACTCAGGATTCAATATAACCGCCCTCGCCGTAAATATATCATTTTGCTCCCTTGAGACACAATCTATTATGGACCAATACTGAACAAATTTAGAATGAAATTTAAAGACTTGTAAATAATGACATTCGAGGTGCTTGCGACTGTACAGACGTCGAATATACCTTGAATCCAATCCCAAAGGAAATATGTGTGTATTTCCAAAGAGTATTATAATCCTCCTTGGTATTTCGTTTATTTTATTATTTCTTTTTTCTTAAAACGAGAACAAGAGAAGGCAGCCTTTAAATATTCACGAGGAGGGAGAATTATTGCCTACGTTGATTGCTTTCAGAGTCATTGTCTGGGAAACCCAAGGAGAGATAAATAATAATTGACGTGGTATCTACGCCTATTTCTTTTTACTATCACTTATACTCCGTTCCAGGAGTCGAGCTCCTCGGGAGAAAATATTCGCATCTCATTGGTCAATGCGCGCGGCTAGAGATAAGCGAAACAATAAGCGAAGACGGTCCGCTGCATAGGGTGGCAGTGGCTATTGAAGAAGAAAAAGAAGAAGAAAGACATTTATTATACCAACAAGATACATCACAGAAACAAAATAAGCAGATAAGTAACATAATATGCACAAAAACAGAAAAAAAACTAAATACACAACAGACAAAACGAATAAATAAAACAGGCCCACAGATGTAGCCTGTGTTGTATCTAAGTTGCCACAAAAGGTCACGCGCATTAACCAATAGGCGCACATGGACGATTTGCTTTTGGAGCTCGTTTCGTGGAATGCAGTATAAGCCTATTTCTTTTTACTAACACTCAGTAATCGTTGTTATCATTGAGTGGTATACAACGCGTTATTAAAATAACCCAAAATCTGACAACCGTTTCTTCACTACCTATCGATACTTAAGTCCACGCCTAAATCCACTTGCCACGATCCCGACAAACCTCTTTCTCTTCATCAACGTTAATTAGGGGCTGTATACACGCACGCCGGTTTCGGGTACTTTTTATCTTGCCCCTCGCCATTACATTACTTTATAGTTTCAGGTTGCAAAAAAAGGGTGTGTGCTTCTTACCATGCACAGATGCACACTAAAAGTAAAAATTTATATAATTTATAAATTTAGATGACGACTCCTGCCGAGTATAGGAGATTTAGCGACACCGACCGACTGGAGCCGAGTTTAAACGATTTAGTGTCGCCGACCAAAGTGAGATGGTATATTATGAGGGGAATGGCTTATACCCAGCGGTGAATAGCGGTGTGCTGATGATGATGACGACCCGAGCATGACGGTACAGTGTCAGAAAAAGTGCCTCTAAATAATATTTCACATCAATAAATTACGTAGAAGGCGACTAAGGAAATAAATTACCAGGAGACGGGCAGCAGCGTCTTCCTGAGATTCCAACCGCATACTGCGATCGCCAACCCGCCTGCCAAGCGTGGCGATTATGGCAAAACTCCTCATGGTTATGAAAACCACGAGGGAGACCTATGTCCTGCAGTGGGCGTCAAAGGGCTGATGATGAAGAATTTCTTTAGGTACGCAACTCTTGTCTATCTATATCCATACTTCTATCATCATCATCATCATCATCATTCAGCCACATGAAGTCCACTGCTGGACATAGGCCTCCTCCATGGATTTCCTAAAAGACCGGTTGGAAGCGGCTTGCCTTCCTGCCACTTGGAAGGCCGATATGTTTCTCTATGTCTCCATTCGAGAACTTTTTCGCCCCAACGGCCATCAGTTCTCCGAGCTATGCGCCCCGCCCACTGCCACTTCAACCGAGTAATTCTTCGAGCTATATCAGTAACTCGGGTTCTTCTGCGGATCTCCTCATTCCTGATTCGATCACGCGGTGAAACTCCTAACATAGCCCTCTCCATTGCTCGTTGGGCGACCTTGAGCCTAAAGCCTATATAGGTTAATCCGTTAACAACGCGAACAGTCGCGCGCTCTGCTAGTAGTAAAAAAATAAAGAGCCATGCAGTACAACGAGAACCTACTCTGTAACAACGTGTATGTAGGACAGACTGTTTGAAATTACATGCGATGTGTACGACGCTACATAAAATCAAATGGAACCATCACATTTGCATACAATGCAGCGGAATGTGCCAAACGCAGGCAAGAGTAGCCATATCTGCGTTTACTTCACAACTTAGGCCTTTTAGATTTGATCTACAAAATCTTACTCAGCAAAACGAAACCTTACTGAACAATTGCACAAAACGCTGAAAACCGTCAGTTTAGGTTTCTCATAACACCATTTTATTTTTCATAAAATCTTCAAACTTCACATCAATGATTTGCATAAATTGATGGTGTAAAGTTAAATAAAACCGGCCAAGTGCGAGTCGTACTCACGCACGAAGGGTTCCGTACCATTATCTATACAATATTTGAATATTTCAAGCGTTTCCGTTTATAAACATCGAGAAAAAAACGGCACAAAAATCACGTTTGTTGTATAGGAGCCCCACTTAAATATTTATTTTATTCTGTTTCTAGTATTTGCTGTTACAGCGGCAACAGAAATACATCATCTGTGAAAATTTCAACTGTGCAGCTATCACGGTACATGAGATACCGCCTGGTTACTTAGGTGCGGAACCCTAAAAAGGTAATAAAATCGAGAATTTTATGGAGAGGATGAAGAAATAAAGATTGAGCGAAAGAAATACATCGAGCGAATGTGGGTGGAAGGGCCGATAAGGTTTATTATTAGCGTATAAAAGTATTACTTATTCAAATAGCACCTATTAGTACCTAATGTATCAGCGAAAGACAGGGTAAAAAGTACCCAATCCGGTGTTTGTGCATTCGTGCATGCGTGCGTACTGTAGCGCTCTACTTATTAAAATACAGATTTTAGGAGCAATATTATTTTATTCTATTGTTATTCTTTTTCATCAATTCCCTAGCCTAGCTGGGGATCGACTGACTTCTAAAACAAAACGTAACGATTCCCTTCAATATATGACTAGAAGGCTCTGCCAGCCAGCGTCTATAAATCGTTACAGTACTAATGAACGTTGATGAAGCGAAATAACACTGTTTTTAAAACTAAAAGGTGCGATTAAACCTTATTTTGTAGTGGATTAGAAACTCATCTATTTTTTAAAGCCTTTTGAAACGATTTATAGTAGTCGGCTGCATTTTTATTACAGGTCATTTATTTTATTGCAGTGTACCAATTTTTCACAAGCACTATTTATTAATGTTAGAGTGATTTTTTTACAGTAATTTCCAATAATATATCGAGCGAATGCGTGTAGAAGGGCCGGTAAGGGACATACTTCGACCAAATAGGGGATATATTAGCAAAGGGCAAGATAAAAGTACCCGAAACCGGCGTGCGTGCATGCGTGCACGACTAATGAATGTTGATAAATCGAAAGAGATCTGTCAAGATCGTGGCAAGTAGCAGACCCGGGTCACTGCCTGCCTACCCCTCCGGGATTCAGGCGTGAGTTTATGTTATGTGTCATCATCATCATTCAGCAACAAGAAGTCCACTGCTGGACATAGGCCTCCTCCATGGATTTCCGAAAAGACCGGTTGGAAGCGGCTTGCATCCAGCGTCTTCCTGCAACTTGGATGAGGTCATCAGTCCATCTTGTGGCTGTTCGTCCTACGCTGCGTCCTATGTTATGTGTGATTTCCATTATTTTTAAAGAGCTTTTAAGTGTGTCTCTTAGCTGTCAGTCGACCCAGCAGTCGTTACTTAACACGTTGCACACAAGACAATAATAGGGGCCCTCAATATTCAGGGCGCACCTTGCCGATTGCCGTCGCAGACGTGGCCCCAGCGTTTGACGTTGGTGACTGGCCCAGCATCGTCAATGAGACGACTCAAGTAAAGAAGGTATGAGAAGCTACCTAATGACAATGTTCACAAATAAATCCCCCCTAGTACTCGAGTACGAATCCGTATCTCAGACCCGAAATACAGTACAAAACTATATAATACTGTTACGACGGTGGATAGGAGGTAAAACTTTGAACGCGTTTTTCCGTGCCTTGGAGGCGTTTTCAGCAGACTGAAATACCGTTTCAGGCCGTTTCAGAGGGTGCTCTGTCACATACTAGTTTATCAAAATTTCACCCAACTTACCATGGTTTTCAGGCGCCTGAAACATGTTTTCAGTCCGTTTCAGGCCACCCTCTATCCGATGACGCCATAACCTGAAAACCCGTTTTCAGGCATTTTCAGGACCCCTTATGGGCCCTTGAAGTACATTTCAGTATATGACGAAATATTCAGTAGGAGTGAAAGAGATAGCACTGTTAGAGAGGGATAGCTATAGTCCGAACATTCCAGAAAGGTGTGACAGAGACATCACGATCGAGCGAGACGGCAAAACCTTCCACGACTTGATGGAGTTTTCGAGAACACCTCAAACGGTAGATAAGCGGGGACGACGCGTGCCGCGAGTCAGTTTTACTTTGGAAGCGGAAGCGAAACGAAGTACAAGCGAAGAGAGAAGTACCTACTACGAGTATTATCGGATCAGTGCAGTGTGATTAAGTGTTTGTTGTTAAAGTGTTGTGACGTTAAGAAATAGTGCGTAAATAAATCCTACTCTTATTCATCGGTGTATAAAGTGATTTTCCGATCACGAACCCACCCCTAGAACGTAACAATACTATAAGTACAGTTGGCAACCCTAGCTCACCTGCTCGCAATTTCATGCTTTTGTAGGTGTAGAAAGACCATCCAGAAAAGACCTTTGTAAGCAGACCCTACACCAATACTGGCCTGTCTGTCTAACATGGGAGGAGTTTACCGAAAAAAAAAATAATGTGAAATTGAAAAAATGTGGCCCTTCGTTGTATCCGCGGAAATTTTAAAGGAACTAGTGACAATTTATGAACAATATGAGAAACCGAAATCATAATAATACTCGTATACTAGACTAGCTGGCCCGGTGAAGTTCGTACGGGCTTACAATAATTTTTTTAATAGTTATTCTGCCATCCGAGGCGGTGACGAATCCAACAAAACAATGAACTTAAAAGGCGGTTAAAAATCGGCACGGCTAGTGAGATATAAATGGCGAACTGACCAGACTTCGTTTTACATAATATAGATTGAAGATGACATTATAGTCTATTTATCCTTACTTGTCCAATTTAGTAAACAAGATTCTACCCGCAAAGTATGACTTTGTAGTCGAAAACTGCCATATTCCCATAAATGAAGTAACCTGGGACACCATTTTGGATAACACGCTGCTATGTTTATAAAAAAGTGCACGAACTTGCAAGAAAATATCTAGTTTCGGCATCAAATGTCAATTTTGAGGTTAGAATATTGTTTACTAAATTGGACAAGTAAGGATGAACAGACTGTACACAGCAACTTGTGGCAACTCCTGCCTACAGTAGTGCCTCACACCCCGTAGTGCCTCCTACATATATTTATGGAGTGGACTTGTCCATACTAAAGTTACCACAATTTCAAAGTATTCCCCTCAGTGAAAGTTGTCTATGTTGAAGAGTAGACCCTCTTATTTTCGGTTGTTTATTGGTCATTTAGTTACACCCTGTATCTCATTAGAGATTTACCGACCTTGACATTGTTCCCAGAATAACATCTGAGATTAATCATTTGGCTCCCAAGTGACAGTAAAACTGAATGGCCGGTGTGGATTTATCGCCGGCCGTTTTTATGTCACCGGGAACTCTGCCAAAGCTGTCCTGAACCAACAATAACACATTAGACACGAAGCCGTAATCCTACTAATATTGTAAATGTAAAAGTTTGTGAAGATGTTTGTTACTCAATCACGCAATAACGGCTGTACGGATTTAGATGAAATTTGGTATGGAGATAGTTTAAGTCCCGAGGAAGGAAATTGCGTCCCGGAAATTACTCAGTCCATGCGAACGAAGTCGCGGGCAAAAGCTAGTAAAACATTGACTGCCTCGTAGGTCTAGCGGTATCACGTCTGTTTCCACGTCGGAGGTCGTGGTCGTGCTCGCAGGTTCTGGTTACCATAGCACCAGGTATCCTAGTTTGGGCCCAGATCAAGTGATTGTGTTGTTTGGAAGTTAATACTCAGTACTAAAAATTTAATACTTTTTTATTAGCAACGCTAATACTCGATACTCTTTATCTGGTGAGTTTTACGTTTTATAGCTGTGGCAAAATGTGACTTTTTTTCTCTGGTCCCGCTGTTGAGGTGTGAAGATATTCGAACTTTAAGTAATAAATTGTTAAAAGTAGAAAATCGACGGGGCTAATAAAAGAAATTAAATTAAATGCTAATGTAACTTGATCATCTTATTTATTACACAACGATCTTGCAAAAAAGAAATTAAATAAAAAACCGACTTCAAAACACTACAGCACTAAAAAGTTAGAAATAATTTAAAAGAATACCTTTAAATTAGAAGTATGTATACATTTAGGTATTGCAGAAGTATAATTTGTAGTCGGTGCCCAAAATATATGTTCTGGTCATGAATCTGGGCACCGACTACAAATTATACTCTACAATACCTATATACATACTTCTAATTTAAAGATATAATTTTAAATTATTTCTAACTTTTTAGTGCTGTAGTGTTTTGAAGTCGGTTTTTATTTTGATTAATTTTTTTTTATTTTTAAATTTTTAGTGGGGGAGCGGGAGAAAAATAAACAAGTCCCTTATAACCATAAGTTACCCTAATTAATTCGTTGCTTTAAAATTTAAAGTTCTCAATTTCCATCTCCAAAAGTCTAGAACATCACCAAATTACCTTGGGACTACTTTTACGCTATTTTATGAAACATACGGATATAAATAAAGGATGGGCCCCATTAGGCCTTAATTACTGCTGTCCATTGAAGAGTTCCGTTCTCCATCTCTGAAAGTCTTCATCAGATCTTCACCAAATTAAAATTGTAACAATGGAATGTTTTAACTATTCGAACAAAAAAGAATTGTCGAAATCGGTTAAGATTTGACGGAGTTATGCGAGAACATAACCTAAGTTAGGCTCATTGCCATGGGTCCTAAAAATCACTATTAACATGAATGAGAGATTGATCTGACACTTTTTGCAAAAACGATCTGTAAAAGATATAATTTTTTTTTCATTGTTGTCGCGCTAGTGAACCGCAACCGTCAACCGTGAGCCCCTTGAGTCAATATTCAGGATATTTTATGTTGACACCGTCTCATCGGCGCCCCAGTGCGAATGCACCGAATGAATACTCAACATGACTCAACTGCGGAGAAGTGTGAGGCAAACAAATAAAACACTTGTAAATCATTGCCAACGGGCTATTGTAGAGCGTGTCATATATAAATACCTAATTCAGGCGTGAATAGCTCCGAGATTCTCGCACACTAACAATCACTTAATATTTTGCTAACAGCTAATTATGCGCATCAAACCCTGTCGTAATTCTGACGTTTGCGATAACAATTTGTTAGTGGACGATTGGAATCGTTCAGGATTTGATGCGCCGTGCGCGTAATACAGGGCCAGTTCGCCAAAGTGCAAAAAACACAACTGACAGCTGTTAACAATAGATTAACAGATGGTCAGAATACGGTAAACCGGGGGTTAGACAAACTACACCGGCGCTACTGCGGAACTATTGTATTGTATCACTTTAATAATAAAAAATATTCAAACAATTACTTCTACTTACAAAGAACGATTTTGTCAGAGGCAGCATTTAGCAGAACACATAGATGAGTCATCGATTACAAATTATCTGCCGAACGCACACAAAAACGCGATGACTTACAGCGATTTACAGCAATCGGATGCCACTTTTTTTTCCATCGCATTTGACTTTGGATGAGAAGCAGCGATTAGTTGCAAGTTGCTGTCAAACGTAGTGATTTGTGTGTTTCTTGCTGTAATTTTCGCGGTTAATTGAACTTTAGAGATATGAAAACGAAACAAAGTCAAAAGCGCGTTCAGCAGAATCTATCGGAACTAGTAACTTAGCGATTTTATTTCATTTTTTTATTTTATTTATTAACTGAGTAGAACAGGTGACAATCAGTGAAAATATAAAATTACAAGTTTATGGTTCAGAGCTTGACTGCCTCCCAAAACATACGCAAAACAATCGATTAATTAGTTCTGCTAAATGCGGCCCGTAGCGCACCAAAATGTAGAAATTGGGTATTTGACAAAATATCAAATGAGTTAACTACTTTTAAAACAGAATTTTGTATGAAAATACTGGCTTATTATAACGTCACATTTCAGAGCACTCTTTTTATGTTTAATCTATTTAAAAATTGTAATAACTAGTAATTGACTAAAAGAGATACATTTTCCGAGATATTTTGTAATTTTTATTTTAATCAAGCATATGAAATAATTTATTGTTGATCGTGTCAAATACCGTATTGTACGAGCAGATGAGAGCGCGTGCATCCCTCGCTTTGTCGCACAGCAGATATTGTTGGTAGACGGTGGTGGAAGAGAAAGAAGGGAACTGCATCTTCTACTGGGGTTTTAGGCCCATTCAGTAGAAGATGCAGTGCTCTTCTTTCTACCTCTTCTGAATGGGCCTAAGAACCCATTCGCAAATGATTACAACAATTATGCAGGCTGTAACGACCTACATCAGAAAATGGGGGGGTTCGGTTTTGTCAACAGGAACAACTTTTGCTACCGAGAAAACTTTCAAATTACGAAAAAAATATCAGCTTTCACCTGGGGCATTGGCATTTTTTCCCATAATAAAGGGTGCGGTGGTAGTGGGGCGGTAGAACGCCGGCTACTCATTCGGGAGGTCATGGGTTCGAATCCCGGCATGTACCAATGACTTTGTTTTCTAAGTTACGTACATTGGTGCAGTTATAGTAGTAATACTACTCGCTAACGGTGAAGGAAAACATCGTGAGGAAACGTGAGTGTCTGAGGTGTTCACACACCTTAGCGCTAGAAGACGCCAATCCGCGGTGGGCACCCGTGGTGATCAAGCCCGTACTCTCTCTCTCTCTCTCTCTCTCTCTCTGAGAGAAGGCCTGTGCCCTGCAGTGGGACGTATATAGCATTTATCGGCTCTGTCAAAATAACCCGTAAATTACTGAACATATTTCCAGCAAGTTATCTGACCTTAAAACGCGAATAAATAAATTACGTTGCTGTGTCTGTAAAAAAACAAAGAAGAAGTTGAATAACTGTATTTCCTTCGCAATTCGAGTTGAAGATTTTTTTATACTCTTTTGTCAGTAATTAGTCTTCATAATGAAGTCATTTAGCTGCATAATTTTGTAATCACGTTTGCCTAATTATACTAACCTTGAAATATTAAAATGGCATTACCATTACTCATGAATGGGCGATGGTAAGTTTACGGTTTTTGTGAAAAAGAGACATTGGTGACATTTAAAAACCGGCCAGGTGCGAGTCGGACTCGCCGACCGAGGGTTCCAAACAAATTTGTAGTCCCGCAGTTTTCCGAGTTTTGCCGAACTTCAAAGAAATTTTTTTTATGATTCAATTACAAATATATAGTTTCAGATTTTCCTTATACTTGTAGTATACGACGATATTACTTGCCAAATTTCATAGTTTTAAGTCAACTGAAAGTACCCTATATGATTTTGATTCCCTTGATAGTGTTTTGATACTATTTTTGCGGCAAACGACCGTAACTTTTTTTAAGGTTGACTCAGAAGTTTGATTTTTTCTCAGCTTCAAGGGCCTGCAGACCTGAGTATATGATTTGAATTTCAACTTGACACCTCTACGCGTTCCGGAGGTAAAGGGTCTTGACAGAAATACGGACAGACAACAAAGTGATCCCATAAGGGTTCTGTTTTTCCCTTTGAGGTACGGAACCCTAAGAAACCATCGCTATTTTCAGCATTCACTACTGGCCCAAGATTTTGTTAGACGAGCACCTGGCGGTGTTTCGCAAACTCAATCGTAGATCATCAAAAGTCTAGGGGAATTCTAGTTAATACATGATAATTTAATGGACAATAATGGAGTTTTTTTGTCCATTTTTTCTCCAAAATGATCTAGATTTTGAAATGGACACCTAGTTTAACTTGTAACGTTCATTAAGTCGCAGTTTCTGTGCTACTTTGAATAAAAAAAATTGATTTTGATTTTGATAATATTAAAAAAACAATTATAATAAAAACCTAACCAAACAAATCGCTCCGAGCCACATCCGACCCAAAAGTCCACATAACACCGAACGCGTTGCGGCGCAACGCGTTGCTGCACGGCGAGGAAAATCCTTTGGAAAACATTTTTTCCATACGAGAAGTTGGGTTTTTTTAACAGACTTCAAAAAAGTTTCGAACCAAAGGTCGAACATCACGAATGATTACAAATACGTTTTACCATTACTGTTCAATTATTAATAATATTGTTTTTCATAATGATAGGAACATTCCCTCAAAATATTGTAAACGATATCAAACTTACGCTGTAGATAGTTTGGCGTAATTTAACTAAACTTTTTAATTTTTTATGCGGCCTATATACGTCCCACTGCAGAGTACAGGCCTTCTCTCAGAGAGAGAGAGATTATGGGCTTAATTACCACGCATGTCCACAGAGGATTGTCAATTTCAAGCGCTGGGGTAGTTATGTGAACACCTCAGACACTCAGGTTTCGTCACGATGTTTTCGTTTACCGTTAGCCTTTGTACATACATAAACACACGCCTGTATCCCAGAGGGGTAGGCAGAGACCAGGGACTACCACTTATCACGATCCTGACAGATCACTTTCGCTTCCTCAACATTCATTATTCGTTGCATGCACGCACGCCGTTTTCGGGTACTTTCTACCTTGCCCTTTATTAATACATCCCCTATTTGGTCGAAGTATGTCCGCCTGGGTCGTCCCTTACCGGCCCTTCCATCCACATTGTAATTATAACTCTATCTATTTCGAGTAAGCACACACTTCCAACAACAAAACAATAAACAACTCGGAAGCAAGGAGCAAGTAGACCATGCACTCGGCAAGGTCGGGTGACGTGCGCGTGAGTCACTCGCCGTCGACTTCGAGCCAATTTAGATTTAGTACGTTGAACTATTTAATACCGGCCAGAGGCCTGGGCCCTTATTATAAGATGGTCGCAAATCCGTATCTCAAGATACGATATGACGTCGTTGGGCTAACAAAAAGCATTTCTAGCGTTCATTACTCAGTGGCAGGAAATTTCGAAACTTTTAAAAAAAGAACCGTATTTGTCGCTAGATTCGAGTGAATTGTCGGGCTCAAGCGCGACGTTGACGACCCTTCCGAGCATATCGCTGCTTCATAATAAGAACCCTGTTTCATAGAACTACAATTCGTGGTTTATTTTGAGAATTCGATATACATTGCTAAGTCGATTAACCCTCAATCAAAAAGTAGGAAGACTCGGCTGCGCAATGTACGTTGAATGAACTTAATGAAAAAAATAAATGTATTTGATCAGCAACAAAAATAAGAAATTATTTTGCTCGGCAGAATAAATAAATGAGCAGAAACACGCGGTTGACAAATAAATAATAACTTCCACACAACACAGGCACCCGTTCCGGTCCCAAACTAGGATACCCTGTGCTATGGTGAACATGGAAATACACCCATGTGGCCATTTGTACAAATGTATGGCGGCAACCGGTGGGAATCGAATCCACGAACTCCGGGGTGGTAATCAGACGTGATACCGCTAGACCAACGAGCCGGAATGACAAAAGACCTTAAGTGTTTTTCCATGGTTGTATTGTACTCGTCTGGTTAACATATCAGGGCCTAGATTCTGTTAATGCATTGTAGTAACATGACAACTGCATGAACATGGCGGTTTTCATTTCATGGCTGCATTAAGTCTACGCGGGCACACCCATCAAACCTTCTAGGCGTCAATGGTATGAAAAAACACGTCACGTGACCCGACAGTGTACCTGTCATTAAACTACAATGCACTAACAGAATCGAGGCCCTGATGGTATCCTAGTAAGAAAAGAATCAAGAAAGCAGAATTAATGCAGTAGAAATGAGGTCCTTGAGAAGTATGTCTAGTGTTAATTTGAATGACAGGATACGCAATAGTTTGATTAGAGAACGTTGTGGACTGAAAGAAGATTTAGTGACGAGAATTGAGAAAGGAATGTTGCGTTGGTTTGGACAAGTGGAGAGGATGAAGGAAGGAAGATTTACGAAACAAATATATCGAGCGAATGTGGGTGGAAGGGCCGGTAAGGGACGACCCAGACGGACATACTTCGACCAAATAGGGGATGTATTAGCAAAGGGCAAGATAAAAAGTACCCGAAACCGGCGTGCGTGCATGCAACGACTAATGAATGTTGAGGAAGCGAAAGTGATCTGTCAGGATCGTGGCAAGTGGCAGTCCCTGGTCTCTGCCTGCCCCTCCGGGATACAGGCGTGGACTTAAGTACCGATAGGTAGTGAAGAAACGGTTGTCAGATTTTGTATGTATGTATGTATGTAACCTAGTCTGGAACGAGAACAAGTGATGGTGTTGTACGGATATTTAGCAGAAAGTTGTATTATTTACGTTTAACTCTATGTCTATATGCCCTCCTAAAAATGGCAATCAAATCCCGCGACATGAACATCATACTAGAACTGACGGCAAAGACGACCAGCGAATCCGCGGCCGACCGACCGGCGTGAGGCAAGTAGGCAGATAGAGTTAAGAACAGATAGGAAAGTTAGAACAAAACAAAAAATGTAAACGTATAACAGGCACCACTGTGTAAATAAAATCTGTAAATAAAATCTGAGGGAAAAATAAAAACATAAGAACATTAAAAATTATTGTACATAATAAAATAAAGAAAAAAATAAAAAAAAAAATGCATGACAAAAAAAAATATTGTATAAGTTAACTGTAAATGGAGTGTGTGTGTACCCTACCATCTTGGGTTAATGTAGAATAAGAATGTGGAGTAAAGGAGAATACAAGGGAAAAGGAATAAAATTTTAAGGAAAACAAATGGCACGGACCCCGCGTCTGTGAAAAGTTGAAGAATTTAAAAAAAAACCTAGTCTGGAACGAGAACAAGTGATGGTGTTGTACGGATATTTAGCAGAAAGTTGTATTATTTACGTTTAACTCTATGTCTACATGCCCTCTCTTTTCTTCCTGTGTTTTAGCGAAAGAATTCTATCTAAGCCCAAGCGTACCCGAGCGTACAATAACTCAGGACAGAGACAAATATTTAAAGAGAAAGTTGCTCTAGCCGCGCTATGGAATCCTGACAAGGCGCTCTACATCGCTTTTACAGACACCCAGTACAGGTTTTTAAGGTTCCGTACCCAGAGGGTAAGGGACCCTATTACTAAGACTCCACTGTCCGTTTGGCTGACTGTCTGTCAGGCTGTCTGTCACCAGGTTGTCTCTCATGAACCGTGATAGCTGGACAGTTGAAATTTTCACAGATGATGTATTTCTGTTGCCGCTATAACAACAAATACTAAAAACAGAATAAAATAAATATTTAAGGGGGGCTCCCACACAACAGACATTGTCTAAAGACAGCGCTCGCCATCTAGCGGCCATCTATGTAACCTTCACAGCGCCGATGTCATGTCGTTAAAAGTCAATGTTAAACGCTTATTGTTGGTTTCTATAAATGGCGCTGTTCTCAATGTACTTAATCTTTTTTTGTCTAATCTTGTATAGATAATGGTACGGAACCCTTCGTACGCGAGTCCGACTCGCACTTGGCCGGTTTTTTATTTCTATCTCGCCTCTATCCCGTGCACAATAAGAAATACTGGCTGTCTGTTGGTGACCATATTTCGCCACTGTAGGACAATGTTCTCAGAAGCAGAGATATTGTACTGTCTTTATATAAAAACTAGCTAACGCCGCAAACATTGTTTTGCCATATTAATTAGCCTACGACCTAGTCTCAGACCTACCAAATTTACACAAAAAATTTCATAAAAATCAATGAAGCCGTTTCGTAGGAGTTCGATAACAAACATTGACATGAGATTTACATATTAGATTAGATAATATGTATATAAGTTTGTAGTTTATATTTTTTTAGTTTAGCTGAGTTGGGAGAGCGCTGGCACGGTTAGCCAGGAGGTTGCGGGTTCAAGTCCCGGCATGGGTGGAATTTTTAGCCTCTAAATAGGTTTTTAAAAATTTTCTTTAGCACGAATTAGTGCAACAAAAAAAGAATAATTCTATTCCAAATTCTATAGTTGTAGGTCAACAGAAAATACAATTTAAATTATGATTCCCTTAAGTGTCTAGCAATTATGCTGAGCGTATGTCCTTTTCATCACATATCTATATTACATGTTCTTATATACCTATTTATATAAAAACTTCTGTATTTGAACTTGAGCGATGAATAAAGTCCGATTTATTTTATTTATTTATTTAAATAAACGGCCGTAAATCTTTTTTACGTTAACTTAGAAGTTAGATTTTTTTTTACAGCTTCAAGGAACTGTAGTCCTGAGTATATGGTTTTAATTTCAACTCAATACCTCCACGCGTTCCCGAGATAAAGGGCATTGACAGACGGACGGACGGACAACGAAGTGATCTTATAAGGGTTC
Source organism: Yponomeuta malinellus (assembly GCA_947308005.1). Classification (NCBI taxonomy): domain Eukaryota; kingdom Metazoa; phylum Arthropoda; class Insecta; order Lepidoptera; family Yponomeutidae; genus Yponomeuta; species Yponomeuta malinellus. Next base: position 3,318,496 of record OX371004.1, on the reverse strand, counting down.
CGTTTTCCTTTTGAGGTACGGAACCCTAAAAAGCACATTACAAAGTCGGTTAACAAATAGGAAGACTCGGCTATGGAATGACCATCGAAATGACATAATAAACTATGAACCGTAGTTTTATGAAAGGCTGCTCAAAAATCTACGCTATACACTATGTATGAATGATTGAAAAATACTTTATTGCATTAAAACAACTTTGTACAAAGGCGAGCTTAATACTAGATAGTATTTTAACTATACAGACTATACACACTATACATATAAATGTTGTTAGTTGATTTGCTTTACGAACTTTTACGTGGAAGCTCCGAGCACACAAGATGTACTGTAACAAAAGTGTCATGAAGATCAAGTTATCACTAAAACTGAGTCAAACAATTATATGCCACCGAGAGACACAACAAAACGAAATATTTCAAAGCTAAGTATTTTTTACAGTAAAATCCCACCTTTAAAAAGCGTGTCAATAATACTTGAAGCCCACTTTTTTAGTTACATTTTAGTCACTAAGCAAATGTTTATTAATGTCTTCTCAGCTAAGATAACCAATTCATTTTTTTTTACATTTTATTCAATTTTCTATTTATATATATATTTTTGTAATTATTTCATTTAGGCCTGTGCCCTGCAGGGAACCGTATTATACGGTACACAAAAAAAAATATTACAATGTTTAAAACTGTTACTTAGTACCTAGCATGCTAAGTAAACAATTTTTGCGTTGCAACCTGTTGCGACCATCTAAATAACCCTGTAAGTTTAATAGGTTATACCGTCTAAGTTAACCATTTAAATACACAAAGGAAATTGCAAACGAAACCATTTCCCCGGCCCAGAAAAGGCGACAGAGACAATAGGCGATTGTCACTAATCGCGATGACATTAACATAGTGAAACAATGATGAATTGATAAATATCGATAGCGGGTAGGTCAAACGATATGGCCTTTAGGGCCGAGCTACACTGTGTTGCAATGCAATCATTACAATATCATCTTTATACATTCATTTTTTTATGATTTGGTTACAAATGTATTGTTTTCAGATTTTTCGCTGTACTTGTACTTGAGTGCCGAAATATACGTTTCTAAATATACGTATCTTTTTTTTTAGTTACCTTAGAAGTTTTATTTTTTCACAGCTTCCAGGGACGTAGACTTGACGATATTACTTGCCAAATTTTGACACATTTCGATTCCCTTGAGAGTGTCGAAATATAAGTTTTTCGCGGTATAAACGGCCGCTACGTTAACTAAGAAGTTTGATTTTTTTTCACAGCTTCAAGGGACTGTGCAGCTGTGTAATTTCAACTCGATACCTCCACGCTTTCCCGAAATAAAGGGTCTTGACCGACGGAAGGACAACAGAGTGATCCTTAGGGATTGCAATCCAGCGGCGTTTTCAATCCAGCGGAATTTTTGCTGGATTGACCTGAATCCAGCTGGATCCAGCGCGGATCCAGCAAAACGTGGAACGAAAATAAAAAGACGACATTTTTAAGACTTTTTTTATTAATTTGTACTTCTTACGATAATCTTTGAAATCTTCCACTCATTTGGTGATATCTTATATTAATTTGCTTTGGTTTTTTAATAATTTGAGATCAAAATAATCAATATAAAATTAAATAACAAACATATAACCTTATATTCATATAACATTTAAGATAATGTTTCTAAGTAAGCACTATCTTATTAATTACGCTTATGTTTAATGATAGGACGGCTAATCAGTAGCAATCAGTCTCACAAATTCTTTTAAAATTAACTTAATTAACATTCTTTTAAAAAAGGACCGTAACAATAACACTATTTTAATTTTCAATAGTATTTTTGTATCAAACAAAAAAAGCTTTGAAATAATCTTCTCTCCGCTCGTTAATCCTTAATAATTAAGCAGTTTAAAGTCTGACGATAAGTAAGACCTTAGAAAACAAATTTTATCTATAGTCTTATCTCCCAACCTGCTTCGCACAGAACTGCATATGTAGCCGGCTGCTGAGAATGCCCTTTCGGCCTCTACACTGGTCGGTTTTAAGGTCATTAAATACTCATAAACCATTGATAAATATTCACCTCGCACTCCTTCGCTCTCATAAACGCTCATTTCTTTTTTCAGGATCTTTTCGTAATCTAATTGAGCTTTTGTTTATTAAAGTTCTCCTTCTCTCTTTTAAGTTCTATCTCAAGCTCTAGCTCTAAAGTCATTTTAACGGGTTCTGCGTCATCATCTACACGATCTTCTTCTATCTCCATGGTATGGAAAATAGCCAGGTTTTTTTACTGCTTCTTCATACTTTTTTGGATTTTTCAAGTACACTAACGTACCAGTAACGTCGGAGAGGCGTCGTTCTGCGATTCTGTTGCGTAGTGCTTCAGCTAGCTCGGCGCTTAGGGAAGTGCCCTGGTTATTTAGCTTGTCTAAGACAAATTTCAGGGTTGTGTCGGCAGTTATCAATGTGGACTCTCTTCTGCAAAGAGCTTCTACAGCCAGTTTCAACGGTTGTAGACTGACAATCAACTCATTGATTATTGACCATTCATCGCCGGAAAATTTTATTTCAGAACCGACGTCTATCAATGCTTTATTAAAAATAAACATTTTACTTTACTTACCATTCAGTCTCTCAAACAACAACCAACACGCACTTCATATGTACTTTAGTGACACAAAGACACTTTCTATCGAGACGAGAGCAGTTATTCAACTCATCAACTGTCTTTGATTTATAAAATAAAGTAAGGGGGAAAGGGGGCGGGCGGCGTTGCCTTTCATGCGGCACGTGCTATGGTGACAGAACGGCAACGTTGCCGCGCCGATTCGAAAATGGCGGCAACTCAAAACTAAACAATAGAAATTGATACGTTTGCGGATCCGCATCGCTGGATCAAGATGTATGCTGGATCCAGCATGTTTAAAAAGGCGCTGGATCCAGCTGGATTGCTGTATGCTGGATCCAGCAATTGCAATCCCTAGTGATCCTATAAGAGTTCCGTTTTTTCTTTTGAAGTACGGAACCCTAGAAAAATATATAAATATATCGCGCGAATGTGGGTGGACATGCCGGTAAGGGACGACCTAGACGGATATACTTCGACCAAATAGGGGATGTATTAGCAAAGGGCAAGATAAAAAGTACCCGAAGCCGGCGTGCGTGAATGCAACGACTAATGAATGTTGAGGAAGCGAAAGTGATCTGTCAGGATCGTGGCAAGTGGCAGTCCCTGATCTCTGCCTTCCCCTCCGGGATTCAGGCGTGAGTTTGTGTTATGTTATGTTATGGAACCCTAGAAAAAAGTAAAAAAAGTAAAGTGATATGTATTTACTTAAATTAAACACATAAATCCTAAACTAATAAGCGAAGACAGGAATCAAAACAAAGATGTTTTATGTCAGCAAATGCGAAAAGCAAAGGAAAATCACCTTCTCTCGTGCATTTTGCTGACACAGACTATCGTTAGTCAGCTGACGCGGAGGCATGCATCGGCGCGCAATCAGCGCACAGGCGAACACCGTAAACAATGACGAATTGATAAAAGCATCGATATCGATAAACGAAGGTCAAGCGCTAACCCTTACCCTTGGCCGGCGCACCTCGTTCGGCATCCTCAAACCTCAAGCCGACCAATCGAGAATGACAACTCGATAACAGTCATTACCGGCCACGATATCACTGCCTTATCACTCGACGCGAAAATTTCCACATGAACACTCGAAAAAGTTCTAAACAAAACCTCCAATGGAGCCGTTATCGTGAGAAACAACGGCGTGGAACGTCTTTATTTTAATTCTGTTTTTTTTTTTATTTTTAAATAAAAATGATAAAAATTAAAAAATGGAACGCCCGACTCTTGCGCACGACCGATGGGCGCCGCGCCGCGACACGCACTGTCACTGCGACGACGCCGAGCATTCGCGGACCAAAAAACTCTTCCTGTTAAGTAAAGAAGCTAAGGTACGAGCGCGTTAGCAGTACGAAATTGGAATTGCAGACGTCCGCGTCCGCGACGCAGTGACACGGGACAGAAGGCCTGCGCGGGCGCAGCCACGAGATTCGGCGGAGGATCCAGCGAGGTAGCCCAACTAGCACAAATACGAAATAACAAAATACATATTGTCATAAAAATTTCTTTCAAAGTCCTTTAAGACGCCTCCTCTCTTAAGACAAAATTCAGTGGTCTCGTAATAAGTGCAAATCCAAGACCAGAGCAGTAGTGCCGGCCAATCGAACTGCAGTCTTTCGAGGCAGCTTCAGATTCGCGGCGTCAAAATGCTGGATTGACATTCCTCGTCCTATGAAGGTCCTTACCAGCAGATATGCCTTTAAGGTCAAACTTTAGGATTATCTGTTGAGTATCCAGAAAACATGAACCTTTCTTTCTTTACCAGCATTAAATACTACTCCTTTCAATGCTATCATTCCCTTGCACAATTCCAGGTCATGTTCTGCTATCTATTAAAGTGTATTCGTACAGTTTACTAGCAATTATTTTTTGACGTATTTATGCTATGTATGATTTTTTTTATTAACAAATTTTATTATCACTTTTCTTCTGATTCGGTTGAAACTCCATGAGTTACCAAAGATCCGAGCCGAAAATCAATGCTGTGGTCAAAAACACAGCGTATGCATAGACATAACCTGGATCCCTTATTGTTTTGGGATTATTTTTCTTGTTAAATTGTTTTGTTTGTTTTTAATCACTTGTTATGTGTATGAATATGTGGTTTTAAATAAATATTTTTCTTCTTCTTCCTGTTTTGCTCTTTAATGGTTCCAGAATAGCTTCATAGCGTGTTTTGCAGCTGCAGGAGAGACTATTTGTCCTTTAGAGTGCGAACCCTGAAGGTCTATCCACATTACAACGAGCCGGCAATGAGCTGGCGCAACGTTACAAACTGAAATAAACCGTAAATACTCTAAGGTTAGAGACTACAATACTAACGCAAAAAAGGGCTGCCGACGACGGGCAGATCGCGGGCAACTGTATTGACTACAATAATAGTACAATATTCCTTAAACACTTACGAAGTTAGAGACTTTACCCTAACTTCTTAAGTTTTAACGATTATTTTCGACTGAACGCGGATAGAAGCTTAGGGCTCTAGCGGTTGCAGAAGGGCAGCATAGCGCGCTATGCAGCTGTAAGAGTTAACCAAAGATAAACTCAACTAACATAAACTCACGCCTGTTTCCCGGAGGTTGAGACCAGGGTTTGGGGGAGTTGAACTGCCTGTCGAAATCGACAGGCCGGTAGTCTTTATTCCGGACAACTTCCTCGAACGACACAGCCACTAGGTTTACATTTAAAAAATCCGATGATCAATGGACCGCAACTCTGGGGCGCTTCCGTCGCAATCAAGCCTCACTTACCTTTATTCATACACTTTTCCAATTACCGGATTGGGAGACAAAAAAAAGATCTTAATTTCGTCCCTATAAAGCCTCATTTACCCACATTTAGACATTACTTCTCAAGTCACCGGTTTAGAAGCAAAACATTCTTCATTTCGACGCTATCAAGCCTCATTTACTTACCTACATTTATACACTACTTCTCCAATTACCGCCTTTTAATTACAAGCCTTACTTATAATGCCCGGCAGATAACATAAGCAGCAGCCTATACACGTCCCACTGTAGGGCACAGGCCTTCTCTCAGGGAGATAGTATGGGCTTAATCACCACGCGTGCCCACCGCGGATTGACCAAAAGTCCGCCAATCCAAAAATCCGGCGTCCCCCGCCAAAAAAAATATGTCCAAACTTCAAATGCTCAGGTTTCCTCACAAAAGTATCTCGCAGAGATATAATTGGCGCCTGCGTAACTCTATAATTATTTTGTTTCATTCATGTAAACAAAGCGTTCGTATTTAGAAGTTCGACGACCTCGTGGCGCAGCAGTAGTGCATCTGCATACCATGCGAGAGGTTCCGGGTTCGAATCCCGGCTGGGAACAAAAAAACCCCAGGTCTTGGATGTTTACATGTTTGTGATGTCGTTGTTTCTGGTTCCCACGACACAGGGTATCCTAGTGTGGGGCCAGAAGCAATGTATGTGCCTGTATGTAAATGTTTGTGTTTATGTTTAAATCATTAAAATACGGGAAGCAATTGGCAATACTGTTGACGAAGCGAAAGAGGTTTTTCAGGATCGTGGCAAGTGGCAAACCCTGGTCTCTGCCTACCTCTCCGAGGTGTGAGTTTATGTAATGTAATGAAAGTAATTATAAGCAGCCTATATACGTCCCACTGTAGGGCACAGGCCTTCTCTCAGAGAAAGTATGGGCTTATTCACCACGCCTGCCCACCGCGGATTGGCGATTTCAAGCACTAAGGTATGTGAAAAGCTCAGACACTCAGGTTTCGTCACGATGTTTTCCTTCGACGTTAGCGAGTGGTATTGCTACTATAACTTCACAAATGTACATAACTTAGAAAACAAAGTCATAGGTACATTGTATGCCCGCACTGGGACTCGAACCTGGGTCTCTCGCTTCCAAGTCCAATGTTCTACCCACTAGGCTACCACCGCCACTCAAGGTCGTTCAAACATCTTTATTTTATTCATTCAAGAAATCTCTAGTACAGTTTCTTGACGTTTTCATAACATTGTTCACACCCACACCAACGCTGATTGAAACAAAATATGCAATGACAGACTGGTAGCAGGCAACCGACCAATTTAATTGTGATAGGAACTATCGAAAAACTGCGATTTTCACAACAGCTGTACGGCAAGGACAGGCTATGACGAAACGGAACTGAAACGAATCAACTAGACGGAAAGGCGAATATCAGGCCGGTGCCACTCGTAATTGTGAAGAAAAGGTCGTGAAGAAACCCGCCGGGTAGTAAGTACAAGGCCAAAGATCATGGGTACCGCATACTGCGATCGCCAACCCGCCTGCCAAGCGTGGCGATTATGGCAAAACCACGAAGGCGGCCTATGTCCTGCAGTGGGTGTCAAATGGCTGATGATGATGGCAAGGACCACGAGTAGTGCGGTTTTACACACATCTAAACAGAAGTTGATATTTTAAATTATTTAGTTCAACAGATGATAGTAATTGGCAACGATATATTCACCCCATCTCGTTCAACTCTCATGGCTTTCAGTCTCAATTTATAGGCAACTTTATCATATCGAGGCTCTCACGAACCATCTGTGACCCGCGGATCACAGATTGGGAACCGCTGATATAGTCGGGAAGGCGAATTTCTAGTGGCGGTGCGGTGAAGGAAAACGTTGAGGAAATCCACTGCGAAACCTAAATATAAAGATAATGGCAACTGGAATTACTAAAAGGAAGAATGTCTAGTTGCTATGTCATTCGATAACTGTGAAGGAAGGTAGCGTTGTTAAAAACCTTGCCTCACATATTTGAAGTCTTGGTTTCGAATCCAGAAATGTACCAAAAACTTTATTTCCCAAGTCACATTTGTGAATTTTTAGTAGCAATACTACTCGCTCTGAAGGAACACATGGTGAGAAAACCCGAGTGTCTAAGGAGTTCAAATACTATAGCGCTTGCTATGTACAAATTGTACGATGCCCTAACTGTGAGATTAAGTGCGGAATTCTCAGATCTAAGTAACTGTGAAGGAAATCGTGGCAAGAATACCCACTGCCGTGTTAATTACAAGGACAAAGTGGCGTCCGTGCGTACTACTCTAAGGGCGGTTATACACGGGCGGCACGGGTGCCAACTGCGGCCGTCGACACCATCGACGCGCCGGTGGCAGCCGTCGACGTGTGTCGACGCGCTGACGCGGATATTCGACGCTGACACGTCGGCGACTGCCGTCGGCGCACGTCGGCGGCCGCAGATGGCACACGTGCCGAACGTGTATAAGCGCCCTAATAGTGAAAAAATCTTAGAGAAAACCACAGCCTAACCTAAATTGAAGGATACAATTTGTAACAAAAAGATAGAGGTGAAACACTCTTAGTAAACTAACTGAAGGAAATGGAGTGACGAAATTCAAGATCGCGAAAAAGATAGATGACCCCATAACATAATCAGGGCCACATTTCATTAAACTACACTACAATTCATAGTTTATCGTTTCATAAAACTACCAAACCACGTTTCTTACAACTACAATTCAGTCTTCCTCCCTGTTAACATGTGGGTTAATCGATGCCAGTGCATGTGACACAATATCATCACCTCAGTGGCCGCAGCACAGGCGTGCGCGGGATATCCCGGGACGCGCAATAAACTTTGTCGCTTCTTTTGTCTCCACGGTCAATAGTATTATCATAAGTTCGAACATGAAGTGACTGACATCTACTCGCAGTAAGCGGCTATTTTTGGAGAAAAAATAACGACGTGTTCGCGGCGGAGACAAATCCGAGAAAAAATGTACTAGTCTGGGTGTTTTTTCATGTTTGTGATGTCCTTGCCTGGTTACCATAGCACAGGGTATCCTAGTTTGGGACCAGGACAAGTGCTTGTTTGTATTTAATTAAGTTTACATGCGCGGAAAGAGAGACCGCCTGTCTCATTTCAATACTCTGGAGAGTTTAATATGACAATTGAAAAACGACAAAGTGGCGCTCGTGCTGCGCCCGCAGGATAAGTATCTCATTGTCTCATATAATAAATAATAATTTGTAGTTGCTGTTCGTTTACCATCAGGCGTGGTCAAGTGTCAACCTATCCTAATGATAAAAAAAAACAGACTTAGAGCTAGGTCTTGCATTATCGTAATGAAAACAGAAATCTAATGACTGACTCTCAAAAAGTTTCTCCTTCCAGAACCGAGTTGTTTCATTGTCATTCGAAATCTATAATGAATCGTGTGATTTTAAAACGACACATGTCCTTTCATTACAACTTTGCAGGAAATAGAAAAAACTGTTTTATTCAAATACTAATATCAACAACAGCAATATTTTAGCATATTATATTGATTTCTGTATGAATAAACTACAATTTTTTTTTCTAATCTAAATCAATAGGTAGGTGTAAATAATTTAATTAAAAAAAAAATGGGCAAGTGTTATTTTAAAAACACATGTGACTTGTGTTGTTTTAAAATCACACGATTCAATTACACTGTTGTATGGGAAAAGAAAAACGAAGAGCCGGCAAATTATTTAGATGCTGTCAACGTTGAGCGCGACTCAGTTGAATACTTGAATAACCATCACGGAGGCAGGGAGAAGTAACTCTATGTTGCAACCGGTTGCAACGTTTTGTCGGTCGCTTTGCCATTTGGCATTCCGACGCTCCCACGGGGGCATAGCATAAAATCTGTGCAGAAGTTCATGGCCTCGATTCTTTCAGTCACTTGCTGCTACTTGCATTCTATAATAAAAAAAACTGACCAAGTGCGAGTCAGACTCGCGCACGAAGGGTTCCGTACCAATATCTCTACACTAGCTGTTGCCCGCGACTTCTTTCGCGTCGTAATTTTGATGTGTATTTTTTTGGGATAAAAAAATGCCTATGTGCTATTCCAGACTGTAATTTATCTCTATGCAAAATTTCGTCCGGATCCGTTCAGCCGTTTTTGCGTTAAAGAGTAACTAAAATCCATACATACATACAAACTTTCGCGTTTATAATATTAGTAAGGATTTGAATATTTCAAGCGTCTACCTGTTTCCGTTATTAATATCAAGCATAAAACGGCAAAAAAAAAATCACGTTTGTGTTTAGTATTTGTTGTTATAGTGGCAACAGAAATATCATCTGTGAAAATGTCAACTGTCTAACTATCACGGTTTATGAGATACAGCCTGGTGACAGACGGACGGACGGCAGCGGAGTCTTAGTAACACTACTTAGTACTACTCCGCTGTACCCTCCGGTCCCTAAGAAGTGACCAAAAGTTAGCCTGAATAGTGAATATCACAAAACGACCAAATCAATTCTTCTGCAGATCTTTGTAATGCAAACTACGCCAAAAATAGAGCAGAGGCAATTGGATCATCAATGTTCAGTAAACAACCAGCCAATAATAATAATTTGCACGTCAAATTTTAGGTGAACACCTCAAAACAACATCAAGTTATCCGTGATCATTGCCTGCTTAGTAGTTAATGTTCAGCAGTAGGGTTGTTGGTTATTTTTTATTCCAGTTTTTTATTTTGGTCTTTTTAGTGATTTTTTATTATTTTTATTGACTTTATGCCGATTCCATACAGCCTATGACACTTGCGCAAACACGAAGAATCGATTGAGATCTTATTTATCAAAATCTGACCATTGGTTAATAAGTTATGACGGAACATAGAATCGGACATACTTACATACATACGAGCCAAACACATTACCCTCCTTTTGGGCTCCATCGCAGTCGTGTAAAAAAGATATGATTTTTTTCCCTTAGTAGCCCCTTAATATATTTCTGATATTTCTTAACCTAAGAGTACAGATGGCGGCGTTATCACTAAAAGTGATCTCTTCCAGACGACCTTTGGATGGACTGGACTAATACATTGGAGAGGGAAGTAGATGTACAAGGAAACAAAATGATAGTTATGAGGTATATGAATTATACATGCCTAAATAACCTTATAACAATAACCTTACTTATATTAAATCATCAACAGATACATACAAATAATTTACACAAATAAAAATAAAATTTATAGTATATACAAATACATAAATTTATAACTTAAGCCTACTTAACAGAATATACATATTGACAGGACATTTTAAGTAAGCAGCAGCAGCGTCTTCCTGAGATTCCAACCGCATACTGCGAAACCTGGCAAAACCTCTCATGGATATGAAAACCACGAAGGAGGCCTATGTCCTGCAGTGGGCGTCAAAGGGCTGATGATGATGATATTAAGTTAAACACAAATATTAAACAGTACAATATTAAAAATAATAGAAATAGTATTACAGTAAACTAGCGAGATAGTACTCCTTTACCATAGCCTTAAAAATGGGCAGGGACTTGGCTTTCCGCACCTCCAGCGGTAAAGCATTCCTTAATCGGACTGCCTGCACGGCGAAGGAGCGGCTGTAGAAGGAGGTGTGATGGGATACGATTTTTAGGAGTAGCTTTTGGGAAGAGCGAAGAGTGTGGATATGAGAAGTGTGAAGAAACTCGAAGCGCTCTTTTAGGCCGGCCGCATACGTACGTTTTCCGCACACGTTTTCCGCATACCTTTTCCGTATTCGGGTTCTCGAATGCTTCCAATCTATGTAAAATGCATTGACTACCACATACACACGTTTTTTTTTCGTACGGGAAATTTGAAAGAACTTGAAAATGAAGAAAAAACTAACGTCTGCGCTAGGCACACGGAATTACGAATCCGTATTCCGCATTAGGAAAACGAAAACGGAAAACGAATGTATGCGGCCAGCCTTAGATAGGAAGGAGTTATTATTATTATTGGCTGGTTGTTTACTGAACTTTGATGATCCAATTGCCTCTGCTCTATTTTTGGCGTAGTTAACTACTATATAGCGCCCCTTAATGGATGATCCGCGAGTGGTGTCATCGATCAAAAGTCGAAGTTACCAACGACGACCGAGCGGCGAGACGTGGCTTAAATACCGAAATACAACTCAGTACCAGAACCAGTTAATTCTTTACCTACTTACGAGAAGAGCCACTTGTACATCACAGTTCAGTGTTTTTTTACTGCCTCGTTGGTCTAGCGGTATCACGACTGATTACCATGCCGGAGGTCGTGGGTTTGATTCCCATTTGGGGCCGCCGTACATTTGTACAAATGGCCTCAATCTGGGTGTATCTCCATGTTTGTGATGTCTTTGCTTAGTTATCATAGCACAGGGTACCGTAGTTTGGGACCAGGACAAGTGATTATCTTGTGTGGAAGTTATTATTGTTATTACATTTGGTTTGTCTTCAAGCATTCCTTTAAATTACATTACATAAATTCACGCCTATATCCCGGTGGCGTAGGAAGAGACCAGGGTTTGCCACTTGCCACAGTCCTAACAAAACTCTTTCGCTTCGTCAACATTCATTAGTCGTTATGTGCACGTACGCCGGTTTCGGGTACTTTTATCTTGCCCTTCGCCGAAACACAGTTTTATTCTGATATAAATTCGATGTTTACAAGATGTTATTTTCGTCAACACTTCTTGAAACTTTTTACATACATACATAAACTCACACCTGTATCCCAGAGGGGTAGGCAGAGACCAGGGACTGCCACTTGCCACGATCCTGACAGATCACTTTCGCTTCCTCAACATTCATCAGTCGTTGCATGCACGCACGCCGGTTTCGGGTACTTTTTATCTTGCCCTTTGCTAATGCGTCCCCTATTTGGTCGATGTGTCGACCCTTACCGGCCCTTCGCTCGATATATTTGTTTCGGCAATCTTTATTATTATTAAATTCTTTATTGCATAGAAAACAATTTTCTTACAAAGGCGTACTTAATGCTAAATAGCATTTTCTTCCAGTCAACCTTGGGTTTGTGGATAGAGTAGCTTGGGCTGCGTAATCGTATCGTGTTTTTTGCTTAGAAACATCAACAAACCAAAATAGCCGCGAGCAAAACAATAATAACTTCCACACAACACAATCACTTCTCCCGTATGAGTACCTAGTATGAGGACGCTTGTCGCGCGTTTTAAATTTTAAATGTCAAAAGTCGGTACTTTCTAGTATGTTAATTGTCAAATTCTGACATTTTAGCGCCACAAAACGGGTGACTCGTGACACACCGTACTACCCAGGCAGGTTACTATGACGTTTGATATTTAAACTTGCATGCTCATTTGCCCTCTTGTTTATTTTTTGTTTTAGATGTTTGATACATCTTTCATGTTTATTACCTAACCTAAAATTAAGTACTTAACTACTCTTGATGTATTCTGCCATGCATTCTATATTTGGCTATCGACCGTTCTTTGAAGCATTTTCCAGCGAGCTTTCCATATAAATCCGTCTATAAATTAATTGGTAAGCTGTGGACAACTGTTATTGGCCTTATTTTTAGTAATTAGTTAATAAGTAATTATAATCAGATTACGCTGTTGTTGTTCCTAATAAAGTAAAATAAATAAATAAATAAAACGCGCGACGAGCGTCCTCGTACTACTCATGCAGGCAAGGACTTTACAAACATGAAAATTTTATTTTATTTTTATTTATTGAAAGAAAACAAACAATTGTACAATACAGTTACAAGGCAAAACAATCTTACATAGATATATATATATAATGTAATTGTACAACCAGTGGCGTTTTCTATAGATTAATACAAAGACATAGATTAACACAAAGGCATTTCTATAGATTAATACAAAGACATATTAATGAACAGAAAAACTCACAGTTATGCTAATGACAACAGTCAAAGAGGAAGTTAGTCCAATCTACTCCAATACACCCAGACTGAGGCTATCTTTACAAATGTACGGCGGTCCCCAGAGGGAATCGAACCCTCGACCTCCGGCATGGCAATCAGTCCGCTAGACCAACGAGGTTTCTGATTTTTAACCCGACTATCAATACTACACGCTCGCTACCAATAGTACCAATATCGAAAGAGCTATTGTATTCAGTTTGTGTGTAATTACTAATCAATGTCTCTTTCATCTACCTAAACAAGGTGAAGCGACATACATCGCTAAAAATACAGAATTCTTGCTCGATATTATGATTATTGGCAAGACTTATGCTCTACTGCTACAATACCTAATTTATCGGCGCGCATCTCATGAAAAACCTCATGATATCATCAACAGGTAAACCCAATAAAAACCGAATCGCAACTGGGTTTCTTAGGTTGAGGAAATTATTACTAAGTGGTGCATCGGTACCGGCATCTGCCGGCAAACATCTTAAACACACAGTAGACGATTTTCCTGCACTTGTACTAAATCTGATTAATATGTAGATTGTTTCTGTACGCCGAGATTGGATGGAATACAGTGGTAACAAATTGTTTATCAGAAACTCAAATCTACGTTTCATCTAAGCAACAACAATCCACATTCACATGTCAGTACTTTAATCAGAACATGTAATAAACTTTCATTTCGCGTTCTGCGGTATATCAATGTGATATAATTTCAAAGGGCAAGATAAAAAGTACCCGAAACCGGCGTGCGTGCATGCAACGACTATTGAATGTTGAGGAAGCGAAAGTGATCGGTTAGGATCGTAGCAAGTGGCAGTCCCTGGTCTCTGCCTACCCCTCTGGGATACAGGCGTGAGTCTATGTTATGTTGTGTTATAATTTCAAAGTACCACAGTCCGAGATCGTAATCTTGTTGGTACAAAGGTTTAACAAAAACTGAATTTGCGCGGATATTTACTCGGTTATTTTTTCATTTTACAGTTTTCCGACGTTTCGGTACTTTTGCAAGTGCCGTGATCTCGGTAGACTGAGGTGACAGGCATTGACATTGTAAAATGGAAAAGTAAACGAGAAAATGTCCGTTCAATTTTTTTTTTATTGCAATTGTCACAAAGGTTAAGTACTAGCCTTAGCAATGAAAAATAGGTTTTTTTTTTTCATTTCATTGGTGGCCTGGTTGAATCTCATAGTTGGGGTTTGAATTTACAAACGACATGGCAGGATCGCACTGAAACTTTACCAATTTATTAAGATGACACAAATGTAGAATGTAGAATGGAAAATAAATTAATAAAAAAGAAAATCATAAGCCTCATCATAGAAATTCTTCATAAGGCTCAAATTTCTTTTTGATTCGCTTCCTTGCAATTCTAAGCACAATTAAACCTCGTTTTGCGTCCTCATAACATATTCGTAAAGTTTCATTGCGATCCGGCATGTGTCGTTTGTAAATTAAAAACAAACTAACTTTGTATGGAAATTGCTGCAGCTTGGGTAGTACGACGATGCTATTTAATTAACGCGTTGTAAATGTCAAAAGGCGCGACTTTCCACTTTATTAATTGTCAAATTCTGACATTTTAGCGCCATAAAACGCGTGACTCGCGTATACTACCCTATTGGCTGAAGGCCAATCCACCCTGTAGTGTAAGATAAATAACATCATCATCATCATCAGCCATTTGACGCCCACTGCAGGGCACAGGCCTACCACGTAGTTTTCATAACCATGAAAGGTTTTGCCATAATCGCCACGCTTGGGAGGCGGGTTGGCGATCGCAGTATGCAGTTGGAGTCTCAGGAAGACGCTGCTGCCCGTCTCCTAGTAATTTATTTCCTTTGTCGCCTTCTACGACATCCACGGAAGGAAATGGAGTGACGCTATTCTTAATCCGGCGCCACACGGCATAAATAACATACCTTTTCACTATCCGTAGGCAGAGTCCCGTACCCATACCAGCTGCTCGCGTTCCTGAGCCTGGGCTCCTCCCGTTGGGATAGCAGACCGCTCCCCCATCGGACTACGCCCTCGGCTACAGCGACAACGCTTGGCGTTTTCGGACTACCACTTCCGGGGGATTTCGGGGACCCGTGCGTCTTCTCTGCAACTGGAGGGAGGGTAGGGCGGGAGCACCCCGTCCTCCTCTCGTATATCCTCTTGCATCCTTCATCGAAATCAGTTTCGAGGAGCCCCTTCTTGTTTGTGAACTCCGCTCGCTTGACGCTTTCGTTGGAATCCTGCTTCTGCAGTCTCTTCGCGTCATTTGACCTCTTAACGCTTTCATTTGACTCCTGTCGACTGAGCAGAGTCTTCTTTAGACTCTCCGTCGAATCCTGTTTCGAGATCTGGCCTTTTAACTCATGTTTCGCGACGCACGCCTTCTTGTCCTCCTTCGCTAGGAGGGCCCTCTTCAAGCTGTCCGTGGAGTCCTGCTTGTGGATTAGCTTTCTGGGGCACTCGGTGTTGAGTGAGTCTGTGGTTTTAGAGATCAGTAGTTTGGGGTAGTCGTAGGTGGCGTGCTCGGTGGGAGGCGGGTTGAGTTCGAGGGAGCGTCGGTTCTTTCTTTTGTCTGCTGGGGCTATTTGGGCCTTGACCGGGAGCAGTCGCCGCGGCAGCAGGCTGCGATGGTCAGCGAGCGGGGACTCCGGCCGAAGCATGGTCGGCGGCTGTCGCGGGTTGCTGTGTCACTGACCCCTGCAACAATGGAAAAAGTTGGTCGACTAATGGACTCGAAAATGCACCGGGACAATTACGGAAAGTGGTTTCGCAGTTTGTTACGAACTACACGGCCTAGTTAGGCTAACTCTTGTGACCATTATGTCGGTAACGGCAAATCAGTCGGCAAAGCAAAGCATGTCATTCGACAAGCCGGCCTTGTATTTGTTTGACGCTAAACGTATTGTCCTTTAACTGTGACAGTCAATAAACCGTCGCTCTAGTTAGTTTCATTTGGATTGGGTACATGTTGTGTTGATTTTTTTATTGTTGTGTGTGCTATTATTAGTCTAGCCTGTGGGCACATATAAGGCCTTTTTTCTTAAAAATCCCATTTTTTTAAAATAAAAGAATCGATGAATTAATATACAAAAAACGAGCCTGATTTTATTTTAAAGGTGTCAACCCGATACGTTATCCGCAGTTCTCTCAATACACGGCCGATAGCGAATACACAGTGATGTAAATCGACACGCGGCGCCCGAGTGTTAAAACCAGCCAAGTGCGAGTTGCACACCTAGACAAAAGGGATTCATTTCGTTTTTTTTTTGTAACATTTTTTTATATAGCTAATACGTCCCACTGCAGAGGCAGATTGGCAATTCAAGCGCTGAGGTATGTAAACACCTCAGACACTTAGGTTTCCTCACGATGTTTCCCTTCACAGTTAGCGAGTGGTATTGCTACTATAACTTCACAAATGTACATAAGTAACTTGTTAAACATATTAAACGGAAAATTCCCAATCATTTGACTTTTTCAACAGCACAAAAATATTGTTGTAAAAATATCGGAAGACGGATTATAGCGTAAAGGCTTACAGTGTTTTTTGTACAGACACGACTTAAATTTTATGACGTTTTCACAAAACCTATTACACAGCAGAATGGATCTCTGTGCAGATGAGCGCAAACCGCAAGTAATTTTCTGTCGTAGGTTATTTTTGATACCTATTCATAGCTTGTTATTTAGTTTTTAACCGACTTCAAGAAAGGAGGAGGTTATATTCAATTTGGAGTGGTATATATATATTTGTTATTTGTACTGAATGTGCGTAAAAAAGTAAATTTTTCTCTAATGTCTACAGTTTAAGTTTGCCCTTAAAATGAAAAACTTTTTTTTAAATTTCTGTTTTAATTAAATTTTTTATAACAATGTGGGTTTTGATCCGTAGAAACTCGTGCCTTTTAAACAGAAAGAAAAATAAATAAGAGTGTGATAAATAAGAACAAATAATTTTATTAAAAAATATAAAATATGCCAGTGAAATAAACGTAACAAAAAAAAAAATTTTTTTTTATTTAAAACTTAACACTTAAAAAATGGTCGTCGATTGACGAATGGTAAGGTATTATGGGGTATGTGAGAAGGTTTGGTGTCTAGGGTTAAGCTACACATCACAAGCCAAATTCCGGATATCCAAGACGAGCAACCGACGACGCGAGCTCCGTGTCTACTCACCATGATTAGTGTTTTTATTAAAATTTAGTTTATACTTGGGCCATTGCAGCCAAGTGAATAAAAGTTAAATAAATAAAGCTCTGGTAATCAGAGCGAAACCTGCCTGTGTAGCACAACGACGCTAGTTGCGCGTTTTAAATGTCAAAAGTCGTGACTTTCCAGTACATTAACTGTCAAATTCTGACATTTTTGCGCCACAAAACGCGTGACTCGTGCTAACGTGCTCCCCATGGGTCGGACTCTCCCGACAAAGAAATCAAGGAAGTGAATCCGGAATTAAGGTAGGTAATAACATATAATTACACTAATCTATAACCCTTATTATTATTTTAATAGTTGGACTCTCGTTAAATCAGATAAATCTCTTTGACATCGTAGAACTCTGCAGCCGGTGTAAATTCAACAGCACCTAAACGAATACTAACAGTACATACATACATACATACATACATACATACATACATCCCTGTGTGGCGCCGGATTAAGAAGAGCGTCACTCCATTTCCTTCCGTGGATGTCGTAGAAGGCGACTAAGGAAATCAATTACCAGGAGACGGGCAGCAGCGTCTTCCTGAGATTCCAACCGCATACTGCGATCGCCAACCCGCCTGCCAAGCGTGGCGATTATGGCAAAACCCGTCGTGGTTAGAGAAAACCATGAGGGAGGCCTATGTCCTACAGTGGACGTCAAACGGCTGATGATGATACATACATAAACTCACGCCTGTATCCCAGAGGGGTAGGCAAACACCAGGGACTACCACTTGCTACGATCCTGACAGATCACTTTCGTTTCCTCAACATTATTAGTCGTTGCATGCATGCACGCCGGTTTGTGGTACTTTTTATCTTTCCCTTTGCTAGTACATCCCCTATTTGGTCAAAGTATGTCCGCCTGGGACGTCCTTTACTGGCCCTTCCACCCACAATCGCTCGATATATTTGTTTCGTTAATCTTCCACAAGTCCAAACCAACGCAACATTCCTTTCTCAATTCTAGTCACTTTCAGTCCACAACTTTCTCTAATCAAACTACTGCGTATCCCGTCATGGAAAGTAACACCAGACATACTTCGCAAGGACCTCACTACTACAATCCTATTTTCTTGCTTCTTCTGCCATTCCCAAGTCTCGCTACCGTACATTGGTAGACCAGCACCACAGAACAGAGAAAATGTGTTCTGTGACCAGCACTCTATTATGGATAGCCAATCTAGCTCTTTTGGAGATTTTTGGGCCAGTCGCGTCGCTAAGGAGGGCAAGGCACCGTTTACACAATATCCCACTTTTATTCTTCTTTCTATATATACTAACGGTGTGATGTATAGAACACGATTCCCTTGAAACACTTCACAAACGCAGTATAAATAGTCAGTGGTAAAGTCGTTCCCTTGTAAAGTCACCACAGACTAATAATTTTATTTTTATTTTTATTTTATTTTATAAAGGAGGAAAAACAGAATTAACAAAAAATACTTAAATAGAGAAAATGAGTTAGCTTAATACATTTTGTTAACTCCTAAACATAGCGCGTTTATGTTGTTTTTTAAAGAGTCGTGTTTTATAATGAACACCTTTAGGACTTAAAAGAAAATATCCGTGACATATTGTGGCAAAGACCAAGTAACCCCGAACACTGACGTGCTAATAACATAAACAAAATAATGATAACAGATTCACCAAACATCGATTTACAGAAGCTTAATAACAGCCGGTTTCTCGTTTGTTTGTTTGTTACGCTTTATTGCACAAAATAAAAAATAAAAAACTTAAATAACAGGTAAGTGTAAATGTACAAAGGCGGACTTATTTCAAAAGAAATTTCTTCCAGCCAGCCTAAGAGAGGTTCTGAATGATAGAACAGAGAGCGGGAGAAGGCAAATAAAGCTCATTAATGAGAGAAAAAAAATTACTAAAAATCACTGTTCGTACTTATCGCAAATTACTCGCGTTGCTCATACATAGTTATACATTTAACGGGACTTTTTTGTTAGATAAACGTTTTTTTTTAATGTAGCCTATGCACGCCCCACAGCAGGGCACAGGCCTTCTCTTAGAGAGAGATTGTCGGCTTAATTACTACGAGCGCCCACCGCGGATTAGCCATTTCAAGCGCTGAGGTGTGTGAACACCTCAGACACTCAGGTTTCCTCACGATGTTTTCCTTCAATTAAGGTAAACTTAATTACCTTAATTCCCGCCGTTGCGGCAACGTTGCTACAACGTAGATACAACCTTTAACAGCTGTCAGTGTTTTTCTAGGGTTCCGTATCCGAAGGGTGCCAAACGGGGGTCCCGTTACTAAGACTTCACTGTCCGTCTGTCTGTCTGTCACCAGGCTGTATCTCATAAACCGTGATATCTAGGCAGTTGAAATTTTCACAGATGATGTATTTTTGTTGCGGCTTAACAACAAATACTAAAAACAGAAAAAATAAATATTTAAGGGGGGTCCCATATAACAAACGTACTTTTTGCCGTTTTTTGCTCGATATTAATAACGGCAACAGGTAGACGCTTGAAATATTCACAGAATATTTGGTTCTATATTGGCTTCAAAAATTAATAATGAAACTAAAATAAAATAAATATTAAGTAACTAAATATTATTAAATAATAATAAATAATAATTTCTGGTGTACATACAATAAAGAATGTTCTACCTATCTATCTATCTATTTAAGGGGGGCTCCCATACATAAAAGTGATTATTTGCGGTTTTTTCTCGATCTTTGTGTCTAATGTTGTATAGATAATGGTACGGAACCCTTCGTGCGCGAGTCCGACTCGCACTTGGCCGGTTTTTTTATAAGCAGTTTGGGCAACTGACAGCTGTTAACATAGCTTAACATATTGTTAGGCCAACTTACACCACTTCTTAAATGTCAATTAAGTCGCCATTTAATTGAATTTTGTATGAAGAATTTTAGTCAAATGCTGCTTAAACCACATTTAAGAAAGTCGTGCAAGTCGGCCTTAGTAGACACTAAGAGACACCCGAGAGACCGGGGGTAAATCTAGCTTAGGTTTTACTATGTCCACAATAGTGAACTAAAATGGTACAGGAGCAATCATCATCATCAGCCATTTGACGCCCACTGCAGGTCATAGGCCTCCTTCGTGGTTTTCATAACCATGAGGGGTTTTGCCATAATCGCCACGCTTGGCAGGCGGTTTGGCGATCGCACTATGCGGTTGGAATCTCAGAAAGACGCTGCTGCCCGTCTCCAGGTTATTGATTTTCTTAGACGCCTTCTACGACATCCACGGAAGGAAATGGAGTGACGCTATTCTTAATCCGGCGCCACACGGAACGCCGACGCGCCACACGGAACGCGGACGCGCCACACGGACGACGATGATGATGATGATGATGATATTTCGACCGTCAAGCATTTTTAACCCGTTTTTCAGGGTTCCGTAGTCCAACAAGGAACCCTTATAGTTTCGCCATGTCCGTCCGTCTGTTTGTCTGTCTGTCTGTCCTTCTGTCTGTCTATCTGTCTGTCTGTATGTCCGTCCGCGGCCTAGCGCAAAGACCGGTGGTACTAGAAAGCTGTAATTTTGTGTGTGTGTATACATATTTATCACGCCGACAAAGTTAAACAATAAAATGTTGGAAATTTTTTTTTTACTGTACCTCCCCTAACATGAAAAGTGGGGATAATTTTTTTTTCTCGTCTACCCCATCATGTATCGTTGGATCGGTTGCTGAAAAATATTGTGGGTGTAGGAAGACAATTTTTCGATTTAGGGTTCCGTTTGCGAAATATTAAGCTTTAAAGCGCAATTTTTTGTCCGACTAGGGTGTCCCCCCCTATCCTGGCTAAACGGTTGGTTGTAGAAACGTAAAAAAATTCAGGGTAGTAGCACATATAATGACCTTGAAAGGGGAAGTATCACGGCTGAGTAGGCTTTACTAGTTAACGAGTAATAGGAATCCAACTTATAAAACTAAAATTTCGTACAAAATCCATTGAAAATGACTTCGATGAAGTTGTTATTTCTATAAAGCAGAAAAAACCTCTTTCTACGGGACCCTACATTGCGCGGGGCCCGACATGCACTTGGCCGGTTTTCCGACTTACTTTAAGTGCTAATTTACAACAAACACGAATATCAGGGTATTTGATTTTTCCAACGTTTTAGGTGGTTTTAGTTTATCATTAAGATTATCGGTGACAGCATGCAAGGTAATAATATATTATTCTAAAACAGTACTATTTATATTTCTTCTAAAGATAAAACCCTAGTGAACAAAATAGGAGTAGTAAACAGCTAATCAACTTCTACATTTTTAGGGTGGTCACAAAGTGTACCGAACCCTCCATAAATAAAAAAGATTTAAAAAAAAAACTTACATTTTTGTTATATTCGCCCGTATCGTAAACGTAACTAAGTGAGTGCTGTCTTTCTATCGATCCATCTATACAGCCAGGTTAAGCTATGTATAATACTCATAGAGTCACTAAGCGCAGATACATACATACAAGAATAAACTCACGCCTGCATCCCAGAGGGGCAGGCAGAGACCAGGGACTGCCACTTGCCACGATCCTGACAGATCACTTTCGCTTCCTCAACTTCCTAATGCCAATCTAAGGTCAACGTGCCGACGGATGCGTGGCTAGGGCGAGCCTAGTCTAAAGCGTACGTCCTGGAGTTAGGCGCTCTTCAGGCACTAAAAGCCTTGTCTCGGCATGCGGGGCTCTGCCGGGATGGACAATCTTTTCCTAGCTGCTCGTGGGAACAAGATGAAGTTTATTCAGATACATTTTAAATAATTAAATATTTCAAAAGTAACAATAGTACTAAATGCCGTCATCCGACGTCGGACGAAGGTTGATGATATTGGCGACCGAGTCGCGAGTCTGAAGTGGCGATAGGCGGGAAGACGGCAGGTGGACCGGGGCAGTAACGGAGTGGCGGGCGAGGACCGGCCGGCGGTCGGTCGGTAGACCAACAGCCCGATGGTCGGACGATGTGGCCAGGTCGGCGGGGGGCCCGTGGATGCGAATGGCGAGAGACCACGAAAGATGACGTGATGGAGAAAGGGCCTATACCCAGCAGTGGGCAGAGGTGGGCTGATGATGATCAAGAAGAGCTACAGAGTCGCTGAGCGCAAAACACTTTGAATAAATTATTAAATGATTATACAAAATGCAGAATGCATGATGATGACATGATATGTAATACACCAGAACAGATATCAGATCCCCCTGGAAAACCAGTTATTGTAAGTACCTGATTATTAAACAAAACTATGCGCTCCACAGTTTGTTATTATAGTGGCATCCATTACACCGGTTCACATTCGCAGTAAAATATGTCTCGGACTAAATTATACGTGCGTCTGAGTAAAGACAATGGTTAGTGGCTACTTATTCTTAAAACAAGGTTCGGTAGAGCTGAAGTCTTTATTTGTATTGTGGCTGAAGGGTTCTCGATGTAAATGATACGATAATAAAATGTAGAACTTTTATAACTGTGATTTTATTTCGGAAAACAGTAGATAAGAGATGGTAAACAGAAAACTTCGATCAAAACAAAATAAAATAGGAAAATAAGCAATTCACAAGTAGATAATTGTCAGCGGTATTTTGTAGTCAAAGGGTGAAATAGTAATGATAATCCGAAAGAAATTTAGAATGGGTGACGTAATTTTAAAATTGTTTGTTGAGTTTAAAATGATGGACAGAATGAAAGAAAATAACAGAAATGGTGTAAAAAGGTTTGCACCGTTACACTACCCGGGGGCGTAGGGTAAAAAAAAAACATACAATTTAAAAAAAAAAATTAAGATTTTTTTTAAAAACAAGTTAAAATAGTAGTTTATGTGACGGTCACATAATGAGGGTTATTAAAACACGAGCGAGATTTTAAAAAACGAGCCTTGGCGAGTTTTTTAATAGCATTCGCGAGTGTTTTAATACCAAGTAATGTGCAGTCTCATACACTACTTTATCTACACTCATAATGAAATTTTTGAAACAAAATGGCGCAATTTCGACAAAAGTATCTTGACATTCAATCGTCTGCACTCACTTTTGGTACCACGAAATAGTAGATTGTACAACAAGTGCATAAAACGCACCATTTTACTCGAGACGTTTATCCATCCGAGCGAGCTTGCGAGCGAGGATAGATATAAAGTCGAGTGTAAAATGGGTTTTATGGACGAGTTGTACACTCTACTTTTCACTTCGATTGCGAGGAAATGAAACAGCAACATGTAAATCGTATTTGCAATTCGCGCCTTTTTTTCTTTTTTTTATTGGTGTTTCGCGCGGTCACAGGACACAGTATTTCAGAAAAAAAAGAAAAAAAAGAGGTGAGTTTCGAACAACAATTCGAATTTCGAATTGCAATGCGGGGCTTCTCCATAGTTTTCATGCGAATTTTGACATTCTAAATTCAAATCACTTGGTCTTCGACGAAGATTTTACTTTATGCTCTAGAGCATAAAAAGCGACTTTATGTCGCCTACGCACGACATAAAGACGAACTTTTAGAGCATGAGAAGTGAAAATGAAATTAGGTTTTTTATAGAGTCAACTTTTGACATAAAAAAAAAAAATTAAGTTTTGTTCCGTGATCACAGCAACACTTTAAAAAAAATAACTGTAACATAAAGTGAAAAATTGACCTTTAATGTAACTTTATATTACACTTCTTTTTTTTTTCTTTAAAGTTATGTATTGTTTAAAGCCTGTGTTTACCTTTGAATTCTTAATTTGAAGATTATGATATGAGTGTAGATAAAACATTTTTAATGATACGTGATAATGAAAACCATTTTGGTTGAATGTTAAACTAAGCTGTAAAATTACATTTTAAAATTGAAGTCCTAAGTAATGTCGATGTGGGTCTATGGATGCCGTGAAAAAGAATCTATTCTTACACTATTTTAAAACTAAAACCCCATTTCCATAGAACTAGAATTTATGATTTGCGATGGCCATTCGATTTACATTACAGAGCCGATTAAACACAGATTAACGAGTAGGAAGACTAATGGCAAATCGGCTATGCACTGTACATTGAATTGTGATGATAAACTATGAGTTGTAAAGCAAAGCCCTGGGGCCCTTTTCATAGAACTACAATTCATGGTTTACTATGACGATTCGATGTACATTGCAAATTAGATCAACCCACAGATTAACAAGTACGTAGACTGCTACGCTATGTACATTGAATTGTCATAATAAGCTACGAATTGTAGTTTTATGAAACTCGGCCCTGGTCTTTCAAATTAGCTATTATTCACCAAGCAGTTTAATACAGAAATCAAACATTTTATCAAAGTAAAGGATTTGCATTCGGTTTGTTGACTGTCAACTTTTCCCACACTTTTCGGACACTTTCCCACATACCATTATTCGATCATTACGACCGATTGCGAAGATTTAGGCCGACCGGAAGCACTGATGGATTTTCTGATTTACTGATGATGGTCAATATAATTATATAAGTCTTTTCTCAGAGAGAGAATTCGGGCTTAATCGCCACGCGCGCCCACCGCAGATTGGCAATTTGGAGCGTTGATATATCAATTCCCTGAGGAAGGTATAGGCCATACTCCACCACGGGGGCCAAGTCCGGATTGGTGGAGGCTTGTAGACTAGTGGCTCGTCTACTGTCAGAAGTTTGACTGTTTCAAGCCGCCCTAAGGCCTCTGACTTGGCTTAACGACTGCCATCTATCGACGGCAGCCGGCACCAACAGCTTAACATGCCTTGCGAAGCACGGAACCGCTCGGAAAAATGCCACTAGCGTTAGGCATAGACGGCGACCCATCCATGCACTGAACGCGCCCTGTGTTGCTTAACCTTCGTGATCGTTTAAGATCACTCAGGCAGCCGGGGCTACGAGCGATTCTTCACTATGTATAGGTAAATATAGGTACTCGTGCCTCGCAAATATAAATTCAAACATTCGTAATGAGCGCAGTAAATCCCTTCAACAGCAGACCTTCTGTTGTACGCGTTGATTACATGGTGCGTATAACAATCACGGAAGACGCCACAGTACCGTAAGGTTCCACAATTCCATTCAATTGTCTGGTAGTAGATTTAATAGCGCTTATACAATGTCCATTGGTGATTGTAGGTTTTGAATTTGTTGGCCAGTTGTGTATCGAGCGGTTGGTTGTAATTTTTTCAATGTTTTATTACGTCAATATGTTGGGCGTAAGAGAACTCACAAACAGAAGCGGTCCCGCTAGCGGTGGCGGTCATTTATTGCTGTAAGGACGTCCATACAAATACTAATTACGAATACGTTTGAATACGTATCCCAAACCAACGCGCTCTGACCGCGATTCGTTGATTGACCGCTAAACAAATGATTGCTGGGTTCGCGGTCAGCACGCGTTTGTTTGAATATGGACACAAATACACCTAACGAATACGTGTGAATACGTATTCAAACCAACGCGTTCTGACCGCGATTGATTGATTGATTGACGGCTAAACAAATGATTGCTGGGTTCGCGGTCAGCAGGCGTTGATACTACTGCAGTAAACGACCACCACCGCGGCATATAACCGTTCATACATTCGCGTAGGGAATCCAGAATAGTACATGTAACCTTAGTAGAGGAATGAGCGATTGCAGTCCCATCTCTATACTAAGCGTACTAAATCCCGTAGGCAGGCCTCTGCCCCTATAATTTACGCGTACCAAATCTTGAACGATTCCAATCGACTAACTCAAATTCCATATAAATTGCTGTCGCACACGTCAGGATTTGGTGCGCATATGCCCCTGATCCGTCGCGATGAAACTATAGATCTTTGAGCTGTTGAAACCTTTTATTTGTTATTATTTCTATTTATTCTCAATATTGACTCTAATATTTTTTATACTATAAGTTTGTCAATTCTGTTTTTTCTCCTTAAATAAATAAATAAATAAATAAAACAAGAGAAACCACAATTTCATTAGTTTGGCCAACTGCTAATGTAGTTTATCGGTTAAAATTACTCTAAAGAATGTTGGCTTGTGCTTCAGTTTGAAAGTGGTTAGAAGGAGAGTTGCTTCAACTCGAGAGGTCCTGAGTGTACGTCACTACCTATTGCTAACGGCGATGCACTATAGAAAAACATTGTGAAAAAACCTGCCCATCATCAATCTACACATTACGCACCGACTCCGACTGTGCTCAGCAGGGAGACTTTTATATGATGCTTATAACAGATAGATGTCATAGAATTATAAGTCGCAGAACCCAAGTCCGAGCTTTCATTCTGACGCAACGAAACGTAACATTCTTAGCGAAGCCAATAAGATAGTGTCAATAACCTAAAGAGGACTCTAATCCATTTGTCTAGGTGCTTGGATCTAGTTTCTAGACTTCAGGTTCTAAAAATCACCGTTACTGAGATTTAGCATGTTCACTTTTTGGAAAAACGTATATACGATATAACTTTTTTTTCATTAGTGGCGGTAGAAGGGGTAGCCTTAGGGTTAATTTCAATGCAATTCAGTATTTTTATTTCGGAATAAGTCCATAGCGTTTTAGTATTACTGTCAGTCCTCTTTGCAATGACAGTAAGGATAGTGCATGCATGTTTGCGATCTGCGAAACAAGCGGCTTACCCACACACTCATTGCGTGAATGTGTGCGCGTCGTCGTTTCGCTTTTGAGCGGAACTTCGTTCAGCACACTCTTAGCGCAATATATCTATGGCCAGCGTAGAGCTGGAAACTCAGACGCGCTAAATCCGACCGTATTTACCAAAACGCGCTGGTAAATACGGTGAGCTGTTTATTTGCTCAGCTGAATCGGCCCGATACATTTATTTATCTTGAGCGAGGAATGCCATCGTATAGCCAGCAAACACTTGAACCCTTCGCGAAAAGGCTGAGTAAAGGACGGTTGAGTCACCTAAACTGGAAGGGGAAATTCTTTTCGTAATGATAAATATAAAATAATCATGTAAATGATGTAAAAGTAATGGTATAAAATTTTTGTCGATAATCACGATTTTCAACGTTTTGTTCCAAACTTTAAACATAATTCAAAGTAGTACGAAGTATAACATTACAACAAGAATATTTTATACTGTACACCAGGAAAAAATCCACAAACCACAAACGGGTTATTCACCAACTCGACACAAGAGACTGGACACCAGTTGGTGAAACTAAAAATTAGTAAAAATTAGCAAAAAACGACCGTTTTTGGCATAAATTCTATCTAGTCCCAGGTTCGTGATCCTAGGTTCTTTGTAGTGAGTCCTAAAAATCACTGTCAACATGACCAAACTTTAAAACCAAAGTATATAATGACTTTATTTATCTTCAAAAACATAATATCGTATCTTAAATACCCTTCTACTATTCATTATTATTTTTAGTAAGTTTATTGTACGTCTGTTAGGTATATATATGTATGTATGTATTTATTTATTTATTGACCTTGTATACAATTATGACCCCTCCCCCGCCCCCCTACTTTTATTTCTTATTTTTCTTGTATTTAAGTAATTTATGTACTTATAGTATGTATCGTGCATTGCCCAAGCTACACTATCCACAAACCCAAGGTTGACTGGAAGAAAATGCTATTTAGCATTAAGTACGCATTTGTAAGAAAATTGTTTTCTATGCAATACATAAAGAATTTAATAATAATAATAATGATTGAGAGATTGTACTGACACTTTTTGCAAATTTGATCTGTAAAAAAAATATGTTTTTTTTTTCTCGGTAGCGCTATTGTTACTCCCTGGACCCCCTTAAGTGTATTATTTTTGTAATGACGCGCGATGCTCAGACATAGTTATTTATTAAACGGGTTTAATCGAGATAATTTTTTAAATTTTTTAAATTTATTTTCTTGTATTGGTCCGCTGCGAAAAACTAAGAGTGACCTGAGGGTAGACCACCTACTATCACTGTGATAATTGACGGTACTCGCCACTTCAGTTTTTCAGTCTGCATGTGAGCACGGCAGCTGCAAAGTTGCCGAGTCGTCGGGAATTTAAGGTAGATAATTAAATTTTGCCGAATAAATACGCTTAATATATAATTATTAAGTGTAGTTTTGACTCGATCTGTTTTGTAAAATCGACAGAACGAGGCAATTTGCTAATCCATCCATAAAGTACGTCACACGTTAAGGGGGGAAGGGGGTCGACAAAGTGTGACATTGTGTGACAAGGGGTGGGAGGGGTCCTAAGTTTCGTGACGTCACATTTCAAAAATATAATTATTAATTAATGATGGAGAACTGGCACGAAAAATATTTTAATATAATTGAAGAGGCCATGGGCGGGGCACATAGCACGCAGAACTGCCGCTATATTACGCTCACCAAATCCTGAGCGATTTCAATCGTCTAACTGTCAAATTAGTATGGAATTTGACAGTTAGACGATTGGAATCGCTCAGGATTTGGTGCGCGTAATTAGGCCACTGATGGCCGATGGGGCCGAAAAGTTCTCGAATGGAGACCACATATCGGCAAGCGCAGCGTAGGACGACCAGCCACAAGATGGACAGATGACCTCATCTAAGTGGCAGGAAGGCGCTGGATGCAAGCCGCTTCCAACCGGTCTTTTTGGAAATCCATGGAGGAGGCCTATGTCCAGCAGTGGACTTCTTGTGGCTGAATGATAATGATGAAGAGGCCATGTGAAAAGATAAATAAACGAAGTTATTGTTTTTTCTCTGCGAGTAACACTGTCCGTTATGTGACCTGACGAAGTCATTCTAGTCACGTGGTACAAAAAAGCGCCATACAAATCGGACTCAAGTTATGACGTCACAACTTGCACTTGACACCTTATAATGTATGAAGCGTTTATCAATATTTGAGTTATTTCGTTATGCATCTACACCCTTTTAAGAAAACGTTTACAATTCGCATTTTTTGGACCCCGAAAAACCTGAAAAAATATTTTGATTGTTTTATTTTTTAATTTTTCTTGAGTTTTTCTATTACTTCTGTGGTTTAAATGCAATGTCAGTTCAATCTAAGTTCGACGCAGGTTATTGCATTGTTAATTTTTTCAAATGTTTGTTATTATATATGTTTATAATATTAAAAAAATATTTAAATGGAATGGAATAAAATAAATTTCGGAACTGTTGTAATTTAATAATCTCTAAATGTAAAAAATGCGAAAAAAAAACCACTGACAGTAGATTAACAGACTGTTAGCGTACGAGAAACCGGGGGTTCGGTATTTACTGGTTACCATAGCACAGGGTATCCTAGTTTGGGTCTAGGTCAAGAGATTGTGTTGTGTGGAAGTTATTATTATTATTATTAATTAAACCATCAATTCAGAAATCGACAGTTAGCCAACAACACAAAAAAACTAAAACTAGGTAGGTACTTGAGTCTTTAAAAAAATATTAATACAATAACGACATCGACCATCATCTTATTGACACGAATTACGTAATAACGTCGCGAATCAAAAACATTGGTTCAACTCAAACAACGTTGAACGATGTTGTATTTCTGGTTTGGTAAGAGAGTTCACTGTGACTAGACGATTTTAGGGACCACTTTCAATTTCTTTTATGAAATTGCTACTCCGATAGTTCGATAGAGTTGGTCATGATGTGTTCGTATCGGATGCTTAGTAAAAAGTGAATAAGGTCAGCTAAACGGAAATTTTGAAACGAAAATATCGGTTGGCTTTTGCGTTGGCGTTTCGAAATCCATATTATTATGATTTGTTTGTTAAGGCGAGTTCTCGACGGAACTGCTAAAACAGGTGATTTAAGTGAATTATACTCAAAATTAGTTAGTATTTAAAATCCGAAGAAATATATATAATAATACCAATGTCTTACCTAGGCTGTCGGTCATTATTTTAGGATTTTTTTTAACTTAACTTTACTAGCACAACTAGAAGAAAAGAATTATAATTACCTATCATTAGTTTCGGACGATAAAAAATATACTAAAGTAATATAATTGAATGAGTTAGTGACGTCGGTCATAAAAATTGTTGTGATTAGAAGTGCATTTCTGTGATTTCAAAAATGTCTACTTTTGCTTCAACTATTCGCTCGCGCAGCGCAATCGGTCCAATAGAGATCGTGCGCTCGGAAAACCTGGCCTTAACATTGTTTTCCCTTTTGTCTTATACGACTAAAACTTCTTGCCTTTCCTTATTCTGTCGTAAGATGTAAGATTGAAAGAAAGCTGAAAAAAACTCTTTAAAAAAATCTACAAAACACGCTTTTGTCGATAACACACAAAGGCCGATTTGCACCACTTCTTAAATGTCACTTAAGTCGCCATTTAAATCGACTTTTGTATGAAGAATTTTAGTTAAATGCTGTTTAAACCACATTTAAGAAAATAATGCAAATCGGCCTTAAATAACAAAAATCATTTACTAGGGCAATTCGTAATGTTCAGAGTTGCTAAAGCCAATAAACGCCGGGCGCTTTTTAGTAATGTTCAGTTAATTTAGTAGACCAGCTTTTAATTAAACGAGGCGAAACTAAAAACTTTTTTAAACTATAATTTACCTGTGAATTCTATATAGTATACATATATAGCATCTACACAATACACAATATAGGACTACATAACATATCGTATACGTTTGCTCAACAATAGAATTTGACCGACTAGGTATGACACTGTAGATAAGAATTCTGAGAGTTTAAGAATTGCATTATCAACTCCTTGTAACGTTTGCGGGTGGTTCCTGCCCGGTAGTAAGAAAACCCGCCACGTCAACAGACTGAAAACTGTGGCCAGGGCCACCAAAACAAAAATCGAAAAAAATTGTCTGGCTCAGTGCCTTGAGCCATCAAGGGCCTAAATATGGGGAGTTGAATGAAACGCTGTTAATGTTGTGCACAGACTTTAATTTTGGGGCTACACAGGTAGCAATAATGTAATTGTGAAACTTTAGCGTTTAAACCCAGACAATTACTTAATTACAGAAAAAAGCTCAGAGCAGAGCGGGGTCGCTTCAGTAAGTGGTTCTGATAAGTTCACAAATTACATTTTATAAGTGGTTAGTACCTACTGAAAATCAGATTTGCCATCAATTTCAATAATTATCAACAATTTAATTCTACTTTAAAGCTTTAAATCCTAATTCCCTAATATGTAAGTGAAATTGTTTCACAGACCTTGCTAGGAAGAACCTCCCTGCGAAGTCGATCCGGCCTCATGGAGGGATGCACGGTGCTAACCAGAACGCCGAGTAGGCAGCCTCGTCCCCATGCGCCGTCACCGGAGCAGGACCGAAGAGACTTCACAAGAAGACGCTGGCCAGCCGTCCCGAACCAAATCCTCCTCCCGGCATGAGAGAAGCCAAGCGCTTGTAGCACAGCCTAGCATAAGTTTCTTGACCCCAAAAGAGCAACTGTTTCTCGACAGCAAAAAGAGAAGGCAGTGCAAGCACTAAAAGTTAAAGCAAATCACTAAATCCCTAAATTCCTATAAATTCGCTAAATTCGCTGAATTTCAAAATTTCCCAAAAATTACCAAGATATCCCAAAAATTCCCGAAATATCCCGAAATCCCTAACCAGCTGAAAGGAAGAAAAATTGCTTCTATCAGAAGATTGCAAATGGCATAAGCATGTGGCAGGCAATTATAAAAGTCTGGATAAATCTTACCGGAGACATTCAGCAACTAGGATTGTCTCGACGCTGGCAATCCCTCCTTCACCCCTTTCCAGGAATCTGGTGCATCCTAAAAAATAACCACGAGGATGAGAGATGACCTAGCCGGAATTGTACAAGATTCTACACACAGCTTTCCAAATAAGTATTTACTTACAAAATTCCTGCCGCTACAAAATATATCTTGAATGGGCGGCTTCTTCGCCAACTGAGCCAAATCTGCTCACCATGGAGGATCAACCGTCCATCAATAATTAGATCTTTCCAGCTAATGATCCACGACATTTTGGAGCTCTCTCTTATCCCAGCAGAACGTCGTCGCGTCACCATTTTCAATCCTCTGCTTGGGTGACCATATAAAAGAAATGATTATCTCCTAAAACGATATTCCAAAATTTCGATATTGTATGAATAACATTTACCTGTATTTTTCTTTATTAGCTGTATTAATTCTTTGTTCATTATGTTATTATTTTTCCCTCTTTTAATCAAATAAATGATATTCATCAACACCTAAAGTTACTATTTTTTTTTCCCTGAAATGAGGTAACTAGATTTCCTATGGCAACCCACAAGAAACGACCAATCACCGACGACCAACTCATCAAACAAACCTAAAAGAAGAAATGTCAGCCTACAAAATTCTATGGTGATACCAGAGTAAATCGAAACCTGTGCCGTTCGAGACATTGGAGAAAACACACAACGTGACAGTACCTCTCCTCCCCATTTAAGGTTCAACGCAGGTGAACCGTCCGCTGCCCTCAGCGTTCTGATCTCCAACGCAAGAACTGACCCAAGGTTCGACCAACCCAGGTGCCCTAACCGCTAAATTAAAGTTCTGACCTAAAGAACACTAAACGAAACTAACTAAAGAATGTGCGTAACAAAATAAGGCAAAATTGTATGAAACATCCAAAACCTTGGACTATTATGATTTCATACGAAAACCCTATACCAAAACATTAACCATACTATGCCAAAACCTATACCAAAACTATCCCAAAACTATCCCAAAACCTATCCCAAAACCTACACCAAAACTATCCCAAAACCTACACCAAAATTCTAACTTTCTATCATGTGTCGCAAACCATTAACCTTCTCAGCACAACTGCAATGTTGTGCTGAAGAGGCTAACTGCCAACAGCCAGGACCGATGTTCAGCATTCGTCGATATACCCCTTTTTGTCCGGGCGAAACTTAACATAATAGTCATAACCATTATCAATGATACCATCTATAAGTGATAATGATAATATCTAAACTAAACCCTATAAAATCTGAAACCAAACCCTCTACCAAGATGCACCTCCCAGAACGAATCGCAATGTTCCCAACGAACATCGAAACCAAAACATCCCAAACAGCAGTCTGAGGAAACTGAAATCTATCTCGGCCGGGCTCGAGATAACTTAAACTTAACGAAACTGAATACTGTGCAACATAACATCGCATCCACACATGTACCGTAACCCGATTATGATGAATGCGAAACACAGATGTGCCTAACCAATTTAGGCTAAATCTTGCTGACTTGGTAGGAGTTAGTCTACTCTCGCGCATACCCTAAAGCTAAAGACTACTCTTGATGTTATAGAGTTAAGATTGAGTCGCTCTATTATTCATCTACATTTGCTATCCTTTCATACTTCACGCTCCCAAACTAGTAGTGCAACATTTATTTGTTTTGTACACCACACCTAACAATTTGTGATTAAATATATCATAATATTTAACACTCGAATGCTAAACTACAATCTTAAGAATGTCTTGACCAAAGTTATGGATGGCGGCGGCGATCCATGGCAGCACGACGACAAGCGGAAGCAAGTAGCCGTGCGTCCACCGACCGCACCCACCCTCCACAATTCCTGTGTCAGTTTCATGCCTTAGTAGTCAACAGTGGCGGCGCGGCGAGCGATAGCGAGTAAAGCGGGCCGCGCGTCCACAGATCACTAAATAAGCAAATTTTGTCTATCTTGCCTTTAGGTCTTTTATATGCCACGAGCCTATAGGATGGCCGTCCATCCTTTCCAATTCATAAACTAACGGAGATAAGACTTTCTTAATCTTACATTTTTCATATTTTGGCGCGAGCTTTGCCATCTTAAAGTTCAAAGCGTCGCTTTGTACGAAAGATCGTTTCCATACTATATCTCCTTCTGAAAATCTAGCTGAACGTCGTCTTAAATTGTAATGTCTAGCATTAGTGCCATGCGCTTTCAAAAGGTGAGATCTTACTTCTTCAAAAATAGTTCTAAGGGTGCCAAATTCACCCGCATATTCCTCTCGAGGAATACCTACTGTATACTCCTGATCTGTATCGCGATAGAACGAACCGTTAATCACTGGTTCCCTAGCGTGCACTAAGAAGAAAGGAGAAAACCCTGTGGACTCGTTTACTGCACTATTTATTGCAAACTGAATCCGGTGCAGTTGCTCGTCCCAAGCTCTGTGGTTTTCTTCTACGTACGACGCTACGGCAGTCATGACAGTTTTATTGTAGCGTTCTACTAAATTAACTTGTGGGGTATACCTTGGCCCGTAGTGTACCCTAGGAATATTGTACCGTTTCAAAAGTTGCTTAAATTCTGATCCCGTAAATTGCACTCCATTGTCTGCAATCACGGTTTCAGGTACGCCATGCGCCAGAATAACCTCGTTTTCAAAATGCTTTGCAACTAATGCACTTGTTGCGCGGCGGAGCGGAAACAATAACGTAAATTTTGAGAAGCAGCATGTCACCACAAACAAAAACGTGTAACCTGACCGAGAACGTGGCAAAGGACCTACCAGATCAATGGATACTACCTGAAATGGTCTATGACATACTTTTGGCTGACCCATTAAACCTGGAGTTTGTTGTTGTGAGTGCTTATAAGCGGAACATACGTCACACGCTTTCACGAAATCAACTACATCCTTATGCATGCCAGGCCAAAAATATGTCAAAGATAACCGGCGATGAGTTTTAAAAACGCCGAGATGTGCGGCTGTAGAATCACAATGATTTTGTTTTAAGACGTCCATTCGGTCACTCTTCGGAACTACCACTTTCCAGTCAAATTCACTAAGTAAGTTGTACTTACTTTTACAAAATCTCAGTAACTTTCCCTCCTTAATACAAAAATTCGGAAAATTTGCAGGGAAAGATTTGCAACCGTTCATAATTTTTTCGTACCATAAGTCTTTCTCAACGTTAACCGGTATCGAACTGTTCACGGCATCAATCTTCATTAACCTAGACAATGCATCAGGTACCACATTGTCGGTGCCTTTTCTGTGCTCAATTTCAAAGTCAAATTGAGACAGTCTACACCCCCAACGCGCTAACCTACCCGATGGATTCTCTAATTTCATGAACCACTTTAATGACGCGTGATCCGTAATCACCTTAAAATGACGCGAGCCTAAGTACGCCTGAAACTTCTCAACGGAGAACAAAACGGCTAAAGCCTCCCTCTCGGTCGCGCTGTAATTTTGTTCATGCTTGTTTAAAGAACGACTAACATACGCGATAGGGTGCTCGTGTCCATCGATAGTCTGACTAAGCATCCCGCCCAATCCATATGAAGACGCGTCGCAGTGTACTACGAAAGGCTGGTCGAAATTAGGCACTGCCAAAATTGGAGCCGACACTAACGCATTCTTCAATGAATTGAAGGCCACTTCCGCTTCCTCAGACCACCGAAAGGCAGGAACATTCTTCCCTTTAGCTGTGAGTTTATTTAAAGGAGCGGCTATTGTCGAAAAGTTTCGAATAAATCGACGATACCACGAGCACGTCCCTAAAAATATCTTCACCTCCCGAGAAGTGGTCGGAATGGGAAAATTCAAAATGGCGGCGACCTTTTCAGGGTCAGTACGCAACCCGAACTCGTCTACGACGTAACCTAGGTACTTAAGCGACTGCCTAAAGAACTTTGACTTCCCAAAATTTATTGTTAAATTCGCCATTTTTAATTTTTTCAAAACTCTATTCAAAAGCACTAAATGGGTCTGAAAATCTGAAGAGCAAATCACAATATCGTCAATGTAACAAAAGACTAAACCAGTTTCGATGTCACTCGTAATATTGTGATCGATCAGCATATCCATGAGGCGCTGCTGTCTCGCAGGTGCCCCGCACAACCCGAATGGCATGACCTTGAATTTAAATAACCCGCGACTCGGTACGGAAAAACTAGTCTTTTCTTGTGAACTTTTTTCTAACGGTATCTGCCAGAAAGAAGAGCTCAAGTCTATCGAGGTGAGGTATTTCGCTTCCTTTAAACTATCCAGTATTTGCGGAATGTACGGAATGGAATACGAATCCCCCTTCGTGACCGCATTTAATTTCCTACAGTCTAAACAAAAGCGCCAGTCCCCATTTGACTTACGCACTAATAACGCTGGATTATTCCATGGACTTTCACAGGGCGTGACTACATCTAATTGTAGCATTTTATCGAGCTCGGTACTTAATACGGCACGCTTTTCAGGTGAAAGCGGATACTGCTTCACTTTTATCGGCAATGCATCCCCAGTCTCGATAACGTGCTCAATCAGACCAGTCCTGCCTAATCCTACCTCCTCAGACGATATTTCCTTAAATTTACCTACTACCGAATCCGCAAGTTCTTTCTGGTTCGTAGTCAGCTGGGCGTACGACTGTATAGTGTTTACTTGTTCTGTATTTATACCGTTACAATTCGTAAAATATTTATCCGGCGTGACTATGTAGTCAATGTTGTCAAATATTTCTGGCGCCAGTCGAAAAGATTTCCAAAAATCTACACCCAGAATGACATCCGAAACGATCTCGGGTATAACACAAAATTTAATGACGTGTGTTACGTTATTAAATGTTATTGGAACAAAAATGTACCCTATCGTTTGGACTTCGACGCCAGTTGCAACATGACAAGTCGTTGGTTGTGTTTTTTGTAAACTAAAACCGAATTTCACAAAGTCTTGATGAGCATTGTTACCTAAAATCGAAACGGATGCTCCTGAATCCAATAATCCGTATATTTCAAAATTACTGACCTTAAATTTTAAATATGGCCGAATATCATCTTTGTTTGGTGCAAAAAGAACCGCAGCGATCGAATTATAATTTTTAAATTTTAATTCTGACTCACTATTAAAATCACTGCAGTTCGAAATTAGTTTTTTGAACGAGAGTGTTGAACAGTCTTTTTTCTTTTTTCACTACAATTCGGACAGTTGGCAATCATGACATCTGTCATGCCGCAACCAAAACATCTTATTTGTCTGTGAATGTCAGGTTTTGCTTTACAGAATCTAAAATTATGTCGTGTTTTACCGCATTTATAGCAAACGGGCTCCCGCAACTGTGTGAATGTATGTGGAACATTGGCTCGCTGTGAAACCTGTGTATGTTTTGAACCCTGATCATGCCCCTGTTCTGGAATAGGCAAAGAATTTGCGCGCTGCGCACAAGCAAAACATGACGTTGAATTGCCCTCAGAACCCTTGGCAGGAGTGACTGAAATCGTATTTACAGGCTTAGCCTTACCTCTGTACATGAACTCACTCCCAAATATGTTCGCTGAAGGCGACTTAGAAGATGGTTCTGAAAACATTTCTGTTCGCTGTCGCGCTGCCTCAATCTTACGACAATTTTCCTTCAAGTCCGCAACAGTGGTGATATTAACCAAAGCTAATTGTTGCGCAAAGTTGGGCCGGATGTTATGCTGCAAAATATCCAGCTTCGCTTCCTCAGTCAATGCTACCTTGAGACGCGCAAACATACAAGACATGACTGCAAAATATATGTGAACAGGTTCGTCTATCCCCTGTGTTCTTGCCTGAATTTCACTTAATAACCTGTAATCATAATCTACAGGGTCAAATTCTTTCAATAATATTGTTTTTAATTCGTTCCAGGTCGAAACCTCCTGTTTTATACCTCGAAACCAAAATAAAGCCTTGTCGACAAACAATTGTGCCGCAGAGTTGAACAACCTACTGTCTGATACACCAAAAGCCAATTTGAGTTCATCAATACGCTCCAAGAATGATCTGACATCCGTCGCACCATTGAATTTCACACCCCACATCGACACACTCCTATCCCCTGAACATTCAACTTGTTGAACACTGAATGCGGGCTGTAAACCTGAAGGAAGCGACTGATAGTCATCACTTACTACCACGGATGCTGGTGGAGCCTCAACAATAGTCAAAAGTGCCTCTAACTTCGATAAAAGGTAAGACTTAGTCTTGACATCGGCCGAGTCCTCCTTTGGCTGTACTCTTGACAAGCGATGAAATAAATGGTAGCCTAAAGCTTTTGATCTATTCAATGAGTACTTATCCTGTGTTTTTGAGTACCTGTCCACAATAGTCTTTAGTTCAATCAACTTGTCTGAAATTAACTTTAGTTCTGAATCAGTTGTAAAATTTGTGTCCATTATTGCCTCAGATGGGCACTCAATACTCAATTGTCTAAGTTGTTTTCTCAAACCTTCAACAGTGCTTGACGGTGTTTCTGATCTAATTGAAACTTCATAAACTAACTCTTCTTTTAAAAGTGAATGAAATTGTATGTTTCTATCCATTTTTTACTAAATTATTTAACTATGTTCAGTATTGAAATTGATGGTTTACAAAATTGTTTAAGTTGATAATTAATTTAAGGTATTTTAATTATGTTTTGTTTACTATCGAAGATTACAGAACCACTTTACAAAATAGGAACTGTTTCCTTATTCAAATCTGAAAACCTTAATAATTTAAATTAATATAAAAGTTATTCAATCACAATTTTGTGGCTTTAATTTAAGCACTGACAGTTTTCATAATTCAAAAAAAATTTGACACTTTAGTGTCCTTACCAAATGCAAATACACTCAATTTATGTGTATACTGTTTAACACCAAAAGAAAGTAAATTTATTACTTTAATTACCTCTAAATTCTTAAATCAAATATGTATTTAAGTTAATATTTTTATCATACTCAAACTTTTACTTTTAAATTTTTGTTAGTACTCCTTTTCACACTAGTGAAATCTATGGCTGTATAGATTACAGAGCGTGAGTCACCCTGTAACTGTCAAAAAATAGGTACTGAAAAAAACTGAAAATCTGCTAGGAGTTTGTAGGTTATGTTGACTAAATTTACATGAATCTAAAAGGAAAAATGCTCGAAATTGTTAAATAAAAATATAGAAACAGTGTTCAACCTGACAGAATTAGTCTCCAATTTGAAAATTGATGGCATTCGATTTTCTACCTAAAAAAATAAGCCAATTGATTACTCAAAGCACTGAAATACCAAAATCCTTGGGCGCCACTGTAACGTTTGCGGGTGGTTCCTGCCCGGTAGTAAGAAAACCCGCCACGTCAACAGACTGAAAACTGTGGCCAGGGCCACCAAAACAAAAATCGAAAAAAATTGTCTGGCTCAGTGCCTTGAGCCATCAAGGGCCTAAATATGGGGAGTTGAATGAAACGCTGTTAATGTTGTGCACAGACTTTAATTTTGGGGCTACACAGGTAGCAATAATGTAATTGTGAAACTTTAGCGTTTAAACCCAGACAATTACTTAATTACAGAAAAAAGCTCAGAGCAGAGCGGGGTCGCTTCAGTAAGTGGTTCTGATAAGTTCACAAATTACATTTTATAAGTGGTTAGTACCTACTGAAAATCAGATTTGCCATCAATTTCAATAATTATCAACAATTTAATTCTACTTTAAAGCTTTAAATCCTAATTCCCTAATATGTAAGTGAAATTGTTTCATAGACCTTGCTAGGAAGAACCTCCCTGCGAAGTCGATCCGGCCTCATGGAGGGATGCACGGTGCTAACCAGAACGCCGAGTAGGCAGCCTCGTCCCCATGCGCCGTCACCGGAGCAGGACCGAAGAGACTTCACAAGAAGACGCTGGCCAGCCGTCCCGAACCAAATCCTCCTCCCGGCATGAGAGAAGCCAAGCGCTTGTAGCACAGCCTAGCATAAGTTTCTTGACCCCAAAAGAGCAACTGTTTCTCGACAGCAAAAAGAGAAGGCAGTGCAAGCACTAAAAGTTAAAGCAAATCACTAAATCCCTAAATTCCTATAAATTCGCTAAATTCGCTGAATTTCAAAATTTCCCAAAAATTACCAAGATATCCCAAAAATTCCCGAAATATCCCGAAATCCCTAACCAGCTGAAAGGAAGAAAAATTGCTTCTATCAGAAGATTGCAAATGGCATAAGCATGTGGCAGGCAATTATAAAAGTCTGGATAAATCTTACCGGAGACATTCAGCAACTAGGATTGTCTCGACGCTGGCAATCCCTCCTTCACCCCTTTCCAGGAATCTGGTGCATCCTAAAAAATAACCACGAGGATGAGAGATGACCTAGCCGGAATTGTACAAGATTCTACACACAGCTTTCCAAATAAGTATTTACTTACAAAATTCCTGCCGCTACAAAATATATCTTGAATGGGCGGCTTCTTCGCCAACTGAGCCAAATCTGCTCACCATGGAGGATCAACCGTCCATCAATAATTAGATCTTTCCAGCTAATGATCCACGACATTTTGGAGCTCTCTCTTATCCCAGCAGAACGTCGTCGCGTCACCATTTTCAATCCTCTGCTTGGGTGACCATATAAAAGAAATGATTATCTCCTAAAACGATATTCCAAAATTTCGATATTGTATGAATAACATTTACCTGTATTTTTCTTTATTAGCTGTATTAATTCTTTGTTCATTATGTTATTATTTTTCCCTCTTTTAATCAAATAAATGATATTCATCAACACCTAAAGTTACTATTTTTTTTTCCCTGAAATGAGGTAACTAGATTTCCTATGGCAACCCACAAGAAACGACCAATCACCGACGACCAACTCATCAAACAAACCTAAAAGAAGAAATGTCAGCCTACAAAATTCTATGGTGATACCAGAGTAAATCGAAACCTGTGCCGTTCGAGACATTGGAGAAAACACACAACGTGACATCCTGGCTCCATCATCAGATCAGCTTGATGATACTGATGTCATACCAAAGTTTTAAATCGATACGGCAGTTATAAGTATTTATATTATAGCTGATTCGAGGATATTAGTATCAAGATCCTACGACAATACAAGATGCGTATACAAAATTTATAAATCTTAGTTAGAATTTAAATTAAATTAAATTCAATTAAAATTAAACCTTTTTTACCTACTATTGCAATTAATAAGTATAAAAATATGGTCTTAAATTGACATAAACGTTATTTGTATTCCAATTTGTATAATTTTCTTAATTGGCATAAATGTAACTATTTATTAATGTTTAATTAGTAGTTTTAAGTTTTTTTTTAGCGACAAGCCCTACTTGCATGACACGTTTTCTTCATTTGGCGTGGAAGTGATATTTGAAAACCAGCGCTGTTTCAAATAGAAATAGCAAACGCTGAAATAGTATCATTGTCACACGCACACTCATTTATTTTTCTATTATTGTATGTAAGCATGTTTGTGGCAATAAATCATTCATTCATTCATTTATTCATTTATTAAAAAAAATAATCAGCTTATATACTTCAAGTTCGGTAGAAAGCAATATGTATTACTTTCTACTTTTCCTCATGTAGGAAACATTACAGCACCTCACTAAAACATTATTTTTATTTACCCTTACGTAATTTCCTGTGTCATTGTCGTTCCGGTATCATAAAATCGATCACCTATGCGATGAGTAATATTGTTTGTGGCGAGTCGCTATCATCATAAGCAGCCTATAACGTCCCACTGTAGGGCACAGGCCTTCTCTTAGAGAGAGTGAGTCGCTATAATGCCCGACAAATAACATAATAATAACATAGTTTATTGGCAACATAAAATACAGTCTTCAAATCGTCACATATTGTGGAGATACATAACATGAAATTAGATAAAAGTTGGGAAGCAGGCCAAGTGCTCCGTCCCGCTCCAAGGGGTTCCGTAGAAAGAGGGGATTTTATCTGCTTTACAGAACTAACAACTTCATGACAGTAATTTATAATGAATTTTGAACGAAGTTTCCCTTTATAAGTTGGTCGCCTACTACTCGTTAACTCCTTAAGCCCACGTAGCCATGATAGTTTTCCTTTTAAAATCATTATAATATGTGCTACTGCTGGAATTTTTTCTCAGTCAGTCGACGGATATGGCGAAACTATAAGGGTTCCTTGTTGACGACGGAACCCTAAAAACATGTGTCTCAGAGGACATGCCTCTCCTACCTACTACAGCCAAGACAATGTTAAAATCAATGTAGCTTGATAGATAAACTACTTTACATTCGCAACTCTGAGGTAGCTGATTTAACATGAAATTGTCAGTAAGACATGCAGGTATTTCAAAGAACAGTTTAATCATCATCATCATCAAGTCGAGTCAAATATTTGATAGCTATAATTGCCGAAACAGAACCATTTTCATCGGAGTTTAAGGTTTTTTTCTTAGTTTTTAAACACCTACTGCTAGCCACAACAACGTTGTGATTCGAAAATTTAAAACTGATAGTTGAAGGTAGTGATTATTTTCTCTGTGGTTGAAGGTTTCATTATTCTTTTTATTTTAAAGAAGTACAATTCCACTACTTTATTTAGTGAGGCCTTCAGAAAACTACAACATTATGATCTAAGGAGGATATAGAAATATTTTTCTCCCTTTATAACCAATACCTATTCGAAATAACGAAATAATAAAAAAAAATTGCCCGAAATTGATCTCTTAATTTCACCATAACAACTAACATAGTCTAAGTCATCTACTAACTATTTGTGGATGTTTAATCTGAAATAATAGCACATTACTGCATCGGCCAGCAAAAGAGGCATTGATGGACGAACGTGGAAATGTAAGCCGAGGCGAAGCCGAGGCACACATACGCGAGTCCATCAATGCCTAGTTATGGCCAAGGCTTGTGTATGATTTTTCTCAAATAATGAGCGGAAATTAAAACTAAGTAGTACTAAGGCAGAACTTTTTATTTGAAAAATTCAATAAACTTTCAAAATCAGACGAACCACGAACGAACAACAATACTTTTTGCCGCGTTAAAGTGTTCCTTTTTTTTTTCAATAGGTATATCCAGCTTTCTATCGCAAGCCAGTTCGAAATTTTAATAAAACCTCTGATAAGTTACCTCCTTGGTAGTCATTGTTTGGAGTAAAAGATCGTTCCATTTTTAAATAATACGACAGATATGAGTTTAGTATGTAATTCCTACAAATTCAATCTACCTTTCTCGGTTATTTCAGGTCTTTTAGGGCCCTTCCAAGGAGGACGGAAGAGCATTAGTCGCTAATGAAAAAACGGCTTATTCCAGTTTAAGCGGCAGTCGGTTTGTGACTTTTTCCCAGAAATTCAAATAATTAAATATGAACGGCTAAACATCAGATGATGACATATTTTGAGTGTACACGATGTAATCTTGTCACGTTTCGTTTCAAGTATGTCGTCCCGTTCGTCAATACCGCAAACTTTCTATTTCCGCCAAGCGTACAGTCGAAAAATTAGATTAGGTTACAAGTCTTCATTGTGCACACCAGAAAGCAAAATAAATTAAAACGCTTAAGTTTTGCCGTATACAATTGGGGGTCTTATCGATAAAAGCGATCTCCTCCAGGCAATATCACCTTTACATAAGAAAATGGCAGTATCTCTCAGCGCAGGTATCATGACGACTTGAGTGCGCTAGACTTTGAGGAGAGACTCAAGATTTTGAGGAACTAGAACGCAGAAACTTTGGACGCTATGCGCGTTAAAACGCGCGACTAGCATCGTCAGGCTACCTATGTAAGTCTTCAATTAGGTACACTCGTCAGTAGATCAACCTTTGCAAATACGTGCATTCTAGTCAGTTACGTTACGATTGCAAAAGTAAAATGTAAAGGTCGATGTGCTCT
Source organism: Yponomeuta malinellus (assembly GCA_947308005.1). Taxonomy (NCBI): domain Eukaryota; kingdom Metazoa; phylum Arthropoda; class Insecta; order Lepidoptera; family Yponomeutidae; genus Yponomeuta; species Yponomeuta malinellus. Next base: position 3,274,492 of record OX371004.1, on the reverse strand, counting down.
CAACCGTACATACCCTGTGTATTTGTAGTATTTCAGCATGATAATGGACTAAACTATTACATTTTATTCGCTAACTGTGAAGGAAAACATCGTGAGGAAACATTGAAATTGCCAATCCGCGGTGGGCACGCGGAGTAATTAAGCCCATACTCTCACTCTGCGAGCCGGCCTGTGCCCTGCAGTGGGACGTATAATAGGCCAGATAAAAATACAAAAATGGACTATTCTGCACACACTTTAACAAAACTTAAGATACTTTATTGACTGAAATAGAAATAATGTAAAGATACAATACTTGCTGTATCGGTCCTAGACTCCAGAGATAACTCCTTATCGCAGAAACTGATTCTATCACTCTCTCTATGACACGGACTATCACAGAGAGTGATGATTACATATTATACAAAAACCGGCCAAGTGGGTGTCGGGCCACGCGCAGTGTAGGGTGCCATAGAAAGAGGGGGTTTTATCTGGTTTACAGAACTATCAACTTCATCAAAGTTATTTTCAACGGATTTTGCACGAAGTTTGTCTTTTATAAGTTGGTCGTCTATTACTCGTTAACTTGTAATGCCTTCTTAGCCGAGATAGTTTTCCTTTTAAGTTTATATTATTATATATGCGCTACTGCCTTAAAATTTTTCACGTTTCTACAATCAACCGTTCAGCCGGGAGAAGGGGGGACGCTCTACTCGGACAAAAATTTGCGATTTTAAGCTTAATATTTCGCAAACGGAACCCTAAATCGAAAAATGGTCTTTCTACACACACAATAATTTTTTACACGACCAGTCCTCATAAAATACCTCACAAAAAATTGCATCTCTATTTTAATTGTAGGGGACGAACCGTAATTTTTTTTTACCAGTTTTCGTTCTACTGTTTTGTCGGCGTGGTAAATATGCGCCCCACGTTGGGCGCCAGCGACGGGTTCTTGATATGTAAAATTATAAAACGTATACGACTTCCAGAGAAACTGTGGTTATTTTTAAACTGTAGATTGTAAGTGATGACAACTGTATTGTTTTAAAAACCTATTTACCTGTTTGTCCTCAGCACGGGTTAGTGCAACAAAAAGAATATAACTGAATTGTTCTAAGGATAGAGTAGTAGTCCAAATCCAAAAAAATCTAGAGCGATTGATGTCATTTTAAATTTTGTGTTTAAAAATGATAGAACAGAGTTGAAAAAAATAACAAAAAAAAAAGTTTACACCGTTACAATGTATGCCAAATTTTAGCTCTTTCGTACTTATTGTCTAAGCCGCGGTCAGACAAACGGACAGCCAGACAGAAAGACGAACGGACATGGCGAAACTATAAGGGTTCCTTGTTGACTACGGAACCCTAAAAATGCCACTATAATACTACTAGATTTGGCATTTCCATCAACGTAATGAGATGCATTTATACAGGGTCCAGTGGCACCTTCACTCCCACTAGATGGGTGAAGGGACCACTCGGACGCTGCAGTGCCTGGGACATTGTTTTTTAGACGGAGTAGGCTTGCCCAGCACCTATACCATCCTGACAGTTTAGTCGCCCTAGCCCACAGGAAAGACATGTTAATACGTGCGGAGCCAACCAAGCCGCGGGTTTTCTCATGATGGTCCGCACGTATCAAAGATTATTTAGATGATAAATATGTTTGGAAGTAAGGCTGTTCTTACGAGTCTATCTAATTATTGTAATAAAATGAGTAAACTTATGATAAACTAGCTGTTGCCCGCGACTTCGTTAGCGTGGTAACTTCGATGTGTATTTTTCCGGGATAAAAATAGCCTATGTGCTAATCCAGATAATCTATCTCTGTGCAAAATTTCATCCGGATGCGTTCAGCCGTTTTTGCGCGAAAGAGTAACAAACATCCATCCATACATACCAACTTTCGCGTTTATAATATTAGTAAGGATGTCGTCTGTGGTACATAATTAAATTACGGCCATTTTATTATTTTTTCCGCTTTCCCATGCGAAGGTTTTTAATAAAGAAAAGTTGTTTCCAAAATTATTAATTTCGGAATCAAATTTTCTCAATCAAAAACTGGATAGTAAAAATATGCCTCGAATATCCGCAATTTAATTATTCATCAAACCCTCAGACTACATTCATCAAAAGTATACTCATTTTATTACAATCACTATTCAATTCAATTCAATTCAATTTATTGCGATAAATTACGATAAAAATTACACTAAAATGTTAAATAGTGCGAGCGAGACAGCATGCGCCACGTAAGAACAGCCTTAAGGCCAGTTCATTGCATGAGTTCTTAAGGCCAGTTCATTGCATGAGTTCTTAAGGCCAGTTCATTGCATGAGTTCTTAAGGCCAGTTCATTGCATGAGTTCTTAAGGCCAGTTCATTGCATGAGTTCTGGGCTTAAGAATAATATGTAGAATCTGTTAATTACGGAACAAATTTCATTCTACATTTCACTCACAAAGTCCATTTTTTCTTCACAATTATCTATATTTTGAAATGGACGCCTAGTTTAACTTATAACGTTCATTAAGGCAGACTTGCACAACTTTTCAAATGTCACTTAAGTCGCCATTTAAATCTATATTTGTATGAAGAATTTTAATAAAAACTGAATTTGCACGGATATTTACTAGTTCATTGTTTCCTTTTACAACTTTTCGACGTTTCGGTATTTTTGCAAGTGCCGTGGTCTTGGTAGACTGAGGTGACAGGCGTCTTCTCCGTGCAAATTCAGTTTTTATTATGTCTAGTGCTCGTGTTAACCTTAGAAAATACTATGAAGAATTTTAGTTAAATGCTATTTAAGCCACGTTTAAGAAAGTGGTGCAAGTCAACCTAAGTCGAAGTTTCTGTGTTACATTTAATAAAACATTTTTATTTTGGAATCTGTGAAAGTGTGATAAGTTAAATTGTCCACAGGTTCGATAAAATGCATCAGACACTTCATTACCGCTCGCCAGTGAAAATACATTACATTACATAAATGCACGCCTTTACACCGGATGCCAAGACCAGGCGCCTGTTTCATAGAACTACAATTCATGGTTTATACATACATTGTATATACAAACTCACCGCTGCATCCCAGAGGGGTAGCCAGAGATCAGGGACTGCCACCTGCCACGATCCTGACAGATCCTGACTTTCGCTGCCTCAACATTCATTGGTCGTTGCATGCACACACGCCAGTTTCTGGTAGTTTTTATCTTGCCCTTTGCTAATACATACCCTATTTAATATTCATGATTGGTGTACATTACAAAGTTGATCGACGGACTAAAAAGTAGGAAGACTCCGCTACGCAATGTACATCGCAATAATTAACTAATAAGTGTAGTTTTATGAAACAGGTCGCAGAGTTTGCAACTTGCCACGACTCTGACAAACCTATTTCGCTTCATCAGCTTTGATTAGTGACAACAGACACTCACCATTATGAAAACAAGATCCTTAGGAAGCAGGCTCCGTTACTCTTCTGAAACAAAGGATAAGCCGATTAATTAAAGTAAATAGTTAGTAAGTTGTTAGACATAGGATATTTAAACAAAGGATAAGCCGATTAATTAAAGTAAATAGTTAGTAAGTTGTTAGACATAGGATATTTTGGAAATTGTATGTTTCATATCAATCGAATTAGGCTAAGCCTGTAAAGATAGGTATAAGTGGAAATAAAAATAAAATAAAAATAAAAATAAATTTTAAATTTCAAAATAAAGGTTTGAAATGAAATGTTTATTTCTCACCACATTAGAGTTAACACTAATATATTGAAAACATATTTCGAAGGTAAAAATAATAAATTGCTAATATTACGGAAATTACAATTAAGTATATCCGCTTACAAGTCACATATCCGAAATTACAATTAATTATATAATAAGAATCGCTCGTAGCCCCGGCTGCCTGAGTGATCTTAAACGATCACGAAGGTTAAGCAACACTGGGCGCGTTCAGTGCATGGATGGGTCGCCGTCTATGCCTAACGCTAGTGGCATTTTTCCGAGCGGTTCCGTGCTTCGCAAGGCACGTTAAGCTGTTGGTGCCGGCTACCGTCGATAGATGGCAGTCGTTAAGCCAAGTCAGAGGCCTTAGGGCGGCTTGACAACTTCTGACGAGCCACTAGTCTACAAGCCTCCACCAATCCGGACTTGGCCCCCGTGATGGAGTATGGCCTATACCTTCCTCAGGGAAGAGACCCGTGCCCCTCGGTGGGGACATAATGGGTTGATGATGATTATGATATCCTGAGTTTACAATTATTGCGGTGGTTGTGAGGTATTACAAAGTTTGACTCTTGGCGAAGGCACAAACCGTGCAGAGCTAATAATACAAAAAAATAAAAAAATTTGACTCTGCCTCCTAAGCTAGGTGTAAACCTGTATTTCAGGAGATATCCATTTATGCCACCATACGGATTGTGCCAATTATGGATGTTCAATTTCAAACTATACATTACTATAATCGATAAATAATAATGCAGCCTATATACGTCCCACTGTAGAGCACAGCCCTTCTCTGAGAGAGAGAGTATGGCTTAATCACCACGCGTGCCCACCGCGGATTGGCGATTTCAAGCGCTGAGGTGTGTGAACACCTTAGACGCTCAGTTTCCTTCACCGTTAATGAGTGGTATTGCTACTACAACCTCACAAATGTACGTCACTTAGAAAAAAAAGCCATTGGTACATGCCGGGATTCGAATCCATGACCTCCCGGATGGCAGGCGGGCGTTCTACCACGGCAAAATTTTTGGGTCTATCTGTAGATACTTCAATATAGAGGGTGCAATCATTATGATCGATAAATGCTTTGCTCTATCATCATCATCATGTCCACGGCTGGACATAAGCCTCTCCTATAGCACGCCACTGAGCACGGTCCTCGGCTACTCTCATCCAGCTCTTGCCAGCCGCCCTGCGAAGATCATCGCTCCACCGAGTCTGAGAACGTCCTACACTACGTTTACCGATCCGCGGTTTCCACTCAAGAACTCGTCTACCCCATCGGTTATCAATTCTTCGGATAATATGGCCGGCCCACTGCCACTTCAGCATGCTAATTCGATGGGCTATGTCGGTGACTTTGGTTCTCTGTCGGATCACCTCGTTTCGAATTCGATCTTTCAGAGAAACCCCAAGCATAGCCCTTTCCATAGGACGCTGAGCGACTTTAAATTTGTGGACCAGCCCCACTGTGAGTGTCCGGCGAGTACCTTTCACACTTGCGATTTGCAGACGACATCGTCATCATGGGAAACTACGTCGAGTCTCCACATCGCCAATCCCACAGTCTAAAGACGAAAGTTTCAATGAGTGCGTCCTACCCGTCATGACGTACGGTGCCGAAACGTGGACACCCACGGTGGGGCTGGTCCACAAATTTGCTCTACAACTTTCCGGTAACTTTAAATAAGCCATGTTTAGAATTACGATTTTTAATTATTTTTCTATCTTTTAACGTTAAAACGAATCGGTGAATGAATTCGAAGTCGCCCTGTAGACTTTAAAATTATATTACAAATCAGCCCAAACGTAAAACCAACACTTTTTAAAATCAAATCCATTTTTTGAATTGTTTTGGTTGTTTAGTGAAAGAAAGGGACTGAATAACTATTTGCCTATTTCCTTCTGTACAATATCAGTGTACCAGTACCTATTTGATCCGCAGTAGAAAAGAGCCGAACTCTTGGACTGGGGTCAAAACAATAACCACTCAGACCACTGCCTATCAAGGCAAATTTACCTTTATGATAGACCGTGCATAATTTGGGATGGTACTTGATAGCTGGTATAAAATTTTTCACGACCAAAAAACTTCGTATCGAGTTCAGATAACGGTGAATATGATGTGTTTTCTTTATGAAGTATTAAACAAGTTTTCGAGACTTGCAGGTCAGGTAAATCACATTGTCGGGTTTTTATGGGCGCTGTTTGCGGGAATATACCTAATACTGAGATAAGAATAAGACAATTTGCTGTTGAACTAAATAGATTTACATCCGCATCCAAGATAGCTACAATAAAGACATTAATTGAAGAAAGGGACTGCTCATTTCTGATGTGATCCATCAAACGGACTTCAAGCATAGCCGCTATATTAATACATAGTTTTTAATCGTTATCAATCAATCAGCGCCACTAGAAAGTAGAAAAGCGGCCAAGTGCGAGTCGGACTCGCGCACGAAGGGAGCCCTTATCTATACAACAATACCGTTATCTATACAACATTAGACAAAGATCGAATTCGAGAACAGCGCCATCTATAGATACCAACAAGAAGCGTTTAACATTGACATTTAACGACATGACATCGGCGCTGTGAAGGTTACATAGATGGCCGCTAGATGGCGAGCGCTGTCTTTAGACAACGTTTTTTGTATAGGAGCCCCCTTAAATATTTATTTTATTCTGTTTTTAGTATTTGTTGTTATAGCGGCAACAGAAATACATCATCTGTGAAAATCTCTACAGCCTAGCTATCACGGTTCATGAGATACAGCCTGGTGACAGACCAGACAGACGGACAGACAGACCGACAGACCGACAGACGGACAGTAAAGCCTTAGTAATAGGGTCCCGTTTGGCACCCTTCGGGTACGGAGCCCTAAAAACTATAAAAAACCATTAAAAAAATTCAAACGTCGCGGAACAAAAGTTGTTATACCTATACGAAAATCTCTTACTGGCGATGTATTTTTGAAGTTATCCTGAATAAAATCACTCGCTGCGATAAACTGCCGACGCATGATGACGACGAAACTACCCAATAATTTTTATAGACATGATCGTAACACGACTGTACTTAAAAATAGATGTAATATAGTTATTCGCTATCGAAATGGGCCATCAAGTGTGAGAGAATACATTTTAATAATAAAACAGCCTATGTAAGTACGTCCCACTGTAGAACACTGCCCTCTCAGACAGAGTACGGGCCCAGTGCAAACAAAGAGTACGTGCGACAGCTGTTACGTCGAGCATTCGGTCTCGCTCGCACAATTTGACCTTTTTAATTATTGTAATAAAATGAGCAATCTTTTGATAATGTGGTCTGAGGGTTTGATGCATAATTAAATTACGGACATTTCAAATATATTTTTGCTTTCCTATACGTAGTTTTTAATAAAGAAAAGTTGTTTCCAAAATTATTAATTTTGGAATCAAATTCTCTCAATTAAAAACTAGATACAGGGTAAGGAAAATATGTCTTGAATGTCCGCAATTTAATTATTCATCAAACCCTCAGACCACATTTGAGGAGCGTTTTCACAAAACGATACATTTGAAAAAGTTATTTTTTTTTTTCAATAGAAGGTTTTATGTGTTTATTGCTCTATGGGTATGAAATTTTAATAAATGTAAGGGTATATTTTGTTGGTATTTTACTTCTTTATTGTTTACTTACTTATAAAATATAATAGCTATATAACTTAAGGAAATAAGGAGATCACAAAACTACGAGTTTTTTCAAATTTGGTACATCTGCTGTTGATGTCTCGGTTTGATAAAACCCCCACACAAATAGTTTATATTCCGAGCCATGTTATATTACAGGTTCTTCGTCATCGTAGTTTCGTCGAATATTGTCATCGTCACAACCAGAACCCTGGAGCACATCTGCATAAAATGCCTGAGCATCAGGGTCATCAGAAATGTCACAAAATTTTAGCAGATTTTCCATGTATTCTTTCTTCTTTGATGAGATCATATGTATCGCTTATAAAAAATTCGTTAGTACTATCATGTTCAGCTATAGACAGTGTTCGAAACAGCAAAAAAAAAATTATTTTCTGTTTGTTGTATCGCTTTGTGAAAACGCTCCTCATTTATCAAAAGTATACTAATTTTATTACAATCACCAAATTGTGCGAGCGAGAGAGAATGTTCGAAGTAAGAACAGCCTTAAACACCACACGCGCCGCGCGCGATTTCAAGCGCTGAAGTATGTGATCACCTCAGATACTCAGGTTTCCTCACGATGTTTTCATTCGCAGTTAGCGAATAGAATAGAATAGTCAATTAAAATGGTGCTACAATTACACTGTTGTACGGCCGGGGCACTTCGACCTTCACATTTTACTTGCAAAATCGTAACGCAACTGACTAGAGGGCACGGGGGTAAAGGTTGATGTGCTGTCGACTGTAACTAATTAAAGCCTTACACAGAGCGGTGGTAGCCTAGTGGGTAGAACATTGGACTCGGAAGCGAGAGACCCAGGTTCGATTCCCAGTGCGGGCATGTACCTATGACTTTGTTTTCTAAGTTATGTACATTTGTGAAATTATAGTAGCAATACCACTCGCTAACTGTGAAGTAAAACGTCGTGAGGAAACCTGAGTGTCTGAGATATTCGCATACCTCAGCGCTGGAAATCGCCAATCCGAGATTGGCATACGTGGCGATTATACCCATGCTCTCTCCCTGAGAGAAGGCCTGTGCCCTACAGTGGGACGTATATAGGCTGCTTATAACGATGATAGGTAGCATCACGACACCACGACAACACCACGCGCGCCAACTTCGGATTGGCGATTTCAAGCGCTGAGGTATGTGAACACCTCAGGCACCTTTTAAAACCTAAAAATAACCGTATTATAGTAATTATCACGTTGTGTTGCGTGTTTGCAAACGGCCCTTGTATAGGAAGATGATAACACGATGATTTGTAGCAATCATCGCTTATCTAACTCATCGTCTGTTATCTCTTATCTGAAAAATATTACTGCCGCACTAAATAATGCTGTTTGTTGTGCCGTTGGTGATACCGCTACACCATATATATATATATATCATCATCATCAGCCACCTGACGCCCACTGCAGGACATAGGCCTCCTTCGTGGTTTTCATAACCATGAGAGGTTTTGCCATAATCGCCACGCTTGGCAGGCGGGTTGGCGATCACAGTATGCGGCTGGAATCTCAGGAAGACGCTGCTGCCCGTGTCCTGGTAATTGATTTCCTTAGTCGCCTTCTACGACATCCACGATAGGAAATAGAGTAACGCTATTCTTAATCCGGCGCCACATGGATATATATGGTAAAATGAGTAAAGTATGCAGAAATGCCTTGAAAACACTCCTCTATCTGGTGGGATACAGACTCCCATTAAATTAATTTAAAAAGCGACTTTTTAACTGAATCTGATGAGAGTCTTTATCCCACCAAATAGAGGAGTGGTTAGGGCATTTCTGCATTCTTAACTCATTTTACCGTTTTTTGTAAGTTGTGCCCTTGTACTACCGAAGGTGCGATATGTATATATATACTTATATATTCGTTTAGTATAGACGTTTTCTAAAAGTTTCATTTTTAAAAAACGGGGTTTTATCCGTGTTTTCAGGCAATGAAAAACTGTTACAATATAATTATAATAAATAGGAAGGTAAATTCCGTCACCATCTACAAGGTTGTGATAGCTCAGGGGGGTAATCGGGATTTTTCACTGCCTTTTTCTCCATTACCAAATCGACTCAAAGGCTGCTTACATTACATTGTAGTACCTGGATGACCAAGCTTTGCTGGGTGTATTTTTTTTTTGTTGTTTATCGTGATTTTTGGAATAGTGTATTTCATTACGAGTGCGGAAAGCCTGTCATTGCAAAGAGTTCCGACAAAATTAAATGTCTACCCGAGCCGAGGCGCAGCCGAAGGTGAGGGTTGACAGTCGGAACAAGTTGCAATGAAGAAGAAGAAGAAGAAGAAGAACATTTATTTCAACAACAGAAACACACACATACATTAACAAGTTACAACATAAAATATTAAATTACAATATAAAAGGTAGAAAAAGAAAGAAAACAATAAAACACTTTATATTAACGTAAGTTGCGGTGTGTCCCTGTTGCTGGAAAAGGCAGCTGGCTCAGCATTGTGCTGAGGGTATTCACCCAAAGCGCTGATTTTCAGCCAGTGCCTGTCCGTCTCACAAATATAATAGGTTGCGGTGCAGTGCATAACAATAATAACATAGTTAAATAAATGAATGAATAGATGATTAAATAAATAAGTAAATGAATAAAATTACATAAAATACAAATAAAGTTAATGAATTACAAGGCTAATTAAAGATTATGATGCGATCACATTGTCAGTCACTTGCGGCGAGAAGTTGGGACAGGATGGGAAAGTCTCTGCTGCTCAAGCAAATATGCCCTGAGCGTGCGCCCAAAGGCAAATCCACTAGGCGCTTCACGGACTGGAGGAGGAATATCATTCCAACACTTGGACGCCGCATACCTAAAGCTACCACGGAATGCCATAGTTCGGTGCGCGGGGACACAGATTTTATTTTTATGCACGGATCTCTGTCGGGACGACCACTCGAGCTTTTTATAAAGATAGTCCGGTGATTTGGAACGGACTACACCAAAAAGCAGTGTGGCAAGGTGAAGTCGTCGCCGAGCCTCCATTTAGGAGCTTTGCAGCGTTCAAGTATGGAGTGACATGGGAACCATGACGGTTCTGCACGTGTACTGAACAACTATTTTTAATACAGTTGCGAAAAAATGAAGCAATTTAATAAAGAAAATTTTTGGAAAATGGCGCCAACCGTAAAAGAATATAAGCAAAGATTTTTTTTTCTTCACCTTTTCTGAATAGGCATAGGGAACTATGCCCATACAGCCAAGTCTTCAGTAGAATTTTTTTATTTATATGAAATGAAAACGAAATTTAATGAAATGAAATGAAACCTAACCTAACTCATTGAATCAAATTATTAAATCTGATATTGAAACAAATTAGTAGCTTTTTTTAGAAATATTTGCATGAATCATAAAAACTTCTATAAATTATTTTTAGTAAAAACCTCGTGGTTGGTTTATTCTTTTTAGACCGGATTTTTTATAGTCAGATAAAACTCAACTGGCGAATAAAACTGATATTGTCACTGTCTTATCGTATGATTTAGACAGAGATAGCATGCAATTTATTCTCCAGTTAAGTTTTATCCGACTATTGAAAAATTGGCCCTTAATAGACATTATTTTGACAGTTGGGAAAGAGAACGCACGAGTTCGGTAAAGGTAAAGAAAAAGCTCGAGTATGTAATAGCCCACATCTCGAACGCTATACGTCCCTGCAATACGCCACTTTTTGAGCAACTGTATTAAAAATTATATTTAGACACGATGCAAAAAAGGGAAACAATTAATCGAACTGGACACATCTGGACTCGAACCGGGGTCTTCTGGCTTCGGGACCGCCCCATTTCCCACCTGAGCTATCACAACCTTGTAGATGGTGGCGAGATGTACCTTCGTATTCTATTGATGAAATGGATAAAACGACGTTTTCTACAAATTAAACCTAGCTAGATCGATTTATCGCCCCCGAAACCCTCTGCATCATCATCAACCCATTATGTCCCCACCGAGGGGCACGGGTCTCTTCCCTGAGGAAGGTAACGGCCATACTCCACCACGGGGGCCAAGTCCGGATTGGTGGAGGCTTGTAGAGTAGTGGCTCGTCTACTGTCAGAAGTTGTCAAGCCGCCCTAAGGCCTCTGACTTGGCTTAACGACTGCCATCTATCGACGGCAGCCGGCACCAACAGCTTAACGTGCCTTGCGAAGCACGGAACCGCTCGGAAAAATGCCACTTGCGTTAGGCATAGACGGCGACCCATCCATGCACTGAACGCGCCCTGTGTTGCTTAACCTTCGTGATCGTTTAACATCCCTCAGGCAGCCCTCTGCATAAATTTCATGAAAATCGTTGGAGCCGTTTTCGAGATTCAAATTATATATTGCAAGAATTGCTCCTTTAAAGGTATTAGATAGATAAATAGATTAATCACACTTTTATTGCCACAACTTACGGAATTGCGAATACACCGCATATCAAAGACAGATGTTTTATCATTGGTATTCTCAGACAATTTATTTGCTTTAATGCCCCATAAAATCCGCATAGTCTAAATAGCATGACCTTTAATCGCGACTAGACAAAAATCGTGACATACCGGAACCTTGACCTTTGGACCAGATTTTGTAGAGTGGGACCACTCACTGACAAACAAAGCGAAGGACGCCCACCAGCTCGCTGGACCGAAGATCTGAGGCAGATTGCTGGCAGCGGCTGGATGAGAATGGCCGAGGGCAGAAAGAAGTGGCGTGCTATGGGGTTGCCTATGTCCGGCAGTGGAACAATACGGGCCGAATCATTAGATCTAATAGATAGATATATTCTTTATTTGCAGTCGCACATATAGGTACATACAGAGAGCGTATCACTATGGTAATAATAATAGTAACATGAAGCGACAAGAAGTAAGTACTGTACTGTATCTTCATAAGCAGCTTATTACGTCCCACTGTAGGACACAGGCCTTCTCTCAGAGAGACAGTATGGGTTTAATCGCCACGCATGCCAACCTCGGGTTGGCGATTTCAAGCGCTGAGGTATGCGAATAGCTCAGACACTCAGGTTTCCTCACGATGTTTTCCTTCACAGTTAGCGAGTGGTATTGCTACTATAAGTTCACAAATGTACATAGCTCAGAATACAAAGTCATAGATACATGCCCGCACTGGGAATCGAACCTGGGTCTCTCGCTTCCGAGTCCAATGTTCTACCCACTAGGCTACGACCGCTCTGTACTGTACTGTATAACGCAGCCAAAAACTGCGACCTGCTTGAATGACCCAGATATGTCGGGTTGTACATTAATGAGACCGTAAGATACAGGGCAATTTTTTGTGACAAAAAATGTGAGTTTTTTTCTACTGGTATTATCGATAAAAAGATAATTGTGGTCAACTTTCCAACCCCACACTTTTAAGGAATTTGATAGAGATGACCCTATACGGTTGAGCGTGTCCTGTCAAAAATACAAGGTCATTAAAACTAGAATAAACATAAACATTTACATACAGGCACATACATTGCTTCTGGCCCTACACTAGGATACCTTGTGTCGTGGGAACCAGAAACAACGACATCACAAACATGTAAACATCCAAGACCTGGGGTTTTTTTTTTTGTCCCCAGCCGGGATTCGAACCCGGGACCTCTCGCATGGTATGCAGATGAACTACCGCTGCGCTACGAGGTCGTCGAGCAGTAACATAAGCAGCCTATATACGTCGCACTGTAGGGCACGGCCTTATCTCAGGGAGAGAGAATGGGCTTAATCACCACGCGAGCCCACCGTGGATAGGCCAGAATGCTAGGTTTTAATTATATGTTAAGACTACGTAGTTAATCATTCAAGTTTGTTTGTTTGTTACACTTTATTGCACAAAATACTTGTTTATTTTGTGAACCATTTTGTAACTATTTTGGATACATAGTTTAACCTAACGTTCATTAACCACTCGTCTGCCGCGACACAGATCTGTGTCCAACTTAGTATGGGCCACCTATACGTTGCGTTCCGCGAGGGCAGTTCAGGAGTTAAGTCGCAGTTTCTGTGCTACTTTGAATAAAAAAAATTGATTTTGATTTTTGATTTTACATTTTTGGCACCTTACGTTACACTCCTAAAACATGTACTAAATTAGACACAAGCAATTAGTGGGAACAAAGCTCGACATGTCAGGGTATCGATCGAGGTTAAGTACACTCTCAGGCCGAACAAATGTGTTATACAAGGTGGCGCGAAAATCATGTTCAAATCAAACTCTAAAAACGGGCCAAGTGCGTGTCGGGCCACGCGCAATGTAGGGTTTTTTTATAGGCTTTACAGAACTAACAACTTCATCGAAGTCATTTTCAATGGATTTTGTACGAAATTTTACTTATATTGGTTGGTTGCCTATTGCTCGTTAACTAGTAAAGCCTACTCAGCCGTGATGCTTTTCTATTTAAGTCCAGTATATGTGCTACTACCCTGATTTTTTTCAAGTTTCTACAATCAACCGTTTAGCCAGGAGAGCAGGAACCCGAAATAAAAAAATGGTATTGTTACACCTACAATATTTTTCAACAACAAATCCAACGATGCCCCTCATGATAGGGTAGACGAGAAAAAAATCACCCCACTTTTCATACCGTAAAAAAAAAAATCTAACATTCTTTTCTTTAACTTTGTCGGCGTGATATGTATACACATACTAAATTACAGAATCCTACCATCGGATACCATAGGTCTTTGCGCTAGGCCGCGGACGGACAGACAGACAGACAGACGAACATGGCGAAACTATAAGGGTTCCTTGTCGGACTACGGAACCCTAAACAGGGGATTAAAGTTGACAGTTTAACAGTTGTTTAGAAACATAATTATGACTCTAGTTTTGGAAAAATGGTGTGTCAAAATATTTTCCCAAAATAACTTCGCTTAAGCATAAATAAACAATATCAGGACGAAAAGTAACAAAAATTTACAAGCTTCGAGCGTCTTATGGTCTACGACGGCTAACACTTTCGTTATTTCCACTGTGTACGCATATCGAATAATAGACTCTTAAATATTTTACATAATAGAAAACGTTCTTTTGCATCCAGTTTCGAACCAAAGGTCGGAAATCACGAATATTTACAAATATGTCATACCATTCCTGTTGCTGTTTATCATAATGAAAATATTGAAAAGAACAAAATATTGTTTACTATGTTATAAAGGGGATAACCAGGAACACGAAATGAACACGACGGCAATCTAATCGGAACTAGTTTATTGATAACTGTGGATAGCTATGCATGGCACGATATGTATAGCTACCTACATACATTACATACTATTTCAACACAATCAAGCTGTAAAATGGTATTGTTCTCCATCGTGCCCTCATCATGGGTCGCTCGTTTCCACAACTGTTTTCGGACCGCCCCCCCGCCTGGTAAATGCTGCCGCCGTCTGCGACGTTTACGGCATCCGAAAATCTTATTATTATTATGTATTAAATTCTTTATACCACACCACACCCACTCAGAAAGTGTCTCATTGCTCGTTCATAAACGGGTTACAAAGTTCGTAATTTCTCCCTTATAAATGTGCGGCGGGAAAAGTTACGGAATTTCATTCTTGTACGAATTGTTTCTTCAAATTCATTCTTGTTGTGAATTTTGTACGAAAATCCATTCCTGCCCTGCTAGCGTTACTTTATTTTTTAGCAGCGAACATAGAAAAAATACAAACGTCAAATCTCAAAAAGGTTTTATATCAAATAATCAGAAAAAAGACGTAGGATTATTTTTGTACTCGATTTTCAATGAAAGGAGGCTGGCAACTTTTTTCTGAATTACGAAAAAAAAGCGCGGCAATTTATTGTTTTGTTAAATTTTGTTTTTTACTAAATTTATAATTCAACAGTACGCTTTTAATTATGTTAAATAATTTTATTTTCCTCGTAGGTGTAGTTTAAAGCACTATGTATCACTCGGGAGAAAGTTCTATAGATCGTTTTCTCCCCTCGGTGCACAACGTACTAATATTGTGCCAGTAAAAATTGTACAATACTCGGTGCCCTTCCTCTGACACGGTTACCATCCACCTTGATCATCAGCCTCTTCAAATTGTGCCCGGGAGAACGCATGATGTGTCCGAAGAAGCTCATGGCCTTTTCTTGGAAAAACGTACCTAGATAGGTACTGTTTTTAACGGGTTCTGGGTCCTAAGCCCATGAAAGTAAAAACCGGTATTGATGATGACCGTAGTCCCAATTAGTCGACTGTACGTTTTGTAGTAGACAATCTCCGTAATATTCTACAGACGAATGGCTCAATATATAAATATAAATAAACTTCTAAATATTTACTACATGGGATCTTTCTGAAGGACCCTGTACAAACTATGTAGTTTTAGTCTAAGGGCCGACATCTAAATCGCAAAAAAATATTAACTAACTGGACCACACTCACAAAACAATTTTTTTTCTGACACTGACTTATAAGAAATATTTTAAATAACAAATAAAAACCGACTTCGAAACACTACAGCACTATAATTTGAAGTCGGTGCCCAATATGTGCTGGTCATGAAACTGGGCACCGACTACAAATCATACTTCTACAATACCTACATAAGTTTTTATACATGTATAAAAACTTCTAATTATTTAAATTATTTCTATCTTTTTAGTGTTCCGAAGTCGGTTTTTATTTTTTATTTAAAATTTTTTATTTTTCAGTTTTTGTGGAGGAGCGGGAGAAAAATAAACAAGTCCCTTATAACCATAATTTACCGTACATGATTCGTTCCTCTAAAATTTTATGTTCTAAATCTCCGAAAGTCTTCACTAGAACATCGCCAAATTAACTTGGGACTACTTTTACGCTATTTTATAAAACATACGGATATTACTAAAGGATGAGCCCCATTAGGGCTTATTTACTGCATTTACATTTGCGAAATATTAAGCTTTGAAGCGCAATTTTTTGTCAGAGTAGGGCGTCCGTCCCCCCCTCTCTCGGCTAAAAGGTAGAAACGTGAAAAAATTTAGGGCAGTAGCACATATAATGAACATAAAAGGAAGACGGTCACGGCTAAGTAGGCTTTACAGGCTAACGAGTAATAGGCGACCAACTTATAAAAGGAAAACTTCGTACAAAAATTTGTTGCAAACTACTTTGATGAACTTGTTTGTTCTCTAAAGCAGATGAAACCCCCCGTTCTACGGAACCCTACACTGCGCGTGTAGTCGTGTATCGTCGATCCAGCGAGCTAGTAGGCGTCCTACGCTGGGTCTACCAGATCGTGGTCAACGAACTGGTAGACCCGATCGTAACCATTCCGCTGCCACTTCAACTTGCTATCTTATAAGCTTGAAGGGTTCTTGAGCAGATTAACAATAAAAACACAATACGACTTCCACAAAAAACTGTCCTATTTAAACTATAGATAAAAACTGTAGGAAAGTGATGACAAGGATGGTCCAAGTAGTAGTCTCGTCCAAAGGTGAAGTAGCAATGAAAATCCAAAACAAATCTAGACATGGGTGACGTAATTTTCAATTTTGATTTAAAAATTATATGACAGAATGAAGGAGATAACAAAAATGGTGTAAAAAGATTTACACCGTTACAAGCTATGTCAGTTACCTTAGTTTGGCGGATTGTCTCATTTCCGATGTGATCCATTAAAGAGACTCCGAGCACAGCTCGTTCCATAGCACGCTAAGCGACTTTGAATCGGTGGACTAGTTCTACAGTCTCAGTGCAAATGAATCATGCAATTGACGTCACACGTCAGTCCGATGGAAAGCAAAAGCTTTCGGCAAATGGGGGCACAAGGAATCGAGTAGATCCCATAAACTAAATCCAAAAAGGTCTGGCACTCTTCAGACAGTCCATCCATTCCGATTTATTGGCAGTCACTGACCGATTGCATGCAGCAACTATTCGTCAGAGCAGGTTAACTAACGCGGTCATGAAACTCGAGAAGGTAGACGCGGTCCCAATAGGTAGGTATACCGTAATGATAATATTATAATAGTTACCGTAGGCACTGACTGAAAATCAGCGCTGAGGAATCACTTCCTCAGCACAACGCTGAGTCAGCCGCCCTTTGTGGCAACTTAGACACATCACAGGCTACATCTAGGTCCTGTTTTACTTATTTGATTTGTTTGTTGTGTATTTAGTTTTGTTTCTGTTGTTGTACATTTTACTTATCTGTTTATTTTGTTTCTGTGATGTGTCTTGTTGGTATAATAAATATCTTTCTTTCTTTCTATTTAAGGATCGTCCACAGATTTTAATGCCAGACACAAAAATCCGCGCAGTTGACAAATGGGTTGTGATCAAGTTGGTTGCGTGCGATGGACACATAAGAGCATTTTTTTTTTATTATTATTTATTAATCTCGAAAAATACCAAGTGCCGCGTCCCCAGGCAACGAGGCCTGAAATACGATCATGCGTGATACGTGGTTTTTTGTTTCGTTCCATGCTCAATGACATTAGCAAAGTCAATACCAAATTTGACAGCTCATTTGCAACAATCAGCCTAAGCCGTTTGGGTTTTTCGTATTCTTAAAAAAGTCATACGTAAGCGCGTAGAAAATAAACCTGTTTTGCTTTCACGGTGTCGGGCAAAAAGGTCACTAAAAAAATCGACGAACTTTACGCTAATAATATCATTGTCAATATTTTTTTGTTTATCTATAGATCCTTTACCGATTTAGAAAGGTTATTCAGTGACCTTTTTGAAAAAATCCGGAAAATTATGGTTTTATGTCGGTTAAAAATTACATGTGCACAAAGGCGAGCTTATCTCTGTTAAAGACAGGTAATATTTACAGCGACTTTTTAACCGACTTCAAAAAAGGAGGAGGTTATCAATTCGACGCGTATATATAGAGCTGTGGTAGCGGAGCCGTAGAACGCCGGCTTCTCATGCGGGAGGTCGTGGGTTCGAATCCCGGCATGTACCAATGACTTTGTTTTCTAAGTTACGTACATTTGTGAAGTTATAGTAGCAATACCACTCGCTAACGGTGAAGGAAAACATCGTGAGGAAACCATAGTGTCTGAGGTATTTACATACATAGGGTGGCTATCACGGAATCATATCATATAGGCTTTGATGTATAAGTTTAAGATGATTTGAGAAAAGATGGTCAGAGTGGAGTTTTTTTTTTCCCGCTGCCTTTTTCTCCACTACAAATACGGCCCGAAGGCAGCGGCTAACATAGTAATTGACATTCAGCAAACAGAATGTAAATTCTTTACGTTGAAATAAATTATTGATTTCTGATTTCAGCACTTGCTACGTACAATGGCCCAACTATGAGGCTAAGTGCGGAAATCTCCAGTCGAACTAGAACTAGAACTTCGACGCGTATTATATTTTTTGGCTATGTTTTCGCATAACTCTGTCAAATCTTAAGCGATTTCAACAATTCTTTTTTTGTTCGAACAGATATAACGTCCCATTGCAAATGGTCCCATTTTAATTTCGTGAAGACCTGATGAAGACTTTCAGAAATGGAGAACG
The DNA here is from genome assembly GCA_947308005.1 of Yponomeuta malinellus. NCBI lineage: Eukaryota > Metazoa > Arthropoda > Insecta > Lepidoptera > Yponomeutidae > Yponomeuta > Yponomeuta malinellus. The sequence continues at coordinate 3,255,629 of OX371004.1, read as the reverse complement.
GAACTCTTTAATGGACAGCAGTAAATAAGGCCTAATGGGGCACATCCTTTAGTAATATCCATATGTTTCATGGAATAGCGTAAACGTAGTCCCAAGGTAATTTGGTGATGTTCTGGTGAAGACTTTCAGAGATGGAAATTGAGAACGTCAAATTTTAAAGCAACGAATTAAGTAGGGTAAATTTTGGTTACAAGGGTCTTATTTATTTTTCTCCCGCTCCCTCACTAAAAATTTAAAAATAAAAAATAGAAACCGACTTCGAAACACTACACTACATAGTTACAAATAATTAGAAGTATATTACATGTAGGTATTGTAGAAGTATAATTTGTAGTCTTTGCCTAGTTTCATGACCAGTTTTGGGCACGGACTCCAAATTATACTTCTACAGTACCTACATGTATCATCATCATCAGCCATTTGACGCCCACTGCAGGACACAGGCCTCCATCATGGTTTTTAACCATGAAGGGTTTTGCCATAATCGCCACGCTTGGCAGGCGGGTTGGCGATCGCAGTATGCGGTTGGAATCTCAGGAAGACGCTGCTGCCCGTCTCCTGGTTGATTTCCTTAGTTGCCTTCTACGACATCCACGGAAGGAAATGGAGTGACGCTATTCTTAATCCGGCACCCCACACCTACATGTATACATACTTCAATTTATTTAAATGATTTCTAACTTTTTAAGGTATCCAAGTCAGTTCTTCGTTTTTATTTAAAAAATTTAACATGTAAAATGGGGAGTCTTCAATTTCTTTTAGTCTCAAAGTGAGTAGCGGGCGAAGTAAAGTTAGAGAACCATATGAAACGGCACGAGTAGAGCACTCGATTTCGATTTGAGCCGAGTTAAGTGTCTCTGTTGAATGTTTTCTGCCGTTCGGTGCTAAATTTAACTCAGGATAAAAACGTTAACCCAGTTCTGTGGTTCAATGTATCAAAGTGGATATAAATCATTGAGAGGATGATAAACAACTTTCACAGAACACATCACTTGTCCTGCTCCCAAACTAGGATACTCTGTGGTATAGTAAACAGGCAAGAATAAGAAATTCACAAAAAATGGATACACCCAGACTGACTATTGAAATTCTCTGAATTGAGAATTTCAATTCAGACACCGCAGTATACGAAAACATATTTTTTGTTGTATTTATGGTTCACAAAACTAAATATTACACCTAAAAATTACATAATAGTTATTAAATAGTAAAGCTAGCAGTGATGACATTCTACTAGATGTGAACACAACATGCAATTTAGGCACAGAAATTCCAAAAACTAAGTAACTAATTTGATTACGCTAAGGGCCAGTTTCCGAATTGAGAATTTCGCTACGTAAATATAGTAACTGTCTATAAATATCGTAAATATAGTATATAACTGTAGTGCTGCCTCTTCGAATTTCTCAGAAAAGAGCGAGACAGAACGTTACTTAGGTATTTACTTAGTGAAATTCTCAATTCAGAAATCGGCCCTCAGTCCGACTCCCACCACTTTCGCAAGTGTGGCTCAAGCAGCAAACAACTAATATTCTTCATACAAAATATACAAAAATACAAAATATGGCTACCTAAGTGTCGCTCAGGAAGTGGCGGAAATCAAACCAAAACTATTTAATAAGATTGGTATTTAATTAGAGATGGTGACTTATGGCCCAAAAAATATTCAGATTTCTTTATTGCAATAATCATGTGTCATTACAGTTCTTATATGTCATTAAAAAGGTACATGACACCCTGCAAGGGCACTACATTATAATCCTTAATTGCTAGCTTATAATTTTCTATTACTAGTATTATTTAAATTATATACATTTTCTTTTCTATTGTGTACTTATTTCGGCAGAAGAACATTTTACAGAGGCTATAGAACCAGAAAAATATCAAATTTGTCCACAAGTTTAATAGAACTTTTAACGTAGTGTTATACTGAATTACATTGCTCGTAAACGGTCCGTGTTATGAAGTAACAGTTATGTGACCTCCAAAGCGGGCGTTAGAGCGTTTCCACATTATCCGATCCGATATCGGGGAAGTACCTAAAATGTACGAAGTCTGTACCTGTCCTTCATATTGTTGGGCCCGATATCGGATATCGGAGCCGACATATTTCATACATTTTACTTACCTCTATATCGGATCGGCGTCCGACACCGATATCGGATTGGCGTCCGATATCGGATCGGATAATGTGAAAACGCTCTAAGTCTTTCTCTATTGTAAACATTGCAATCGTTTAGCTGGTGCACTTCTAGAACTTACGTTTTCGTAAGCGCTTTAGAGGTCAAACAAAATCCCCGTATTTATCGGAAAACTCGTTGGTGTAGCGGTTAGCTAGACCTGGGATTTCCACACTCAGCCTCATAGCGCCGAGGTATGTAAACACCTGACACTAGGGTCTCCTCACGATGTTTTCCGTCACCCTTAGCGAGTGGTACTGCTAGTACGACTTCACAAATATGCGTAACTTAAAAAACAAAGTCATTGGTACATGCCGGGTTTCGAAGCCACGACCTCCCGAATGTGAGGTCAGCGTTCTATTGCTGGTCTACCACCGCTTTGTCATCGCTGGTCTAGCGGTTAACACGCTTGACTACCAAAACAGAGGTCGTGGGTTCGTTTCCCACTGGAGGACGCGGAGTCCCTGATTTGCGCAAGTGGCCTCAATCTCAGAGTTTATTTCCGTGAACACGTGTCTGGTTACCATAGCACAGAGTATCCTAGTTTCGGACCGGGACAAGTGATTGTGTTGAGGTTATTATCAGGGTTCCGTACCCAAAGGGTAAGGGACCCTATTACTAACACTCCACTGTCCGTCCGTCCGTCCGTCTATCACCAGGCTGTGATAGTCTCATGAACCGTGATAGACAGTTGAAATTTTCACAGATGATGTATTTCTGTTGCCGCTATACTAAAAACAGAATAAAATAAATGTTTAATGGGGGGGGGGTTACCCTTACCCTTTTGGTACGGAACCCTAAAAAGATGCAGGTTAATATACATCTATAACCTCGAGAACCTGCACATTTAGGACTTATGTTATGACAATTTTGTGTCTCTATAGATCCTCTATCGACACACAAAGGATTAACGAGCGCCGCTTTTTTCAAAAATTTCTGCAAAATTATATTCATCAGTCACTATGTCAGCCTTTCATACAAAGCGGTTCTGAGCCCTTTGGAATTCTGCTGCTTAATTTTGTACTTTTTAAAACCACTAGTTGCTCCCCTAAAGACTGCTGACAGAAAAGATTTGGCTGACAAACCGCTTTGTCATTGCTGGTCTAGCGGTTAACACGCTTGACTACCAAAACAGAGGTCGTGGGTTCGTTTCCCACTGGAGGACGCGGGGTCACTGAACAGATGCCCAATTACGTGCACCAAATCCTGTCGGAGTCCTGACGTTTGCGATAGCAATTAAGTTGGAATTAGACAGTTTGACGATTGGAATCGTTCAGGATTTTGAACGCGTAATATATAGGAGCTGATTTGTCCATGGCTGACATGGCCGACCCATTACTTCAAAGATGGTGACGAAAAAACACCGGCCAAGTGCGATTCGGACTCGCGCACGAAGGGTTCCGTACCGTTATTATACAACATTAGACAAAGATCGAGACAAGATAGATTAGGTACATTGAGAACAGCGCCATCTATAGAAACCAACCAGCGTTTAACATTGACATTCAACGACATGACATCGGTGCTGTGAAGGTAACATAGATGGCCGCTAGATGACGAGCGCTGTCTTTAGACAACGTTATTTTGTATATCTTTTTGGAAATAAATATTTTTTTACTTTTTACTTTTTTTTCGTTATGGGAGCCCCCTTAAATATTTATTTTATTCTGTTTTTAGTATGTGCTGCTGCAGCGGCAACAGCGATACATCATCTGTGAAAATTTCAACCGTCTAGCTATCACGGTTCAGCCAGACAGACAGACAGACGGACAGTGGAGTCTTAGTAATAGGGTCCCTTATCCCTTTGGGTACGGAACCCTAAGAACAAACCAAACAGGATCCGACGGGGGTAGGAACCGAGTTGAAAGCAGTTTCCGCAAACTCGACTTTCGTCTCGCACTTTCACTTTCCGCTGTTCAGGTCAAAGTAGTCGTTGCCGCCTTGCTAATAGGAGCTACAATGGGTGTTTAGGTATCGTTCGGACCACTTTCGCCCGTCCGCGTCCGGGCGAGGCGAATCGAACTGAGATAGTTAGCGATTATTTCGCGACATGCGTATTCGATATTGTTCCGTTCGATTGACCACATTTTGGCCAACATCTGGCTCCACAAGCCAGGGCTTTATCCTAGACATCTAACAGGTAACCACGTATAATGCACAGCACACAACTTGACCAAATGACTAACTAGGTTTTTGGACAATATCTATCTGCCTTGTGACTTGGAAGTCACTTCCATTGGCCTCAGTCTGGGTGTATTTCCATGTTGCAATGTCTATCTCTCTCTGCCTTCCCCTCTCGGATGCAGGCTTGAGTTCAGTATCGTTTACGTTTTCACGCCTAAATCACTGAACAGTTTTGGATAAACTTTAGCCGAGAAAAACCTACTTTTTTTAATTAGGACAGTTTGACACTTGACCCTAGTCACGTCTGATGGTGAACGAAGGCAGGATCTAAGATGTTACCTACACTGTATCCTGAGGAAGGACAGAGGCCACACGTTCTCTAAAAAAAAAATATTCCGCGCGAACGATTTCTCGGGCACAGCTATTTTTTTTAAGAACATTAGTTAGAACTGGAGATTGCCAAGACAACCTTAGTCACATCATAATCATAAAGCATTTATTTGTGGATCATAGGTACATTTACATTTGGTGTTCAGTCAGGTTTCGGAACTCTATGTCCTGCCACAAAGGCGTACAAATATATTTTTTGTCAGAGTAGATAATATAAAAACCTATATACCCAATCAATGTCACATGCATTTCAATTATTTAAAAATAAAAAAGTGTCAAAATCTATACTTACTTAATAAGTCTTGAAATTAGGTACAATAATAAGAATGTCAAACATTACGTCAGATTTGTAGTTAGCAATCAACGACTTTATGTTGATTAAACAAAAGGCCAGTAATTACATAAAAACAACAATGAAAACGCCAAAGTGCTGGTGGATACATTTTATCACTTTAGAGAACGATTTCTTGTCTTATCTTCTCCTTAATTGCACAATACATTTGCTGATTGCTTGTTATCAATTTGATTTATAATCACAGTTAAGACTAATCAATATTTTCCAAGGAGACAAGGCTACAGCAAGGACGCAACTGTACGGATCAGACGTTGATGTAGTGGTTAAGCACTTCCAAACTATGTAGTGGTTAAGCACTTGCAACATCAACGAGTGCAGAGGGTAAGGTTTTGATTTCCTCAGTAATAATCTGTATGAGCTAGTTCTAGTTTGACTGATGATTTCCGCACTTAGCCTCATAGTCGGACCATTGTATGTAGCAAATGCTGAGGTATGTAAATACCTCAGACACTAGGGTTTCCTCACGATGTTTTCCTTCACCGTCACCGAGTGGTATTGCTACTATAACTTCACAAATGTACGTAACTTACAAAACAAAGTCATTGGTACATGCCGAATGTGGATTCGAACCCACGACCTCCCGAAGCCGGTTCTACCGCTCCGCTACCACCGCGTCTGTATGAGCTTATCAGAAAGACTAAGACTGAAATGAGAATGAACGAATGGTTAAACATTTATAGCCAAGAACAATTAACACACTTTTTAACTTAGCTGGGTTATATATATGTAAAATTATAATAAGAAAAAAAAGCTAGCATCCATATATGATAACCAGCTGACCTGGCAAACGTTGTTTTGACATATAAATTAACCTACGACCTATTATCAGAGCTACCAAATATATACAAAAAATTTCATAAAAATAGGTGAAGCCGTTTCCGATGAGTTCTATAACAAACACTGTGACAGGAGATTTTTATATCTATACAATAATAAGAAGTCAGATAATAAGAACTTATTATCGCCAGATTTTAATCAAAGAACCAGAGTTCTTATTACAATAACATAATAATTATTAATATTAGGGGTTAAAGTATGTTAAAGGGGTTAAAGTTATGGCAAAACCCCTCATTGTTATGAAAACCATGAGGGAGGGCTATGTCCTACAGTGGGCGTGAAATGGCTGATGATGAGGGGTTAAAGTATGAAATTGCCGTTTTATTGCAATAGGTTCTTTGAATTGACATAGAATCTTCATGGTTTGAGGTTTTCGAATGAAACTTTTTTCAAATGGTTTCTATGATGTTCTTTTTTTAAAAAATGTGAAACATTTGAATATCGACTTTCAATTGTTTTTGTTATTCAATTTAGACAAGAAAGATGGATACTGCGAAAATTCGAGTGATTATGAGGCACCCATTTTTCGTATTTTATTATTTTATTGATTTGACGCAAGTTAGTCAATATTGTGGGTAAGGTAACGTTAAACCATGCCGCTAATTCCTGGGTAGTTTGACTAGGGTCGGCTTCCACTATCTCTCTTAATTCATTGTTATTCACCTGTGTGGGCGGTCTTCCTCGTGGCTCGTTCTTTAAGTCGAAATTTCCATCACGAAAGCGTTTAAACCAAAATCGCACGGTGCGTTCATTAGTAGACCCCTCTCCAAACGCAGCATTGATATTGCGGGCTGTTTCTGCCGCGATAGTTCCGCGTCGGAACTCGTATTCAAAAATCACTCGAATTTTCGCAGTATCCATCTTTCTTGTCTAAATTGAATAACAAAAACAATTGAAAGTCGATATTCAAATGTTTCACATTTTTTAAAAAAAGAACATCATAGAAACCATTTGAAAAAAGTTTCATTCGAAAACCTCAAACCATGAAGATTCTATGTCAATTCAAAGAACCTATTGCAATAAAACGGCAATTTCATACTTTTACCCCTATTATTTATTATTATTAATAACCAAATATTATTTTTACTATTCTTGATATAACTTTTAACACCAGCAGATAAAATACCTTCCTCAGTAGATTATGTTATTAAATTAAATACATTGCATAATATTTAAGTAATTTTATTATTATCTATAGATAATAGCGAGAGACCCAGGTTCGATCCCCAGTGTGGGCATGTACCTATGACTTGGTTTTATAAGTTATGTACATTTGTGTATAGTTATAGTAGTACCACTCGCTAACTGTGAAGGAAAACATCGTGAGGAAACCTGAGTGTCTGAGCTATTCACATACCTCAGCGCTTGAAATCGCCAACCTGCGGTGGGCACGTGTGGTGATTAAGCCCATACTCTCTCCCTGAGAGAAGGCCTGTGCCCTACAGAGGGACGTATATAGGCTGCTTATGTATTATTATCTAAGTTAGTTAATAACAACATCGGAAAATAGATAGATTAAATAGGTTTTTAAAACATTGGAAAAGGTTCTTGACTCTTAATTACATTTATTTTATTAATTTAATTTTTACTGGCGCGTAGAAGTAGCCGGCCTGCAACGGCGTGTAGAAGTCTTTAGACTGATTTCTGGTTATAAAAATCGAAACGAGAAAACTGCAACCGAAACGGGCATACACGCTTTAAAGTTGATGAAACAAAAAAGGGTTTCTAGGATCGTGGTAAGTGGCAAACCCTGGTCTGTGCCTGCCACTCCAGGACTCATACGTGAGTTTATGTATGTTCGTAAATTATGACAGGGCGACTTTGAATGGAGTTTAGAATCACTGTAGTGTGGGGTCATTACTGGACTTGATTACGGAAAACATTTTGATTGTTTTTTTGCTGGTTTCTGAATGAAGAATTTTTGTAAGTAAATAATAATAACTTCCACACAATACAATCACTTCACCTCGTCCTAAACTAGGATACCCTGTGCTAGGGTAACCAGGCAAGGATGTTACAAACATGAAAGTACACTCAGACTGAGGCGATTTGCACAAATGTACGGCGAACCCCATTGGGAATCGAACCCACAACCTCTGTGTTGGTAGCTAGGCGCTATAACAGATAGACCAACGAGGCAGTCACTAGTAACTTAGTCTCTTCAGATTTCCCTTTTCTGAGAAATTTACATTACTGCAGGTTTGGAATTGGGTATTTCCTTGAGCAAATACCTAGGGAACATTCTTTATTGCCAGATTACTGAAAAAAAATGGGACAGGTAGATACCTAATGAAATCGTAGTAAGTACTTAGTGACATTATGAATTAAAAAATCTGCAATGTCTTTGCAACCAAAATTCGAAAAATAAGAACATATTTTTTATCTATCAGCTGCTGAACAGGCACGCTAATCAACCTCTTATCGTGAATGGCAAGATAGCGATAAAAAAAGTGTTTGTCTCAAGCAAGTACATTTGACCCATTCTTGGTCTCATCATCATCAGCCATTTGACGCCCACTGCAGGACATAGGCCTCTTCGTGATTTTCATAACCATGAACGGTTTTGCCATAATAGCCACGCTTGGCACGCGGGTTGGCGATCGCAGTATGCGGTTGGAATCTCAGGAAGACGCTGCTGCCCGTCTCCTGGTAATTGATTTCCTTAGTCGCCTTCTACGAAATCCACGGAAGGAAATGGAGTGACGCTATTCTTAATCCGACGCCTCACGTTCTTGGTCTCAAGTAAATGAAATTCACATGTCAAGTACAATCAAGCAACTTTCACAAATTAACTAATGGCCCTTTGATTAAATTAGCATTGCCTTTCTAGACTAGAACTTTACATAGCTTTTAGAACACACTATTTAAAGAATTGGTACCACAATCGGTAGAATGCTTGCCTCATGTGCATACTGTTGTGGGTTCGAATACTGACATGTACCAATGACTTTGTTTACTAAGTTTCATGAATTTGTAGCAGCAATACCACTTGCACACTCGCAAACAGTGACGGAAAACATTGTGACGAAACATGAGTGTGTGTGTGTATGTGTGTGTGTGTGTGTATAATAGCCAAATATGAGGCTAACTCAAGAATACTCAAGTCTCAAATTTGAGGGTCGAGTTTTAATTCACACCGACTACCCATCTCACTTTCCCATCGTCGGTCGCCTGGAAGAAATTGCTATAAGCAATAAGGCCACCCATTGTAAATATTTCATGTTTGTGTTTTTCCTGGTACAATAAAGAATATTCTTATCATATCTTATTTTTGAGGTGTTTACCTACTACATGCAATGGCCCAATCATGAGGCCTGTTGAGAATATAGTGGGAGTAGACACCTTGACATTCAATAAACAACTGCAAATTGGCAGGCCTATCATTGTAGGTAATGTGGGTGGTGGTTGCAGCGTGATTTTAATCCCGGCCCCACTTTGCCATCGGCCACTTTGAGCAAGTGCCCTACACTTTGTCGGGATATGAAACAATTCTTTACATAATAATTCTAGGCACAGAAGGAATACACACATCCTTCCACTAAGAGCAATGTATCTGTAATACACAAAAGTGCTTAATAATAATAATAATAAAGCCTTTTATTCCGAAATTTTTACAGTTTTTCCTTTTACTAATTTCACCTAGTACACTAATCATATAAAGTCTCTAAGTTCGGTGTGCCTTACGGCATAGGCCTCCTCCAACGTCTTCCACTGCTTTCTATCGGTCGCAATTCTTAGCCAAAGGGGACCTAGAGTCAATTTCAGATCATCTTCCCATCTTCTCACTTTGCGACCTCGGCTCCTTAGCCCATCTCTTGGATACCAGACAGTTACTTGCTTGCTCCATTTTTCATGCTTGCAACGGAGCATATGCCCTGCCCATCTCCATTTTAGTTGGTCAATATGTATTAGGATGTCTGTTAGTTTGGTTTTGCGTCCTTCCTGACTCTATTTTTCAACTTTAGCCCCAGTATGCTCCTTCCCATGGCTCGCTGACATTTTGCAAGTTTTTCTCTTTGATTTTTTATCAAAGCCCAAGTTAATCTTAATCTTGATGCCGAGTTCCTTACTTTACATTATTTCTTTCAAAGACCAAAATTTTTTCCACCCAGTAGCGATTCTTTTATCGATTTCTTTGGACATTTGATCACTTGGAGATATGATCTGACCCAGATATACATATTCCTCAACATATTCAAGTTTTTGTCCGTTGACAATTATGTCTGCAGCTGTTGCGTTTGTCATCATTTTTGTTTTGCTCGAGTTCATTTCCAAGCCCACTTCTCGGCTTTTGTCTGCTAGCGTTTGTATCATGGATTCCAGTAATCTTGGGTTCTCCTCCAAAGTGCTTAACGTGTAGAAACTAAATAAATGCTTAAACATTTTACAGTACAGTTAATTTAAGAAAGGGACTGAACGGAACTCTCTGCCTCTCGCTAACGATATAGACCGCAATATTGTACAAGAAAAAGGCAAATAGTTGTCCAGTCCCTATTTATATTTAGCAATGTCATACCTCCTAGCCGCCAGTATCAGAACAAATATGCATGAACTTGAACTGAAGGCACAAAACTCGCCACTGTGGAAGTCTGTTTGAGAGTTCTTTATCCCTAATGAAGGATAACAGGTACTGACAATGACGATGATGATACTACTCCTTATGCAAATTGTTAATCAAATAGCCCTTTTACAGTGATTGGAATAGGTCAACTTTGGCGAAGTTGGAGAAAAGACAACATGAAATTGTGAAAAACCACCAAAACTCTGCACTGGACAGATTTGCTTAGCACAAAGCGATTGATTTAAGTTATACTCCTGAGATTCCACAATGCAACTAAATTACTTATTCAACATATTTAGTGGTTTTATCAACTTCGTGTAGCATCCTAGTCAACTATAGGTATCTATTGATAACATAGTCACAGGGACTCCATTTTCCTGAAGATCTCAGGCCTCCCAAATTTGTATCAATAGGCTTAAGACTATTCTCTATTCCTACCAGTGAATGAAACTTACCGGTAACGTGGAAAGGTGACACCGCAGCAGAGTACGCATGACTTACAAGGCGCTGATACCAAATAAACAGCGACAACACAAACACAGCAGTCGATAAAACTAAGCACTACACTAAGAATATGGATCGAACCACATAAACAATATGCAAACGCACGCCACCGGAACCTATAGCGACACCAACACGGATTTAATCATGAAATAGACGGCCCACGGATGTTTTTCACACACAAATACGTACGGCGGAATCTACTTGCGAAACGATATGTCAAACTTTACTGGAATTTTACGACTGTTTCGCGGCCTCGAACGACGGACACGACTCTCCGGAGCAATAAGGCAACACAGCACTGCAGAGGAATGAACCGAAAACTATTCGAAACGCGGAAAATATATAATTTACTTAGGATTTTTTGTAAAACGGGTTACGTAGAACCACTCGTCGTGAGCGTTCAACAAAAACTGACGGGTGTTGCCAAATTAAAATTAAGATCGGTACCATTTGTTTGACGTTTGGAATGATACCACAGCAAAATGAAATAACAATAGCTACGCTAACATCGAAAAGTCTATCCGGCGTGAGTGACGTCATCATGTTTATTTTCTCTCTTCACCTTCGAATAAAATAAAATAAAAATTAATTAATTAACGTCTACAAAGAGCATGGGTCACCAATTCCATACTAATTTGACAGTTATGCGATTGGAATCGCTCAGGATTTGATGCGCGTAATATAGGGGATGAGCGAATAAACAAATATCTCGCCGCCCCTGTCAGTTATGTGGTAAAATTGGTTGATGTGCTGTTTTGAGTAATCAATCGTTATTTAATAAATTAACGTCTATAGAAAACCTGGGTCCCTGAGGCTTTATTATGTAACTAAATAAAGATTTATGTCATTGTCACGTAACTTTAAATTTACCCATTACCCTCTACTCGCAAAGTTACAGTGGGTTTATTCCTATTTAAAAACAAAGTAGTATTTAAAAAAACTCATTGTTCGCAATTCAAAATAGGCCGATGTAAGAAAAAATAAACAAATGCGTATGTAAGTACATACATATTAAATTAGGAACGTAAACAACAATAATACGCCAAAATTAAAAAGTTTTATGTTTATATGACAATATACTGGCACTTTGACATTCTGTAATGTATGATACAAAATCGTTCATTCTTACCTTATTCCGTTCTTTCTGAGTAATTTTCTCTTGCAATAGGGCTCTTCACAGTCGATAAAATACTTCAATATTTCAATCGACCACCAGAGACGTAGAAGTATATATATTATTCTATCGCTCGGTGTTTAATGTAATAAGTTTTATTACCTAGATTATCACTTCCCAATAGATCCATCAAGAAAAATAAAATGGGCAGAAGCAGTTCGTAGATCGAGGATCATGGATTCTCACCAAACAATACAGCTTTCATTTCGGATTGAAATATTACTACGAAACCACAACAAAACACAGAAAACTACATAAAAATCCTTCCTCTTCCAACATTGCATTTGCCAGAATTTATAAGTGTATTTTAAGTATTGTTATAACCATTAGTGAAAGTCTGCGATTCAGTCCCTATGCTACCTTAGAAGTTAAAAGACCAAATAAATTTTTGTACGCACGCTCGCCCATACAAATTAGTTCTGGGACGGTCGAGTGAAAGTCGGCACGCGTTACCATCGTCCAAATGAAATAAAATTGAAGGAACAAAATATGAGGGTATGCGTTACAAAAAAAACTTGTATGTATTTTGTTGTTCACCCAAGTTTTTTTTTGTGGGTTACTTGGATTTAACTGTACTTTGTTAAGATGATTTTATTTTCAGCCTTATGAGATGGAAAATAAACAGGAAGACGGAGATTTTTCAAGATAAAATACCAGATGATTACCTCGTTGGACTAGCCGTTAAGGCGCTTACTATTAAGATAGAGGTTGTGGGTTCGATTCCCACTGGAGGCCGCCATACATTTGTAGAAATGGCTTCAGTCTGGGTGTATTTCCATGTATGTGATGTCCTTGCCTGGTTACCATAGTATAGGGTATCCTAGCTTGGGACCAGGTCATGTGATTGTGTTGTGTGGAATTCATTATTATTATCATATTATATGAGATGAGCCGGTGAACGTAAATACCTATTCCTTTTTATAATTATATACGTCTAATATACGTTATTTTACTTAATAAGGTTGCTGTTACGTCTGACATGCTGTCTCGGTCACACAATCTAAAAATTATTATGATTTTAATAAAACTAGTGTACATTTGGTAAATGTGGTCTTAGGGTTTGATATGTAATAAATTTATGGACATAATTTTCCTATACTTGTTTTTAATAAAGAAAAGTTGTTTCCAAAATTATTAATTTTAGTGTAAAATTTTCTCTAACAAAAACTAGGTGCAGGATAAAAAAAATGTCTTGAACGGCAAGCCAAGCGTAACTAAGACAAATTTATTTTCAGTCTTGTGAAACAGGAAGACATAGAGATTTTACAACATAAAATACTAAATGAGAAAGAAGCATGTATACCGGTGAACGTAAACATAAGTCGAGGCCTTTTGTCATTTGTAAAAATAAAAAAACTAGAAAAAGCAGCTCTTTTTTGTTTTTGCCTTCACAAACGTATAAATTGAAAATAAGACTGTTCTTACGTACTTGTTTATTACCCACGAACTACCTACAACTGCATAGAGTTAACTTTATTCCTCATCCATTCATCATTTATCGATAATATTTTTATCGATATTTGCAGCTCCAAAGCAATATTTTGACAGTATCAGCTTCCTCCCGTCCCGCCCCCCAAAAGTTGGACGCATGTGTCTTTCTAAAAAACGTCGGTCATGTCATATCCCGTAGCTGGGTACGTTTAGTCATCGATAAAATATTACTACTGAGCAGTCTCTCCAGTAGAGTAGGGCAGTCTAGTCTCCTTCGTTAAATATGAAAAAGTATTGGATTGGATAAAGACTATGAATTTTTAAAATTATATGAAAACTAGTGACCTAAAAATATATCACTCAACTAGTTTATTTACTTCTTTTTTAGGGTTCCATACCCAAACTGTCCGTCCGTCTGTCATCAGGCTATATCTCATGAACCGTGATAGTAAGACCAGATGATGTAGGTATTTTTGTTGCCGCTATAACAACGTTTATAATATACCTATGTATCATCATCCAGTGCATGCAAGGCAGTTCTATATTAATTATATATATGGAACATGTTATATTATTTTTTTAGATAGAATTAAATTATTTGAACCGTTGAATGAAGCTTACTGTGCAGCGGACGTGCAGCAAAGAACACATATATCCAAGACGCGCAGCCGTTCGTTGTTTGAACGGCCCATCATGGTTTCAGCATTTTTGTCAAAAAATTGTTTCTTTATCCTGGTATCACTAAATTTCTTACGTGGTTCACAGCTCATTTCCTAGATGGCGTTGTTCCTTTTTCCATAGAAAACTGCTTTACTTACTTCAGTACAGTCCACAGCGACGCAAAATCATCGCTCGACCGTAGTGTAGGAGAGGAGCAGTCGAGGATAAAATGAGGGTAGCAGAAACAACTGAATTACGTTCTCAATTTTAATCATCGAAACTATTTTATACCTTTTAGGGCCATTAAAAAAGTCATAGTTAAAATGCTAGGTACATTTCTTGGTTCTTCCGCAGCACACACAAGTAATAATGAAATAATGAATATTACTGATATACATATATAACCTGCATTTAACTATCTATCTATGATTAAAAATTACGAAGAAATTATACACGAGTTGTACAGTACAATTAACACTACGAATTCCAGTAAACTACTTCTCGCATAGTTGCAGATTTAAGTTTAATTATTATATCAAGAGATCAATGGCAGTCAACTATTAAATTCTATTACAAGATTCTACGTACAGAAATCCAGCCCGCCTATTGACTACTACCTATCTGTTATTAAAATCTAGTCGTCTTAATTTTAAAAGCGGCATAACCGTACTGTACAAGCAAAATAATAAAAATAAATAAGCCAATATCACTGAAATACCAAATATTTTTCACTAGATATCACTTTAAACGAAGAATTGTTAAACTGTTCACTCGACTTTAACACTTAAACATCAGTCTTATTTGTTCAGGAGAAGTATACTACCAGGCAAACTGAACGGCCCGATCCGGGATCGAATGTCGACTGCTCTTACGGCAAAGTAGTATTTGTAGCCGGCCATGAACTGAGTAAGTGTGCAGGCCATTGGCAAAGGTAAAGCTTTGACATCGCCAATCTTCTTCCACAAAAGCGTACTGGGTGGCGACGAGGTTTCTTGATAGGCGTACAGCTGGTAGCTGGCGATTTCTTCATAGCTGTCTTCCTGGTAGCCCTCTATTTTCCATGATATCACTATTCCATTCTCAACTTTGGATATCTTTAGGTCCGGTGAAGGCGGCAAGGCTTTCCAGTTTGGAGGCTGCTGTTGCTTGGCAACGTCTGGCAGGGGAGCGGGGTGCCTGAAGTTGGTTGCTCGCATTGGCCTTACTGTGGTAGGACTGTTATTTGGCAACCTCACCATTGGAGGTCTTTGCCTGGGACCTGAAAAATGGAAAGTATAATTAGGAACTTACCTGCCAAATTTTTTTGGAAATGGAACGAGTTTTTTTTTTTGTTAACCATACTTTTTGTTTAAAGATTTTTGTTGTTGGTCGTACTGAACTTACCTAATGGTGAAACTGATTTCACCATTATCGCATTGCCTGGACGCAACTGGTTTTGGTTCTGGGAGTTGATTGGAATGTAGACCTTTCTCGGTGAGTTCACATTATTGACCTGGGCCCGAGGTGCCATCAAATGCTGTTGCGCCACCAATCGTACTGGGGCCTGTCTTGGGGGCATTTGTTTTGCCGGGGGTTCGTCGTCTGTCAAATCTACTGTAAAGGACATTGGCCCACTGCTGAAGGGTCTCTTTTCAGCTGCTTTAATAGGCGGTGTCTTTACAGTGGTCGCTGGAGTAGCTTTCCCTGTATTACTGCTAATGGCGGAACTTTGGACCTGCGATGGAGTTCGAGGCTTAGCTGGGGAAGTGACAGCAGCAGGAACTAATCTTGGCACTGGTATGCTAGCGGTGTTCACGGGCTTAGTTGCTATCCTTTGATTGACGTTAAGCGGTTTCTGTTTGGGTCCAGTCATAACCGATGGCCTTCCCCTTTTTCCTCCATTTACACCTCTTTCGTTAGCCTCAGTCATGAACACTTGCATACCAACAGAGCGGGTGATTTTTAAAGGTGTTATTGGCAGTTCAGGCCTCTTTTTTTGTTCCTCTTGAACAGTTTTTAGCACTATCTGGAGGTCTCTGTTTTGTTTTGTCAGCATCATGGCTTTCTTCCGCCACTCCTCGACGCTTTGTGCCATGGTTTTTAGTTTTGCTTTGATTTCACTTAGATTACTCTTTTCTACAATGCCTTCAACGATTTTTATGAGACAAAACTCCTCTAGTTCCTCCCTCGTCATTTCTGCTACGTTTACTTTGAATGTTTTCAGGAAATTGCTGGGCACTAATGGCTTGGGGTCGGTTGCAGGTTTGACCTCGGACTTTTCGACAGTTTTCTCAATTATATAAGGTTTTTCAATCTCTGTCTCAGAGGTTACAGGTGCCACAGTCTTTAGTTCTGGAAAAGATATAAGAATGATCATTAGTATGTATAATGATATCAATAACCTAGTGAATTACCTACTCAATGGTTATTTGAATTGATTGATTGAAAAATTCTTTAATGCACAACAAAAACATTTGTAGAAGACCAAGCTAAATACTAATGAGTATTTTCTTCCAGCTAACCTTGGGTTGAATAAACTACAAAACTTTTAATGGACACACTTAAAAATTAATTTTATCGTAAAACATTCCAATACCTACACTTTCGGAGAAAGCCAAATGCTAAGGAAATACTCTTGCCAATTTTGGTATGAATTATAGTATTATCTTTTAGCGTATTGCGAAAAATAAAAATGTAATAATTAATCCAACTTACCTTTCGCTTCATCTTGCAAAAGTAATTCTTCTAACTTAGAAGCTGCCTCTTTATCTTCATCAACCACAGGGCTGTCAGAAACATCTTTTGATTCTACGTTTTCTGACGGTTTTTCTCCGAACTCCTTGGTCTCAGTCTGTTTATTTTTGTCATCTTTGCTTGGATCTTCGTCAATCAGCATTATGTCGTCATCGTCATCAAGACTAATACATTTATTTTCCAAAGTTGGTTCCACCTTAGAGTTCTCTTTATTAGGCTCAGGTATGGCTTGAGGTGGAGTTTCATCCTCATCATCCGATATGATGTCTAGGGTATTCGAAAGAGCACAAATAGTTTTCATCTTGGACGATACTGCGGCATTCTTAGAAGCGTCTGTAATTACATCCGCGTTGGAATTTTTGGACTCATTTGGTGAATTTTCTAAACGTGTATCCACATCCATGTCGATAGTTGCTGCTCCTTCCTTAGTCTCGACAACAGTGCACCCGTCTGAAGAGTCTTCACAATTGAATACAGTATCCCCTTCACTATCTCCTTTAGCAGTAGTTTCTTTTTCAGAGCTGTCAATGTCAATAACTTGCTCTTTCTCCGTACAGTCGATCTCAATAATATCGTCAATTTTTTTGGAAGCAGTATCAGGACTTATTTGAGCTCTGTTTACGTCAGCG
The DNA here is from genome assembly GCA_947308005.1 of Yponomeuta malinellus. NCBI lineage: Eukaryota > Metazoa > Arthropoda > Insecta > Lepidoptera > Yponomeutidae > Yponomeuta > Yponomeuta malinellus. The sequence continues at coordinate 3,238,051 of OX371004.1, read as the reverse complement.
GCTGCAGATTCAATTACGTTTTCAGGTGAGTTGATAATCATAGTCGAGTCTAAGGATTCTTTAATATCAGTTTCCATAGGAGTTTCAACGATTTCAGAAGATGTTTGTGAAATTTCCCTATTATCAACGTTCGAGTCGTTAACAACCTCATCCTTTGGAAGGTTATCAACTTCATCCTTCTGGGAGTTATGAACTTCAGCTTTTGGAAGGTTATCAACTTCGTGTTTAGTACGGTCAACAGATTCGTCAGCGACAGATTCAATGAATTCAGCTAGTTTGGTGGCAGTTACATCATCACTTGCTATCTCACTTTTATCACAGGATAAGACATCGACATTTGGGCTTGTGACAGGGTCTATGTTCTTCGTAATTTCAACAGCATCAGATTCGTTAGCAATCTTTTCAATGATTTGTATGGGATTAGATTCATTTTCGACAGTTTCGACGAATTTCTGAGGCTCTGTACATTTTGGTACTAGCTCAGATTCTTTTTCGACAGTTTCATCAATTTTAATAGATTCTGTACATTTTGGTACTGGCTCAGATTCTTTTTCTACTGTTTCATCAATTTTAATAGGCTCTGTACAATGTATTTCTTGATCAGTTACTTCAACCTGATGTTTAATTGGTTTAACATCAATGTCACTCTCACATTTATCCGAGGTCAGATCGGCTTCTGTCGGACACATATTTTTTATTAATGTGTTTTCTTCTGTAACTGCTTTTGCTTCCGTTTTTTTTTCTATTGCGTCGCGGTCGGTGTTTCCTTGTAACTCGGTGTCTTTTTGGGTTTCGGAAGGGCTTTTGGCAGGTTCTTTCTTGTTTATAATTTGTGTTTCTTCGATATTTGAATTACTAACTTCATCAATTGGAGAAGAAAAACAGATTTCTTTCTCAGGTTCGCTATGGTTCACCACATCATTTGATTCTTTCGAAATTAGTTCGCTTATGTCATCTGTTTCTATGTCTTTAGTTTGCGGTTCCTCAATAATTTTAAATTTTTCTTCCACAATTTCACCAGTTTCACCATTTCCACTCTTTTCGATCCCGTTCTTTTGTTCTTCAATCACTTTAGAGTTTCCGTTGCAGATGTCACCGCTTTTTATATCCTCCACGAGGCCATTGGACAAAGGCTGCGCCGAAAAAACCTCCTGAACTTCAGTCATTTTGCAGTTTATGTTTAAAGTTTCAGAATCTAGGATTAATTTCATTGTTTAACATATTTTCTTGCCAACATCAACGGAGATAGTGTACCTGAAAATGTAAAAAAACTCAAGTTTAATTGACATTTTTAATTATCCTAAAAAAGACAAAATATAATCTTGCTGCTATTTGTGTGTTTTAAATTTCTTTTTCAATAAAACGTAATACTATAAGTTTGACGGACTGCTTGGGAATGACGTTGCTGTTGTTTGAGAATCGCTGTTTTGTTTAAAGTATCAATATTAATTTATGAAGAACTTCTTCCTTGGGAACTTCTTTCGTAACGCCTCAGAATACTTTCATGTTTTTTTTGTGAAATTTTCTCATCTTTTAATACTTATTCTGCTATTCGAACCGTATACAAATCCAACAAATCGCGGATCATAAAAATCAGTCCAGCCATTTTTGAGTTATATATGGTGTAGCTGTCACGACTTTTTTAACTATTGTATTATTATAATATACTAGCTGTCCCGACGAACTTTGTACCGCCACGGAATCCGTTTATACGATTCTTGCACAACGCCATCTATTTTAAAGTTATAATAAATATTATCCCACGCCCACGGGAACGCATTACCGGGATATCAAGTACCTATGTACGCCAAGTTTCATGTAAATCCGTCCAGCTGTTATTGCATGATTCACAAACTTTTACATTTATAATATTATAGTAGGATATAGATATAGTTTTTTTATCAGAATGGACTTAATGAATGAAACTAAATGAACTAAATGAACGGAATGAAATAAATTGTTTTTATCTACACTAATGTTGTAACATTCTACTTATGTTTTCAATACTTGACTTATAATTACTACTGTTATAGCGCAGACAACAAAACACTCAATTTAAGCAATTTCACATGATGGTATAATATTCACATCGATATCGTAAAATCTCATTATAACATCAATAAAACGCGACCAACTTGATTGCAAGGCCAATCAGGTTGGTCGCGTTTTATTGAAGCGCGCAGCTGCGCTCTCATTGGTTAAATTTTAATGGCGGCAAAATCACTGTGATTATACACGTACGCGTGAATTTAATTTAATAAATTAACTGCCGTACTCAGAGTCGTCAATTAAGATTTAATGTCAATTAAGTATCATGTCATCTCTTTCATTTCAATGACATATGAAAGGGATAGCACGACACTTAATTGACGTCTCTGAGTACGGCAGTAAAAGTTAAAAATGGATAGCGACGATGATATTTGTACGCCTCCGGATATTCTAGAAGTGGCAACAAAATTAACTCACAATCTTTTGCCAGAAAAATCTAGAAAATTATATGAAAAAGAATATAATAACTTTTTGGCATGGAAGATCGAAAAGAAAACTACATCATTTTCTGAAAATGTCATTCTTGCGTATCTCAAAAACCTCTCCGACAAATTCATTAGTGAAGATAAAGTAGTGTATGCAACTGCATATATAACACGGGTATTAAAACACTCGTTACTATTATGAAACTCGCTACGCTCGTTTCATAAACTCACACTCGTGTTTTAATACCCTTCATTATATGACAGTTGCATAAACTACTATTATGGAAAAACTTTTTTTCGATATGACATCGCAGAAAATAATTTAACTTACTTAGGTCCTGAGGTAAGTATATCTGCGGCAAAATACTTAGAAAGTTAATGTTATTGGGATACGTAGATAGTTCTATTTAATTCTATACAAAAAATTTCACTTTCAAAAATAAAGAAATCTACCAAAATATTTCAATCTAGGAAAAATTAAGAGGCCCGTAAAATTCTACTTTTAGACAATGACCTTGACATACAAAAAGATCTTTAAAACAAAACTGACTAATACTCCGAGAGTCCCAAAACCAAACATATTCAACCAAATAACCATATACATATAAAACAATAACAGAAATAAAAAAAAGACTGTTTCCTAATACTATTCATTAAATCTATCTGGGACGAATACAGCAAAACGACGCAGCGAGTGGCCGCCATCTTGTTCAATCAAGATTACGAATAACCACACGAGCGCAGGCATACATTCAGCGTAAACCGGCTAATACCAGGTTTAAAAGAAGAATTCAGTGGTACCTACCTACTTAATAATCTTTAATCTTTTTACTATTTTGGTCATCGCAGGTTACGAAAAAAAAACTAAAATAGTCTAGTCATCAAATAAAATTTAACCTTTGAAGACGGGATTAATCTAATCTATATTCTTATTATTACTACGCAACAAGATAAAGAAAAACAATAGATTTTATCATTGCGTGATGCAGGAAAGTCGAAGTTTCAAGAAGTAAACATTAATGAATTCCAAGATGGCTGCCGGCTCACCCCGCGAAGCGTATGTGCACCGGAATAAATTCACTACTTGGTTTAGCGCTGGTCGCTCGCTGATCACCAAAGAAGAACGCCCAGAGCCCAACTCGCTGTCGCAACTGTGCAGATGCGATCCGGCCTACGCGCGAAAGAGACGGGTACAATTCTGGCAGCGTGGATATAAATAAAAGCGGTCGAAGTGAATGTGGTATGGAACAAGATGCTACCGTATCAAACAGAAGGCAAGAAACTATTATTGATGAACAATAAAAGAATGTATATCTACATAAATATCGGCAACAACAATAATCAAATATGTTTATTTTACCGAACAAAAAAAAAACTTAGTTCCGTAGGATTCTTTTTCAAAACATTTAACTACTGCACGGAGATAAAATCAAACTACAGACTGGAACACAAAGATTTTCAGGAATGAATAAAAAGAAAACGTCCAAAATATATAAGTTCCTTGAACCCAAATACCTATTTCAGCAAAGAGTTCCGTAGGATTTACGATTGCTGCTTGCCGATTAAGGCGCGCGCGGAAAATTCCATGAGTGTAACAATAGCAAAAATAAAGTAGCGTGAATCTGGTCAATCTGGGTACAATCAATATCACAGACCTTTACTTCCGTGCACTCTGCTCAGTTACATTACAAAACAAAAATGTAAGGGTCGACGTGCTGCTGTCGACGTGCCAAGGCATTACATCAATCTTTGCGCTGATAATCTGAATTCAAATCCGTAGGTAATCTACAAAAAGAACGGTCGAAAGTCCGAAATGTAAAGCTTGACCGGCCTTCGTGTATGGAGGACAGTATATCAAGGTTAACACATGCTTAAGTTGAATTTAGATGCTTGATGTAAATCTTGATGTTTTGTCTGTGTTCAAAAAGCTATCTAGTGATCGAAACTCAACACTACGTCTTGATCATAAGAACAATCCAGGAATCTATGATGATTGGTGGTGCATGCAATAAAAAGTAAAAAAAAAGTTGAGAAATAAAAATACGAATGGTCGAAACCCAGATAACTCTTTTTTAGATATTAACGAAATTAAGATCGACTACAGAGTCCGTCACTATACCTACACACGGAACCCTAAAACTATTCTCGTGCAACGTACACTTATTAATGTTCAAAACTTGGATAACACTTTTTTTCGATACTAACCGCACATAAGATCTACCGCGGGGTCTCTCGTCGTACAACGGAGCCCTAAAACAATTCTCATTTGTACGTTGTACATATGAACAACTTAGATAGGAATATATACAAATGTCAAAAATATAACCTAAAAACAAGAAAAACAAAACAAATCTCATATGTACCCTCATTATCACTTCCACGATACCTACAAACATGAAGATAAAATACCAAAGTAGCAGAATAATAAAAAAGTGATTAACATACCTCCTATGACCTTGAACAAGTGTCTAAGAAGTAAGGAGAACTTCGCAGAAGTTGATGATGCTCTAAATTACGGGCTATCAGCACCGTGGTCAGAGTTGCACTGAATAATAAGAGAACAAAATGGCCGCTGCACAGTGGCGACACCCAACCATGGCACGAATACGAACCACTGAGCGCAGAGTATCGCAAAAACAGAGTACGCAACGCGGTGTTAGCTCACCAAGCGAAAGGGAACGTTTCAACCGCGCGCGTGGCCCAATGCCAGTTGCTGCGGTTGCCCAGTACGATAATAACCGGCCGCCCGGGGTCTCTGACTTTTCGCTACTCTATACATTTTAACGAGCGGAGTCATCAAAGTGGGACTGCTGGGGCGTCGCTACGCATAGCTCATTCTCTCTTCTGCCCTACTTCTGTGAACTTCTTTTTTCATCTTGCAGGTTTTACATATTATATTCTTGATATGCAATTCAAGATGTTGTTATTATTAAAGTAATTTTCTTCTACTTACCCACCTCAAAAAATATAAATATCCACAGCGATTTTATACTAGAATGATGAGCGTACGACACGTATTTGAAAATAATTTTTGAAAGGCAAAACTGGCAAAGTAGATAAGTACTTGTCGAAAGATTGCGACGTTGCCGCTCCGCACGCTTACGTACACGGACGAAGGCCCGCGCCTGCCATGTCAAGCAGTTAGGTCGTTCGACCCAATACCGAGCAAAGCCGAGCGTCTCCGATCACTCCCGAAGTCTTTATCCGACATGACGTAATCATAAAAATTGACGTTTTTAATGTAATTCTCACTGCTTTCTTGGTGAAATTACACCAGGATCTGACGTGACAGTGACACTAGTCAGTCACATTGATCCGTTGTCGTATAAGAAACTTTATTTCATTGGGCGAACAACGGGAAATCAATATGCCCAGCCAAAACCTCCATCACATATTATCTAGAGTTCATCCATCAAGTGTTCGAATATTATGCTCAAATCGACATGTTCGCAGTCAGCTCAATACCATGACAGCATCTCGATTTATTCGTCGACAATCTGAAATCAACTCTATGTCTTTGCGATGAGACCGATTGAAGCACAAACCATAGGTAGTAAGGATTGATCAGCTGCTAAGCGAAATAATTTGAAGACGACTAAGTCCCAAAAGGTGTGACAAAAACCTACTCTTGTTCAGTTATATCGAAGTAGATAGAAATAGGTATGGAACTGAAAGTAGTTCAGAAAGAAACTATGATGGCATGGCCGACCGTCACTTATAGGTAGGTACTATAAATATCCATCCCACTTAAAATTCAAAAAAACATCAAAGCCACATTGTAGATTTGCATAGGTTGGTAAATAATATTATGATAACGCTAAAAATTAAAATATATAACACGCCTTAAAAAGACGGCACAAAGCGAGTTGAATATGGATTGTGCCTTACTTCAATATCCTGTGAGCAAGGATCTGATCGAAATATAAATGATGTAAGTAATGAATGATGGACTGTGCCTAAGAAATTCATATTAAAAACCCAAGATGACCCTACACTCCATATAATATTTTATAGTGCATAAGCATCTAAAAGAGCTGAACATTGTATTCTGCACCGGATCGTATACAAAACAAGTTGATAACCAACTTGTTTTGTAACCTTTACCTATACAAGGCTATGCACAATAAGTGATACAGAATGTATGAAAATTGAGGATTGCTGCTATTGCTGGAATCGCAGTGAGAAACCGTAGCGCAGAACGCGCAATGCACATCGACCAGAACGCAAGCTACGAGAACAATTAGGCGTTTAAGTACTGAGAATACTGTTGTACAGATGGGCAAGTTTCGTGTGCTCAAAATATCGACGCCCTTTCTTATCATGATAATTATCATTGGTATCCAAAATTAAAAAACGCGTCAAATCTTTCTTTATATAATTATATATGTATAATAGATAAAGTAAGTATCGACGACTTTAATTTTTTTTTATTAGATCTCATGTTTTTATTTAAATAGTGGTGAGTAAAGTCAAGCATAATCTCGGTTGTGACTTGTGATTTCTGGATGAATTTTTTTAAAGTGCGGATGGCAAATGATGGGTACGGTGGGTACGACGGGACTTTGTGAAAGAACAGAATAGATAGACCGTGTGATTTGAAACATTAGGTACGTTTCAATACCACAGGATATGTAAAGTATGTACCTAAGTATGAAATGTTCGAGTGAGAACCGGCTTTGATATTCTTCGTTCTGCTAATGGTAGACCATGAGAGAGAGAGATGACATTTGCAATGTTTTAAGGATGGCATTATGGTGCCAGTGTTAAAAAAATAAGAATTAAATGTAAGTATCTCTACAGATATTTAGTGTTGTGATTCATGTAAGTACCTATGTCTTTTATGTGTGCAATAAAGTATAATTAATGTGAGTATTTTACAAAACTGCTGATGTAAACTTTTACTAACATTTTGGACTTTGGACCGTCCTTATCACTAAGGCGTAGAGTTGAATTCAGATTGTCAGTATAAAGTTCGATGTGCTGTCATGTAGGTATTTATGATTAACGTTTTCAGATATTGGAGCGCTGACAATAAAAATGTGCACAAAATAAAAAATTATTTTTTCTTTTACTTCCATTCAGAATTATCAGAACAAAGGCGTAAAATGTCAAAATCGTCTTAGGACCACGGAGGTAAAAGTCTGTGCTTAGGACAAAAAAGGTAACCCATTGAACTATGATTGTTATAAATAATTAGGTACCTAACCAAGAGAAACAATGTCTGGGAACAAACTGACATGCTTGACGATTATAATGAAGATGCGGAAACCGCGAGGATTCGAAGACTGGTGAAAATACAGATTCCACATTTTGCTGTATTTAGGTGGAGAAAGAGCATTTACGGCAGAGAGATGTGGCAACGTACCGGATGATTTGCCTGAGTTCTCCGGTGGGTGAAGCGAGCCAGTGCACGAGGTGGCAACATTGCACAGTGACGCCTTGCCGTACTTCGGTCGTTGGGCTAAAACCGGGGCCGAAGCCGATCAATGCCATGCGCACTGCCAACAAATTCGGCCCAGAACGCCTCTAAGCGAAAATATGTGTCGCGGGGGGTTTCGCATATAGTACACAACACAACTATAGCGACATAAAGGGAGAATAGGAAAATTATATCATGGGGGGGTAAAACCATAGCGACCCCGAGAACAGACTCTCTCGTTTCTGATACTGATAGTAAACTATCGCCCTTTTACTTTTACTCTGCGTGAGGGCCGCTGGAACGGAGCGGTACAGGTAGGGTGGACCTGTCACCCTCGGAGCCTAGGTGAAGACGTGGTTATCTCTTGCCTTTGCACGTCTCCTAGGGGCCATACCATAGATGATTACACCCCTAACGAATACTGAGCCACGGCAGATACTTTCGCCGCGGGACCTCCACACTCCCCTATAGTCCAACCCTCTCCATACGGAATCCACACGGATGCTCAGTACCCGTCCCTAGAGCTCCTCTTATGGCCTGAGGCCGGCTCTGGTTGCACTTTTACTTCTTGCACTATGAACTCTTGTACATCATTGCTCTGCTCTATTCGGTACTTTACATTACACCATTGCTTTGCTCTATTACTTTACGGATTGCCTATCTCAAGGTCGTCATGCTTTACGGAGAGGGCAGATCACACATCATTCAATACGGGACAGTAGTAAGCAAGGAAAGTAAGAAGGTAAGCAAAAGCAACTCACCAAGGTCACGGTGGACACCTCTACGGCCACCGGAAGCTCACCTCTCATGCTCCGTCCTTCCAGATTCGCTCGCTCTCTTTACCTCCATTTTTACTGCCACCCGTTCCCAACCGTTTTTATTCAAAACGCATGTCACAATAGGAAGGAACAGGAAAAAAACTCTCTCAGTGTTGCCAACATAAAAGGGAACTATGTAGTCTATGCTCACCGAACGTTCGAGAATCGCGTCCTCCGCGACACTCCCGAGGCAAAAGAACTTTATAGGAGCGCCAGTAACTGGCGCGTCCACTCAGCGATTTTTTCGCGAGCTCGAATGGCAGCTTCTCTCCTTACTCGGGACTCTGGGGTGATGGCAACTTCTTGTGACGCCTCTGAATCTATGCTTATTGGCAGTACTTCAGCTTCACCAGACTCTACTTCTACTTGGGCAGGAGAATCTTCTATGGTAGGACCAAGATCAACTTCCATGGACTCTGGGGATTGATTCGGCCTTGTTTCTAGGTCGGGAAGCTCTATAACTCTCAACTCTGGACGATGATCGTGCTGTGGAATCACTATGTCCTCTATACTTCCTTCCACATTAGCTGTAGGACTGATATCTCCTACGTTCATGTCTGCCTCCAATGGGTAAAGATGTCCCACTGACCGAGTAAAGTCTTGCTCTCCTACTCTTACTTTTGCCACCCGGCACTCACCATCCTGGCCCTTCATGAGAGTAGTGATCTTTCCCACCTTCCAGTTATTTCGGTTTTTAGAGTCATCCTTAATCTGCACGATGTCTCCGACGTTGGGTTGCCTTATCGATTTGACTCGAGGCTGCTTCAGGTGGTGCTTGTATCTCTCTCTCAGGCTGGGTAGATACTGTCCCTTGAACATCTCTTTGAACTCGTTTAGTATCGTTCGACCCCTCTTCCAACTCTTTAAGAGGTCGATCTTGGTTTCGGTTCCTTCCAAAGGAGGTTCTTGTTGGGGAGAGAGTTCCAAACATTTTCCAAGGGACAAAAAGTCAGCAGGTCGAAGAACTTGTTCCACTTCGGCTCCTACATTGGTCAATGGACGGGTATTCACCACAGCTTCCACTTCTTTCATCACTGTCAAAAGCTGTCCGTCCTGAAGCATGTGTTTGTCAAGAGTGCGCTTTAAACAATGTTTGACGAGTCCGACCAATCTCTCGTACACGCCACCATGCCATGGAGCTAACTGAGGTATGAACTTCCATCTTATGCCAGTGTCAATCAGGATCTCACTCATCAGCTTGAAGGTTGTGGCATTATCGGAGACGATGAGGTTGGGCTTGTTTCTCGAGGCGATGAAGCGTCTCAGCGCCATTAAACCTTCGCCGGCAGTTAAATCTCTCACCACTTCGAGATGGATAGCTCTCACAGCGAGACAAGTAAAGAGACATATCCACCTTTTCTCTCTTGTTCCTGTCGATGTTTGGACAAACATTGGTCCGAAGTAGTCCATTCCGGTAAAGGTGAATGGTTCACTGAACCTTACTCTTTCTGCAGGCAATGCAGGGGTTGGAGGAAGTTGGTAGGGGCCTCCTCCGTGCTTTATACACTCAGGGCATCTCTTCAGCATCCTTTGTACTTTAGCTCTGCCTTGCGGTATCCAGTATTTCTCTCTTAGTAAACTGAGAGTGTGAGACACTCCGACGTGATAATTATCTTGGTGCACCTTTTGAATGACTCGATCTGTGAAGACAGAATCCTTTGGAATCAGGACTGGGTGTTTTTTGTCGTAGGGCCAACTCGTGTGTGCCATACGTCCTTTGCTTCGTAGTACACCTTCCACGTCTAAGAAGAGTCCGAGATTCCTTGTCAGGTTCGTCTCTTTTCCTGAAACTTCATCTGGGAAGTGACTCTTCTGTAGGTCTTTAATCTCTGTAAGGCTTTCGTCACTATCTGTCGTTGGTTGTGAAGCTTTTGGTCTCTCCTTACTATCACAGCTTGTTGTAAGGTCAGTCTGGTCATCCAACATGTCCTCGTCTTCATATCCCATAATGGACATCTCTGGGCCATCTATTGAGCCCAGAGCCTCCCCAGCCAAACAGATGTTTTCCGCTTGAGTGGACTGTTTATTCTTGGGCCATTCTCTCTCTTCTTCGGATAGAAAATTCGGACCATGAAACCATAGATCTCGTTTCTGATGCCACAGCTCTGGTCTGGTTGCTACATCAGCAGGGTTTTCTTTCGTGTTAACATAGCACAACTCCATATCTAGGGCATTCTGCGTCTGTCTGATTTCATTCACCCGTCTGGATACGAAAGGCGGCAACAGCTTGTTGCTTTTCATCCATGCCAAGACAACCTGACTGTCCGTCCACAAATACACCTTCGAGACTTTTAGTTCCAAGTGGCTGTTGATATATTTCAGGAGTCTGCTACCGATCACGTATCCTAAGAGCTCTAGCTTGGGAATCTTAAGGTCATCCTTATCTTCCATTGGTGTGACTCTTGACTTTGACATGAGAAAGGACGCTTTGATCTCGTGCTTGGCAATGACTCGAAGATACACCACCGCCGCGAAACTGTTTTTCGAGCTGTCTGTAAAACAATGTAACTGGTATTCTTTGACCTCCTCAGTTACTCCGTTTGCCACATATCGAGGTATCTCGATATCTTTCGTTGCTTTCAGGTCCTTCACTATTGTCTTCCACTTCAACTGTGACTCTTCCGGTAGGGCTTCGTCCCATTTTAGCTTCTGTGCACAGAGCTCTTGGAAGAACAGTTTGCCCGGTAACACGAGTGGTGACGCGAAGCCACATGGGTCGTAAAGACGAGCCAAGGTACTCAGCACAATCTTCTTTGTCACACCTTTCTCCTCAATTGCACTGGCGATGGATAGGTTGTCGATCTTGAGTCTCAATGTGTCTTTCTGTAAGTTCCAAGACAAGCCGAGGATTTTAATTGTATCAGCCTGTTTGGCTCTCTGTTTAGTGGGAATCTTCATCATGAACTCCTTGTTGTTTGAAGTCCAGTCTCTTATATTCATTCCAAGCTCATTGAACACCTTTGTGGTCTCATTCTGTAGTTCAAGCGCCTCGTGTACCGACTTTGCTGATGTTACCAGGTTGTCCACGTAGCATTTGTCTGCTATTTTGGTAAGAAGAGCGTCTTTCGTTCTGGACATGTGATATCGGATAGTTGCTGTAAGCAGAAATGGGCTGGAGATGATACCAAATGGTACTCTGCGAAAACGGAAGTGGATGAGGTTATCATCTGTCAACTCTTTCATGGGGTCTTTCACCCACAAGAACCTTGTGACGTCTCTGTCCTCTTCTTGAAGACCAACTTGCAGGAAAGCCTTCTCGACATCGGCTGTCATTCCTATTATTCCCATTCTGAATTTCAACAGCAATCCGGTCAGGTCCTCCAACATCGATGGTCCACGGTACATACATTCGTTGAGACTCTTTTCATCCTTCACTTTCGCTGACGCGTCGTATACTATCCGTCCTCTTTTGTCACCTTGTTTCACCATATGATGAGGCAAGTAGTGTACCGGGTGAGGCATTTGATTAAGTGAGACAGGATCGACAACTTCTATGACCTCAGACTGCAGCTGTTCTTGAAGGATTTGATTGTAGTCATTCAACATTTCTTTATTGGATCTTCTCAGCAGACTCTTTAACCTTCCCAGTGCTAGACCATAGTTTGCCGAGAGTACTGGTGGATACTGGACCCAGGGCCATTTGACTTGGTACCTTCCGTCGCTGTACTCAACAGTTCTGTTGAAGTGCTGTACAGCTTCCTCTTCCCTCGTCGCTTTGGGTGAATCCGTGATTCCGATGCTCTCGAGGGCCCACAGAAACTTTATATCGATGCTTCGGAGAGGAAGGTCAGGTTCTGTAAAATATGGGCACCCCGTATCATGACATTGACAGTATGTAGTTATTGTCAGAGTATCCTTTTCACTCTCTTGGATCTTCACATTCCCAGAAACTATCCAGCCGAAATCCGTGTCAACAAGGTACGCATTGTTTTGTAGCTTTAGTCGTTCTGTTCTCAGGAAGGAAAAATACAGATCGTTACCAATCAGAAGGTCTATGCTTTCGCCCGTTGAGTCATCATCAGCCATTATGTCTACAGACAGAGATTCTATCTTGACAACGGGTATTCTATCTGTGATGTGTGGGACAATATTGACTCGTAATTTTATTTCAATGCCTCGTTTCGTGATGACTGTTATTTCCGCAGACGAACTGGAGACTTCTCTTGGCTTGTTGGACCCGAAAGTATAAATGGTGAGATGGTCTTCTTTATCAGGTATTAGATTTAATTCTTTGGCTAGTGTTGCAGTAATATAGCTTCTCTGGCTGCCTGAATCAAGCAGAATCCTGCAGGGTACGCTCCTGTCCCTCGCTCTTGCTTGTGCTACTGCTGTCTGCAAAAGAATTAGGTTCTTGGTCAGTATTGTAGTTGTGGTTGACGTGTCATTGTTGTCTGACCTTTCATTGGTATTATCACCTTTAGTTTTAAGTCGACAAAGGGCGCGATTGTGTTTTCTATTGCAGTGCAAACACATTCTCTTGTCTGTGCACCTTTTTGCAACATGTCCACTGCGGAAGCATACATAGCACCGGTCCTTTAACATAGCAATTCTTTCTTTGTAAGTCTTGTGTTTTAGACAGTCTTCGCTGTAGTGGGAGTCTCCGTTACAGAATATGCAAAATCTTTTGGACCTTTTGTGTGGTGTCTGTGTCCTTTGTTTTAGATCTCTACTGTCAGACTTAGTAGGCTGCCACTTCCTCTTCCTCGACTCTCTTCTGCCTTCCACCTTAAGATGAAGGGCCGCTGCTGAGGAGCTTGGGAGTGTGGCGGCAGCACTAGATGGCGCGGATGGTCCAGCAGTTGGAGTAACCTCTGACATTTCCAGCGCAGAGACAACAGAGTTCAGAGCTTCTCGTATTGAAGGTACTGTAGGGCTGTCGAAGGTGAGGAGGTTCACCTGATAGAGCACATTCTCTGGAAACTTGCTCAAGATCAGGACTCGCAGGTGACTGCTCCCCACATCCTCTCCCAACGTCGCTAGCACCCTCAGGTGTTTCTCAATCTTGTTGAGTGTTTGACGGCAATCACTTGCGAGGCGGGAGCTCCTAACTGTCTGGTTGAGGGCGTCGTAATGAGCGTCGACCACCTTGTCCTTCGAGCCGAACATTCTCTTCAGAGCCTCGACTGCGATAGGGTAGTTTGCATTCGTTGTGTCGAGACCCTCCACCGTTTGCAATGCTCGACCCTCCAAGCTGCTCAACAAGTAGGACAGCTTTTCGACGTCCCCAATCGAACGGCAGCCGATAGTCGCTTCAAACCGATCCCAGAACTCGGTCCATTTCAGAGGGTCTCCATTAAACTTCAGCAAGTCGAGCTTTGGGAGTCTTGTTGTTTCGTTTCGAGATTGTTTCTCTGTCCGGTTTGTCAACAAGACAGTCTCCATGGAGGTGAGCATGTCCTCTGCCTTCATCTGGTCCTTCATATATTCTGTCATGTTCGGGAGGGTCACAGATGCGCACTTCTCTATGAATTGGGTTGACTGCCGCTCCAGAGCCTCTATTGACAACCTCAAGTCCATTTTCAGCTTTGAGAACACTTCCAGCTGAACGCCACCTTCTTGTTCCATCATGAAAGTTGCTTGGGATAGCAACTTTAGGAGTTTTGCATGCCGCAGTTGCAGTCGCTCGAGTAAAGCTTCCTCCATAGTGACGCTGACTGAAAATGTTGAGAAAAAAAAACAACATTCACAATGCGACAACTTGTAGATATATATAACTTGTAGGAACAAATATTTTATCCTATTATGTACTCACTGCGTGGTTTTCAGCGATTGATGAGGAGGGAATCTGTCAATAGCACGCGACTGCGGCTCTATATCACTACCTTTCTTCTCTCACGGGGAGAATCTGTAACGTAAGGCATGAATTTTTCACTTTAGAATCAACGATAGCATAATGGAGTCGGCGGCGTCGTTCGTGGGTGGGTTTGTTGCCACTTACTTCCTAGTTTCCCACAAATTGTCCGGGATTTTCCGACGGCTCCGGCTGGTCACGATCACAATCTCACAAGCGCAGCACCAAAATCACTTAAATTTTCCGTAATTTCACTTCACTCACAACTTTGAAAACAACTTGAAAAGTAATAGCCGGTGAAAAAAGTCGAAGTCAAACCAACAAGGGAAAGAAAATTTTCTTATTGGTACCACAGACCATCGGTACCATAGACAATAAATTTATTTTCTGACCATGTCTACACGATCAAAAAGGGTTTCACAAACTCGACTCACGAAGACCAATCGTAACGTATCAACACACCGATCCCATATAAATACAAAAGAAATAAAAATGCATTCCTGGTATGTACTACAAATGTTTATTTTATGTGAAGGAAACGAATAAAATTAATGGATTGATAACAGTCTAGAATCGATTAGAAAACAAACTCGATTCACTTGGACATTCACTTTACGTTCTACAGTTAGTAATAATGGCGCGTATTTTTAAAAAACGACGGAATTATGGCCACAACTATCCGAACGTTAGAGAAAAGAAAACATGATAATTTGTACTACTCTTTGGAGTAAACACTTGTAGATTGAGCTGAATCCCCTCTGCCCATGCCTATTATCAAAATATTACTTTTGGAAACTTTTAAGGGCTTTCTGTGAAGGGGGATTAGGAAAGTAGGACTTACATTCTGTACTTTGCTTTGGGTTTACAGCCACGTCGACCTCTCGCTTTTGTCAACGTGGCAGCACAAGGCGGGGGGCCGAAGCCTACGCTACTCACACATGTGCCTCCCCGACATTATAAGCTCACTGGGTTTTCAGCCACGTCGACCATTCACTTTTATCAACGTGGCAGCACAAGGCGGGGGGCCGAAGCCTACGCTACTCACTCATGTGCCTCCCCAGGCCTACCCCGCTAGATCTACTTTACTAGCGGCCCAATACGTCGGGCTACCCTTCTCCTTTCCTTCCAGAGCAAACTTTAAACATCTATTTTGGTTGTACAACATTCGACCTGCATGAGCAGCAGAGGATCCCAGCTCCTCCACCAATTTATGTCGCGGGGGGTTTCGCATATAGTACACAACACAACTATAGCGACATAAAGGGAGAATAGGAAAATTATATCATGGGGGGGTAAAACCATAGCGACCCCGAGAACAGACTCTCTCGTTTCTGATACTGATAGTAAACTATCGCCCTTTTACTTTTACTCTGCGTGAGGGCCGCTGGAACGGAGCGGTACAGGTAGGGTGGACCTGTCACCCTCGGAGCCTAGGTGAAGACGTGGTTATCTCTTGCCTTTGCACGTCTCCTAGGGGCCATACCATAGATGATTACACCCCTAACGAATACTGAGCCACGGCAGATACTTTCGCCGCGGGACCTCCACACTCCCCTATAGTCCAACCCTCTCCATACGGAATCCACACGGATGCTCAGTACCCGTCCCTAGAGCTCCTCTTATGGCCTGAGGCCGGCTCTGGTTGCACTTTTACTTCTTGCACTATGAACTCTTGTACATCATTGCTCTGCTCTATTCGGTACTTTACATTACACCATTGCTTTGCTCTATTACTTTACGGATTGCCTATCTCAAGGTCGTCATGCTTTACGGAGAGGGCAGATCACACATCATTCAATACGGGACAGTAGTAAGCAAGGAAAGTAAGAAGGTAAGCAAAAGCAACTCACCAAGGTCACGGTGGACACCTCTACGGCCACCGGAAGCTCACCTCTCATGCTCCGTCCTTCCAGATTCGCTCGCTCTCTTTACCTCCATTTTTACTGCCACCCGTTCCCAACCGTTTTTATTCAAAACGCATGTCACAATAGGAAGGAACAGGAAAAAAACTCTCTCAGTGTTGCCAACATAAAAGGGAACTATGTAGTCTATGCTCACCGAACGTTCGAGAATCGCGTCCTCCGCGACAATATGAGCGCTTCTATAAAATCTAAGCGGTAAAATCGCTCACAGGATATGTAACTCGCTTTTTTTATTCAAATTAAAGTGACACATTCTGTGAAATGTTTTATTGCTGTCCAGCAAATAAATTCACAGTCAGAACAAGTTGAGTCCTGTCTGCTGTGCTGGCTAAGTAAATTGATTGAATTTCGCGACGTTGCCAGCTGGGGCATTTGATGATAATAACAAATAAGTATTATGTATTTTGTATTATGTAGATAGATGCTGTCCAGCACATAAATTCACAATCAGAACAAGTTGAGTTCTGTCTGCTGTGCTAAGTAAATTGATTGAATTTCGCGACGTTGCCAGCTGGGGCATTTGATGATAATAAATAACAAATATGTATTTTGTATTATGTACCTATACTTAGATATTATTCAACCAGCATAGAGCATTGCTTAGATTAACAACTTCTATGGAGCATTGCATTCTTCTCAAGTTCAGATTAGAACCGGATTAGAACAAAACACTTGGGAAGGTAGGTAGGTAGTTACTTACCTACTTTAAACTGAAATTGGCCGAATACCTAGGTACGGCGGGGTCGAGAGGGATTGTCTACCTGACTGACCCGATTTCAAAACACATGAAATGTACTTACTACTAACTTACCTACTAGGTGTTGAGCAGTAATAGTAGGTATTAACAAGTAAGTAGGTATTAATATAAAGTAATTAGGCGGGTACCTACGTAGGTACCTACCTACAAAATGTGATGATAATTCAAAATTTCAAATGATCAGACGGTAAGTACAGTCGAGTCGACAGCATATCAACCTATTACATCCGTGCACTCTACCCAGTTACGTTACGGGCGACTTTGCAACTAAAATGTAAGTGACTGTGATCATGATGATGATGACTGGTACCTATTGTTTGTTAAAAGAACATAACGTCTATTTTATGCTTTGATGATTATGTTGTATGAATTTATTGGCAAATAAAATTTGGAATGTTTTAGCTTTGAATTTCTAATTTGGACTTCCTAAAGTGATGATGATGATTTACAATGATACCTTTTTAGTGATAAAGAAATAGATCTATAGTAATATTTGGGTAAAGAGGACACGGCAAGTACCTACACCTACAGAAAAAAACAGATACCCCCCAATAAAATTATTGATTGAAAAATTATCTTACCATCTCCAGGCGTTGACAAACTAAGCTTAATTATCAAGAGTTCCAGACGTCCAGACGTAGTTTTCGGGATCAGTCAGACAGTACGTTCTTCTATTGCCGCAGCAGCTGATCGAATGAATGAACGCGCGGCGCGATTATTTTCACATGACGCGGTGATTGCGGGAAGAAAATCTTTGTCTAGTGGCCGCCATTTTGTAGTTAATTCATGTGTCGCGAGAATGAGGGAGATAGAAATAGTCGTTCGCGCCAAAAACTTACGAGTTTTTGATTATGTAGGTACCTACCTGAGTACTACAGAATAGTTTTTTTTGTAAAATAACTATACTTTTAAAATTTTATTGACAGCTCTATGATTTTTGTACTGAATGATACAACAGCTCCTTCAATTCCTTCAATTTAAGTTTATGTTTTCGGCATTGTTTTGTTCTACTGTCACACGGTAGGTAGGTACGTACTTATGTTGGTAGGTATAGGTGCCAAAACCAAAAAAAGAGGTTGAAGAGGGATACCAAAACGGGCCGGCCAGTCAGGCCCAGATAGACGGTAAAAAAATAGGTACCTACTCCAAGCATTTAAAAATTTTAACAACTTCCAAAGAGGTAGGTATGCTGCTGCATGCAGTGCCGTTAACATGAACGTCATACGCAGCAGATCCGTAGGTACACGACATAAATCACTCCATCTCACTCTCGTTTTTATAAGCAAAGTGAAATGGATGGTGTACGAATGTGACCGATAACCTATTGTGGAATAGGTATCCATTGAGTCAGGAGGTACCTACTTCCTAAGTTCTTCCTTAAGTAGGTAGGTAGTAAAAATATTGACAAAGTAAATGAACCTGTTTCATGTGGCCGATTTTTCAAATTTTTAAATGCTATTTAGACTGATTAAATCCCTATAGAATCTTCAACAAAACCAATTAACAGGTTGAGAAGATCATCTTTTCAACCTGTTAATTGGTTTTTGTTACTTTCAAGTTTTCATGTGTGTACTGTTCATAGGCGTGCCATCTATAGTAATTTTGTAAAAATTGGATGTTCCAGAAATTCTACTCTCGACCCGTTACCTTCTGTTGCTTGTTGCATGCATGCAACTGTTGCTAGTTATCATGCTTGACATATAGATGTCGCTGAATTTTACGGCTTCGTGCAAACAAAATTATGCTTTTGTGAACGCAACCGTGTGGTTTGTTAGTGTCGCCAGATCAGGCGACTTTTTGCGAATCTGTCTATTTTGGAGGGTGGTGTGTGTGACCATACAGCCGTGTTTTGACGATCTTGGTATATTCGGACAGACCGATTAATCGTAAGCCTTATTTTAGTAGGCTCAGACAGAGTGATTAAAAACTGTTGATCTTAGTGACTAAAAACTGTAGGCTACTCGGATGATAGTGTACACACATTTTAGTGAATTCAGATTTTTGCTCCTGTTTATAAGCGTTTTGTTACTAACGGTGTTGCTCAATTTGACCAAAAATTTACTGCTACGATGAATAAAGGCGGAATGAAATATGTTTATCGTCAAACTTCAACAATGTAAGCATAAAAAGAAAAGAGAAATAATAGTTTGGTCATGGCGATGGAAACCATACGCTTCACAACACTTCCACAGCTTCATAAAACTCCACAAACATGCCCTTTTTCTTTATGAAACGCAGGGGTTCCTACTGTTGGCGCCATTTTGATTATGCAATTTCATCTTGACGGACAGAGCGCGGTCCGAGTTAAAAAAAAATATCCGTTTTCATCAGTTTTCATCCGTTTTCATCCAAGGTAGCATAGTATGCCAAGGAGATAGGTGAGGAGCTCGAGATTCCCACGGTCGTCGAGGAACTTAAAATGTATGGGCTTAAGTGCAGAGATGAACTAGCCCGTCACAAGAGTCAACTAGCCACTACTCTGTGTGATACCAGAAACAATGTCAGGCTACTGAAACGAACACGCGTCCTTAATGTCAAGGATGATGTATAGCCAATTTGACTGATTAGCACCCCAAGGCCAGTTCTATCCAGAAATTATCTGATTTATAGCCAAAAAGAAAAAAAAAAATTATGTTTGACACTATTCATCATCATCATTGCTCAATGATGATGATGAATAGTGTCAAACATATTGGTTACTAAGTAATTTCTTTCTCTACAGTTTCAATTTCAGTTTGTATTTTTCAAAAAAACGAAGTAAAACGTAGTAGGTATGCCTTACAAATAATTGGTGTTTCATTTGTAAGTTTTAGTATGCATTTTTTTAAATTTTTGTAAGGTTAGTAAGTTATTATCAAAAAATGGTCATAATAGAAAACTATTACCAAACTTAACATCGTAATAATAAGTATTTGTGACTTTTGTAATAACGTTGAGAACTAAATCACCATTGAAATCTTGCAATTTAACATCTTCATATTTCAATTATTTTGAAGTAAATAAATAACTTAGGTGCAGTCGACAGCTGATTAACCTTTTTTCAGATTTCTTACAAGGCAAGTGAGTGGAACTGGACTGTCCGTGTGGCGCCGGATTAAGCGAAGCGTCACTCCATTTCCTTCCGTGGATGTCGTAGAAGGTGACTAAGGAAATAAATCACCAAGAGACGGGCAGCAGCGTCTTCCTGAGATTCCAACAGCATACTGCGATCGCCAGCCCGCCTGCTAAGCGTGGCGATTATGGCAAAAACCCCTTATGATTTTTTCCAAAATACCCAGGCGCCCCAGTCTCCAGTGGCTCTGCTATACATGGCTACGGTCATAGCGGTCATGGTAATGACGGGGCAGGGGGTGCGAAGAATCCCCGGTAGAGATCCGGCTACCCAAAACGACGACTTGACCTGGTAACATACAACGCAAGGACACTGAGGACTGACGCAAAATTAGAGGAGCTGGAAGAGGAAATCAGCAAGGTGCGGTGGGATATCGTAGGATTCTCAGAAATTCGTAGAGAGGGCCATAGCCCTATAATCCTCAAATACGGCAACTTGCTGTACTACTGGGAAGGCGACCACGAGTCTCGCTATGGTGTCGGGTTTATCGTCCACAAGTTCCTCATCAACAACATTGTCAAGATCGAGAGTGTTTCGAGCAGGGTAGTTTACCTGATACTCAGTATTACCAAACGGTATTCGTTGAAGGTCATCCAGGTTTCCGCTCCGACCTCGAAACATCCAGACGAGGAAGTGAAGTTACATCATGAGGACATTTCCATACATACCTCTATATCTCATTATACGGTCGTGATGGGGGACTTCAACGCTAATCTGGGCAATCGAAGCGGTGACGAACCGGGCGTGGAGAAATTTGGAGTTGGGCAAAGGACCGATAGGGGCCATCTACTGGCTGCCTTCTTGGAGAGAGAAGGCTTCTTTATGTTGAACTCTTTCTTCAGGAAGTGGACCTGGATGAGTCCAGGCGTCACCACAAAAAACGAAATAGACTTCGTCTTGTCGACGAGAAGGCCGATATTCAACGATGTGTCTGTGATGAACGCAGTTAAAACAGGCTATCACCGTCTACGCTTCGACCAGCGCCGGCCCAAATCCATGTCTCCGAGAGCTTTCAAATTGAGCTTCAAAACCACTTCAAAGTCCTAGACATTGGGAAAAACGTGGACGATATCAATAATAGGTAGAACCTGTCTATACGGTTGGGTTCAAGGTTTATAAAACCCACCGTACTAGTTGTGAGCTTAATCCAGCTGTGAGCTTAACCCAGCCAGCCTATCTCTTTCCAGAAAGCCAGCAGTGCTCTGATGTCATTGCAGGTCTCGCGAAGGGATACCAGCTTTCCCATGATGGCGGTCCGTTGCTTTTCCATGAAATTATCTGGCACTGAAAGAAGCAGGGTTACTATTGTAAAATATATCGTTATACTCGGTAGATTTTTGCTTTACTGTAAAAAAGTAGACTCGTGTGACCAAAAACCTTATTGCATCAGACATTGATATTTAGTTACTCATAGAAGAAAAGTATTTAAAAAACGCCGACGTAACTCACACAATTTTTATTTGGAAGTAAAATGGGATTATTAGTTTATTTACGTATTGGCAACACTTGGATGTTGATAATATTGGGTCTGAGGTTTGACACATTCATGAAGACGTAATTTATTTTCAAACATTCCGTTTTTTAGGGTTCCATACCCAAATGGTAAGGGACCCTGTTACTAAGACTTCATTGTCCGTCTGTTTGACACCAGACCATATCTCACTAACCGTGATATTTCTATTGCCGCTATAACAACATTTTTTTGTCATTTTTTGCTCGATATTAATAACGACAACAGGTAAACGCTTGAAGTATTCACGAAATGTTTAGTTGTATATTCACTTTAAAAATAAATAATAAAATAAGATAAATTATTAATTAAAGGGGCTTCCATACAACAAACTTGATTTTCGTGCCCCTGTTTGTTCGATTTTAATAACAGCAACAGGTAGACGCTTGAAATATTCAAATGTTGTATGGATAATGGTAGGAAACCCTTTAAGCGCGAGTCCAACTCGCAATTGGCCGGTTATTTTCTTGGGTCCACGAATGGTGTATCCCGTGTTTCCTTGTGGTTTCGACTATTTTGGCTAGTTTTTCGAATCCACATGAGTAAATGCAACATGTTAAAGAGACCTTTATTGTAAAAATAAAAGATCTTTTTACTTTTGTTTTGATTACACAGTTTTTATTGGCATAGATTTCATTGGATCCTTAAATTAATGGCCGTCACAGACGACGGCGTTAACATATGCGATATTTTTTCAACACAACATCCAACATGCAACTCGCGTCCACACACCACTGCGGTCGGATTTAGTATTGAACAAGGCATCGCGCGATATAGTATTATTTATAGCCATCGTCTGTCACGACCTTTAAAAAATAAACTTGTTGGTATTGATGTCCACATAGAGTACGTCAACAAATGTGATGAGTTGTGATGGTTAACGACCCCCGCACATGTCAAATTGACAGTATTCTTTTTGCATCGAATTAAAAAACAGATTACATCCCGGTGGTTTAGATGGGCCAATCAGCACTTAAGATTTCTATTGCTCTGGGGTGATGGAGAAATAATTCCGTACTTTACTATTATGAGGCTCTTCGCAAATATCCTAATGTATTAGCTACTATTCGTTTCATCTATATACATCCTACGACGTCCACAGCGAACACTAGGTTGTGGGTTAGCTGGCGATATTGGTTAGCAACGGTCTGGCGACACAGGTCTGTCACCTGTCATAAATTTTGACATTGACAAGACAATTGACATATTTACAATTATTTATTAGTGTTCGCGGTTGGTTTTGATTCCATTCCATGTTTTAGCCATTTTTAGCAAACTTTTAATGTTTACGATACATATATCCTCGAAAAGTGTGACTAGAAAGATATTAGAAATGTCTCTTCGTAACCTTTTATTGGTGAAGAAGGTCGTGGTTAGTTTTAATTTGTAGGTTATTATGTTGATTAAAGTTATTCGTATTTTCGTGAAGTGCTGTTACTCACATACTTTATTTTACAGAGTCCGTTGTGTTCTAATTGCCAGAACGCTATTGTGCCAAAACGTTTCTACTCTCAAAGTGTAGAGAAGAAGTATGATAATGCTCAGAAGTACAAAATCTTGAGTACTGTGAATAACTCTGATACTGATCTATCGAAGTAAGAGCTTCCCTTTTACTCCCAACTTCACTCAACAGAAGTTTCTCAGCCCTATTTAGACTTGGAGGAATTCTACATACAGTCGACAGTACCTACCTTTGCATAATTTTGTTATGTGCACTCTAATCAGATACGTCAAGGACAATTTTGTAGCAAAATATTACGGGTTTACCTGCTGTCGACTGTACTACATATATGTGGTCT
The DNA here is from genome assembly GCA_947308005.1 of Yponomeuta malinellus. Classification (NCBI taxonomy): domain Eukaryota; kingdom Metazoa; phylum Arthropoda; class Insecta; order Lepidoptera; family Yponomeutidae; genus Yponomeuta; species Yponomeuta malinellus. Next base: position 3,214,449 of record OX371004.1, on the reverse strand, counting down.
ATTGATCAGGCTTAATATGATAAATACAACTATTATAGTTATAAATAATGAGCATAAATGAATCGTGTGATTTTAAAACAACACATCGCACCTTAATTTCCTTAACGTCACTAAACGAAATACACACATTTTCAGCGAAGGTGTCATTCTTAAGTTAAAACTCATGCGTTCCGCGAGAAAGTACCTAACGACACAATGCCATCTAGGGGCTTTTTAGTGAACTATTCAAACCAGTGTCTTCAGCAAACATAGGCCCGAGATTGTAGGTTAGATGGTAGGCAGGCGGTACTTACCTCCATTTTGATGATTTTTGTTTAGTGACGTTCAGGAAATCAAGGTGCGACATGTCCTTTCATTACAACTTAAATAATTTAATAAAAAAAAAATGGACAAGTGTTATTTTAGAAACACACGTGACTTGTGTTGTTTTAAAATCACACGATTCAAATATTCTCAGAGAACATTCAACTCTCGTTAATTCAAACCTGAGATAATTCGAACCTCTCTATAATTGAAAGTTATCACGAGTTTCCTAGAAAATCTCTTTATATTTCGAACCGAATCAATACATTTTTATGCACTTCGTAATTCAAACGAAAAAATCATTGCTATGATACAAAACAACACGTTAATTCGAACTCATTGGCGTCAAACACTTGATAATTCAAAGTTGCAGAGAGAAAAAGACAGAAAGATGGCAGAACTTGCAGAGCTAAGTACATTTTGAGACAAGTTCAAACTTGTTTGTTGTTATGATTAATAATAATAAATAATACATAAATCATTTTTATTCCAGCCAAAGCCATATTAAATAACACTAGAATGAAATAAAAAATAAAAATAACATTGATTAATTAGTTTAGTTTGAGAGACACTTTCGCACGAATTGGTTTGTTTAGTTAAGTTTCAGTTATTGTTATTCTTTCGTTGGTTGTATTCAGATTAAAAGTTTGTATTAGTTATTAGTCCTAAAAAGTATACATAAATGCTTGACGATTGCTGAAAAGAAGAATTTAATCGAAAACGTAGAGGGAGGTGAGAAGAAAAGTGATGTTGCAAAAGAATAAGACAGATTTTCTAAGCTTTTGTTAAATTAAATAAATAATAATTGATCAACCCTGAAAAATTCGAAGTTATATTTATTTTCTCTCAAAAGTTTCGAACCATTCGATATTTCAAACACTTGATAATTCGTAATATTTTAAGAGTCCCTCGAGTTTCGAATTAACGAGACTCGACTGTACCTAGTCTTATATAAAATAAATTGTGAAACTATTTCATAACTCTTTAATACGCAAAGACATCTTTACAGCATTGTGGACACCAGCATACACTGGCAAAGAATACTGTCAGCGCTGACTAGTGTTGAAATTAACGTACTATAGTTTCTGTTGGTTGCGTATTTTGAAGGCGATGTCCTGTCCTTATCGATTTGTAATTATTTCACCAGAACATCTAGATCCAAACCGATTTAGAAGTTTGTGATGTTGTTATTCTTCCTATGGCATCCACATAACATAGGATCAATATTTCCAACGGTCTGAGTCAAAATTACAATGCTACTAGCACAAAAGGCTAACCATTACATTTTTGTTGCAAAGTCGTCTTTAACGTAACAGATTACAGTGTATGTAAAGGTTGATGTGCAGTCCACTGTATACATAACATACATAAGCAGCCTATATACGTCCCACAAGCCTTCTCCCAGGGAGAGCGCGGTGGTAGCCTAGTGGGTAGAACATTGGACTCGGAAGCGAGAGACCCAGCTTGGATTCCCAGTGCGCGCATGTACCTATGACTTTGTTTTCTAAGTTATGTACATTTGTGAAGTTACAGTAGCAATACCACTCGCTAACGGTGAAGGAAACCATCGTGAGGAAACCTGAGTGTCAGCTATTCACATACCTCAGCGCTTGAAATCGCCAATCCGCGGTGGGCACGCGTGGCGCGCCCATACTCTCTCCCTGAGAGAAGGGTCGACTGTATACTAGAGATTAAATATTCAAGCCAGTAGTGGTGAAAAAAATCCTTTAAAATTATGGTCACCACTATGCAAATTTGTGCAGAACCTTCAGGGGCGGGTGGTTTTTTTTTTAGCTACGCCATCACAAAAGGCAGAGTGAAGAAGCTCTCGCAATGGAGGCAGAACAATGGCAAGTTAACAAGCCTTTCCGACATAGAGTTGATGGACGGGTTTGACATCAAAACCGCTACAAAGTTGTTTGACAGCATACTAGAGGGACCGGTGGAGAAGACAGACCAAGTTGTGAATAAAATTAAAGGCCAAGTGTTGCAGCCGAATTTGAGTGAAAATGTCAGAAAAGTGAGTAGAGGTTTCATATTGTTCCTGTAATGTCCCTGAACCTTCATAAAAAAGGAAACTTCCTTAAATTAGCACCGAACTTTGGCTAAAATGTGAATAATGGCTATTGTGTATTTATTTAGTAATTATATATTAGTTTATGAAAAAAAAAAGTGGCAACAACTAACATTTGTACATATGGCATAGTAAAAACATCTTGACATAATTGTTTAAAAAAGTTTCCAAAATAAAAGTTAGCAAAATAGTTCTGAAGTAATTAAGTTACTTCTATATTTACAGAATTGCAAGACAGTTCTAGCCGTGTATGTGACAGTGAGTTCTGTATGCTGGACGCTGATAGAAAAGAGCGGTTACGCAGTCCTCCAGTGGCAGTATTATGGCATTGACTACCCAGATGGCAAACGGTTCCAAATCTCAGATATTTTCGATATTGTAAGTCTTTTGTAAATTAACCTGCATAATACTGATAATTAAAGAAAGGCAGTGGACAACTGTTTGCTTCTCGCTCATACAATATTTTCGTCTGTAGGTATTGTGTGATCGAAAGGAAAATACTTAATCAGTCTCTTAAATTAACAGCGATATTAGGTGTAGCGCAGTGGTTATACCACTTCCTTCACATTCGTGAGGTTCTTGGTTCGAATTGTGCATTAATAATATTAGTAATAATAATAACTTCCACGCAACACGATCACTTGACCTGGTCCCAAACTTGGATACCCTGTGCTAGGTTTACTAATGAATGAATGAATGAATGAATAACCATTTATTGCCAATAAGACAGATGTGTTACACTTAACTTACAGACCAATTAAAAACTTAATTGCTTATATTTTATTTTTAAACAAATTTTAAAGTAGAAAAAAAAACTTGGCAATCGGACAGACGCTCAGCCTGTGCTGCGGGATGCAGGTCATCCTACAGCGCTGATTTTCAGCGAAGCCCGAAACTTAGAATAATTAGGTTATTTTAATTAAAGTGAAAGAAAGGTAGAACAGTGATACCAGCCAAAAAAAATAGATAAATAATAAAAGAACTAAAAAGTACCCACTAACTATCAAACTAATTATGTCATTCAGTGACATATGCCATGGAAGTAGAATCGCACGCAAACACTTAGGATTCTGATAAGTATATCTTAGATCTGAACAAGGGTACAAAGCTGAAAGGGCATACTCTACTTATACATTGTCAAAATATCTAATAAAAGTACAAAATATAATCTGGAAGAGCAACTAAACATGTCGAAACGAAAAATATTTTCACTTTTACCACACAATAGATCGCGAAATATCACGCGCAACAAAACAGACACCCCAACACAAACAGACTTATTAGTATAGATTTTTATAGTCAATATAAAATACCGAGCGAATAAATAACTTATTCATTCACGTAGCACTCCACATTGAAGATTATTTTTTACGATAAGTATAAGTTTCCTGTGTGTATGTATTTTGTTTTTGTAGTAGTAAATGTTTGAGTTTATGTTTAAATGTGTTTCTTGTCAAATTGTTCTGTAGTGGCGGAGGAAGGTTATTCCAGACCTTCGAAGCCGCGTACTTGAAACTCCCCTGGAAATTAGATGTACGGTGTTTTGGGATGGACATTAAATTTTGAGCCTTACTTCTCGTGTTAAGACTGTGTGTGTCTCCAAGCCATTTGAATTTTTCATGTAGATACTTTGGTCTTTTAGAGTGTACAATTCTATGGACCATACTCGCCAAATGCAGTGTCCTACGGCTCTCCATTTTCAGGACTAGCTTGTCGTTTAAAAATGGCGTAATGTGTGCACGTCTTGGAATGCCATAGCAGAACCTTGCACAGGCGTTTTGCATCCTTTGTATTGCCCGGCTGGTCTTTTCAAAGAGCCTGGGTCCATAAACTGTATCACAGTGATTAAAGATTGATATAACCAGGGCCTCCACAAGTAGCACCCGAACCTCCTCTCTCAGAAAGTTCCGTATGCTGTACAGAACTTTTAGTTTGAAAAAGGCGGTCTTGAGCTTTAAATTGATGTGCTCTACAAATCGTAGCTCACTCAATCCATAAGCAGACCTAGATTTCGTGCTGATGGGACTTTCTCTATTTTCTGTCCATCTATGCAGATATCTGTTATCTTCTCGGAAGTTTGTTGACACTGGTGTTTTGTGCCAATTAGCATAAATTTTGACTTTGTTGGGTTAAGTACTAAAGCGTTTCGTTTGGTCCATTTGTAAATATTTTCTAAATCATCATTGATATTTTGGATAGCTTCATTGGTATTTGTGAGTTTAAATGATTTATATAATGTATTGCCAAAAATCGTTTCCCAAAGTATTACTTCCCAAACTATTTTCCGCAAATTATCACTTGGCAAAAAAACATTTCTCAAAACAACTTAAAGCAAATAAACAGTTAGCAAAAGTTATTATGGCAAGTTATTGTTTACCAAATAAATACTTGGTCAAAATTCATTTTTGTGGGGTCGCAGTTCTAATCTAACTTAACCCACTTTTCTGGTAACAGTTGGTGTCTGTGGGGGGTCACAGTTCTAACCTAACCTAACCCACTTTTCTGGTAACAGTAGGTGTCTGTGGGGGTCGCAGTTCTAACCTAACCTAACCCACTTTTCTGGTAACAGTTGGTGTCTGTGGGGGGTCACAGTTCTAACCTAACCTAACCCACTTTTCTGGTAACAGTAGGTGTCTGTGGGGGTCGCAGTTCTAACCTAACCCACTTTTCTGGTAACAGTTCGTGTCTGTGGCGGTCGCAGTTCTAACCTAACACACTTTTGTCTTAATAAAACTTGACGCAGTAAAATTATGCGAAATGATAATTTGACCAAATGAATAAAATGCGAAATGAAAACTTGCTAAAGTTTCATTTGGGAAATGAAACTGATGCCATAAGTTTATTGGGAAGTAAAATTTGGCGAAAAATACTTTGGCTAAACGGCGGTATCCCCCTGTGCTATGCTTAAAATTCAATGGCTATGGCACAGAGGAAAAAAGCTATGGTAATCAGGCAAGGACATCACAAACATGGAAATACACCCAGACTGAGGCCATCTGTACAAATGTACGGCGGACCCCAGTGGGAATCGAACCTACACCTCTATACCTATGCAATTAATTGTTATTTTGTAGCACTAAAACTCGCTAATAGGGAAACATCGCGAGAACGCCATATATATTGGCGCTTGAGATCGTCAGCAATGTGCATGCATGGAGATTAAGCCCATCTCTCCCTCTGAAAAATGCGTGTACTCTGCAGTCGATTTTACACATTTAGTATGCCGGTTATTTGTTTGAAACCTAGTGCCCTGCTTCTGCTGCCAACCATACAACCAATACAGGAGAGATTTAAGGTCGCGAACAGAAAACCATCATGATTTTAACGATTATTAATTTATTTGAGGTTTTAAAATTAATATTGTTGTCCACTGTAATCATATCTTACATTTCTTATTGCATCTTTAGTCATGGAGCATAGCCCAGCGGCTCCCTCTAGCGGACGTGTACGTGATGAAGGCCGAGGCGACCACGCTCCGCGCCGCCGGCTCCGACCCCAATAACCCCAAAGTGCTCAACGTGAACCTGCAGAAGGCCCAAATGGTTGCCATGATGGTGGCACTCCTGAACGCGCGGAGTCAGGAGTATGCGTAAGTACCTATTACCTATATATTTTTAATTTTTATTAACTTATTGATACTTTTATTGCACTAACATGAAAAAAATCGTACAATGCGGCGGACTTATTTTTCTTTACTATTAATTAATTTTTAGGGTTCCTGAGTGATCCTATAACAATTACGTTTTTTTTGTACACCGTACAAAAAAACAGAACCCTTATAGGATCACTCGTGCGTCTGTCTATCTGACCGTCTCCGTCTGTCACTACTGAATCTACTGGACCGAATCAGGTGAAATTTGGTAGGATGGTGTAATCCTATGACCCAAACACATATGTGCAACGTAAATAAATATTTTTTATAAATAAGGGTCATTTTCTGGGGACAAATCAGGAAATTTCAAAAAAGTTTGGCTAACCTGACTGTGGCATATATCAAATGAAAGGGCTCGATATGAAAATCCCAAATATATTTTTGTTAGTATTGTAAAATAAATGTTTTTGATTTTATTCATGAAAGAAGACGAAAATTGACCATTCCCCCCCTGATCTCCGAAACTACTGAGCCTAAAATTAAAAAAAAAATGCGAAATATAGTTCATTGCTTCTAGATTACAGGAAAACCTATAAGAAGTCTATCAATTGAAAAAAAGTGGTAAACTCAATAGAATACTTTCACTTACGAAAAAAAGTTAACTAAAACACCACTAGTAACGGCGACTTATTATAACAGAAATTACCTCCAGCTAGCCTAAAAATTTTGGAGATCTACAAAAGAGCGGGGAAGGGCAAATAAAGTTCATACAAATGTAATTACCTGCTGCTACCTGTATTTAGATATAAAAAACCAGCCAAGTGCGAGTCGGACTCCCGCACGAAGGGTTCCGTACCATTATCTATACAACATTAGACACAAAGATAAAAAGAAACAGCAAAAAAATCACGTTTGTTGTATGGGAGCCCCCCTTAAATAATTATTTTATTTTGTTTTTAGTATTCGTTGTTACAGCGGCAACAGAAATACATAATCTGTGAAAATTTCAACTCTAGCTATCACGGTTCTTGAGATACAGCCTGGTGACAGACAGACGGACGGACGGATGGACGGACGGACGGACGGACGGACGGACGGACGGACGGACGGACGGACGGACGGACGGACAGAGAGACAGTGAAGTCTTAGTAATGGGGTCCCGTTTTTACCCTTTGGGTACGGAACCCTAAAAAACGAAAACATAATAAGTGTCGAAGGTGGTCATGTGACCACCTTTTAGTGGCCATATAGTTTTGGTCAAGATCTGTGAGAATGAATATTATGAAGTTGACATGTCACCGTAGTAACCCTTATTGCCGAGTACAACCCCCTTACCATTTGTGACAGATTTGACGATTTTTTTACACCCTGTTTAAGCTAATTCTACATATTATTCCTATCTTTACAGGGAGAAGTCGGAAAAATCGTCTGTTGAAAAAGCCAAGCAGAAAGTTTACTTCCTGAGACCTACACTACCTTACAGGTGAATGAAAAGCGTCTACAGCGTACATCCATACATAAACTCACGCCTGTGTTCCGGAGGGGTAGGCAGAGATTGGTAACTGCCTAGTGGCAAGCCCTGGTGTTTGCCACTAGGCAGAGACCTTGTGAGTTTCCCAATGGGGAACTTGCGTCAAACTTAGATTGAAGTGGCATTGCTTTTACACCGTAGAAGACTGAAAAACTCGGGAAAATATGAAAAATAAAGTCATAAATACAAAATGTTTTTTTCGGGGTTTTCGGGGTTCCAAAAAAATGCGAAAAATCAAGTTACTCCAATAATAAAAAAACATATAACAATTACTTTTTTCATTGAATTCTAAACGTTTTCCATTGTATTGTCTAATATTGATAAACGCTTCATACATTATAAGGTGTTACGTACATTATATTTTTTTCTGGTCTTATCTATAATTTGTAAGGTATAATTTAAGTTTGACGCAAGGTTCCCATTGTCAATTTCTGTCATTTTAGCACAAACGGCGTATCTCGCGCCGTCACGCTACATGTGCTGTATTTATCGATATGTCCCAGACCATGAAAGTCGCCCTCCAACAGTGCCCACCAATTGACGGATACACCTTTTCCGTCAATCCAACACAAAGTCCCCTACCTGCCTTCCACCGCTCAAACAAATATAAACAAGACGTCCTCACATTCCAGGCTCTACGGTACCCTAGTCGGCAACGAGCGCGTCTCCACAGACCAGACAGTCGAGATGCTCCTCCAGACCATAGACCAGAAGACCAGCGATGGCTCCAACGTTTACATCTCCGAGGAGCTGAAGACGATGTTCCGGACGCAGCAAGAACTTCAGAAGGATATGCTGGGGCAGTGTTTGTTGCTGGGACTGACGTTTATGGACCTCTGCGTGTACAAGAACCAGCATCGGCTCAGTACGCTCTTGAAAAGAGGTGAGTAATGCGGGGGAGTGTTGCTACGGTATCCGTGGTAGAATCTACAATATTTGTATATTATCTAGTTCAATAAAGTGATAAAGAATATCTACGCGTGATCCACTAATCCTACTTATATATATAATATTATAAATGTGAAAGTTTGTGAACATGTTTGGATGTTTGTTACTCAATCGAGCAATAACGGCTGAACGGATTTACATGAAACTTGGCGTACAGTTAGACAAATACCTGAATTGAGACATAGCATACTTGATATTCCGGTAAATCCTTCCCGTGGAATAATATTTATTTTATGTTTAAGATTGATGGCGTTGTGCGAGCGAACGTTGTGTTTTAAAAATAGATGGCGTTGTGCAAGAATTGTATAAACGGATTCTGTGGCGGAACGAAGTTCGCCGGCACAGCTAGTATTCTTATAATATCAAGTTCAATAAAGCGATAGAGTCGCGATATCTGGCCCTGTTACTAATGTCTGGTGTCAATTAACGTTAAAATTAAATTTTCGAAAGATTCTGGGTTTCATATTCCGAACCTTTCTTATGATGTAAATATGTAATTAAGACATTCTAGTCTGTGTCGTCGATAGAATAAATGAATCTGTTATCCATTTCAAGAGTATTAATTTCTATCCAGTCCCTTATCTTACAATAACCTCCTCTGACCTCTTCAATGATACTTTGGACTATCTTTGGAACGGCATACAAATATAATTGCAATACGTTAATTTTGTTTCCTGCTGAGGTTCCTATTTACAAAGTGGAAACTTTTTCTGAACATTAAATGAAACTGAAAGGTCTCGCTTGGGCGGTGAAAATGAATCGGGTATACATCTACATTTAGTAAATCATATAAGATTTCACACATGTGTTAAAATCCATTTAACAATTTAGGCTAGTACATGAATTGCCTTCTATATTTCAAACAAGTTGATTTGTCTTGATGAGCCTGTGAAAGGAATGTAAAAATAAAAATGCCTTATATTGCTTCAGTTGGACTAAAAAGTGTTTATTTGATAAAATACAACGAGCTTACTTTTTACAACATTTTACTTCTATTAAATGACGAAAAGAAAAAACAAACAAAACCCTTAAATTACAATAATAATACATAAATACGATGGTATCAACTTCAATCAAACTCATAAAGTACGCAAATAACTAACATAATCGGTACGTAACTAACGTAAATGCAAATCTAGGCAAGATCAAGACATTTTTTTATTAATTTTAAATCTAAAAACTAGAAAAAAACTAAGAATACACGTAGAAACACAATGCCTAATGTTAGTTTTATCGAAATTTTCTATTGATCACACGTAATTACACTTTTGACCTTTACCAAAGTCGAATTTTGTATTTAATACTGATATATCTGATTTGGAAGAACGTATACTAGAAAATATATTTACAATTTCTTTCTTAAAACGCCAACATTTCAATTTTACCGCCAGGATCTCTGTGACCATTTTGAAACAGTTTTTTGTTTGTAAATTTCGTAAAATCAAAAACTATTGCGAGATACAGTAATAAACAAAGTTAAATCAAACTGGTAGTTTTGTTGTGTGTAAAAAGTTCGATCTTGTATTCTGGGATTGTCTCAAATGAATAATATAGTCTATTTCGGTGTATCTGTTAAGTTACTGTGTAGGAAAATATACTCTGTTGTATGTTACACTGGGAGCGACGCTGTTGAGAATCAGAAGTGGGATAAGGGAGATAGCCACGTGAACAAGCCATGTACTCTCTTTTCAGGTAATGTTGATACTTAGCACTTTTTCAAATTAGCAAAGTACCTAACCTATACTGTATATAAGTAAAGTTGAATTATCATTCAAAATTGTACATTGCCTGGATATTATCTCATTTTGGTTACTTCGTGGTATTGTTTACAAAGAGGGATTAATTATTGCACTATGTAGACTGTACTGACAGGCTTAGTTTGAGAGGGGCTGTGTTGGGCTTATATCTTCCCGAATAAAAAAAATAAAATAAAATTCGTCTCTGAGCTTATCATACTCAGTTTTGTATCGATAGTGATGTATAGGCCTTTAGAAATTATTTTCACATGGTAATAAAGAAGATAAAATTGAGTAAGGGCTGCGCTTTATGGGAAAAGTCGTTGAGCTCTATTTCCGATTTTACTAATATAAAAAAATACATTTAAAGTAAATCCCCAACAGCGCCAGATAATAACCTTGTAGAAACCTAACAACAGCAAGTAAAGTTACCAGTCTATTGTTTTATATTATAATAAATATGTACAATTAATCATAATATGTAACAGCACCCATTTTAGTCAAACGAACATGCTCTCAGAGAGATATCGCCCCTTACGCTTCGGAAATTAAGTCCTTCAATGAATATCTATTGTAAGTCTATTATGTATATGGAATAATGTAAAATCTGTATATTGTACTATTAGGCGTGAATCCTATTCACGTAACTATTTGTATGTGAAAAGCAAATGGCTGCAAAATGTGGCGATACCTCCCACAATTAACCTAAAAACGTCGCGGTTAATAAAATCTGAAAAAAAAACTCAATCCAGACTACAAGATCATATTTCTAATATGTTTTATGATTTATAAAAAATTCAACAACACTTATTTTTACTGCGGAACTGTGTCAAGTTTCAACAAGTCTCTATTGTGTGTAAACAAAAACCCTTATTTAAAATGAAAATTCTTAGACCGAAACCATCTGTTCGGCGAGGGTGGCAGTGTACAATAATCTCATGAATATATTTTATTATCATTATATCAAATATATGAAATTAAATAGGCCCTGGGCGTTGGCTACAATTATCTAACACACTTATAATGTTAAAAGAATTATACAGAGAAGAAAATATATATAATTGCGACTCCCGAAAACCTCAAAATTATTGCACTATGCTGCAGTTGCTACAGACAAGTTTATTTATCTTAAAAAAAAGAAAACAAAGTATTTTTAGTTTAAAAAGAAACCTAGACAATAAAGTTTCTGTTAAACAAAAGCATCATCTGCAGTCACACTATCAAAAATACTTCAAAAATGGAAGACAGTCAAAATAATTTGTAGCCAACTCGTCACCAAAATAAAAGATTACATTTTAAGCTCATTGATGCTTTCATTCATTCATGAAGATAACCACTGCGATATATAAAAAGAACACAATCGTACATACTCCGTAACTATGGACATTCGAGACACATTGTTGGCCTTTTATCATGCTTGATTAATTTGACCCAGCTGCCAATTGGCAAGACTGACTACTTATAATAAACTTTAGCCGATATAATTTACGTTTACAGTAAAGTTACGAAGTATTTACAATATCCATTATTTATTAGTTTACAAAAGTAAGTGTTGGCCAATCATCTTAGTTGTAACATTTTTAGTGCGATGAGATCACAATAAATGCATGAGTAATTACTATTTAAAAAGGAATTTTCAATAAAATGCTTTATCAGTTTTACAACTCAACTAAGTATTTTTACTTAACTAGGCTACTAATTTTGTTACCAAGCTAGGCTATGGTCAAGCTTACATAGATTGCCAAAGAATTGTATTAAATACAATTGACTCTCATTTATTGTTTATAATATTTTATGCAAAGTTTTTACTCTTTTCACAATGCAATCTTATTCTCTCCTCTTTATATTGATAGAACTAACGTAAACAAAATTAAGTATGGTATGTTTATAGTAAGAGATTAAACTAAGAAACAGGATATTATTTACTTGAATACTTGCAAAGTTTATATTGTTAAAATCAGAAATCCAAAGAGATATATTGCATTGTTGATATATTATTTTGGTATCCATTACTTATAGGATGAACTTCCAAAGTAGAAGAAATGGCATAATATTGGTTAAACTTATGATTGAAATGGTTTGTCTGACGAGCAATGACTTTGGACGGCTCACTCACTTATAAGATAATGAACTCTATAATTTTAATGAATTAGCTTTATATTTTCATTAAAATGGCCGTTTACAATGTGACGCCCTTTCAGTGAAACCAGAAAACGTATTGCAAATCTATACAAAGTCATTAACTAATATAAAATGAAAAGTAATCACATACTTCTGCTTAAAAGTTAATTTTCAGAAAAGAAAAGCTAAACCGTGCTCTTTCTAAAAAATGTTACATTTTACAATAACTTTAATGGGTAAAGAATACACTTATAGCAATTATTGTAAATGTATAACGTTAAAATTAATCGATAAATTGAGCAAAACTTAACAAAGTATGAGCAAAGCAATCGGGAGACTGGGACGAGATATTAACATGAACACTACGATTTTCATTACTTGAATACGAAACTTAGCTTTTCCTTTATCTATTTTTTAAAACGAGTATCCAAACCTATTATGCCAGTGATATGTACATTTTAACACATTCTGAAAGGAAATACTTATGTAGAAAACAACACCTTGTTTTAATTAATGAAATCAATGTTCACAGGACGCGAAAAGATTTTGCGCATGTTTTTGTCCTGTATTTGCATCTGACATACAAAAACCTGTCTTTAGTTTTTTCTTCACAAAGACCCATTTGAACTGTATAATCTTTTAGCAAATATTTTATATATCTTTTTGTGTTATTTATTTCCCTTGCAAGGGCTTTGCTTTAATTAAAATGATGTTCAAATGGGTATCCGTTTGTAAGTACTTAGAAAATCGCGTTTACCACACTAATTCTTTAAGACTACGTCACATTTTACCATTTAATTAATATTGTATTGTAATAAATGTATAAAATATCATCTGTATCTCTGTATACTAAATCACCTTTGTAATATTTAAAAATTAAATCCATTTGTATTATTGGTATAAAAATCTAATAAGTATAAATCTGAGGTTTTGTCTCGGCTATGGCACTGTATTGTATTTATTTATGTATGTATTTTGTAGTCAAACTTTAATCGCGCACATCGCTCTGTCACCATATTTTTATGTATAATATAACGAACATATATGTGTACTCTGTATAAAAATATCCTATTACTGTTATTAAGGCTGTAAAATACCATTTCATAAAAAAATATAGACACATAAACTGAATCCTAGTTCTATTGCGGTGTGTGTGGGCCACAGAGCGACGTGCGGACGTCGGAGGATCACATTTGGAGAGCCCATAGCATCTGATACATGTGATATCTGACAATTTATATCGCTGACCCATGCTATGGGCACAGATACTGTGTTCTGTGCGTATTGTGGAAAGTCTTTGTCACGGAAGATACAGATTTTGATTTGCGAATTCAATTCGTCGATATATGTTTTTGATTTTGCTTGTAAACCTCCAAAAGTTTGATAGGAAACTTAAATGTCGGAACTAAAATACACTGTGTTGCTGGCAGCCGTTTGCAATGACATCAGTACGGTTTGTTGACTTTGAGAACGGCTACTGGTTGAGAATTTTCAGTAAAATGTCCAACATGCGAATCTTATTCGTAAAAGTAACATTACAAAAACGCACTAAACGTAATATTGTATTTGTCACCTTTCGAAAGTGATTAAAATATCGTAAAATGGTACCCAAGAGTGACTCCACAAATTCACACTATTTTTACCATCTAATATGTAGTTAATAAGTATACGTAACAGTTCATATTATGCAGTAGGAAAACGAAACCATCACAATGATATAGTTCAATCAAAAAACAAGCTAAATGTTCTATAGATACAAACATAGTCGATAAAACGTTAAAACGATTTGCTGAAGTAACCTGACGTCGTCATAGAGTTTATAGTCATACAGACTGGCTGCAGAAATTGTATATTCATGAAAGAAAAACATTCCAGCAATATTAACAAGGACGATATATTTGATATATCGCTCTATGTCATACGAAACTTATATAAGCAGTATTTCAGTTCGAATTAATAGACTTGGTACTTGTTTGTATTGTGGACGCGAAAAGTAACACAGGACGTACCGACCGGCCTCAGGGTACCTCAGCATACATGATGCCACAAATGCATTTAATAATATATTTAGTTTCCTTAACATCTAGGTGGTTATTTCGCGATGAATGATCAAAAATGGTAATACATTGTAACGGACTCTGGCCTAACCTAACAAGGTGCTCCCCAAGCGCTCAATCCTAAACGGTAAAATTCGCTAATTCTCACTCGTATCATTATCAAATCAGTCAAGAAAGAGAAGGCATTCCTTACTTATCCAAATAATTTTTTAATTCTTAATTCGCCAAATCTATAGCCGACATTACTCTGTCAATGTGGAGCAAACACTTCCTTACTTTTCTAAAAGAATAGACATTGACATTGTATCGCCAGCCAATTTAATTTAAAATTTTGTCAAAAATACAGTCACTAGAAAACCTAATAATAGAAAATTATAAAAAAGGTAAGCCAAAAATTATAGTCCAATGACACTCAACTCATGGAATAAAAGGGAAAATTAAAAAAAAAAAATTTTAATTCTTAGTGAGCGCAGTAGACATCTAAAACTTACCTACCTATCACAGTGCTTTCTCAGTCTGACCCTTTCCATCTTAAATGCATCTCGAACAGTCAACTTCGTTGAAAAAACTGGTAACAACCTAAGTAATAGGCCACTATAATATCAGCTGGTTACGTTTACTTTACTAAGTTATTTGGCACTATTCTATAAATGTGTAACTAAGGAAAATAGACTGAACAATGGAAGCACGAAAAATCAACTCCAGATTTTAAGTTGATCAACTGAACGAAGTGGTTACGTCAACTAACCACGGACAAAATATGCAGTCGTTTACTTGGTGCGATTTTGATGAAGTGGAATTCGACGAGGTTGGCTCTATTGGAATTGTATTTATATAATATTTTGGGAACCTGTACGCCCAGACATCGTATAAGTGAAGTTCTCGTTCCTGCGAAGACTATTCCGCTGGGATGCCGGTGGCGGCGAATCCACTAAAATAGCACTAAGTTAAAAATAAATTCTGTTACATAAAGTCTTGTGATGGCAAAAGGTAAGGTTTTTGGTTCGCTTCCTAGCTTAACCATTTCTAATAAAATTTCTTTTTGAAGTCCATATATAATTTACAAGAAACTTTTAGCCTAATAACAATTTCGTCACACCTCCCCTCCGTAATGTCGCATCCTACTTATAAATTTATCAATATTTGAGCACTTCTTTTCCATTAATCTTCCCACACTTTATGCCAGATATCATCTCTTAATAAAAATAATGAAAAATAAACTAAATAACATCTAGTATCTATGTTACAAGAGGCGCAGCTATGCGCCGGACACATTCATCGCGAAATATTAATTGTATACGTGGTAAAATTTCTTTCTTCTTACTTTTAGATTTCAACAGAGTTAAGTGGTTCGATTTGCAGGTCTAAACGATCGACCTGACACTATAATAGAACAATTCTCATGTGGAAATCTAGTTCTTACATGGTAACTTAATAATTACGGAGCAAAACTGCTGTAACTCGCATCTGATAACGGTAACACTATTTTTCATGAGTTTTAAAAAGTTGTACATTCGCGACAGACATATCGTATCCCTCTACAATATAAACAATTGTATCTTCTCTCTTATATTAGATCAAAGCTATGTTTTACAGCGATCCTTTTTAATCGTATACTCGGGTTAAAGCCTTGGCTTTCGTCACCGTCTCCGCTTCCTTCTTAGCTGTAGAGACGGTCGGTTGGGTATAGGTCGTGGTGCGGGGTGTGGTGCCAGCGTGGCGGCGCCGCGGGTCACTGAACCGGGAGGCAGGGCACCGGCGCGCCGGGCCCCACTGCCGGCTTGAACTCCGTGCCCGACGTGGGCGGGAACTGCTGGAACGGAGGCCCGTAGCACTGCGGGAAGTATAGCTCTGGCTTCACCACAGCTGACGCCGGGGGCAACGGCCGCGGCGTCTTCGTTTCGGCGCGTCTAGCCTTGGCCGCGTGGGGATTCATGTGGTTGTCAATATGCTTCTTCACCTCCGGCTCGGTGGCGAACCGCCGCCGGCAGTTCGGCATCGGGCAGCAGAACGGCCGGTCGCCCTGGTGCGTCCGCGTGTGCTGGTCCAAGATGGCCTTCTGCCGGAAGTCCTTGCCGCACTGCGTGCACTTGTACGGCTTCTCGCCCGTGTGGATCCGCAAATGCTGGTTCAGGATCGTCCGTTGCCGGAAGAAGCGCGGGCAGTATACGCAGCCGTACGGTTTCTCGTTCGTGTGGATACGGAGATGCTGCGTCAGGTGAGACTGTTGCCTGAATCGCTTGCCGCACTCCTGACACGGGTAGGGCCGGGACTCTATGTGGATGCAGCCGTGCTGCAGTAGAGTGGACTTCTGTTTAAACTCTTTTTGGCAGATCGGACAGCGAACGTAAAGTGGCATCGATATGGGCGTGCGGCCGCCCAAGACGTCTGGGAGCTTACTGCCCTTTAAGTATTGGAAGGATAGACCTGGGCTGAACACGCCGTGGTTGATACCCTTCGTGTCTTTGAAGTAAGCTGGGTACTGCGCCGTGTCGCCTGGCGAGAAGCACGCGCCTCGTTGCTCGGGCGTTTGCCCGTCACCGTCTCCGTACTGAGATAGGATCTCCTCCTTGTTTTCGTCGGGGAACGGCACGTCCTGTGGCCACAGCGTCGGCGTCGTCCCGTTCTTGAAGATCAGGTGCGGCGAGACGTCTGTAAAATTGAACAATGGTCAGTAATTTGCCGGCGTCGCCGGTTCGTGTGCTATCGACGAGTGGGTTAATCGAAGGGACGGTTAGGTCGCCCGGCGGTCGGTTGCGTCTCGCGCGCGCCCTCGAGTAACCGCGCGACGAGGGGACCGAGTTTTTGCATATCGAATGGAAGGCCAATGGATGCGAGACCGAACTGATCGTGCTGGGTGTAGCGGCGGGGAGAGCCGGTGCCAGCAGTGACCAGCGTCACTGCTGCCGCCAGCCGGGACCGGGGAGGGAGATATATGTGTGAATTGCGCTCGCCTTGGTGTGTGCGGACGTGCTGATTCAGGATGGCCTTCTGGCGGAAATGTTTGCCGCACTCGCCGCACGAATAGGGCTTCTCACCGGAATGGATGCGCAGGTGCTGGTTGAGGATCGCGCGCTGCCGGAAGGAACGCGGGCAGTACACACAAGCGTACGGTTTCTCGTTGGCGTGGATGCGCAAGTGTTGCGTGAGGTGGGACTGCTGCCGGAACCGCTTGCCGCATTCGGGGCAGCCGTACGGCCGCGAGTCGGTATGGATCCGCTCGTGCTGTAGAAGCGTGGACTTCTGCTTGAAGTCTTTGCCGCACGTGAGACACTTGAACAGCCGCAGTTCGGAGTTGGGGTTGTGCTTGCGAGGCTTCGGTTGCTCAGGCTGGACGATGTCCGGCAAGTGCCGCAGTTCAGGAGTCGCGTACTGGTCTAGCGGGCCCTCTAGTGAGAGCACCCCCCCGTTCTGCTTTAAGTAGTGCAGCGGGAAGCCTCCCGTGCCGAGCATGTGGCCCGCTGGCCGAGTCTCCTTGAAGTACGGCGGCGCGTATTGCTGTTGCAAGTCAGGCTGAGGAATAAAGCAGGGCGTTCGGTCTATGTGATCTTGCGGTGGCTGCGGCTGGGGTTGGATTTGTTGGTCGACTTGCATGTGCTCAGGGGAGGTCTGTTGCGGCTGTTGGTGTTGTTGCTGTTGTTGCTGGGCTTGCTGTTGGGCTTGTTGTTGGGCTAATTGTAGCGCTGCGTCGTCTGTGGCGCCCTGGTCTTGGGGCGGCGGCGGCGGAGGGTACGGGGACGGAGCCGGGGAGGCCAGTTGGGGCTCCGGCTGAGGGGAGGGGCCCCCGGGGCTCTGGTGCTGCATGGGCTGGTAGCCGCCCGTGTCGAGGACTCCCCCGCCCCACTGCGTGCCTGGGGGCGCACGCTCCACGCCATCTTTGTAGAGGACGTACGGCGCTGTTGTATCTGGAAAGTAAGGAGAACAGTTTGGGTTAGTTTGGGGTACAGTTTCTATTGGGCATTCGAGGGAAGAGGCATTATAATTATTCAAAGGTGAGCTGGGTTTGGCTGTAGGCCCGCTAGGGCTGGGTATGGTCGTATATCGCGATAACTTAATAAAGGTAATTGAAAAACGAATTGCCTCTCTCTCATACAAAATAGACGGCAATGTTGTATAAGCGAAAGGCAAATAGATGTTCAGTTACTTTGTTTAAGTAACCGTATTTTCCTATGGACACAGATATCGCTCAATTGTCATCATTTAAAGGGGAACCTTATCACTGACTTGTGAAGACCACCACTAACGAATGAAGGCTTTAAATATAACTTAGAACTAAAATTAAGTGAAACAGATTTTCTCGCCGTCGTACAAAAACCGAATGTTTAGTTTTCTTTTCCGTTGATGTTACTTTCTTGACATCGATCACGTTTTAAATATCACGCGTTGTCGGCAAAAAAGGAAGGAAAATGCAATCATCGCGCTAATGATCGCTCTACATTTAAATGGATTTTCTACTCGGCTAAAGAAATCTATCTCGGCGTAGCACCTCCCAGTGTATATTTAAAATATATTTAGATGGATGTCCTATCCAGTGTACCTATGAGTAAATTTCAGTATTGAGGTAAATAATGAAGAGTAATCTGTTATACGTAGTCTATCTATGTTGTTGCAGAATTCGTTGGAATACGCTTGATGACAAATAGTAGATTGTACAACAAGTGCATAAAACGCACCATTTTACTCGAGACGTTTATCCATCCGAGCGAGCTTGCGAGCGAGGATAGATATAAAGTCGAGTGTAAAATGGGTTTTATGGACGAGTTGTACACTCTACTTTTCACTTCGATTGCGAGGAAATGAAACAGCAACATGTAAATATAGTAAATGCTAATTTAATTAAAATTAAGTTTATTTCATGAAGTTTTATTGTGTACTTTGGCTGTTGGTATCTTTGCCTTGGTCTTAGAATACGAACGAAACGAAATAAAATAAAGAGGTTGTTGTATGAAGTTAAAGATGTTCGTGTGGCTGTTGCAGCGATTGCCTTGGTCTTCGACGAAGATTTTACTTTATGCTCTAGAGCATAAAAAGCGACTTTATGTCGCCTACGCACGACATAAAGACGAACTTTTAGAGCATGAGAAGTGAAAAATGTATTAACTTGCATATTAAATGTTAAAGGTAAGGTATGAGCAACGCGAGTCATTAAAAGTGCATACTTATCTACTAATTCCAGCAAGTGGTACAAAAACGCTTCACACAAATCGGGAGGAAACTGCGACGTCACAACTTGCGAGTTCAGAATTCAATGTAAAAAACATATTTAATAAGTTTTTTACTTGTAACTTGATTTTTTGCATTTCTTGAGACCTTCAAAACTTTGGTGTGAATGAAGGAAAGTAATGTCGGCACCACATAAACCAGTCAACATCACTACAAAAATTTATTCAGCGTTCCGCTCAACCACGTTACGGGTGAATTTGCTACTAAAACGTAAATGTGTGCAGTGTGCTGATGACTGTACCACTGTACTATGTTTGTCATGCGTCTAACTTTGGTATTAATATAAATTACTGAGCTATATACACTTCATGATTCGTAGGGGCATTGACTGAATGCTATAGGTATTTGCTGGTCATTCATTCATTAATTCAGATAATGACCTGCGTCCAGTTGTAACTTTAAAGAAGTGTTTACATTCGGTGAACATGCAAATGGTGCATACTGTAGTAAAAGACCTTTCTTTTCCAAAACCGGGACAGGCACTTACGTAAATGCATGTCAAGTCGTCATTCGACCAATCGGACCTTCTAACCGCTGGGCTGTTAAGAGCGTATTACTGCGGCACGCGTCGTCGGTTCAAGAATATGGCTGACCCTCGATTGCTTACAATTTGTTTTAGAGGTTCACGACCATGTTAACACGTGTTTTCTAGTGATGGCGACTCGCTCTGCGGTGAGACATGTCGTGGTTAGACTTTTTTGACAGTTAATGTACAGTCAGCGATATCGGAGATAAAACGTGAACTGAAAGTTGTCACGGATTTGACCAAACGGCTTCCACGTTGTTTTTGAAACTTACCTAAGAATAATATCATCAACGAAAAAAAGCTTTTTAATTCTGAGTTTTTTTAATATTTAGTTATTTAAGTAATAACGTATGGAAAATGATGTTCAGAAATGATGAGATCCGTAGACGAACGAAAGTCGTCGACATAGCCCAGCGGATTAGTAAGTTGAAGTGGCAGTGGGCGGGGCACATAGCACGCAGAACTGATGGCCGATGGGGCCGAAAAGTTCTCGAATGGAGACCACATATCGGCAAGCGCAGCGTAGGACGACCAGCTACAAGATGGACAGATAACCTCATCCAAGTGGCAGGAAGAAGCTGGACGCAGGCCGCTTCCAACCGGTCTTTTTGGAAATCCATGGAGGAGGCCCATGTCCAGCAGTGGACTTCTTGTGGCTGAATGATGATGATGATGTATGGAAAAAGTTTTTTTTTAGGTGAGAATAATTTGAAGATTAAAGGTACAATAAAAAAGTTGAAATGGTTAAGGTAAATTTTAAATTCTCAAAATTTTAGAAAAAGTGCACCATCGACTTTTAAACTCGATGTCATTATATGCGATATTTTTTGCAAGGATGTTCGTTATTCACAGAGGATTAGGACTCATGTCTCCCCTGGTGTCTCCCCTGGTGTCTCCCCTAGGGGAGCCATCAGGGTAGACGTCTTTCTATGAAAAATCTATTCTTGCATGTTTCGAAATGTCCCTTGACATATTTTGACTGATCAAAGTTGAAAAACCTCTTTTTTGTTGTATCACATCAATAAAAAAAAAGGCTCTAACAAGCAGCGTCAATGCCTGATAAACCGCTTGTCTCGTCAAGTGTACAAGTGTTAGATTACATGCCCATGACAGTTGAACAAATTTCTTCGAGTTGCTCACGCCAAGATAGACGGACCAAACGGAAACAAGCAACATCAACGTAAGAAAGAAAGAAACCACTTATTTACATTGCCACAAAAGCACTAGGCTTTGTTCAAAATTATAATAACTTCCAGACGACACAATCACTTGTCCCGGTCCCAAATTAGGATACCCCGTGCTATGGTAACCAGGCGAAGACATCACAAACATCTAAATGGGGTAAAAATGTAAATCTATGTCTGAAAAATAACAGAAACAGTCAACTGTTTATGTTATTTTTCATCTAATATATTAAAAAATCGTGTGTGTCACAGTGTTTGATATCGAACTCCCACGAAACGGCTTCACCGACTTTTATGATTTTTTTTGTGTATTATTTGGTAGGTTAGGTTAGGTAGAATAGGTCGTATGCTAATTAATATGGTAAACTACGTTTGCTGGGTCATCTAGTACATGTTATAAATATCTACTGGCTGTTTCAGAAAGGTCCGGTCCAACTTAGGTGCTAACTTAACTTATTCTAATTGTCAATGCAGGCAACGTTTATAGAGACCAACTCCGAAATAATGAAAAAAATAATTTGGTCATACAAAATGATATTTATGATATAGCTGATATTTTTTTTTTGATATATCGGAGTTGTTTGGTCTCATAATAAAAGTTGTTTGTTTTGATGAGTAGAAAAACCCCCGTAACTTTCACCGGACCTTTCTGAACCACCCTGTATATCAAGTAGATTAAAATTTACTAAGTACAGTCGACAGTGTGTGAATATCGCTCGTAAAGTACCTGAATGTGCACCTATGTTCAAGTTGGACCTTATTACTAAGACTTCACTGTCCGTCTGTCTGTCTGTCTGTCTGTCCGTCCGTCTTTCTGTCTGTCTGTCTGTCTGTCTGTCAGTCTGTCAAACTGTCTGTCTGTCTGTCACCAGGTTGTATCTCATGAACCGTGATAGCTAGACAGTTGAAATTTTCACAGATGATGTCTGTTCATCCTTGTCCAATTTAGTAAACAATATTCTAACCTCAAAATTGACATTTGATGCCGAAACTAGATATTTTCTTGCAAGTGCGTGCACTTTGTTTATAAACATAGCAGCATGTTATCCAAAATGGTGTCCCAGGCTACTTCATTTATGGGAATATGGCAGTTTTCGACTAAAAAGTCATACTTTGCGGGTAGAATCTTGTTTACTAAATTGGACAAGTAAGGATGAATAGACTATATTTCTGTTGCCGCTATTACAACAAATACTAAAAACAGAATAAAAGACATATTTTAGGGGGGGAATCCCACACAACAAACGTTGTCTAAAGACAGCGCTCGCCATCTAGCGGCCATCTATGTAACCTTCACAACGCCGATGTCATGTCGTTAAATGTCAATGTTAAACACTTCTTGTTGGTTTCTATAGATGACGCTGTTCTCAAATTCGATCTTTGTCTAATGTTCTATAGATAATAGGGAACCCTTCGTGCGCGAGTCCGACTCGCAATTGGCCGGTTTCTGAGCATTAGCCAACAATAGTGTCAACCCCTCTTTCTCGTATAGTACGTATGTACGTACGAGAAACCGGGGATCAATCCCTATGGAATATCGTTAGCCTAAAGCCATTAACATGCTACTACATTTAAATGTTGTGAACTTCCAAAATCAATCATTAATGCTAACCGTTCGTTATCGATTTAAATGTTCTCAAAAAGAATAAATATTTTCCTCGAAGTGATTAGTCATTCAAAGATACCCCTTTTGTTCTAAGCCAATCGATCTTTTTAACGATCACAGTTCGGTAAAAAGATTCTACCTACTCGTGCCTCAACTTCGACTTATCTCAGACACAATCAAAACCGTATCTCGATTTAAAAATTTATGACCGATTGAACTAACTACCATTGAAAGTGTCCGCTAAAAGCGGCCAATTTGACAAGAAAAAAAAGTTATTGTAGGAGACAAAAACCCGACTGCTAAAAAGACTCACGAGGCTTATACAGCTTATACTATCTCGAATTAGAGTCTGTATTTTACAACTGGTGTTCCATGAGCTTTTTCTTAGATTTACATTTGCCTGTTAAAAATAATAATAGGTAATTGGAATTTATCAAAAAAAAAAAACAATTCAATACTCGTAGAGTTTTTATTAAAGTCGTCTGTCGTTTTTCAGGACTTACGCATTATGAGGAAGGTAACTCTTTACAATTTTGCTTGGTATCTAGGTTTGTTATTATGGACTCATTATACGAGTCCATTGAATTTTCAGCCTTGCAGGCCAATCCTATCTCCAATAAATCGAAAGCTTTGCTTTCGGAGTCGGAAAAAACGAAGAAAAACCTTCTAGATTCGAATAACGACTTTTGCTGTGGAGTGTTTCACTGTTTTTTTGATACTTTAGTATTATTGTTAAATGCATCAACCGACCTGCAGTGTTAAGATTTTCAACGTAGATACCAGTATAGATAGAATTCGTTAGGTATTGCACTTTATACTTTATTGCACACATAAAATTACATGAATAAAACCAAATATTTACAGAATTAAAAAGTGTACACGGCGAGCTTATTTCAGCAGAAATATCTTCCAGCCAACCCTTGATGTGGTGATACGAACATTATAAACAAGGGAGGAAAGTGTACAATAATTATTACGTACTATATGTTAACCCAATACAATCATACATATGTAATACATTGTATGTACACCAGGAATTACATTTGGGATTCGAACAGTAATAAAGTACAGTACAATTGGCGGCCTAAAAGTAATTTCTTCCAGACAACCATCGACGGGCAAAATTGAAGCTAAATGACGGTTAGTCGGTACAACTAAGCAAAATTCCTAGACGAAAATTGTATTTGTATCCGCAGGTAGAGTTGATCTAGCTTGTAGAACTAAAGGGTATGCGATGGAAATCGGAGTCCCATCTCTACATTTGTATTCATGTATTCATGACAAATCTTGAAAAAATCGAATCAATCCTTCGATGTGTCTATGCCCGAAGACGTCTTTAAGTGTCGATGGATACAGCATAGTTGCGTTTTTTTTATCTTAGAGTTTGTCGAAAACCATAAAGTTTAAGCAATGCAGGCTCATTAATATTTATTCCACCAAATATAGACTGTACAACAGACGGGCTTACTACATTCTAGCCAACCAATGGGTTACGAGTTCAAACCTAAAAAAATCATGTACTTAATTTTAATAATTATTTGAGCAATTTGATTGGAGTGTTGTAATTTTTCTATAATTATATATTTTTTTTTGTTTTTAATCTTTGATTTTTTGACAAAAGGGACCATCCATAAAGTACGTCACACGGTAAGGGAGGGGGAGTCAACAAAGTGTGACATTGTGTGACAAGTACTGGGAAGGGTCCTAAGTTTCGTGCCGTCACATTTTAAATATGTAATTAACTATTTTTTTTTTGTTAATTTTTTCAAATGTTTGATATGATGTTGATAATATTAAAACTATTTTTGGAACTGCTTTTTAAATTTCATAATTTTTAGATGTAAAATTGCAAAATATGTGACGTCACACTAGGGGGGGGGGGGAGGTCTCACAAATGTGACCAACTGTGGGGTCGGGGGACCAAATGTGACCAAAAGGACGGGGGAGCGGTCAAAAAAACCAATTACCACCATAGAAATGAGTGTTTTTTCGAAACTAAAGATAAAGTAAAAAAAAATCTGGGGGCTAATTCTATGGAGACAAAAGTTCACAAAACCAGTAGACATCCGCCGACTTTAACAGACCACATAGACTTGACGCGTTTGTGCCAGTGAACTTGACCAAAATATCTGGTCAAGTCAGTAACTTCACAATGGTTCCATGCATTTTTGCAATAACAGAATCTAGAGCCTAGGCTGTGTTTCGTAAAATTATTATTTTCATAGTTTAGTGTGACTAGGCAATTCTATGCAGTGTACATTGTGTAGCCCATTAGTACAATTGGGCCGTGTTACGCAGAAACATTCCAACCCACAATAAGAAACCTCCGAAAAAAAACGCTTTTTTATGTATAACATTGTTTTTTTGTCAGACTTGTGTAATTTTATAGTGTGGGTTGGAATGTTACTGCGTAACACGTTCCAATTAGCCTTGCTACTTGGTAGTGTGGTTTTACAGTGACACTTACCGTCCGCGCGGGTGGTAAGCGTGGCCTGTAAGCCATATTCCTATCAGCGCGGGCCCAGCGTTTTACTATGTAACGATCCAAGACACTCGAAGCTCGTGGCCCGCGACGCTTACCAACCGCGCTGGCGACAGCGGTAAAACCACACTAGTCTGAGGGTTAATCGGCTATGCAATATACATTGAATGGTCAGAGGAACCTAAAATTTAAGATTTACAGACAGTTGGTTTCAATTTAAGATTTTCTGACAAAGTCAGAAAGTAGATAATTAGTACATACTTTTATCACAACTACTTCTTATCTGTAAGAAATCTAATTTTACTGGATAACGTTAGGATTCAGTTTAGGAACCTACTCATAATTTTTTCGCAGTAAGTATTCGTCTCCAGCTCAGTGAAAGGAAATAAAATTTGACGCAGCGTTTAACGCAATTTATTCGAAAACGACAGAGCGACATAGATTTATTAGCGCGAAACATCTGCTTATAATCGAGCGGCCGGATAAAATTGTATAAGGCATATAGAGTTGTGAATTGTACGTACATTACAGCTCTTTTTCCGAGCTCTTTTCTTCTGTGTTGGGACATCAGCGAATGTCGTACGGGGAGAATAGTTGAATCGCAACATTGGTTGAAAAAATTCGCAAAAAAAAAGTTTTTACTTTTAATGAATTTACATATCCTTACGGAGTTATTTGTAAAACTATGAATCCTCTAAAACGCTACCCAAATGCGATTTAAATAGCCTTGCTTGCAGGGAAAGACGAATTTGAACTGCACTCGAGGAGTGTTTTAAGGAGTCGTGTTTTCGTAAATAAGACTGTAAGAGTCATCATCATCAGCCATTCGACGTCCACTGCAGGACATAGGCCTCCTTCATGGTTTTCATAACCATGAGGGGTTTTTCCATAATCGCCAAGCTTGGCAGGCGGGTTGGCGATCGCAGTATGCGGTTGGAATCTCAGGAAGACGCTGCTGCCCGTCTCCTGGTAATTGATTTCCTTAGTCGCCTTCTACGACATCCACGGAAGGAAATGGAGTGACACGGACTAAGAGTACAAAGTACGTAGCGCGACTTATTTCGAATGATAAAAAATGCGATTTTCAGATTTACAATGTCAATTTGACAATTGGTCCTTGGTCCTTTATCCTATAGAATATTTAATATTATAACCCGTCGGATATATCTAAGTGCAAAACCGTGGTCAGACGACGGCGGGCGGGCGCCTATACTCGTAGGTTTTCCCAACGGGTAAGTAGCATGAGCGATAGAGAGATGTGACATGACTGTCACATCTGTTGACTGACGTCAACTGCCAAAAAAAACATAACCCTCGAGGCGACACCGCGCTTTTCATAATAACCCTTTGCAATTCTGTGGTTTTCCTTCGACGAATTAAACCGGAAGTGGTGTAGCCCGCCTTTCTTAAGCCGGGTTTTTAATGGTCCTGGGGCCGGTTTCTGTATTGAGAATTACACTAAGTAAGACAGTACCTACTACAGTTAACTGTTTACTCAGCGAAATTCTCAATTCAGAAACTGGCACTTAGTACGCTCGGACCGTGTGCGTACAGTTTTAGTAGATTATGACGACGGTCAGTGCGCTCGGAGCGGACATAATCAACTAAAACTGTACGCACACGGTCCGAGCATACTAAGACCGTCAAAATTCGGCTTTAGTTCGGGCTATCAGCTTGCGCAACTGCCAAGCTACCTTCTCGACAAGACAAGTACAGTGCATACGGAGATGAGAGAAAGGAAACGCGATAGCGTCCAAACGATTCTTTCATTTGACAGCTTCGCCTTTGCCGGTCGCCTTCCCAATTGGCAAGAGGGCAAGCGACAAAGACTGACCTAACTTTACCTCCGCAGCTCAGTCGCTATATCGAGCCTGTTAGCGGGTGATATAGGTACTAGCGCCATCAACTGCCTGCCTCGGCTCGGCCATCGACTGCCTCGTTGGCCTAGCCGTTAAGGGGCTTAGCTACCAAAGCAGAGATCGTGCGTTCGATTCCCATTGGGGGCCGCCATACATTTGTACTAATGGCCTCAGTCTGGGTGTATTTTCATTTTTGTGATGCCCTGGCCTGGTTACCATAGCACAGAGTATCTAGTTTGGGACCAGGTCATGTAATTGTACCTATTGTGTGAAAGTTATTATTATTATTATTATCAAGCTTTATGTGGTGAATAAGAGCGAGATGGCGCAAAGTGTTATCGCGTTGACATGCCTTCAGTGGTCGCGTCCCCCGGGCAGGTTAAAATGTAATTGAAGCATGAACACCAACAAAAAATAACGAGCCAAGTGTGAGTCGCACTCCAGCTAAGGGTCCCACCTTTTTAAGGTTCCGTACCCGAAGGGTGCGAAACAGGACCCTGTTACTAAGACTTCACTGTCCGTCTGTCTGTATGTCTGTCACCAGGCTGTATCTCAAGAACCGTGCTATAGCTAGGCAGTTGAAATTTTCACAGATGATGTACCTATTTCTGTTGCTGCTGTAACAATAAATACTGAAGACAGAATAAAATAAATATTTAAGGGGGGCATATAAATACAACAAACGTATTTTTTTGCTGTTTTTTGCGCGATATTAATAACGGCTACAGGCTTGAAATATTCACAGAATATTTAGTTCTATATTAGATCAAAAATAAATAATTAAATTAAATTAAGTTTGAGATACTACGAATCAAAACTGGTTAAGATTGCATGCTTATAATATTATAATTTGGTTTACTTAAGGAACCTCCAGGTCTATTTTTGTATACATGTACTTTTTATTTTTTCCTGTTTGACTGTTTGTGTCCTAAATAAAAAAAAATTAAAAAAAAAATAGATAAATATTCAAGGGGGGCATACAACACATGTGATTTTTCCAATGCAACACATGTGATTTTTGTGGGTTTTTCTCGATCGTTGTGTCTAATGTTATATAGATAATGGTACGGAACCCTTCGTGCGTGAGTTCGACTCGCACTTGGCCGGTTTTTTTCTAATACGTAAGTTCCTAATATTATTTACATTGCCAATTGTGCTGTATCTCTGTAAATATTTTATGTTTGTTTTTGTGGTGTAAATTAAATAATATTCTTATTTTAACTTCTATTATGTGGTGGTACGTGTGGTGGTTTGTAAGTCCAACTCGCACTTGTCCAGTCTCCCTCGCCGCTCACTTGCATCACTCTGATCGCGTCCCCAGCACCAATTAGGACGACAGGACAGAGTGCCCCGCAGCCACCGGATGGCTCCACACATGTGGAGTGTCATTTCGAATCAACGCGTGTTTTTTGTCTCAACCCTTTTTAAATTATAGCCGCTTATTACGCACAAGACCAGCAGGTACCTCGCCCTTATATCACGCGACTTAAGAGCCGGTTTCGAAGGGACAGACTGCACTGACGTACGAACGCTACGTGGGAATGGGGCATCCCCTTTCTTTGTGATCTGGCGGTTATTTATGTCCATTAAGGCCTGTGTAATCTTTGGGAAGCTGAGCGTCTTTGCATTTCTAGGGCTGTGTCAGAATTCAGATGTCATAATTAGGTTGTCATGTAACACGCCTATTAATCGGCGATGGTACAAAGAATATCCCGTTGATTTATGTGAAGGTTCGTTATATAACTAAGAGTCACATTCTGGGCCACTACAATTCATGGTTTAGTATGAAAATTCGATGTACATACCCACAGATTAACTAGTAGGAAGACTAATTGTGTATTAACCGATTACGGCTCCGCAATGTACATCGAAATTGTAATAAAGACTAGCATGAATTGTAGTTTTACGGATGCGGCCCGGAAGCGACAATAGAATCTGTTGATGTTCGTAGGCAGTTAACTGTTCTACAATTAGGTAATTGATATTTATTTTGCCATTTCGGAGTTGGCCCAGCATGGCAGTTGTTTGTATTATAGAGTAACCCCCCTTAAATTCTACAGGACCTGTCTGAAAATAGTTCCCAAAATACATTAATTAAAGTAATCAATTACATTTTCACCTACTTTTATTGCTACATCATAATCAGCCATTTGTCGCCCACTGCAGGACATAGGCCTCCATCGTGGTTTTCTTAACCATGAGAGGTTTTGCCATAATCGCCACGCTTGGCAGGCTTGGCATTGCTACATATTTCATAGTTATTCAGAAAAGGACTAGTTGTTCGGCTTAGGGGTCAACTCACCCCCCACAAAACTCACCCTGTGGGTGAATTGTCACCTTGTGAGTTTTGAAGTGGTTGATCCACCCAAAGTGGGCTGAGTTAATCACCCCAAAATTTTGCAGTTGGCAACCCACCTACACTCAGTTAGCTTAGGGGGTGAATCTACCACTTCAAAACTCACAAGGTGACAACTCAACCGCAGTTTGAGTTTAGTTGAGGGTGGGTTGACGCCTAAGCCGGTTGTTCTGTTATCATCGGTGTACTAAAATTCCTGAAAAATCCCTCCAATTTAGCTTTAAACACAGAGCGTTGCAGAAAAGTCCGGTAGAACCTAAGTGGGTTATTCTATTTTTATTATTACAAACAACTTTGTGTGTATTGTAGATATTTCTATATTACTAGCTGAGTCGGCAAACGTTGTTTTGTATTATTAGCCTACGACATATTCTCAGACCTACCAAATATAAATGAAAAATTTCAAAAAAATCTGTGAAGCCGTTTAGGAGGAGTTCGATAACAAGCACACGAGATTTTTATACATTGGATTTATACAAATTAGTATACTTTTATGTATAGTTCAGACAAGACATAACATTCGTGAAAAGACGTCAACTCTAATAATACTAAAATCAACAAACACAAGTGCATTGTTTTGTGTGTGATTGACTGATTGACATCAGCACATGTGCAATGCGCTGTAATGAGCGATACTAGGATTAATGCAACTGTGGCGATATGACACCAGTGGGAAAACTTAGAGAGGGTTACCTCGTACAGTTAGCTACAAGTTAACGGTTCATCCATAGTAGCTCTCTCTTGGCCCGCGTGGAATATGGGCTAGTATCGAATGAAGTATCTATGAATGAAGTTGACTGTACGGATGGTTTTATTTTAGGTGTGGGATATCTTACTTAAGTACCTAACTGATTTAGTTTGAGGGTGGCTGGGAACGGAGAATGAGGTGACAGGTTATCCGTTCAAGTTAAAGTAGCTGAAAGATTACATAAAAAATCGTTTTCCAAGCGCAAAAGGTTTTTGTTGCTAGAGTAAACAAAATACAAACTTTTCGCATTGAAAACGTACTCGTATTGCTTTGTTAAATGTTTCATAAAAAACATAAGCAAAATAGACTGGCTTAAGATAGAGACAGTTGATTTGTTAGATTCGTAGATTTTCTTAGTGGATGTTGTTATGTTGGAAGTACACTGAAACTAGGACATATATAAACTTGTTTCTAGTCGTAAATCATGAGTGCAACGCAGACGAAATCAACATACAAAAATTTCCTGTGACAGTCTCTAGCCAAAATTGATTTAACTGTTTAATAAAAAGTAATTTCCTTTTTTGGCTCTGTTGAGTGAGTTGAGTTTTATTGCATGTTTTTGCCAAAAACCTAACGATACCTGTGATTCCCTTCCGCCAAAAGTAACTAAAGTCCTTAAAATAGCTTTTTAAAAATCGAATCTCGTTTCCGAAACAAAACGTGCCTCAACCTCAACAAAGCTCGAAGGGCACAGCCTCCCCCAGAAACTGGTCCGGCCACCCCGCCTCCTTCCTGCCTGCGCGCGCGCAGGACGCGCGTACTGCCCGCAGAACTAGTTTGCTCTTTGTTCGGGTCGTTGAATGGGCGAGGTTTTGAGGTTCACGGATATTTTTAAAGCATGAGGGTTTTTTGTTATTGAACCAATTTTAAGATTCAGATAATAGCCAAGTTTCAGAGTTAAATAAAAAATAGTAGTAAGTACCTAGTTACTGTTGGTATTACCAATTTTCGATACAGATGTCTCTAAACGTTTAGTTTTGAGTTTGAATCAATGTCAAGCGCTGAGAGCTCACACCCTCAGCACAATGCTGAGTCAGATGCCCTTTGTGGCAACTTTGACACACCACTGGATGCACTCTGACGCTGAATTTTTCTTGTATTATGTTGTATTTATGTGATTTGTTTTTCCTTTGTACTTGTTTATGTTACTTGTTATGCCTTTTTTCTTGTGATGTGTTAATTTGTCCAAATAAATGTCTTTCTTTCTAAAACGGTACTTTTTAGTGTTCCGTACCCGAAGGGTGCCAAACGAGACCCTATTACTAAGACTTCACTGTCCGTCTGTCTGTCTGTCACCAGGCTGTATCTCATGAACCGTGACAGCTAGGGAGTTGAAATTTTCACAGATGATGTATTTCTGTTGCCGCTATAACGACAAATACTAAACAGAATAAAATAAATATTTAAGGGGGGCTCCCTGTATGGGACAAACGTACTTTTTTTGTCGTTTTTTGCTTGATATTAATAACGGCAACAGGTAAGCGCTTGAAATATTTACAGAATATTTATATTCGCTTCAAAAATAAATAATAAAATTAAAATAAAATAATTATTATTACAAACGTTACAAGAAAAGTGATTTTTTGCCGTTTTTTCTCGATATTTGTGTCTAATAGTGCGAGTCTGACTCGCACTTGAGCAGTTTTTATTATGTGCTTTAAAGACACCTTGGTATCCTGTAATTATTCGGTAAAGGTTTATAATTGGCATTTGGCCGTTAGATTGCACCTAATCTCCTGTAAGTTTTTTTTATAATCAACTTGTCGATAAGTAGTGTTAAGCCTACCGACAGTTGTGTTTTGACGTAAGAGGTGTGGAAGAACTGTCAGATTTTAACTACCAGTACGCTTATAAATTTATCTACCAGTACGCTTATAATTTTAACTGCCAGTACGCTTATAGTTTTAACTACTAGTACGCTTATAATTTTAACTACTAGTACGCTTATAATTTTAACTACCAGTACGCTTATAATCTTATCATTATATTAGCCCACCGCTGCTCCTTACCAGATATAGCAGGCCTTTGCCCCAAATCCCCAGTCCCTAAGCTTAGAATCAGCTATCTTATAAGCTTATAATCGATATGAATAGATTGTTTATATAGGAAACGGCAATCCATATTTCCTGCCTACCTATTAATTAATATTAAGGTTACACCTACATACCAACTTACTCTAAATACCTCAGAAATTCTAAGTTACCTAGTCATATTTAGGCATTTTTATTAACCACCGAATTAATGGTTTACTATGACAATTCGATGTACATTGCAAAGTCGATTAACCCACAGATTAACAAGTGTACTCGGCTACGCTATGTACCTCGAATTGTCATTATAAACTACGAATTGTAGTTTATGAAACATGGCCCTGATAGCTCAGTATCATTTCGCTGCTAATGATCTTTATATGGTCGAAACAACAACATAGTATTTTAGATTAATTACAACCTATTCATCATGCTATACAAAATTATCAGCACATTAAAAACATGGCATAACAAGGCATCATTGTCAGACAAATTAGCCTCGGACTACCGCTACTGTAAATAAAGGAGTGTTTTACCATTTAGGAAGAACAGAAAGTTCTATTTGTGAAGTTTCGGCAACTAGGCCAAAGGAAAATATTTCTTATAGACTAGCTGACCCGGCAGTTGCCCGACAGTCGTTGTTCTGTCAATTTATAGAACATCATACAAACAAAAAGAAAAACCAAATCGGTCGAGCCTTTTCAAGTGATGTTCCGTCGTACATGCGGTAACTTTTGTTTTATATAAATGACTCCAGTAATTTTATTGTTCGACTGACTACGAAACTCGAACTACCGAATGCACTTTTTCCGGCTTGCAGGCACATTCTAACATATTTAATGACTGTAAAAAGATTGTGAAGTGTGAAGCTTTGCTCGATAATAAAATTACAGACATTTTTGTTAGCATGTGGTAATAAAAATATCTCACTCAGACTCTCAGACTGTACTTATCAAAAGTATGCTTATTTTTTACAAGCATTACAAATGTTAGAATGAATTCAACGAGACGGAATTCCAGCCATAAATATAGTGGCACTATATATAAATTAATGGTACTTCTTTGGATACATTCTTGTGATGTTTATATCTGTAAACACGCCAGTAAAGTATTCTCGAAGAGCTTTTGCGCAAATCTATACCATCCCAGTGGCCATTTGTAGTTAGCTTTAGTCATACCCAACTTACTAATCAAGCAAAGCATAGCTTCGGGGGATACTTAAATAACCTAATGAAGAACAGCTTCGATATTTATTTTAAACACATTCTTCTTTCTCTTGCTGACCGTATTTATCCCATCATCCATCGTACGCGCTGCGGATTAAAAACAGAGCTCAACGATTTTGTGTTAGTTGCAGAGAACATAAGGTCTGGTTTGGCTTGAAAGGTTGAAAGAAATAAAGAATAGGCTTGATGCATCCAGTGATTATGCCCAATGCACTTTCGGTACCCTTCGACGTAATGTTGTGGTTAGCATTTTATACTTTGTAAGTTTGAGAGCGTCAAGCGACTTTTGACTCACTGATAGTTTTGGTACAAGTTGATGTTATTGTTTGTAGCACAGTAATTCCTCCACATAACTCTTAGGGCTTCTAAGGCGTCTTCCATCTTACTAACTCGCGACGTTTCAAATTCGTGAACGCGAGGTGTTGTAAAGTCTAAAGAAGCTTAAATATATTCTTATATGTATTAAACGGCTCCATAAGTTTCTCTAGCGCTACCGATGGAAAAAAAATCATATTATCTTCTATTACAGATCGTTTTTGCAAAAGTAGGTATCTTTCTGTTCTTTCAATTGTGTGAACAGTGACTTTTAGGACCCACGACCGCCCGAGAACCTGGGATTCAGGACAGTACAGTTTTATCTTTCAATTCCATTTTATTTAACATGCCATCTCGCCTCGTGTAAACACGACCCTAAAGCAGTTTCAGTTGACTTAATGATTCACAAGTAAGTGCTCGTTGTGTACGATTGGCTTAAACAATGTGCGAGGGCAACGTCTGAGTTCATGATCATGGACTCGAAGGATCTTTTGGTATGCTTTTGGTATTGTAGCAGATATAAATAACACCGATTTCCAGATGACGAAGATTTATTTGATTTTCATTAGCTTAAGCACATATTTTATTGTCACACATAGGATATCTTGCGGCAACGCTACCTGGCAGCACTATATATCTGTTTATCCATGGGTACGCTCTATTGTCAAGCACCATGAAATTTGCAGAGCTATTCATAGAAGACTTGTATGACTGATAGCACTGTCAATCTACTACCTTCTTTGGTTTATCCCAGGATACGTATTCATTGCAAAGCTATTCTGCGGCGCTCGAGTCGCTTGTTGCCAATGCTCACTGGTATAAAACGCTCGGCGCAGACTTCGCAAATACTATGACAAAGCGTTCTTGCAAAAAACACCACGTGAGATGTGTCACTTTTAATCTGTTTATTGTCCGTTAGATGGTTGTATATCTTTGCAAAATATTTGTTTTATTATTTTTGCTGTTTTGTTATATGTTGGGGAGGGGGTATACAGGGGTGGAGGGAATAATTGAATTAGGTGGCAAAAGTGGCAACCGGTGTAAGTTTGGATGGATGGATGTTTATTACTCAATCGCGTCAGAATGGATGAATGGATCTGAATGAAATTTGGCTCAGAGATATGAAACGTGCGGTTTTTTTACTATGGTTGGATTAATTTTATGGATAGATATATAGAAACACTTTATTGCACCGTCAGAAAAAAACAATCTGTATTTGCTTTTAATGAATTTAAACACCCCACTCTTTTTGGGTAAACGACTGAACATTAACGAGAAGTGAATTACTTTCTACTTTTTTGTCCTAAAGGACTCAAACTGTATTTTACTCAAACTGTAATGTATTTTAATCGTAATTTTTAAACTCCGTAGTTAAAACTACCTTGAACCAATGTAAACGGTGTCACTGGATCTGTGCAATCAGACTTTTTTTCATTTTATTTCTAAACTGACTTAATAAATGAATGTGAAGAACAAAGGGAATGAATGAATGATAATCGCTCTTACGCAGAGAGGTATAAGAACTGCAGTAACTTGAGCGGGTCTTACCGAAGAAAAATTGCTATTTTGAATCTAAGATCCTTTTGTGAAAAATCGTGGCATACCATTAATTTATAAATCATCATCATCATAGGTAATAATGGAGTAATAGGCAATCAACTTATAAAAGTAAAATTTCGTACAAAATCCATTGAAAATGACTTTGATAAAGTTGTTAGTTCTGTAAAGCAGATAAAAAAAACCCTCTTTCTACGGAACCCTAGATTGCGCGTGGCCCGACACGCACTTGGCCGGTCTTTACATTATTATGTCCTTTTGCAGCAAAGGCCTTCTTTCAGAGCGCGACAGAGAAAGAGAAAAGGAATGGACAGAGGGAGAGGGGCAGATAGTATTGGCTTAATCATTACGATTAATAAGAAAAATAAGGATGTAAAACTTACGAATTTTTTTAGATGTTTATTGCGGAATCACGTAGGTATAAATTGGAATCACTCATATGAAATTCTTGTCAAGTCGCGGGCATTATAATAAAACCTATCCAGTTTTGTAATTAGTCTGACCTGTTAATATGTTTGTGATTTTATTATAATCCTATGCGCAACTCTACTCTATAGAGCTTAGCGTTGCAGGCACAAGCTGGTCAATATAGAGCAAGAAATGACAGACAATTTGGCGGGAAGGGAACTCGATCTCTCTGGCATTGGGTTCTTTATAGTGCCAGTTGTATCGTACAGTCAGCAACTAGCACATAATCCTAAAACGGTTTCAACCTCGCACTACACAAAAGCGCATATTATTAAATTCAAAGGGGTATTTTTCAGCGTCTCCGACCGTACGATGCGACGCACCGGCCGGCGACAATTTATTTTGGTACAGGGCAATGCACTTCGCACGCAACCCTCACTGGTAAGCACAAATCGGAACGCAGAGGTGCGTAGATAGGTATGTGACGGCGAAATCGTTCGAAAAATAAAAATTATTAATATTAATATTGAGTATTGAACGAGATCTTTTCAGATCAAATTTCAGTTAAATTCCGTGTACTTACAGGAAAACAGGCGAAATGAAATCAGTTATCTCTACTGATTAATTGTCACATATGAAAAGAACATGTCAAACTTTTAGCTTTGTAGCTACCAAAATAACTGAGTTGAGTCGCGGAGAGTCAAAATATGTCTCAAAACATCTGTGAACTCTACCTCAAGTTTCATTACTTATTTTAACTAAGTTTTGCCTGGTTTCAATTAGATAATGTTTATTAAGCATACTAACATCTAGTTTTTGGCCAAAGCCAACATTTTTAAACTTAGGTTACCCCGTCTTGTGGCAAAGATGATAATATTCATTATTTGTACTCGTGAATGTGCGATGCGACATGATCAAAGGAACGTCGTGTAAATCAACCGGCTGGCATAATAAAGAATCGTAAATCTCTTACAAGCGTAGTTGTTTTTTCGTTAATCGTCGTTTTTCAGTGTCAACTTGTCAGCCTGAACGTTGTCAAATGGACTCATTGTAGGTTATACAACGTGTTAATCTACAGTAAAAATCTACAATAAAAAAAAATAAAAGTTTGTTTAGTTTACAAATATGGACCTTTAACCTCCTCAGTCCTGACCTTGAAAATAACAATGGTCTTCAATTGTTATTTCAAGGTTAGGACTGAGGAGGTTATTAAAAACAACAATATAAAGCTCTTTCCATAACATACACGCCCTGAAAACTTAAGGCCTCACAAAAGATTAGCAACGTGCACGTCAAAACTACAATTAGTAAATTCTGGTCCCCATGCTAAGATAATAATAATAATAATTTCCATACAACACAACCACTTGACCTGGTCCCAAACTAGCATATCCTGTGCTATGGTAACCAGGCAAGGACATCGCAAACAAGGAAATACACCCAGACTGAGGCCATATGAGATATTTAATCATATACCTAATTCAATTAAATGAATAGGAAATAATCAACGTAGCTAAGAATGCACTTAACAAATATTTGTTACAAAAAAGTTAATTCGCTAATAGAGTTTTTTGATGATAATAGCAAATTACCACTAAAAGATTTATGTGTAATTTTCTTAAAGAAATTTAATTTATAAGGTTATTTTCTATACTTAAACTATCATAAAAAATTGTGTCTAATAAAAGTTTATGCTAAGAAAGAAAAAAATATTTAATTACCTAGTTAGTAATAAATTTTTTGTATGTAATTAGATGTGTTAACACATTCAGAGCCTATTCGCAGCGCCCTAGCAGGGTTCTTGTTTGATAATTTTACATTAGTTATAAAAAAATCTCATGTACAACAAGAAAGCACAATAAATCTTATCTTATCTTATCTTATCTTATCTCAAATAATTTTACAAAAACATAATCGTACAAGAACTTTCTTTTGAGTTTGTATGGAACTGGATGAAACGTTTGCTTGTTAGACGTTTTGTAGTTACCTATCGATTCTGAAGAAACGATTTTCAGGTTTTCCGTTATGTATTTCAATATCACGTTCTAGTATCAACAGATGACTTTCTTGTTAGTTATACTAAGCACTAGATCTGTCAAAACTTAATTAAAAAGTCCAGTAATCTTAAAACAGTAAGTATCGACAAAATTTGACGTTTAATAAATTCGCGCGCGAAAAGAAAAGCTGCAACCTTCAACTGCAAGAAAAAAAAAAAAAACATGAAACTAGGTAGTCTACCATCGAGCAATTAAGCACGGAGTGTTGCCCACTCTGGAGTGTCCTAGAGGACATTAGCATTTGTGGTGCGAGGGGCGACGGACGGAAATAGCCGCGCGGCGCGTCACCGATGCTTCGTTAGCTTTATGGCCAGTATTGCGCGCCTTTAATTATGCGTCCGCCATTTTGATGATTTGTTGGCCCGTCCGAAATGTCAGATAGTTTTTTGGCGCGCAAATAGTTTTTTCTTTTGGTATATTGCAGCTATATTTTTTTGGACCAGTTGATGCTGATTAAAAGTGAAATCGTGTACATTATATTGTAGAGTATTCATTGTTGAGTTGTCATTTATGTCGCCCAATTCGTTGTGATCACAGATATCTGTGAATGAACTTTTCACGGGCACCTAGCACCTAGCTCTTTCAGGATTTTTTTTAAATTTAGCCAATAATAACTAAATGATATAGATATATATTAAACAACGTTTTATTGAAATAACGCAAAATCAGAAAATCATTTCATCAATATCGGTAAAACTGCTTCAGTAAGCAAAAGCTTATATAAATATTTGACCACGTCAGGTCAATTTGTAAACAAAATAAAAATGAAATGAAAAAACTTTATTGTAAATGTAAAATAGCAAAATACTTTTGAAGATTGTACGTAACATAGAAAAAAACACTTTTGCTTATATATTGAAAGCGGTTTCATTATTAGGTATGACACTGAAGAAACAGTTATTAGGATATTTATTTTATTAAGATATTTGAGCACGTTGTATCTACTGCTGTACAAGCAATTTTGTTCCTTCATCACTATGTTTACTATGCAATGACGAATCACTTATCGAACTGCGCCAAAACGGGCTTGACCGGTCCTGAGTCACGAAAGTCACGGTCGAGGTTAGTTCTAAGAAACATCACATTCAAAAACTAGATTTCTGGGCGTGTTTTTTTCGAACATCATCTTTAGGTATTGATGAATATTTTATTATTGTGTTATGACTTTATAATGATGACACTGTGAACTTTAGGTTGGTTATGTGAAGGATATAGAGGTGAGGTAGTTTAGCCAAGTTGAACATTCTTTTGGAGCCAAAACGTCGTGCATTATTAAGGTGACAATAACTAAATCGGGTGTTTATAGACAGGTGTAGATACTTTCCGAGGCTGGTTTAGATATGTTATACAAAGGCGAGCTTAATACTAGTTGTATTTTCTTTCAGCTAACCTTTGTTGGTGTGGAGAGAGGAAGGGGTAGTGTCAGAAAAAAAATTGGGAGTGATGATGGGGCTTCAAAAAATCGTAGCACAGTTCCAAAATAACGCTAATAGTTACGCGTCCATTGCTAACGTTTTTGACATTTTCGTCACCCAAAAATGTTAATGAAAAATTTTATATATACGTAGGCAGTCAAGGTTGGTGTTTACAGTGCGTAGTTTTCATTCGGACCTTAGTATTTTTACACTCTTCTACCTTACAATATGATTTAACTATCAAATTAAATGAATGACGAATCTTGATTTGTGTGCAATAAATAATTTCATAATTATAATATTTATCACAACGCGCCCGGCGAAAGATAAATCGAGAGATGCTTAATAAAAGTATCTTAAAGTCCACTGCGACAACCCTATTTATAGTTTCAATCTGTAGAGAACAACTTCTATAATTCCGGTCACTTCCTCTACAAATCCGAACAAAATGAAGCTGTAGTGCGTATGGTAACAAGTTCCAAATTCAAAAGCTGATAATTTTAAACTGTCTTCGAATGTCACCGGCACGATTTGAAGTTTTTCGGTTCGGAATAAGTACCCGGAGTTGATCTGGTTTTCTAATTGCCATATTAAATGTATGATACGAGGGACCACCAGAGGCAAATGAGTTATGTACGAGGAATGTTTTGGAATTCCATCGGATGTATTTGTAAAATTAGACTCCGGGGTATTTCTCTTATTGTAGCTATTAATATTAAGATACTTGTTCGAAGTTCCTATTTCGTGCGGATGAACTGTGGAGATAAACGGCGAAAAGATTTCCAGCGGGAAAGTGGTGGGCAATGTGTATCTGAACTAGTTATGATAGGTACGAATATAAATATATGAAACAAGTATGTTTTAGTATGTTTTGGAGGGAGCTAGCGCAGGTCGTGGAAAGACGGCGTCTTTCGGTTGCAGAGGTCAAGATCCATTTTGGGTTGCTGAACGAGAATGAATGAATGAACAAACAAATGAGTGAATGAATGAATGTTGTAGAAAAGTCTTTGGGTCTTAGGGAGGGTCGTATTGGCGTACGGTGTATCAAACAATATTAACAAGCACATTTTTTAAAAGTTTTAACTATGTTATTTTTTAGGCAGGACTTGTTAGGAAGACAATGATCACATTTTATGTGATCGTCCTCGTGATAGTCCGACGACGGAACCTCAAAATACCTCCTCGAGTACCTCCTCTCTTATCGTAATGGAACATTTTTACTAAACAACTTCCACATACCACGATCACTTGTCCTGGTAACAAACTAGGATACCCTGTGCTATAGTAACCAGGCAAGGACATCATGAACATGAAAATACACCCAGACTGAAGTCATGTGTACAAATGAATGGCGGCCCCTAGTGGGAATCGAACCCACGACCTCCGGCATGGTAATCAGACGTGATACGGCCAGTCTAACGAAGCAGTCAGATCACCTTCGGTCCATTTTAAATTAGTACACATAAACCCTGCGGTTATTTAGAACACACTTTATTTTAGTTGCAAGTACAGGCAACATCGTCATGCATCGTCCGCGTCCAAAAGACAATGGCCCCACTTGTCTGGCCTGAAGGGGGTCTATTTTTACCAGATTATGCAGCCTGGAGGACCCTTGAGGCCTGCAGCGCGTGATGAGGCATAGGAGACCACTTGGTGACGCGCTGAGGGTTGTTGGCGTGATTCTATCTAGAGACTTGCATTAGGTATACACGAATACACACAGGGATTGTGTTACGTTTTGCATTCTTGCTAGCTAACATAACATAACATAAACTCATGCCTGTAGGTATTCCGGAGGGGTAGGCAGAGACCTTGTTCTGCCACTTGCCACGATCCTGACAGATAACTTTCGCTTCATCAACATTAATTAGTCGTTGCATGCACGCGCCGGTTTCGGGTACTTTTTATCTAAAATACGAATATATGTAGGCTAGGCCGACTAAGCTGTCAGGATGGTATAGGTGCTGGGCAAGCCTACTCCATCTAAACAATGTCCCAGGCACTGCAGCTTCCGAGTGGTCCCTTCATCCATCTATTGTGAGTGAAGGTGCCACTGGACGCTGCATAAATCATCTCATTACGTAGATGCAAAGGCCAAAGTAGAGTGGTGATAGCATAGTGGGTAGAAAATAGGACTCTGAAGCGAGAGACCCAGGTTCGATTCCCATTGCGGACATCTACCTATGACTTTGTTTTAGTTATGTACATTTGTGAAGTTAGAGTAGCAATGCCACTCGCTAACCGTGAAGGAAAACGTCGTGAGGAAACCTGATTGTTTGAGCTATTCACATATCTCACCGCTTGAAATCGCTAATCCGCGGTGGGCACGCGCGGTGATTAAGCCGATACTCTCTCTCTGAGGGAAGGCCTGTGCCCTGCCGTGGGACGTATATAGGCTGCTTATGAAAGGCCAAAGTATAAACAGTTGCCAAATTAAGATACAATGGTGCGCAAGATTCTTTACGTGCCCTCACCTGCAGTAAGTTAGGCTTCACAGATCGCGTGACTTGATACACGTTGCCTGGGGCTGCCAGAAGCAAATAACGAATTAGGGATCAGTGAACTTACCACTTCTTCATTATTACGTTTAAATTGCAAGCACGGTCAGACCGGTTGCTTTGGACGCGAGAACTTTGGGTTCGAGTTCTTGGTTCAGAAGTATCCTACTAATATTATAAATGTGAAAGTTTGTAAAGATATTGTGTGGATGTTTGGACGTTTGGATATTTGGATCTTTGTTACTCAATCACGAAATAACGGCTGGACGGATTTACATGAAACTTGGCGTACAGATAGACAAAGATCTGAATTGAGACATAGCATACTTCATATCCCGGTAGTAGTTCCCGTGGGATAATATTTATTACAAGTTTAAAATAGATGGCGTTGTACGAGCGAACGTTGTGTTTTAAAA
Source organism: Yponomeuta malinellus (assembly GCA_947308005.1). Classification (NCBI taxonomy): domain Eukaryota; kingdom Metazoa; phylum Arthropoda; class Insecta; order Lepidoptera; family Yponomeutidae; genus Yponomeuta; species Yponomeuta malinellus. Next base: position 3,172,181 of record OX371004.1, on the reverse strand, counting down.
ATTGATGGCGTTGTGCAAGATTCTGTGGCGATACGAAGTTTGCCGGGACAGCTTGTTACTTTATATGTTGTCAAGTTTTCTATTGCCCAACAAACATTTTTCATTTACTATAACTGTGAATTTGTTTTTCTATGTTTTGAAAGTGAGGAGTAGCTATCAATAATGCCGACAAACAGTGGAGCTGACTAGCACTGCTAGCACTTAATAGTGTAATGAGTCTCTGAGTAGAATGTACATAAGATTGTAAATATAATTGTTTTAAAATTGCAAGATTTTTATTTATTTATTTATTTATTTATTTATCCACTTACATCTATCTTTACAGGCTGCGCCTAATACGACAGAGTAGTTCCAGAGTACTACCTACAGAGTAGTACTACATACATTCATAAACTCACGCTTGTACCCCGGAGGGAGACAGAGACCATAGCTAATTTTATTCCTAGTTAGGGTCACAAAGTTGATTGCACTCATGGAATCTTGTTAGGTAGGTCCCTCGTACCAACTTATGTATTATATTTAAGATGATTTTTTCCCGCTGCCTTTTTCGCTCCTACAAATTTGGCGTAAAGGCGGCGGCTAACATTGTACATTGGTTCAACAAGCAGAATGTAAATTCTTTACGTTGAACTAAATTTCTGATTTAAATTATTACTAACATGCATAAGTCACCATTGCTACTAACGCTATAAATACATCACATATTACATGCTATTAACTAAAGGTGAAGGAAAACATAAAGATTAAGAAGAACATTGTAAATTTACCTAAGAATTTCGAATTATTGGCCAAATCTCGGCAATTGAAAAGCACATGTGGTGATTACGCCCTGAGACAAGTTATTGGCCCTATACGGAGTCTGGATACAGTTCCGCTACTAGCTTGCATAAGTTAATGAGATTTCCCAACTTCGTATATTAAAATGCATATTCTTAGCAAATTATCGGTTCTGGGTATGTAGCTCGTAGCAACTGGAAAGAATTTCACATTTCGCCGTAGCACTACTACGGGTGAAGTGCTACGCTGCGTAGACGCGCCTACGAGAATCGTAGCAAAGTTTGTTGTAGCAGATAGTTACGTTACTTATAGACAAGGTTGTTTTCGCCGGGGGCGTTGCTTACATTGAAGTACCTTGTATCTTCAGGGGTTCAGAGGTCAGCGACCGGCTAAGGCGGGCGCCTTCAGCCGCCTTTCATGCCTTCTTTCTTATGAAACGCTCAGATTTAAGATTACATACAGACGGTTTTGACGCGCTTATTTTGAAAAGGTAAGGGTGGGAACACCTTGGCAAGAGATGTGTGCTCAGTACGAGAATTTTTATTTGGTTTTTGTAAGATGGTTTGAAAGTCGAAAAGAAATGAATGACTTTTGCGCTAAAATCTCTTGCCTTTCACGCTCTAAGCTTGAATGCAAGTACTTTAACACTAGAAGCGGAAATAAATAAACGTGGTGTTTATTTATTTTCGCTTTTAGTTATGGACGTTTTGTTGAAAGTCCCCCAAGGTATACTATCGGGATTCTTAAGGTGGCTGAACGTTAGTGTCTATCCCAGGCTGTTGGTTACTGCATACATATGTGGCGAGAACATGTCAACTCTGCGCGCGCATTCCAGCATCGCATTTACGGCGACAATGCATGCGTTCCTCTTATATCATACACCGTTTCTATGCATAATATGCGCACCCCTGACGTTCTTTCTACAAAATCATATACGGATACTAGCTGAACCTGCAAACCTTGTTTTGCAGTACTAATTTTTTTATTATTTTTTTATTTTTAATTAATAAAGACCTTTACATTTTTTTTACAAGTTTCGCCAAACTGCGGTGCAGTTTATTGGCGTTATGCTATTAACCACCTGTCCCCTACTAAATATACGCAAAAAAGCCGTTTCGGAGGAGTTCGATAACAGACACTGACACGAGGTTTTTATATATTAGAAGATGAATAGCTTTTACTATGAAAAAAACTTCGATTTCGTGATAAAGTTATACATATTTTTAATGCCGTACTTTTAAAGCAGCTGATGCTTAGTTAAATCGCTATTTTGGGAGTTGTCACCGTCGTGAAAGTTCTTTGTATTGACAAGTAGAAGCCATCCTTTTTCAGATAGATATGAGGATTTTCTTACGCCCCGTATAGTTCATTTATCGCTACTATAAATATAAATACGAAAGTTGTTTTTAGGATTCCGTACCTCAAAAGGAAAAACGGTACCTTTATAATGGACACTTTGTTGCCCGTCTGTCCGTCTGTCTATCAAGACCTTTTATCTTGGGAACGCGTGGAGGTATCGAGTTGAAATTAAAACCATATACTCAGGTCTACAGTCCCTTGAAGCTGTGAAAAAATCAAACTTCTAAGTCAACCTTAAAAAAAGTTACGGTCGTTTATGCCGTAAAAAACGTATATTTCGACACAAGTATTTTCCGTTGATCTAGAACTATGAAATTTGGCAAGTAATATTGTCTTATACTACAAGTACAGCGAAAAATCTGAAAACTATACGTAATATAACGTAAACTCACGCCTGTATCCCAGAGGGGTGGGCGGAGACCAGCGACTGCCACTTGCTATCATCCTGACTGATCACTTCCGCGTCATCAACATTCATTAGTCGTTTCGGGTACTTTTTATCTTGCCCTTTTCTAATAAACCCCCTATTTGGTCCCTTACCGGTCCTTCCACCCACATTTGCTCGATAAATTTGTTTCGTTAATCTTTCTTCCATCATTCCTATTTGCTTTTTGATAAATGTCACCTTGTATGATTCTTAAATTAGAATTTTTTGTACTTATTTTCTGTATTTACTTTTCCTGCATAATTATGTGTGTATGTGGCATTAAATAAATGTTTTCTTCTTCTTCTTTCTTCTATGACTTCTCTGAGACAAATACATTATTATTGTTATCATCCTCTCTACATGTCCAAACCAACGCAACATTCGCGGTGGGCGAGTCCGACATGCACTTGTCCGGGTTTTCTGTATTTGTCTTTCTCTACCGCAGCCATGGACAGCAACGGAGCGATACATCGAAGTGATTTCTTGCATACAGATAATTTCCGTGGGCTACTTTATCCGAATCTCAAGCGAATAGTCGCGAACACAGCTAGTTTATTTCAATATTGTACGTTAAAAGTGAACCGCCTATTAATGGAAGCCTCGCCGCAGGAAGTAGTGGAAAGTCAGCCGCATAAACTAATTTCCCTGCCTGAAAGTTGCGTTCGCATCGAACTTTGTCCACTCTCGCTTTCGACGAGTCTGATTTCGATTGTGAAGTTCGTTTCGAGCTAGTTTAGCCTGTTTAGGTAGGTACCTACTTACTGTTTGAATAACTAGGTTCGACAGTTGGGTGTAACCATTCAATTAGGTAAAGATAAATGAGGAAACGACGAAAAACTACGAGCGGTGGTAGCGGAGGTAGAATGCTGGCATTCTCATTCGGGGGGTCGTGGGTTCGATTCCCGGCATGTACCGTGAATGACTTTGTTTTCTAAGTTACGTACATTTGTGAAGTTATTTATTTATTTATAGTAGCAATACCACTCGCTAACGGTAAAGGAAAATATCTGAGTGTCTGAGGTGTTCACATACCTCAGCCCATGAAATTGCCAATCCGCGGTGGGCACGCGTGGTGATTAAGCCCATACTCTGTGAGAGAAGGCCTACAATGTGACGTATATAAGGAGCATTATTATATGAGGAAAGTTGTCTACGTTAGTGAATTGGTAGTATTTTGAATGACTCACGATGTTAATACATCATTATAAATTTAACAGGTCAAATTGCAATTATACCTAAATTCCCGACGTTCATTAAATCGATGTAATTCGCTATTAGACCCGTAAAATCTATAATTCACTAGGAAAATGGTAGCGGCAATAGAACTCACTAACCGCAAAGGTAAGCATCGTAAGAAAACCTGAGTGTCTGAGGTGTTGACATAGTTTAGTGCTTGAAATCGCCAATTCGCAGTAGGCACGCATGCTTTTTCTGTGAGAGAATGGAGTCACTGGTAGCGCTTGAGAAAATCTGCAAAGTTAGCACGGAGGCGCGATTCGCGGGGTTTGTGGCGCTAAATGTAAGAATTAGACAATTAATGTAGGTACTGGAAAGGTCGCGACTTTCAACGTAAAAACGCGCGACTCGCATCATCGTGGTATCCATGCACGTCCTCGATTCTGTTAGTGTATTATGGCACAATGACAGATATACGGTCGAGTCACGTGACGTGTTTTGACGTGAAACGTCTTTTAGTTCGGCAGTAAGGGTTTGCTTGCTACAACCGCATGCAACGAAAACAATCTCGCCTCGGCGAAGGCTGTAACACTGTAACTACTAACTTATATATCGTTCAGTAGAGCAATTCAGATCCTTCTGACTCGTGCCGCTAGATGGCGCCAGTGCCGCTAGATGGCGCCAGTGCCACTAGTGCTAGTTGGAACTAAAAATTGACGCTTACTTATGGACGTTTCACGTTAAACCAACGACCATGTCGATTGTCCCAAAAACCGAGATATTTCCACTATGTGTAACCATACTGGAACAAATAGTGGAAATATCTCGGTTTAAAAAAAAAATCTTACTGTGTTTATTTTTGGGACAGCCCAACACAGCCCCAGTCGCTTTTTTTTCATGTCGTGGACATCTCGAAGGCACTCGAAAGCAGCCACGTACATGCAGTTGTCATGGAAGGCCCGGATCTGAGGTGTTCACCTGAGGTACCTCCACGCTTTATATCGCTAATTCCGCCGGGTGTTTAAAGCCGAAAAGGATAATATCTCTATTAAAGAGCTAATATCTCTATCTCTCGCTCTCTCTTTCTCTTTGCAAAATAAAAAAAAAAATGTAGTTATTTCGTTTTTACTGATATTCTGTCCATGTTTACCCAGAAATGGACATTTCTGCGTGCTTTAACTGTACCTACATCTGTCACCAATACATTTGCCGCCACTGCTGCACGGGTAGGGTGGCTAGGCCTCCGGATTTAGTCAGATATGTTTGAATTTTCGTCACGTCAGGCTAAATATTTACTAATCCGGCATTTTATAATCTCTCCAGCCGCCGGAAGTAGGAAGCCGAGCCGGTAATGCACCAGAAAATATACTGTATCTTTTGTTTATAAGGGAGAAACTGGCGTAGTTCGTAATGCCCGGTCCTTTGGGTTCAAAGTCGGCGTGATCAAACTCAAGTGCGCCGTGTTACGTTAATTCTAAGGTGTTTGATGGTGCAGGCCAAGTAAGTGTCCTTGGAATTTTTATTATCCAGAATATACTTAAATAAATAACTTTTTAAATAGTAAGTATTCTTTTTTTATTTACTCGTAAGGGGAACGCGGGCCTATTCGCACCATACGAATTGGCTGGGTCGTAACTAAACATAAACATTTACATACAGGCACATACATTGCTTCTGGCCCCACACTAGGATTCCCTGTGTCGTGGGAACCAGAAACAACGACATCACAAACATGTAAACATCCAAGACCTGGGATTTTTTTGTCCCCAGCCGGGATTCGAACCCAGGACCTCTCGCATGGTATGCAGATGCACTACCGCTGCGCCACGAGGTCGTCGCACTAGTCGAACTGGGAATATTCTAAATTTCCAAATTCTGAATTTACACGACGCGGCGCGGATTGGCGAGCGAGGTTCCATAGGATTCCGTACAAAGACTTATTCTTGAATTAGTTTCGTTCTAATCGCTTAGGCGTTAGGTTTTCAGGTTAAAATATCCGTTTTTTTATGCCGCCAAGTCCGACTTTTGTATTTTGGACCTGGCAACCCTATGCCCGGGACATCCATCTCGCAAAAAACATCTAACGAACAACACCGGTGGACATTTTTGCCTCCCGAAATACATTTGCCTAAAAGCAAATTACTCGTACACTGTCCGGCCGAATTCGGCCATTACGACTCATGGCCGTTTTTCAATTACCGCCACTGTAACTGTTCACATTATACAAGGTGAAAAAACTGTCAAAACTCTTAAACAAGATCTAAGGGAGTTCGTTGGATTTTAAATATTAGAATAAGAATAAACTATATTTGACAACATTACAAAGCAGGTGGGACTGGTAAATTTCTCCGACCCGCTACTTTCGGTTAGATTTGGGTAATTTGGTTACACCCTGTATAAGTGAAGCCCAAATTATGTGTAGAGGTGGCGCAGCTAATAGTGAGACAAATAGCTTCACATTCGTGAGGTTCTGAGTTGGAATCCCGGTGTGACCAATGACTTTGTTATAATGTCTTACGGTCTTATTTACAAAAACTCGATTCCTTAAAACACTTCAAAAGCGCCGACTAAAATAGTCTGTGGTGGAGATTTTACAAGGGAAAAATGTAGCCACAGATTAAATAAACAGAGTTATAGATTGGTTTTGGAGGAATCGTTTTTTTTATAAATAAGGCCGTTAGAGTACAGTCCAGAGCAAATCAATATTTACATTCGTGCACTAAAATTTGCTGCACAAATGTGAAGGTTGTTGTGCTGTCGACCGTATGTATATATGTGAATTTGTGGTAGCAATACCACACGCCAGTCGTAAAGGATAACATCGCGAGGAATCCTGAATGTAAAAGAAAAAGAAGAAGAAGAAAGACGGTTATTGGTACAAATTAATACGTATGAGCAAACATTGTATGAACATAATTATCTCAGCGCTGTAAATTGCCAGTATGCGGTGGGCTTGCGAGGTTATTATTAAGCCCAGACTCTGTCTATCCGAGAGAAGGCCTATACCATGTAGGTATAACTTTTTACGTAATTTCGTATTGTTTCCTTTTTAATGAAAACAATTACAATTTGATCAGTCCCGAAACACCGGTATGTACATTTGCCAATATTGGCCTCAAAGTAGAGCTACATAATATGTACACATAAATATACGGTTCAAAGGAAAATATTATTTACCTTTAAACCGTGCTTTAGATATAGTGTCTACTGGTATACGTCATTATACAATGTATTTGAATCATGTATAAACAGGCAGAGGGGTGGGGGTGGAGGGGCCAGTATGTATTGATGGGGGGTGGATTTTAATTTGCAAAGAGGAAATTGTATTGGCTTGTTTGATATCCTTTTTGGTGGTCCGCGGTGCAACGAGGCCGGTAAATATAATATGTACATATAGTTTTAAAAGTAAATGAATACGGCATACTTCTTCACGAAGGTCTAGTCTAGGTAGTACCTATATTTGGCTGCGTGTAGGCTGGCGAAGTTCAACTGCTATCAGCAGGAAATTTTAAGTTCTATTAGTAAAACATACTGTCACACAGCCCATACTTTCCCATTCAAGCCCATACTCTCTCTCTGAGAGAAGGCCTGTGCCCTACAGTAGGACGTATATAGACTGCTTATGATAAGTAAAACTATTTGCTTTATTGGTACGGTCTCCGACACTTTTATGGACATACTGTCAGTTTCTGAATTCATTTTTTTTTCGAGTATACAGTTAAGTATCTGTCTGACTCGTATTGTTTTGACCAATCTGAAGAGACAGAACGATAGTAAATATTTACTTAGTGGAATTTCAAAATCAAAGTACTTATCTATATTCAAAATAACATAGAAACTGTCAGTTAATGAACGTTAAACTAGGTGTCCATTTCAAAGACTAGTCTTTCAAAATCAAAACTTAAGTCTTTTGGTCCTTAATTAACAGATTTCACATATTATTCTAAAACCTTCAATTCCGAAACCCGCGGTAAGACATTAACTTGAAAAAAAAATAGAAACATGACATAATCTATTTCAATCTATGTGTAATCCCATATTATGAGAAGGAATAAACAGAGACTACGTTTAAAAGTTTTGAACGGGAAAAATAACTTTTGTTTTTATGAGTGGCACTGGTCGGTTTGTGCTTTACGGCAGTGAATGTGCTTTTTCCTACATAATATTCTTCCTTTATTTTAGCATTCGAATTTCAAAACTTCAACCTACCTCCGTCTACCACGTATTTAAAATTGTGACCACAGTTACCACCCCAAAACGAAACATAAGAAGCTAGCGTTCGAATTTGAAATTCGGAATTTTTCCATCTCCGCCCGGCCACGTTAATTCCATCGATCATTACTAGCCAGGGCTGCAATCCGCCAATGGGGGGAAAATAAAAACAACCGTGGCAACCCTACCTGCGCTCCCCTCCTCCTAGCCCCCCCCGGGAGTCTGCTCGTGATTTTTTCGACCGACACGCCGCAGAAGAAAAAGTACAGAGCTCTGATAACACGACTACCGCACTATCTTTTATTCCGTAGTGAAAATTGGCTGCCTAGTTAGTCTGGCGGTGAGCCATGATTGCCAAGACAGGGATCGTGGGTTCGATTCCATTGCAGGCCGCCGTACTTTGATAGCCGCTGGGTGTTCACGTTTATTATATCCTTGACTGGTTACCGTCAGCTTAGATACACCGTGCTTTAATTATGTTCTATATATTTGTAAGTCTTACCTTTTACGTATGTAAGTATAAGCAACCAGAAATGAACTTTCCCTTACCATATCAGCGGATCGCTTTTGGGGTATTTTAGGACGCGATACTTTGCATCTGAAAGTTAGGGCAGCTACAGAGGTCACAATTTAAAGGTTCTGATAAATTTACAAAAAGTGTGACCTAAAACAAACAAAAGAGATCCAGCAAGAGTCTTATTTAAATAGTTTACTGTTACTGAAACTCTACATCGTCGTTTATATTGCAAAATGTCACATGTCAAAAAAATACGATTTTTGTTTTTTCGTCGAAATAGTATGAAAATGAATAAATTAGAAGAAAATTAAGTCGTAATAGTATACACAGCTAATCAGACCGAGAATACGATGTCTTGCACGTGTGACAGAATCAATTTTTTATACAATTTCGATGAGAAAACAAAAATCGTATTTTTTTGACATGTGACATTTTGCATTTTGGCCGACTGCCACTGTTAACAGTAAATTAAAAAAATATTAACGTACGCGAAACCCAAGGATTAGTCATCTGACATTAACGATTCCGACCTTCTGTTCTCTTAACTCTACACCGACACTCCCGCGTTTATGTACTCATTCGGTTGGTGCACGCAATGTATACGATCACTTTATGTATAATTTTATTAATCTTTATTTAAGTTTTAATGTAATATAAGAATATGTTCTATCTATCTACTCAAATAGATAGATAGAACATGTTCTTTATTGTATGTACACCATTTGGCGCAGCACAACCGTGCGCGGGATATCCCGTACGTGGCGCGACGCGCAATAAACTTTGTCGCTTGTTTTGTCTCCACGGTCAATAGTATTATCAAATGGCGAACATGGAGTGACTGCAGACAAAATACAATAGCGATTTAAATTTTTTGTGGCAGTTGCGAGAAAGAATTAATTTTAGCGGTAAATTAATGTTTTTATCGATACACTAGCATTTTTTGTGACGAGGCGGGTGCGAGAAAAAATGATTTTAGAGACAATTTAATGAATAGGTACAAATAAATGTCAGTGTAAAAATTGTTGTAGGTATCTACCTAAACTCAAACGTGAAAGTAAATAAGGGTTTGTACGGTACGAACATACGGTTTGACCGATTTTGACCTATTGAGATGTCAAATAAAAGGTATTGACAACGCATTTGTTACTGAGTATATAGCGACGGCAATCGGGTTTTTGTTTTCATAATAGTTTTTAGCTAGTTCCTGAGCTGCTATTGGCCGCAGCGTGAGCATAATTTCCTGGACTATTTTATAATTTTCTAGGAACTTCTGTTCGGGCATATCGCCAGGATGAGACGTCTCTCGTACAGTCCTTTAACATCTTCAGCCTACTTTCTCCGCTAGATATTTCAAACACAAATATCTATTTCATGTTAAGTTAACAATACTTTTTGGAAACAAATAAAAAAGGCATACAGTACGCAGAAATAAAAAAAATATGAACCTATAAAAGCTTTGTCTACACCCTCGATACTAGCAGAGATAGATACTACTCGCACTAAGCGGTCATTTTGTGAGAAAAAATACCGTCGTTTTTGCGGCGGACACAAATCTGAGAAAAAATATACTAGATTTAATTAAATTTAAAGGCGCGGGAAGAGAGAGCTTACGCGTATTCATGTTCGCATGTGTAAAGAAACCGCCTGTCTCGTCATTTTAATACTCTGAAGATGACAGTTGAGAATAGACAAATTGGCGCACGTGCTACGCCAGCAGGAATTACATATGAGACTTAAACAATAATATACTAAATTTATCTTTAGTACATTAACGGAGAGCTGTCACAAAACAATGGTATACCAACAATTGAACATACACGTTTTTTTTTACAAAAAATAAGGAATAGCTACTTGTATAGAACATGTTTTATTTTTTTATGTAGCCTATATAAGTCCCACTGCAGGGCACAGGCCTTCTCTCTGAGAGAGAAAGTAAAGATAGAACATTAATTTAAAGAAAATTTGACTCGTGTGCCTTGGTCCGCCGACCCTAGAATTAGTAAGCGGCAGAGCTTTTAAACACTTTTAGTAGTTGCATATATTTACATCAAATTCAAGTTTGAAATAAGAACTCCAATAACTGTTATTGCTATAAGCAATAAGCCCACCAATTGTACTGTATTTTTGTAAATATTTCATGTTTGTGTTTTTCCTGGTACAATAAAGAATATTCTTATCTTATCTTATCCATCCATATCAATATACAATTCTTATTTCAAATTTGATCTTGATGTAACTCTATGCCACGTTTATATTCTGTCAATGGAGGTTATGATATAACTGTGTATCATCAGAACGCAAAATACACTTACTGTGTGACATACTCTTAAGACATACCTACTTAGCTTGAAATATTCATAAACACTTAGCTCAATACTTAGCAGACAAATAGACACCAACATTTTGTTGCTAGCATAATATTACAAGTATATAATAGCACTTTCAGTTGATATACGTGGAGTACACAAACTATGCATAGAATTGCCTATCCTTTTAGCCTTATAGTAAATAACAGGTTTACGCATTACTACTTTCAACTCGGGTACCTACATACATCAACCGGGTAAAATACAAAAAATGCATTCGAACTTTTAAATTTTAATGCAGCAATGAAAAAAAAAATCAACATCGATTGTACCCACCCGTTTTGTGCTTGTGTGAGTGCGTGTTTACCCTCGACGGTCTGCCAGTGTGGGTGCCTCTGCAGACTCGAGCCCGATCGCGTGCAAAACTCCGTGCAAAAATGTGCATTATACAACCAGGATTATCTGACCCCCCGCCCTCCCTTCACACCCACATTAATCCCGAAAAAAGTGGCAGTATAGTACGCCGCACCGGGCCAAGTTAGGCTGGTTGGGCAAGGGTAGTTGTAGATAACACGCTCCATGCGGGTCCCCTGCCTCGATGTCACGTATCATGTATTCGCTGTTTAAAATTCGAACGAATGTCTGTCCGATTATTTGAGATTTGTTTTTTTTTAACTCTGAATAACCAGTGTGTGTATTTTTTTTTTAATTATTATACAGACCTGGCTAGAGCGTAACTAAAAGGTAAATAAAATAAAAGAAGTTGGAGAGATGTCGCCTAAGAAATATTTTTAATGAGACGGGCGTAGAAATATTTCAAAGGCAGCCACTCGGAAAAGTTTTGCACATTTGACTATCATAAAGCTAACTGAAAAGAACATGAATTAAGCTTTAATTTTTTTTGCATCTTAAATAGTTTTTAAAACAACCTCATTAGGAAATCTCTTTTACTAATTCGTCTAGGAAAAGTTTTGAAAATGTTATACCAGCATAAATTGTGCCCTATAAAGTACCTAATTAAAAAAAAACCGGCTAAGTGAGAGTCGGACTCACGCGCGAAGGGTTTTGTACCATTATCTATACAACCTTTGAATATTTCAAGCGTCTACTTGTTGCCGTTATTAATATCGAGCAAAAAAACGGCAAAAAATCAATCACGTTTGTTGCATGGGAGCCCCTCTTAAATATTTATTTTATTCTGTATTTGTTGTTGTAGTGCCAACAGAAATATAAAATCTGTGAAAATTTAAACTGTCTAACTATCATGGTTCATCATTCGCGACAGAACGTGTCGCCTTAGTAATAACCCTTAGGGTACGGAACCCTAAAAATTTAAAAGTTTTGTTTTGGCTCTCGAACAGACACTGAAGCTAATCTTAATGGTCGTAAATACCATTAATGCATAAATACATTAATAATATTTTTATATTGTACAGGAGGAGCGTAACTTGTTCATTGCTATTCAAAAAACAGTAAGAAATGTTTAAGTTGAAATACATTTCTGATAAGTATCTGTTTCAGCGGATGTTCGCCACAAATACTTTCTCATAGATCGTCTCGTTTGTGAATAAAAAGTTTCAATCATGTGAATCCGACTTAAATCTTCGTCCGCTAATACTGCCACGGTATATGAAAACTAGAAACAGGTGACAACACAAAAAGTCCCTACAAAAAAAACAAAGTCAAGGCCCATGGTCAAGTCAACAAACTCCTTGCAATAAATAAAAAAATAAAAAGCACCGAGCCAGCCAGCAACTTTTCGAACGCACAGGTGGAAAAGAAAAAAAAAGAAAGAACGGAGGAAGGCAAAGGAAACTGTGTTATGAGGTAAAGAAGGAAAAGCAAGGCCACGGGCAGACGGCACGTTTCCCAATAAAAAGAGCCGTGTGAAGGTCGAGCTTCGGACGCACAAAACGACCAAGAAGAGGCAAGGAGCGAATGCAAGAAGTGTATGAATAAATTGTATATCGGTTAACTCTGGAAAGTGCTTCAAGAGTTGGGCTGTAAGATTTGAACAAGATATTGACTCTGTTTAGTTTTCTTAAATTTTAGATCAAGTTCGTTGATCGTGTTTTTAGCTACAAAGTTGCTTGCTTGCCGATAGTTAGTAATATTATAGTGTCGCTGGTTCAGACAACGAGTGTTGAGGTTAATGTTTGTTTTAGATCATTTGTGGAGCAAAGCAGAAATACTTAGTTCTTTTCTACGCCTCAGACGTAATAATTCAAATGATTAGGGCCCTTGCTGTTGGCGAACATTATTTGAGCGAAACATTGGGAAATATCTAGATTTTGTTGTACACCATATGCCCAATGTGAAGCTTTTAAAAAACGAAAATATTATTTAGGTGTACAGATGAAAGGATCTAAATGGCATACCAATTAGCAAAGAATAAATTTATAAAATTTTATGGAGATTACTTTAGATTTGGAATTCAAATTTCGAGCGAGATATACTGGCAGCCATGACGACTGCTGAATTGAAAAAAGTTATAGTGCTTTTGTTAGTGTCCAGTCCAATTACTTACTAGCAATTATTAATTGGTTAACTTGAGATCAATTTGGATCGCCACAACTGACCAAGATTTATCTTGTTGGTCTGTGCTTAACAGAGCGCTAATCTTTTAGTTTTTTAGCCAGGTGAAAGGTGCAGAGAAAGGTGTCTAAATAGAAATAGATTATTTTTTTGTTGATCGCCATTCTTAGATAGTTTATTGTGTATGGATCTTCATATAATTATGCCTCGGCAAAAATGATAGAAATTAATTTGTCTGTAATTTGTTTTGCTTACATGAGTTATAAGAATGAAAATCGATAAAAAAATTAAAACATACAACACGTTTTAAGAAAGAAAGTAAATGATCTGCGTGAACTATTAGTGAAATTCACTTCCAGTTTCAATTTTTTTAGCCATGCGCTACATATTTGACGATCGGGTGCGACCGGAAATGCACTTCTACGTAATAAATAATAATACAGAAGCAACGTTTATTTTGTGAACACAATGATTCTCGGGGATTTTTAAAAGACATCGTTTAAGACAGCCATTTCACGCCCACTGCAGGACATAGGCCTCCTTCGTGGTTTTCATAACCACGAGGGGTTTTGCCATAATCGCCACGCTTGGCAGGCGGGTTGGCGATCGCAGTAAGCGGTTGGAATCTCAGGAAGGCGCTGCTGCCCATCCCCTGGTAATGTATTTCCTTAGTCGCCTTCTACGACATCCACGGAAGGAAATGGAGTGAAGCTATTCTTAATCCGGCGCCACACGGAATAGTTACTTTATTTTTCGCATATTTTGTGATCCGGAAAACCCTGAAAAATATATTTCGATGGGTTTGTTTTTGAATTTATCCTAAGTTTTTATAATTATGTCTTGTATGGTATAAAAGCAAAGTCACTCCAATCTAAGTTAGACGCAAGTTCCCCCGCTTATTCAGCAAACAACGCACAGGCGAACAGACAAGGGCAGGGTATTTGATAAGACAACTCAAAGAGCAAATCCCATTTTGTTGGCCGATAGCATATTTTTGATGTTCCACAGTTGCCTGCGCTTCGTGCAAGTTAAATATTGACTTATGATCGGGGCAAAACCCTAAAACAACCATTATAGAGGGACGCACACCAATGCAGTCGGGGGGGCAGGCAGCGGCACCCACCCCCGCCTCGTTTCGGCGTTTTTATATTTTTGCACATTTAAAAAAAGTACGCGACAGACAAAGATGGACTGATGACGGGTCCGCGAGGAAACAATGGGGTGCGAGCGAGATGGGCTTAGCTCTGTCAGTTTTTTTTTCAGGAGACGCGAAAATAAAAATTTGCAGAGTTCTTTTTTTGAAATGTGATGCTTTTTTCGCGTTAGTCTGCGTTTGCAATTAGCGTGGTGAGCTTAGTACTACTGAGTATTGGGCTTTGGTGATCTATGCAAATGAGTGGGGGATATAATTGGATAGAATGGGATTTTGCAATGATGTCATTGATTGAAATACGACTAGATAATATGCAACATACGCTTGGAGATTTCAGAGATGAAATTTTATTATTCGTATCATACAATTCAGCCGTTAGCATCTAGCTCGATACGCCGTAGTTAAAGTTTGAATCTGTCTAGCAATTAACTCTCTGAAGCTTCTGTAAAGATACAGTCGTCGATAGTCAATGAAATCGTCATATCAGTCTATAATGAGAATTCCAACATGACGCCAAGAAAAAAAAAAGCTGGGAGATGACGCAGGAAAAGCTCATATTGCGTAAACCCTTCAGGTGCACTTCTAATCAAAAATGCACGTATAAAGACAAGTCTAGAACGCGAACGTCGCGCGCAGATTTTAATTCCCTTCGCAACGTGAATGCTGGCACGAAATAAAAAAGAAGAAAAATTCCCCGCTCTATGGCAATGGCAACCCAATGCATCGCGCGCCTGTGTGCCTCTCTCACACACACAGCGGCGTGTCAGTGCATGCTTTACGCGCGGAAAAAAGTGCTGCGTTATTGATTTTTCTGTACAGTAAAAGGGGGTTCAGGGAGGGAGTGGGGTGGCGCCCGCGGCCTGAAAACCGTCTGCTGAAAAAACCGAGACGAAAAGGCGCCCCTCCATTTTAATTGGTAACGTAGTGTCAATAGGGCTAATCCGGGGGTGGTAATAGCGTCCTTTTGTTTCGCACATGCATTTTTCAGTGTTGCCAGGCGACTGCCGGAATGGTTTTCGACCTCTAGGCTTTTTTCGGGGCTTTTTTGCGCCGGTATTGTTTTAATGGAAGCCCCCTTAGTCTAATCAGTTCTGGAGAAGTTTACGCAACTTTTTTCCAATTTTTGTTCATGAGTATTGACGCTGCCAATGAAAAGCTTCTCGGAGTGTTTTTTGATGCATTTGGTCAAAACATTTTTATTGCAAGACTGTCGCAGGCTCACTTTTGTTTTATTTTTGGAATAAACGCTGTTGAAGTTCTAGTTTGAACCTGGAGACCACCACTGAAACGGTACTATAGGTGACGAAACGAAGTCGATAAGTCAATGGTTCCACAAAAAAGTCTATTGTTGTGGAACCATTGTGGTTCAAAAACTGGCATTGAACTTTGAACAAACTTTCAGCGATAACTTTACACTCCTTCTGTTAGTGTATTATAAGTACTGTGGCAGCTACACAGTCGGGTTATTTGATTTGTGTTTTTTCGTGCCGTTGACGCCAATATAGTGTGATACGTGTGCGTGCGTAGACTGGAAGCGGCAATGAAATGAAATCGACGCATTCACGTTCATGCAATTATCATTGTACTAGGATGAATCGACTAACATAATCGAGGCCCTGGTTTCATTCTAATGTGTTCTGCTTAAGAAAGTTTTAGTCCCACAAGTACACAAACATCACACGTGGCAAAAATTTTGGTAATATACATTACATAATAGTAATAGTAACTCATGGTGCCAAACCTTAACTTGCTTCAATTCTTGTCTTACAAAGAATATTCTACTTTACTCCAAGCCATCATCTCATCTTTGTAATGCGGTAGGGTTAATCTTCATTTCTGCGGCTGCATTTTTTTCAGAAAATATACTCTATCTACATCTTGCTCTGCAGCATTTCTTAGCTCTAAGGTCCCGCTACTAAGGCCGACCTGTACCCACAAGCAAATAAGCAGATCCGGCTCGAAGGACCATCGCGCGAAGTGACGCGCCAGACGGGGGTAATTATGGCGGGCGGAAGTGTGACGTCACATCCGACGAGACGTCAATTGAGCCACTTGGGCTGAGGTCAGGGTTCTGAGCCACTAATTGTGGGTGAAAATAATGACAAATAAAAGAGATTGGTAGCATAATGAACCGTTTGTTTGGTTGCCTCACTTGCGACGTACGGACAAGTGCCAGGCATATGGTTCTTCGAGCCGGATGGTGTTTTCAAATGCGGAATAATGAATGAGACTGATTCAGTTGAGAGATTCTCATGACGAAAGAGCGCTTGTCTGTTTGTATTGCTTGTCAATGAAACTTGCATAGTTCAAACGAGGCAAGATCTTATTGAGGCCAAAAGAAATTGCAGTAACAGGACAATGATTATACGTGTAATATGTAATCTAATAGATCTCAGAACTCACGAGTCGAGCTGAGAGGCTTTTAAAATTAGCTACGGGGTATTGCAGAAAGGTCCGCTACAACTAAAGGCTGTTCATCCATACTAACCACTTTCATTATACCAACCTTGAAATACCAAAAAAAAATCAGCAGTTCTATTTTTTTGATAATTGCTCTAGAAAATCGGATATTTTTCGCTATTTTAGAGTTAATATCATAACAAAGTTTGTTTGTGTTAAAGAGTAAAATAATATCTTTAACTTTACCCGGACCTTCTCCTGTATATTAAAAACTAGGTAAATCATGCCCGCGGCTTCGCACTCTTAGTATCGTAATATGCCTATTTCTAACCTGACAGTCTATTATAAATACTGGTGAAAAAAAAATCGGAACAGGATGAGTAATTTAGCAGATTACCTCCTATAATTATGTAAGTAGTTTCGCTGAGCACTCTGGAGCTAATAATTTTTTAAACTTACAAATTTTACGTCTTTATAATTTTATTCTAGAAGTGTAGATTTATTTCTAGAAATCTATAGCATAGATCTCCTTCGCAGTTGTTATGTCAAAGGCGACTTTGCAACAAAAGTGTAAAGGCTGACCAGCTACAGTTGTGTGTTCAATGAGACGCGCTACAGACTGGGGTTATGGAACATGTGCATTGAACTTGGTGCAGTAGCATGTGCCCGCGAATTGGAGTCAAGTAGCAATTGCGTAACTGGCGGTCAATGCCGGCCGAGAAAGACTTCGTAGGCCAGGAGACGACACGGAGATTTTACGTCAGAGACGTTCGTATATTCCCGTTGTCTCCCGTTTGGAGCCGAAACTGTAGAGTCGCAAATGTCTGATTAAAAATTCTCATTGAACATTTTGCGACGGTTTCATTGAGGACAAATATAAAAATAGTCTTATATACGATCTGAGGTAGATTGTTGGTAGCGGCTTGATGAGGATGGCCGAAGACCTAAAGAAGTGCTTTTGGGAGGCTTATGTCCAGCAGGGGACGAATACAGGGCCCTTATTATTATATAAGTACGAAATTTTTGGAAGTAGCAAGATGGTCGCAAATCCGTATCTCAACATAATGATATGACGTCATTGGGCTAACAAAAAGCCATGCATTTCCAGCGTTCATTACTCAGTGGCTGGAAATTTCGGAACTATTCAAAAAAAGAACCGTATTTGTCGCTAGATTCGAGTGAATTGTCGGGCTCAAGCGCGACGTGGCGACCCTTCCGAACATATCACTGCTTCATAATAAAGGCCCAGGTTGATTGATTCATCAAAAAACCATTACCGTTTTTATTTTCTCAATTTTCCTTCTTTCCACTTAGTGCAGACGGCTTGGGTCGTCGAAAATTAGCAGCCAAATGGTGTACCACTACGGAGCACTGACATTTCTTAGAGTAATAGAGAGAGAGAGAGTAGTTTAATAGTAGTTTTAATATCCATACTTGTCCACCATAGATTGGCGTTTGCAGGCGCTGAGGTATAAATAAATATCTCTATCAACCCTTATAAGTATAATCATACATTTTATCTATGTTTCGGCACAACTAATTTTATCGAGATACCCCCAACATTGCAATGTATCCGAGACTCGATGAGAGGCGTCGAAAGCCATGATACAGGCTCGCCTAGTATGGTTTTCGATGTGAAAACATAATAATACAATTACACGCCTACCTACTAAGCTCAATGTATCCAAGACATGTATTTTTTTGTTGTACAGGTAGATGTTCCTAACACAATAAATTAAGTAAATGTTGGGTTGTAGTGCTTACGAAAGTTTTAGTTCCAACATAGGTACGTCCCACGTTCTCGCACAACGTTGTGATGTTACAATACTTTATATGTGGTACCTAGAGCCACAACTTTTGAATGGGACTAGTTAGTATTTTATACCTACATTTCTCATAGCTGGATGTTTTTAGTTTTATTTGAGGTTATATTCAATCCTGAACTTCTTAGCGATACATTTTTCAGCCGCTTCCCTGCCTACTAAACTCGTAGGTAACAATTCAATTAATTCTCGAAACTAAGTACTTTACCCAGCCACTTACCCACTCTCGCTGCATGCTGCTATTTTACAATTTCACATTCGGCTTAAACTCATGTTAAGTTGGTTTTGCGGATTTCCTGGCTCACACTTCGAGAACTAGGGCGAGGAAACATTTCTGGGAATGTTGAGTTACTCAGTAGCACTTTTTTTAGCAGAAATGCATCACGTGTCGTAAACCGAACATTTAATTAATCTATTAATTATTAACTATTACTAATGTTGATATTAATATTAACATTATTATTAAAATTAATATTAACATTAGTAAGTATTATTCTATATAATGTAAAATTAATCGTTTGCATGTATACCGTGTTTTTCTGCACGCAATTTATAAGTAAGAGTATAGACTCTTACTTATAAATTAAGTTATATAAGTATCTAGTCTAATTAATTTAGATCACTTATCATCTTAGAGCAACCTCTGGAAGCAATATAATCTCATGTGGAAGATTCAGCTTCCAGAGATGGATTTATATGTATTTCTGTTTTTGAAATAAACAGTTTAAATTTTTATTTTTTTTATTTTTTTATTCCCAAGGAAACTCATGGAATTTTCTAGCTTTTAGAAAACGTATATGAAATTTTAACGCGCAATGTATTGAAAACTACAAAAGAACGTGCCATAAGAAAGCTAAAGTTCCGGGTCCATTGCGTACTTTTTAGATGTTTTACCCCAGTTTCACGTGCGCTAAGAATATGTTAATGCACTTTAAACCGCTATCAGTTGGATAAAGTAATAAAAAAAAACGACTGATAGATGGTTAGTGTACGAGAAACCGGATTCTCCAAAATCTGAAAAGATTTCTCAGCAAATTTTGTGAACAAGGACCTAGTTTGTTTTCATGTCCAGCGTAACTTTCGTACCGCGCGTCTTGTCCAAAAAGTTCTGGCTTCGTTAACTGGCGAAAATCGTATTGCATTTGTGCCCGAGAAAAAACCTAGCATTGCAACTAAAGTAACTCATAAAACTTTTTCCAACGAGATTAGCGTGATTTTACAGCTTTGTCTGCGCCCGCCACGCGATCTGACGTGCGGGGTTCGCGCGATCGATTTGAAATACGAACTTCGAATTAAGACACGCTTGAAGGGTTTGGCGCGAGTTCTTTTTCTTTTTTTCAGAATGTCACTGGCCGTTTGTTTTGGTTACGAAAAAATAATTTTAGGTATTTGGATTGAAAAAAAGGAGTCAGGGAAAAAAGTTTTATTCCAAGTTTAACTCCGGTTTTTTAATTAGAGGTGACATAGTCAAAATCGGCTATCCTTGGATTTGTATTGAAGTAGTCACTGCAATTATTATGAAACTGCCAGTTTTCATGGTCATTGCCATTTCCGATGATTGAATAGAAAAAAATCTTCATTTTGTTTTCAAGCAAGCCCACTCGTTCGTGTTAAAACAATGGCTTAGCTCCATGTTCATGCTACATTTTCGCAGCGAAACCTAGACTGCGGCTAGACAGGCAGCCTTAGTTTTACGACTTATTTTTATGGCTTTATTCTTTCTTGCATTTCAGTGGAAAGGTATAGCTGAACGGTTTTTATGTCACAGAATAGAGGATTTATTGTACAATGTTTTTGATGGATCTGCTCGAATGTGTTTTAGTGGTATAAAGTTAAGTGTAATATAAGTTTTTAAATGTCAATTGTATTGTTATTATGATATTTGCAGAAATCCTTTTATCGATAGGAATATCTCTGGGTAAAGTTTTCTTGCATGTCTGTCACCTACAAGGGCCCAATACTGGCCGTTGGGCCCTTATTATGAAGCAGCGATATGTTCGGAAGGTTCGTCAACGTTGCGCTCGAGCCCGACCACTCACTCGAGTCTAGCGACAAAAACGGAAAAGCAGGACATTTCGAAACCTGCCAAAAAAAGCACCGTACTTATTTGTCTCTAGATTCGAGTGAATGGGCATTGTTCACCTCAACTTTTTATTCTAGAAATCAAAAATATAGATTAATATGAGAAACTAATTTGAATATTTTCATAATTTTCGATGTCATTATTTTTTTATTAATTATTTAATATTTCTGATAGCTTAGTAAGTATGACGTCACCACTGGCATAATTATTTACGTTCCTTTGCCTTTTTTCATGCTTTTTAAAAATAAAAATATGTTGACGTTTTACAATGACAAACAAATGTCAGTCAGTGTCAACTACTTACCAATATTTTCTTTTCTAATCATAACTAAGAATCGAATTGAATTGATTTTTCATGTAAATAACAAGCTAGCGTCTCGTTCGTAGTAATTATTCGAATTTGTCGGATATTTGTTGAGAATTGAGGTTATCTTCACCGTGTCTAAGAATTTGACGCTTCTGACAGTTGCTGAACGAACGAATGTATTTATTTTTTATATTCGAAGGCAATGGAAATGCCGCATTAGAGCCAACGATGACATAATTGAAGGACGAATGAAGGTTATAAATTTTTTGCGGTAAATATTAATAATCCGTCTTAATTTTACTTATTTAAACCCATAATAGTAATCAGTATCCCTATTCCTCGAAATGGTTTTCACTTTACGACAGTCGATGTCTCCCGGAACAATGCCCGCTCAAGCGCGACGTTGACGACCCTTCCGAACATATCGCTGCTACATAATAAGCGCACAGGTGACAGTTGCACGTTGTGAAACAACGACGGTCGACAGCAGGTTAACATTTTTGTTGCATAGTCGCTCTTAACCAAACTGATCAGTCGACTGTACTGTAACTGTAGGATATTAGTATCACATCATCAACTATGCTTTTTATCCAATAAATCCCAGTTTGTTTTCCTGTTTTCTTTAAAAGCGTTCTTTCGATAATTCCGGATTGGCGTCATCAAAAAGTTATTTATATTGATAAGTAGAGCATCACGATACATATAATGCACATTTATATCTAACAAAAAAAAAAAAAAGATTTAATTCACGCATATAGCGCCATTAACCGTTTGGTCGTCACACTTGCAAAAGTACCTACGTACTGCAAAATAACATCTGAGTGCCCCCTTCATCACAGAGTAGGAGAGTCATCTGTGCCCCACATACGCGACTAATCGATTCAAACCTAACCAACCAATTTTAATCGCCTCAAATCACCATAAACCGAGCTGGGCGGGGCCAACACTAGTCCAGAGTTAGGTTAGTGTTAACGCACACATGTTCCACGTCAACTGAACATAGGGTGCCTTTGTCTAGGTTGATCTAGGAGGGTGAAGTCAGCTTCCTGATGGATGAACGGGATTTTATTTTAAGCCTTTTTGTATTGTTTTGCACCTAAAGTTTGTCTGGAAGAGATCGCTCTAAGCCATAAGACCGCCAATTGCATAACATTACTTAGATATAAGAAATACATTTTTATTATTATCTTTTTCTGGCTGCACAATAAATTTTTCTCTATATACACCTATCTACCTATCTTAAGTTTTGTCTTGCGATCTCGCCGGGGCCGCGTTTTATGAAGCTTTATTGTGACAATTCGATGTTCATTGCGTAGCCCATTAGTACAATTAGCCTTCCTATTTATCAATCTGAGGGGTAATCGGGTATGCAATACATATCAAATTGTCATCATCATCAGCCATTTGACGCTCACTGCAGGACATAGGCCTCCCTCATAGTTTTCCAAGCTTTCCGGTTTTATGCTGCCCGCATCCAGCGACTCCCCGCCACCGTAACCAGGTCGTCAGACCATCTGGTGGGGGGCCTCCCCACGCTGCGTCGTCCGATACGCGGTCGCCAGGTCAGAACTTTTTCGCTCCTCACCCGCAGATCAGTTCTCCGAGCTATGTGCCCCGCGCACTACCATTTCAGCCGAGCAATTCTTCGAGCTATATCAGTACCTCGGGTTCTGTTGCGGAGCTCCTCATTCCTGATTCGATCACGCAGTGAAACTCCTAACATAGCTCTCTCCATTGCTCGTTGGGCGACTTTGAGCCTTCTTATGAGGCCCATAATCATAATCATAACCATAATTGTCATAGTACACCATAAAGTGCAGTTTTATGAAATGTGCCCCTGATTGTTAGCAAAATAATCCCTGTTACGTACCTACAACGCAGATTTCAAACAACGCAAAATATGAAAGCCGTTCTTACAATATTGAAGGGCACGTATTTAAAACTCTTTCACAAAGCAAAAGTTTCAAATTCCTATTTATATTTTTAATAAATTCTTGAAACTTGATGAGGCTAATTTGTGTGAAAAATAAATTGAGAACCTTGTGTTTATTGAAAGTGCTTTCATCGATATTGAAGTAACGGTTTTCAGGTTTTGCGTTATTTTAATAAAACTTGTATATCCAGATTATATTGGGTGCAATTTGTCACACTTTAGGTGTATAATCTGAGCTATCTTCCCGAACAAAGAAAATTAGTCTCAGCCTGCCCCTTCAGGATTCAGGCGTAAGTTTATGTATGTAAATCAATATTTTGTTTTACAATGCTGGAAATACCAGCAATTTTAAAATGCTCTCAAGGTCATTCCCAACCAACTAGATTCCTTGTTCTAGTTAGACTGGAGATTTCCACAATTAGCCTCATAGCTGGGCCATTGTACGTAGCAAGTGCTGAGGTATATTAATACCTCAGACACTAGGGTTTCCTCGCGATGCTTTCCTCCACCGTTAGCGAGTGGTTATGCTACTATAACTTCACAAATGTAAGTAAATTAGAAAACAAAGTCATTGGTACATGCCGGGATTCGAACCCACGACCTCCCGAATGAGAAGTTGGCGTTCTACTGCTCCGGTCCCACAGCTCCTATTAACACTAGGTTTTTGTTTCGGAAAAAGCCGGGTAGAAAATTAATCAATGGCTTAGGAGGGTGCATCTATGAGAAGTGATTACCTTGAGTGGAACTGGGTAGTAGATGTTTTTGATAGGAATTCAATTTCACTTATTGACTAATCGAAACTGACTTAAATTTGTGAATTATAAGAGAAAAGTAGATAGTAAATTAGATTTGTTTGTAAAGTACTTTTATACCTTGATTCCCACATTACTTTTCGTTCTGCATATTTATGTAAATGGGTATTTTGCTAAGTTTTAAAAAAAAGATGCACAAAACAAAATTAAGAACCAGCCAAGTGCGAGTCGGACGCGCACACGAAGGGTTCCGTACCATTATCTATACAACATTTGATTATTTCAAGCGTCTACTTGTTGCCGTTATTAATATCGAGCAAAAAACGGCAAAAATAATATTTTTAAATATTTTTTTTTTCTGTTTTTAGTATTTGTTGTTATTACGGGGACAGAAATACATCATCTGTGAAAATTTCAACTGTCTACCTATTGCGGTGCATGAGATACAGCCGACGGACGGTCGAACGGACAGACAGCGGAGTCTTAGTAATAGAGTCTCAAACCCTATGGGTACGGAACCCTAAAAAGGTGCACAAAAGAATCTGCTTGCAACATTCAAAAACATTAATATTTTTAATGCTTTGCAATGCTCATACATATACGTGTATAGCACGAATTAAGGTAATTAAGTCAATATTTCTTTTGTCATTGCTGTTTCTGTAACATTTTTCCGGTAGGCAATAAAGGATATTCTTGTTTTATCTTATTAAGTTTACCTAAGAAACAAGCGCTATTAGGCCCGTTAAATATATAACATTGCATAAACATTATGTAGTATATAAAAATATCGTGTCACAATGTTTGTTATCGAAGTCCTCCGAAACGGCTTCACCGATTTTTATGATTTTTTGTGTGTATTTGGTAGGTCTGAGAATAGGTCGTAGGCTAATTAATATGGCAAAACAACCTTTGCCGAGTCAGCTAGTTTTCATATAAAAAACAAAGCCGTTGTCGCTATGAAAAATAACTCCAATAGTCCGTGTAAGTCTCTAACCCCACGACCACAAAAAAATATCGCTCACAAAACAATCGGGCGGGCATCGCAGACCCATCTTTTCCTACTTACTTTTCATCCCTCAACAAAGAATAAATAATACTACATTTGTGCGTATTGACCCGCATCAGGGTTGGGGCGGCCTCAAGGTCGGCGCCCAAGTTCAAGGACTGGGGGTAAACAACCCCCTCAACTCCCGATCAACCCCTGCGTGGTCACAGAATAAAAATTTACAAAGGGCATGTTTCCTTAGACGATGGTGTTGTTGATTCTCATGTTATTGACTTCCTGCATTGTTAACTGCAAAAAAAAACCTATTTAGAGGCTAAAAATTCCACCCATGCCGGGACTTGAACTCGCGATCTCTGGCTAACTGCAACCAATAATAAAATATAAATATGCTCTAGTGTCCGACATGATGACAAAAATTGTGATATTAGCAACAGAAATTAATAGAACCTACAGCCAACAACTTTGACCAAGGTCAAGGAACTTAAGGCCAGACATTAGGACTTCAATCGATTTTAGTTACGGCTGTCTTTGCAGCAATTTATACATTATGCTCCTAGCGACGTAGGTAAGTGAATACACGTTGGTGTAACCGAAAACTAAGCAAATAAAAAAGTACAAGCATGATCTTCTGTACCAAGACTCATCTGTGCTCCACCGAAAGCGTAAGTTTGCCTCATAGGTGAATGAGCTATAAAAGAATTTTGCCCCCGGTTTTTTCGGAGTTTAAGAAAATCCGATAAATTGGTAAAAAACGATGATCTTATTAGGATCGGCGCTGTCAAGAGCGACTGGATAGAGGATATAAGGTAGTATCATCATCATCAGCCTACGCTTGTCCACTTACGGACATGGGCCGCTCCTATAGCACGCCACTGAGCACGGTCCTCGGCTACTCTCATCCAGCTCTTGCCAGCCGCCCTGCGGAGATCATCGCTCCACCGAGTCTGAGGACGTCCTACACTACGTTTACCGATCCGCGGTCTCCACTCAAGAACTCGTCTAACCCATCGGTTATCAGTTCTTCGGATGATATGGCCGACCCACTGCCACTTCAGCATGCTAATTCGGTGGGCTATGTCGGTGACTTTGGTTCTCTGTCGGATCACCTCGTTTCGATTGGCTTATCAACGGGTGTAATGTCACGAGGTAGTATCATGAAACCTGCTAATTTGGCAATAAATAGTTATAGAAAAATGTGGGCAATTCATTATGGAAACATCTAAAAGCGTAATTTTAACAACGATAAACGCACAACCTGCACAAGGGTGTCGTTCAAATTATTCTAGGCTAGGTGAAATATTTACGCATACGCTCTAATAGGATTTTTTCTCAAAATACCGAATGGCAAAACGATACAAACGTTACTATAAATTGTTTTAGACCAGAATTTCGGGACTTTACGTTCACTTGCAGACATCAATCAAGCAGCCCGTATTCGTCCACTGCTGCACACTATTTGTCCACTGCTGGACACTATTTGTCCACTGCTGGACATAGGCCTCCCCTAAGGGACGATACTTGTTTCTGTCCTCGGCAATTCTGATCCAGCCGCTGCCAGCAATGTGCTTCAGATCGTCGGCCCAGCGAGCTGGTGTGTGTCATACACTACGTTGCAGCGTTCTGCGCAAGAACGTTTTACCCACATCTTTGGTTCTGCGTCGATGTACTGGCAGACACAAGATAATAAAATAAATAAAAATCGTTTATTTACTTTACAAAATATTTACAGTAACATAGTCGGGCAATAACTTCCTTTTAAGTATGGAAATACCTGTATCAGGAAGCTCCGCTCTTTCACACTTGGACGTGATAATGTTGGTGTTACACATTCATTATTTGACTTTACCTAAAGCAGAATATAATACTAATCAACTTAGTGTTCTAGGCAGGTATTAGCGTGTACAGCGTATGATTGTGTGTGTGTGTGTGTGTGTGTGTGTGAGTGAATAGGGAGTAATATTTTTCTTAATTAAGGTATTAGTTTAGTACAACTCGTACTCTCAGAAAAAAAAAATCCCAAAAAAATTGCATAAAAATAAGGTTATAATAATCGAGAGCTATGTCGAATAGTAGACAATTCGATTGGCTTAATAACAACGGGCGTAATGTCACGAGGTTGATGTTTACTAAACCAAGTCGGAGTTTATGAGGTGGCAAGTCAATAAACGGCCCAGATAACGAGGTGTTTAGCTTAGACGCGCGATAAAGTGCGCGGTATCTAGCACGTGCTGAAGGCGCGCGTGCTGACGCGTGACTATGATTTAAGTCTATTATAAAAACTTCCGTACGGATATTTTTTTATTAATATAAGTTTTTTTTCTGTTCCCCATATATGTCCCACTGCAGGGCGCATCCCTTATGTCAGAGAGAGAGAGAGAGTATGGGCTTAATTACCACGCGTGCCCGTCGCGGATGGCAATTTCAAGCGTTAAAGTATGTGAACACCTCAGACACTCAAGTTTCCTCACAATGTTTTTCCTCACGGTTAGCGAGCGATAGCTATACTGTCAAGCTATCACAAACGCGGTACTTCCATTCACGTGTGCAGGCACACTATCGGAGTTTATAAACACACCGTAAAGTGCCGCACACGTCCGGCCACTAATGATTACCCCATGGTACGTCGATCATAGAAAGTCTACTTCGATTATCATTTCTTGTCGGAAGTTCAGAAGCACAGGCCGATTTTTTTTTTATTTATTGAAAGAGAAAACAGAAACCCGGCGCGCATGCAATGACTAATGCATGGAAAAGGTCTGTCAGGATCGTGGCAAGTGGCAAACTCTGGTCTCTCCCTATCCCTCTGGGATACAGGCGTGACTATATATATGTATGTTCCACATATATATGTATGTTCCACATTCAATACTAATACAGTCGTTACATCCTTCTCACATCCACAAATCGAAATAAATCTTGATTAAAATAAGCGGAGTTAGCGCAGCGGTAGAACACTGGCCTCACATTCATGGGGTTGTGGGTTCGAATCGGGTACATGTCGATTGTCGTTGTCTTCTAAGTTACATACACTTGTGAAGTTGTAGTAGCAGTACCACTCGCTAACCGTGAAGGAAAACATCGTGAGGAAACCTGAGTGTCTAAGGTGTTCATATACCTCGGCACTTGAAATTGCAAACACACGGTGGGCACGCGCGGTAGTTGAGCCCATGTCTCTTTCTGAGAGAAGGCTTGTGCCCTGCAGTGGGACGTATACAGGCTACACAAAAACGTTGAGATTACATTTATTTATGTCTCGGATGTTATCGAGTTAAGCTTCTGTAAGTATGCCTCTACTTAGCAACATTACCCCACTTATGCAGCGATAAAATGATTAGCCTTATCATAAATGCGCCCCATTGCTTGTAAATATGAGCTTAACTGTTTGAGGTATTGCCCTTTGTAAGTCTCCAACCATTTCCCATTGACGCTGGATTGTTTTCAGTTTATGCACTTTTTCCGTTAACAAACCCACTAGGTTACTAAGTGTCTACTTCTTCGGGACTGTTTCTGAGCAGGTGACCTCTGAGAAGTAGGTGTAACTAAGTATTGATATTTAGTTAGCTTTTGATATGTCAAACTGATTGCATAGTCTAAACATCTTCCGAAGCTCCCATATCTTATCTATTGGGCCAGTTGATTCCATGCCAGTTGCTCTAGATGTTGGATCTCCTTTAGGATTGATTAGATTAATCAGAATACGATTTTTAGTATACCAGGAAATTACAAAAATACTTAAGAGGCAGTTTCAGGTGCGAAAGTGAGCGTGCGAAAATGAGACAGATGTCCGCGAGTAATTTGATGGCCTTGTTTAAATTGAAAAGTGTGAAAAGAAGAGAAAAAATATAGACAGTAAAAATATACCTACAGTGGAACGTCATAAACTGAAATAAAAGCTCAATTCATCACGCAAACGACAAGTTGCGCGCAAAATGAAAAATAATGGATTAAGCGGTAAAGGTAGTTTGTAATATAATTATAGTTTTACAATGTGTTCAAGGCTAATTCTTGTAGTTAGTTAGATCTGAGATTTCTGCAGTTAGGCTCATCAGTTGGCTTTTAGCAAAGCTGTGAAATCACTCCAGCCAGCCTATATCTCTTTCCAGAAAGCCAGCAGTACTCTGACGTCACTGTAGGTCTTCTGAAGGGATCTAAACTTCCCAATGCTAGCGGTCCGTTGCTTTTGCACGCTTTCAAAGTGAATGGTCGCGTGGGGGGCGTTTCCTATTCTTAGAGGCATTCCCGGTAAAGCACAAAGTCACTTAGTCCCATGATATGGAAGTGTCTAGTCAGTGAGCAGTGGCATGTCAGAACTGCCACTGCTTCACGCAAATCACCTCTCCTCAAACGCAGCTACGTGTAAGCTGTTTTGCGATTGGTGGTGGAGCCTCCCTGGCTTGTCTGTATTCTGTTTCTGTTCTCGGTTGTCCCATGATGTGAAAGCGTCTATTCAGTGAGCAGTGGCCTGCCAGAACTGTCACTGTTTTGCGCAGATCACTTCTCCTCAGACGCAAAGGCGTTTAGAGGCTGTTGTAAGAGCACCCTGGGCCGCGTTTTATAAAACTGCAATTCATAGTGGAATTCGTAGCGGATTAGTAAGATGAAGTGGCAGTGGGCGGGGCACATAGCACGCAGAACTGATGACCGTTGGGGCCGAAAAGTTCTCGAATGGAGACCACATATCGGCAAGCGCAGCGTAGGACGACCAGCCACAAGATGGATAGATGACCTCATCCAGGTGGCAGGAAGACGCTGGATGCAAGCCGCTTCCAACGGGTCTTTTCGGAAATCCATGGAGGAGGTCTATGTCCAGCAGTGGACTTCTTGTGGCTGAATGATCATGATGATTCATAGTTATGACAATTCGATGTACGTTTCACAGCCGAGTCTTCTAACTTGTTTGTATTGTTATAGTAAACCATAAATTGTAGTTCCATTAAATAGGGCCCTGAACGGTTTGCATTTTGTTTCTATTCTCCATAGTGAATATAGCAAGTTAGAAATAAATGGAATATTATTATTATTGCAATTGCCTATCCTCGGCGGGCGCGCGAGGTGATTAAGCCCGTACTCTCTCTCTGGAAAAGGCCTTTGCCTTGTAGTACGACGTATATAAGCTACATAAAAAATATATTTATAGTCCATGTAACTATAGTTTTGTTAACAAGAGGTGGCACCATGACGGCGGAGGTCGTTATCTCAAAGTAAATCGGCGGAAAAACTTCAATTAGGCGGCAAACGCACCGTTAGGGGTATTGTCGACGCTGCCCCGCTTCACTGGCTTGGTACCTGATAGTCTAAGATCCAGTAGCTGAAGATTTATGGGGCTCTTGGGTAATTCGACTAGAAATGCCGCTTGTAATCGTAACTTCGCTTAGGGCGACATGCGCCAACTCACTGGATAAGTAAGTAAATAAGTTAATACTTATCCAGGGTTATGATAACAAATAGCTGATGGACAGGGTTGTCAGTCATACAATTTAGCTGTGCAAATATCATGGTGCAAGACATTTTTGGACTTATTGACTGGATAGAGCTTACCCCTGGATAAACACATAGATAGAGTTGGTGTAAGCCAGCCTTATTCATTCGCTAGAGTCTATTCAAGAAGACACAGCAGTAAGAAAAACAAAGGAAATTATTGATGAAAGAAATTGAGTGACATAGTACCTAGGTATAGTGAGTGTTTAACGCATCTAAATTCTCAGTTATCCTCAATTACCCATTTTCTTTATCGGGATTATTACCGCGATGTTAAGAAATGTAAAACACAAGTTACTCATACACTGTTCTCGTGAAAAATCACCAAGATATTATTCTCCCGTAACATAACCTTACCCGATGACCCTCTTCGCTAAACGTACCAACTTGTTGATTCTAATAAATATTCCGCCGAAACGAGCTTTTTCATCGTTTGGCGACTTGAGGCTAGATCGCTGAGGACAACTTAATTTTAAATGACCTGGTCGGACCACCATAACAATGGTTTTTAATTGTTCTTTTCAAGGTCATAATCTAACGGGTTAATAATATTCATGGAAGAAAATACATAGATAAATAGACAGAAAACACTTTATTGCACAATATTTCGGGCCTAGGCCGGAACACTCAGCACTTGAACCGCTAAACCAGTTGTCCCTTACTTTTTCAATAAAATACCTAAATAGTAGATTTTACAACAAGTGCACGAAACGAACCATTTTATCCGAGACTCGAGGATAAAATGATTTTGTGGACGAGTCATAAACTCTGCTTTTCACTTCGATTGTGAGGAAATAAAACAGTAGTAAAATTTAGCAAATTGAAGAGATTAATAAACGCACGAAAAAACAAGAGCTGTTTCCCGCCGCTTCATTTTTTTTAAATCTTACGACATTGATATTAGGCTTGGGCTGCAGACCCATACAGCCTACTATGAAATTAATTTTGTAATAATAATTTTCTTAAATTAATTAAATTACCTACCGTACTTGAATTTAAATTTTAATATCTTTTATGTCTTAAAAAACACATAAGACAAATAAATTAAAGTAAATATTTTAAAATAATAAATTCTATCTGTGAACTTCTTATTGTGTTTGGCTGTATGGATAATTTTTTTTGCCTTAATACAGATACATTTATGAGCAGAAGGTACGTTAATGCACTTGTGCACATAATTCGATTTTATGCAGCCTATATCCTGCACAAATAAGCACTTTCAGAGCATGAGAAGCGAAAATAATCTTCATTTATTTCCTTAAGGTAACATGGAATTTCCAGTTTAACTAAGTGTTCAGATTAACTTAATCACACAGAAAGTCAGAGTAGCGTGTACTGATCGTTAGTTAGTTAAATGATTAATTAATCTGCCAAGCAAAGAAAAACAAAAAGATGGATCTTAGCTTGTACCTGGTCACAGAGCATGGACCTGTTGGTATTCTGAACCAAGCTGAGAGATGCAATTTTTGTAAAATTTTTATTACTATTATTTTTTTTTCTTTAATCAAAGAAAAGCAATACATCATGTGAGTACCCAGTGGATAAAGTGTCGATGTCATTAGGCAAGACAATGAAAAAATAAGAAAAAAACTTGTTCTTGTTTCAAAGGTTGTCAAAAAGAGATCACTTTTAGTGATAAGGCCGCCGTCTGTACTTTTAGGTTAAAAAATATTTGTGTAAAAACCTATTGTCCTCAGCACGGGTTGGTGCAACAAAAAGATTATAAATATTTGTGTAATTTCCTTTTTTTATGTATAAGTGTTCTCTATCGATGTCGCCCGCATGGCCTTTTAGGGAACTCAATTTATTTCCCGCATTTCCGCAGCTTTTGCTCAAAGTTTGCCAGCGTAGGTACCAGTTTTTAGTGGATATTGCGTTCTTATAGAGCACAGCATAAGTCAAATTCAGAACCGACTCTAAGCTATGAGCAACGGAGTTTACCTCTCAGTATACGGATTTATTTTTGTATCGAAATGGACATTTCCTTCGCTAAGTACACAGCGAACACGGTTCATAAAGTAAGCGGAGTAAGGGTCAAAATGGCGCTAAATCTTGGCATGATTCAAGTGTTTGCGGGTTGACCACAACAATTACAGCTTATTTGCCCAAAAGTATTGCGGGAAACGTAACTGTGCAGCGTACGAAAATCCACGAAGTTTATGAGCCTGACGAATAGCTGCGAATATTAGTTTCAGACCATAGAATTATGTTTTCAACCGTTATTGGAGTGTAACTTTGACAGTCTCAGGGCAGTGAATAGAAATCGACAGTAAATTGTTAAAATAAAATGAGATCTGGTGATTTCGAAAATACAAAATGATGAAAACATCTGGCCTGTCAAGTGACCATTTTGTTTTTTCCTTGTCGTGAACATACATGCATCTGTGTGAGTGTCACACTAAGTTTGACGCGTGTTAACACATATAAGTGACAAACTTAGTGCGATTGTCCGCGCAAGTTTACGTGTAGCAGTTAGGAAACTATATTGTGAAACAATAAGTAAAACAACCGCCTAAATGTGATTCGTGCTCGCCTTGAGTATCTCAAAGTGAATGAAAGAAAAAAAAATTTTTTTTTTGGTAAATATGTTACAGTCATAGTGATTAAATAGCTATTATACATAATGACTGGTCATTATATATAAAAGCCAAATTCACTAGACAAAGTAATAAATTATTCGCATTTTGTTTGTTAGGTCAGTACACATAAGCAAAAATAGGTTCGAAAACTTCGGGTGTTAATTTTTTTTTTTATATAAAAGCGAAAAAAAATATTTCACTAAAAAACTTAGTTTTGTGTCAAACTTAAACAAGGTTGGTGCATGGAAAAGTCATAGGTACCCTACATTATGATATGGCAAAACGTGGGATACCGCCGTTTTTGCCAAACGATACTTTTGACTGAATAATGCTTGGTAAAATGAATTTTGAATATAAAATTGCTAGTAAATGTGAGTAATTTTGTGTTAATTATCACTTTATCTAAACTGCGTAGACATTATATATAATGACTAGACAATATATATAATATCCAGATTTATTACTTTG
The DNA here is from genome assembly GCA_947308005.1 of Yponomeuta malinellus. Lineage (NCBI taxonomy): Eukaryota > Metazoa > Arthropoda > Insecta > Lepidoptera > Yponomeutidae > Yponomeuta > Yponomeuta malinellus. Next base: position 3,138,890 of record OX371004.1, on the reverse strand, counting down.
GCTGTAACAAATACATAAATAACCTTCCACACAATACCACAACTAGGGTACCCTGTGCTACAGTAATCAGGCAAGGAAATCACAAACATGTAAATACACCTACACTTAGGCCATATTTACTAATCAAGTACGGTTGCCTCCAGTGTTAATCGAACCCACGACCTCCGTTTTTGTAGTCAGGCGTGTTAACCGCTAGACCAATGAGGCAGTCAAATATAAGACAAATAATAGTTTGATGGTAGGGAACCATTTGTGCGCGAGTTCAACTCGCACTTTGTCAATTTTTATGCGTAAAAAGTGACAAGCTACTAGAACAATAAAATCCGTCTCGATCCTTTAAGGCGGGCTATGGTTTTGTCATTTTCAAAATGCCATCAAAACTATTCGAAATCAACCGTATTAAAAAGCTAACTGTGAAGGAAACATCGTGTGGAAACCTGAGTGCCTGAGATTTCCACACACCTCACCGCTTGAAATCGTCAATCCGCGGTGGGCTCGCGTGGTCATTAAACTCGTACGCTCTCTCTCTGAGAGAGGCCTGTATATAGGGGGGCGTATATAGGGGGGCGTATATAGGCTGCATTATAATGTTAGCACCAACAACACCTACATGCCAAACCAAACGGCATTAACTACTAACAATCTAGACTTAACTTTATAATATAACCTTGACATTCAGCCGGGCAAGTGATTATAGGAACCTGTTAATGACTTGTCAGAACTTTGCGTGGACCGCTGTAGTGTTTTAGTTTAATCTATCCACAGTTTGTATAGATATTTTAAATAAAAACGCAACCAACCTGGTTTCTAGTAACTAAAGAGTATTCCTGGTTTCTAGGCTGTGCAGAATCCGCATATACTTAGATCCGATAATGGGAGTTTCTACTCGTAAATACGAACCACTTTTGCCAAGGGGAACACTTTCCGAAAAAGACGAAACACAATGTCTGTAAATGAAATAAAGACCGGCCAAGTGCGAGTCAGACGTTTTTGATTATTTGTCGTTAGAATATATGATAAGTTCTATAATCACGCAAAGCTTGATGCCTGTATGTATTACCGTTTTTACGATTGACCATAAACAAAATAAAGACAATTTTTTTAAATTATCTAATTACAAATGTATAGTTTTCAGATTTTTCACTATTATATACTTTTAGTATAAGACGGTATTACTTGCTAAATTTCATAGCTCTAGGTCAAAGGAAAATACTCTATAAATTTTGATTCCCTTGAGAGTGTCGAAATATACGTTTTTTTTTCGGCATAAACGGCCGTAATTTTATTAGCTTTCTAAGCTATGGATGTTGGATTATTTTACAGCTTCAAGGGACTGTAGACTTAAGTATATGGTTTTACATACATAAACTCACGCCTGTATCCCAGAGGGGTAGGCAGAGACCAGGGACTGCCACTTGCCACGATCCTGACAGATCACTTTCGCTTCCTCAACATTCATTCATATGGTTTTAATTTCAACTCAATACCTCCACGCGTTCCCGAGATAAAGGGTCTTGACAGACAGACGGACGGACAAAAAAGTAATCCTATAAGGGTTCCGTTTTTCCTTTTGAGGTATGGAACCCTAAAAATAAAAAAAATTGAAATGGGTATTCCTTGAAGCAATGAAATGAATGAACCCAACATCTCAAATGCTTTTTGCCTTCACCCTTCCTAAAGACGGATCTATCCTTCCTAGCCCAATCAACTTTATGTTGTTGTGCTGCGCCAGCGCATAATGACACGACAATTTTACCCCCGACTCTAATGCGCTGGAAATGGAGTTCCGAGAAAAAAGGCCTATTGAAATGGGACAGTTTTTGTTACCTCTTAGAGTCTATTTAGCCCAACAATTTTTGAATTGTCCTGCTAAAGATCTAAGTTACGAGTACGATAAACCCGGTTGCTTGAAGCACAAAAACCTAGACGCTTTTTTAGCCTAGGCAATCTTAAACTAGATCCAAGTCTGTAAATAATTTTAAACGCTTTGCCGACGGCAGGTTGGGTGATTATAAACACTTTTTTTTCATTTTGAAAGTCTTCTGAAAAGAGGTTTCAAGCTTTCTCTTCTTCTCAGCATTAAATGTTCGAAGGTAGATAAGGTGAATAAAATAAATTTCTATGAAAATGAGTAAGTAGTTGTGTATGCTGAGTTTTTATTCAGTCTGTCTGTAAGTCTGTTCGTCTGTCTGTCAGTCTGTCCGTCCGTCCGACATTTAAAGGGCTTATCTATAGAACCGTAATAGGCAGCCAGTTGAAAATTTCACAAAAAATGTGCTATTATGGCGAATTACCTGACAAATAATAATATTGAATAAGTAATAAAAAATAAGGGGGGTCTCCATACAACAAATGTGTCTTTTCGTCGTTTTTTTTGTTTATGCATACATACATACATAAACTCAAGCCTGTACCCTAGAGGGCTAGTCAGAGACCAGGGATTGCTACTTGCATGTCTTCTTCTTGATCTTGATGGTATCTAAAAAGTGAGGCTGTAATAAAACATCAATTCACTACAAAATACGGTTTTCATTTTTCTTTGCTCTGCTTCTAAAGTTTTAGTTAAACCAACTTGCACCACTTTCTTAAATGTGGATTGGATGATGTCTTAAATGTGGACAATAGCATGGATCTAAAATTCTTCATACACAGTTTAATTTCAAAGAGAGGACGCAAGTCAGTCTTAATTTCTAAATAAATACAAATTCTCAGTCCGTACTTTTCATCCAATATTTAAGTTGTTAAAGATCTCCATGGGCGACTTATTTATAGCAAATCGTTCACATATTCTTGTACAATCACCGACAAAAGCGTCAATGTCCTGTCTTGTGCAGCCTTGACCTTTGCGATCGAGATGCATTTAAGCGGGGGTTTCCCGTCGGCTCCAAATGGTCAACACATCCGTTCTTAGGTCTTAATACTTGTGTTTGTATTTATAAGTCACTGAGTTGGTTAACTACTTTTGGTCGTAATAATAAAAAGCGAATATTATGCATTGACAATAAAAATAATTCAAATTCTCAGTAATGCTTAATAAAATTGGATTGACAGTTCACCCGATGCAAATTCACAAATTTAACTGGAAATTCGTCGAATAAACACACCAATCATATAGGAGTTTGATGTTTACATCAAGAAACTACTTTTTGTAAAAGATTGATCACAATAATGATTACAGATTCATGTTCACTCAGATATACCAATAGGTTTATTACAGAAATTTTCCTCGTTTAGCCATTCTGTTATAACTGCAGTATACCAATATTGACTGCGGTTGATTAATAAAAAATATTATGTACTTATGGTACCGCATTAATGTTTTTATTGTTTCTGTGCAATAATTGATAAGTAGAAAGACGCAATTGCATCATTTGGGAGGAGCCTGCTTAATAGCGATGTTCCAGCGACTGTACCGAGCCTCGGACTGGTTCCCCGAGGTGCGCCTGCGCCGGTCTGAGCGGAGATGCGAGCGTCGTTGAGGCTGAAAGTGGTTTGCTCCCGGTTTGCGTTCCTAACCCGTCGACTTGACTTTTAGTCAATAAATCGTAAACTCAAAAGAGTGTTGAAAAATCCATATAAATGTGGTCGATATTTATTTTTGAATGTATTTCTTGTATTGACCGATGCAAATTATGATAGTTAATTTTATTGTATGCCGGTTAAAGTTTTTAATAATAACGATTTTATTTATTTAATAATTTTATCAATCTGGCAAATGATTGATACTTAACGTGCTCCTTTCGCGAGTTTGCTCATTTAAACTCATTCCACAAAATTTTGACGAATTTTTAAGGTTTAAAAATATCACTTCTTTTAAAGCTCAGTACTCAACTAATATTGCATTTTAAAATTGCTTAAAAACTTTGGTAAGTTCTGTTTCAAATAAGCATAATATAAAAACCGAAATATTGAAATTGAAATTTCGCATACTATTAATAAATAAAAAATACCACATTTTTTTCATTTTCCTACTGAAATTACTTTGAATGTATTGAAAAATTTCTTCGTGAGCACCAAAATTGTGACGAAACTATTCGTCTGATTTAAATTAATCAGAATTAATCAAGATGTAATTCAATCAAATTTATTCATAATAAATATAATATTGTGTAAATAAAAGTTAGGTTGTTTTTTCCTTTTAGTGATATTTTTTAGCGCGGCGGCTTAATAACGAATTAGTTTTGTTTTGTTGAGTTTGAAAATAAAAATAAATTAACTAATTGAAAAATAACTAATTTATTTTTATTAAATCTATTTCTTAAAGTGTAAGTAGTGAAAAAATATATTAATTACTTTCCAACTTAGAAACTGATTACTAATGAAATTTGTTTTGCTAAAGTTGGAAAAAGTTCTAATTTTTACATGTAGCGTATATCTTGAAAATGTATAAGCGACGGGCTAAACGTATTTTTTAAGGGCGTTTAACATCGATGTTTTGTGTGATGTAAGTTTAGTAAGTCAATGTTGTCTTATTTTCTCCTTCGGTATTTAGTAGATTCAGGTTTTATTTCCAGGAATAACGCCTTGCGTTAACTGGGAAAATATTTTTTTTTGCCGACGCGCCAGCGGAAGCCGACCGGACCGCAGATTTCAGTTGTTTTGCAGTAAACACATGCTACCCGGCTTTTATGCATCGCTAGGTGTTATTTAGCAATAGCGGCAATTTTGTTAGGATTGTCAAGGTGGCTAAATTAGTAATTTACTTATTTAATGTATATTATTGAACGGGATTTAATTTGTGAGTTACTACTTATTTTTTACAGTATCCTATTGTTGGTACATATTAGTGTTATAAAAATATATTTTATATATTTTTACTACCTTATATTCATCCCATTGGGCCTTCTATCAGAGAGAGAGAGAGAGAGAGGGCTTAATCACAACTAGTGAAAACCTCAGGCACACAGTTTTTCGTACTTTTCTTTATATCTTTTCTTTTTGCCTTTTTTTATACTTCCCCTTCCGTCGGGATTTTTCGCACCAAAATATTTTTGTTCTTTACTAAATGGTTTTCGTCATCTTCTCAGTTCATATTTTGATTGCGATTTGTTCTGAATATTGTCTATTCAAGTTTACCTAAAATACAGACACATACAAAATCTTATAAGAAACCAGTATGAACTAACCTGTGTGGCAGTAATCCTCCAGGTAGTGCCTAGCAGCGCGTTGCACTATCGAGTAGTAGAGGCTCACAGAAGACGCAAGCGCCATCTTCTTCTTTCTTCTTTTCGCTTCTTCGTAAGGGACTTCTCCTGTCTGTACAGTTTGCTTGCGAACACAAAAAAAAACAAAAAAAAAACTAACGTTCGAAAATCAAACTTTGTTTCTTTGTATTACTCTGCATTTGTGGCGTGTGTTGAACGAACTAAATCTTGAAATTGGAAATAATTAAAACTTTGCTAGTTTGAACTGCGGTTAGTTGCGGCTTCGGTCACGGTCGGCGGTTCCAAAATTGAAATTTTGACAGGTCGCGTTCGTTATCCCATTCAGAGTCCAAAAGTCAGTTTTGTCTGCCATTTTTCTGGTTGTTTATTTTTTTTAATAATCACATTAGTATGTCCGGAATGTTCGTCACAATTTAGCGCACATGTTTTTTTTTCTTTTCTTTTTGCGTTGTAGTTTTTTGCGCCGTCTGGAACTAGCGAGTTCGAAACTCTACGCGAAATTAAACACGTAATAAGGTTAAAATAAGAAGAATGGTAGAGGCGGCCTGTGCTGGCCGCTATACGCTCGCGACTGCCGCCCGCGCGCTCGCGACACCGCGGGAACGGCTTTGTTCGCTGGATAACTCGCGGGGAGCGCTGAAACTTCGCTCTACATTTGGTAAGGGTTCCACTGAGCAGTAGTCTAAGCACTAAGCATAAGCTCACATCGTCACGTATCATCGTATTATTATTATTATTTGTTAGGGAAACTTGCAGCTTACATTATAAATGGAAAGAGACATAGAGTAACTACATATAAGCTAAAAGTAAGTTTTCGCATTATGTCATTACATTACACAGTTCTTCAATTTTTGGATTTTTGGCTGCTCCAAAATACTTACGGTTACTTAGAGCTAGAGAGAATAAAATGAGGTCTTATTGGAATCTAAAACGACTTCACAAATTAACGAGACGAAGCTTGTATTTTCGGCTTAAATAAGTAGGCATCAACTACAATGTATCGTGTTTGTATTAATTAGGTTCCTATTGGATTTGTATGTTAATAGTTTTAACGCTTCGGCTGGTTTTCTACAAAACTTGTCATAATTTTAATTGATCTTACATTAAATTTGTTAGTCTAGGGAGGTATGAAGGTTTTTCAAATAAGTAACCTATTCTCGGGGATAATTTTTTGCTGCAACATTTCACTACGGCTGCACTTTTACTGCTGGATTACATAAAGAAAATCTCGCTTCATCTAGCAAAAATAGCGCTATCTTAGTGGTGTTATAGGTTTTTTTTTCCTTTTCCCTCTTCCCTCATCGCCAGTCAGCGGGCGCAAGCACAAAAATAAGGTTGGATCAGGATCGAGCTTTGTACTTTTCGAATCAGGCCTTGCTTTGCTCTTTGCGAATTAAATTCATAGATTTAACTAGAGGTATTGTTTAAAATAAAACTTCTCTATTTTCGTCCAAATTGGTTTAAACTCAATGTTGGCTGGAATGGCAAGCAGTCACTGATATTTTTTATTTCTTTGACAAAGAAAATGTGGATCTTGATTGTTTTAAATCTAAAAAGTTTGTACAAACACTAATTTAAACATTTCCATTTACCAGCACTCGTGAACACAAAACAACCACATTCACAATATCACCGTTTTACAACTTTCCACTGGTTTCCAGCAAAAAGGTTCAATGAAACGGTCCTCCTTGGGTGGCAATAAGAAACAAACATGGCGGCGACGGCGCGTCTGTCGGAAAACGGCGGGAAATCACCGCGAGTTTTCCGAGACGAGGTGCAGACAGCGCGTGTGGGTTATGACTTGCGTTGTGGGTCACAGGTTGCTTTGAGTGCGACGAATAGGTACTTGACTTTATTTTAAGTCGAGTTTGCGTTGAGACATATTATGTAGTATACTGTACGAGTGTTTGGCAACAACGAAAGAGTTGACAGCTGAGAAACAGAGATTCGTATAGTAAATACCTAAGTGTTAGAGATTCATACTTACTAAAAATCAAATAAGTATGCCAAGGTTATCTTTTGCTGTTCAACTCGGTAACGCAGTCAGTGTTGAAGATATTAATTTTCGTCAGATAAGATCCGCGTGGCGATTATGAGGGAGGCCTATGTCCTGCAGTGGGCGTCAAATGGCTGATGATGATGATGATGATGATGATGAAGACCCGGAAAGACTTTTATAGTTAAATTTTACATTGCTAATCTTAATTTAAGCTAAACTTTTAATGTTATTGCTCGTTACTTGACTTTACATAACAAATTGTCTTTAGTAGATTTTTTATGAATAGCCTAAATAGGGAAGTTTAGTCTAGGTTTCAGCAGTAAAGTGACAGCTAACATTCAAGCTTCACTGGAGTTAGGCTAATATTTAAGCTAGATAGTTTCGCTGGAGACAGAAAGAGGTAGTACGAGTACGCAAGTGATCTTGTAAGCTATTTGTTTTTTTTGTTCTTTTTAGGGTTCCGTAGTCGACAAGGAACCCTTTCAGTTTTACCATGTGCGTCCGCCTATCTGTCTGTCTGGCCATTTGTCCGTCTGTCTGTCCGCGGCCTAGCTCAAAGACGATTAGTACTAGAAAACTGAAATTTGGCATAGACATACATATTATTTTATGACGCCGATAAAACGGTAGAATAAAAACACATTTTTTTCACTCCACACCACAGTGTAATATTGGGGTGTAGGAAGACCATTTTTCGATTTTGGGTTCCGTTTGATAAAGTTGTTAGTTCCGTAAAGCAGATAAAACCCCGTCTTTCTACGTAACCCTATATGGTCTGTGACCCGACACGCACTTGGCCGGATTTTAGGGTTAACTCTAAAGGAGCCTCTTTATTTCCTTATCTACCCTCCAAAGGACAGTGCGTGAAGATGCGGAACAATACCCTGCAAGACTGGTCATTAATAATTTCAACAAGACTTAACTCGCGTAATTATAACAAAACGAAAGAAATCTTAAATGGAAGGAAGTAGGTAAGAGCAGCTTTATCTTCATTAATAATATTTTATTTTGGCTATTTTACTCAACTGACATTTCTTGTGTTTGTCTTTTATGTAATGAGCAAGTGAACTAACTGGATGAACATAATTCCGCCCATAAATTAAAACAGTTTCTAAATTAGGTAGTAAAATTTACTACCTAATTTAGAAACTGCTTTAATTTATCATTTAATCATTTAATGATACCATTTTTTGTCACGATTTTTGAGTTTGGTCCATAACAAGATTTTTGTACTGGTAACAACCCATTTAAGTGCACCCTGTAGAAAAAAAGAAGATAAATCACTTCATAAAACGAAACATCATTCTATATCGGTTGGTTAGCGTAATCGTGTTTTTACGCAATTATTACGAAACCCTTTAAAGCGATTCCCAGTGAAAAAAGGAAAAAAGTAGAAAAAATGTTCATCAACGCGACAGGACCCCCTTCCCCCGCAGCCCCTGTCGGCGGGAGGAGCAAGCGAGACAAGTGTGCACCTGTCTCTATCGGCGCATCTCACGCTACCAAGTTTTATATGAAAACTACCCGGGCTGGCTCAGTTCTTCACTTTCACAAGGACTTTTCACACACATATTGACAAAGCAAACTCGTCTTTATCCTGTTGGCGCCAAGGTTAATATAGTTCTGAAAGAAACTGAGCACATTGCTCGGCTAAGAGGCCCGAGAACTGAAGTTTTGGACACTTACACACTCGCAGAACGGCTAAGTTTAGCCCTCGTGTGCACACGGTGCATCCATGCACACGTGCATAAGCCTTGTGTTTTCCGTGAATGTGTGTATAAGTTCCCTATTGAAGTTTTTCGGTAGACTTTCTTTGTGTCCGTGATTTTTTTCGCAGTGTCCCTCGTATGTGTGAGTGAGAGTTTTTTCGCTTCCCCTTAGTGTGCGTCGGTGGTTCTGTGTGTCTTTATGCCCCGGGGATTTGTGAAAAAAACTGTCGTATTGGATTCTAGTTCTCCTAATGAATGATAGATTCGAATTTCGAACTCTTCGTTTCGGCGTTTGGTAATATTTTTTCTTTTGTTCTTTTTCGTAGAATTTGTTTTTAAAGGCTACTGTTTTGAGCTTACGGTTTCGCATTTGGGATTTGTGCCAGTATTGAGGGAGTAAAGAGGTTTTTAATAAAGAGTTCCGTAAAGTAGGCTGAGGTCTGTTTTTTGTTAGCCTTATTAAAAAGACATCAACGCGATCGCAAGTTCTATGTTATATTCGATAGAAATTGGAGTGTATTTGCTTCTTTCGTAGCTTATTACAGGTATATATGTTTTGAACGTAGGTCGACCTTATACCATGAACATGGACTTCATTATATATTTTTTTAAGCAAACGCGGAAATTTTTATCCTTCTTTGCATCTTGGGTAAGGTTTAATCGGTACTTATAACAATCGACAGTACATCAACCTTAACACGTGTACTCGTGTAGGTAAACTCTATTCGTGTTACGTTACGGGCAACGTCGTAACAAAAACGTAAAGCTTGATCCGCTGGTTGTCTAATTGTACAGTCAACCTTTATACGCGTGCACTCTACTCAGTAATGCTACGGGTAACTTTGCAACTACAATGAGTCCATGGGCTGTCGACAGTGCCCTTTACAATCCAAAACGTATTTAGATTTACTTTCTTCATTCATAATAGGTATGTATTGAAAGCCTTCTAAGCCGAAACCACTTGCAACTCATTTTCCTGCATGAGACCCCCAAAAAAAGCACTCAAACCTAATCATATGCATTAGAATATAGCGTATTAATCTTCAAAATGCCAGGTTATTAGAGGCACATAATATAAGAGAGTGAATGAACGAAAAAAAATCGGACGAGAGGAAAATATGTTACAAAAACAAATAACCCGACTGCTGAAAAATCTAACCGTTAACAGAAATCGGTTGGTAAATGTGCATAAAATCTACTGACAGCTATTAACAGTAAAAATAATAATAATAGCTTTCATACAATACAATCACTTGACCTGGTCCCCAACTAGGATACCCTGTGCTGTGGTAATCAGGCAAGGACGTTACAAACATGAAAGTACACCCAGACTGAGGCCATTTGTACAAATTTGTACGGCGGCCCCCAGTGGGATCCGAACCCACGACCTCTGTTTTGGTAGCTAAGCGCCTTAACGGCCAGACCGACTGGGCAGACAAGGCAAACAGACGTTTACCGTAGGAGAAACAGGGGATAAGAAGCTGTTAGCCAAACTTTTTCATTTTACAAGTTATTTTATTTGCTATAAGCAGTAAGGCCACCAATTGTACTATATTTTTGTAAATATTTTATGTTTGTGTTTTCCTGGTACAATAAAGAATATTCTTATCTTATCTTTATTTGCCGACTCTTTACTTACAACATGGCAACTGACGTCTACCGACTGGTTTTTTTGTGTCGTCATTTACCCAATGGTACTCTCTTCATTTTACAGTATTAAAAATAGGTTAATCTGGCCTTTGAGTAGTCATACAAAGACATACATACATACGCTTGAAAACGCAACACTCCTTTGCTTTTGTAGTCGAGTAAAAATTGGACAAAAGGAAAAAAAGTTGGAATGAAAGAGGTCAGTAACTGGTCCACTCGGTAGCACTTTGGACTTGGCACACACGGTGGTTGAGTTGGAGATAGGGCTTGGATGTTTGTTTTGTTGCTGGCTGATTTAGCTAGCTGCTACCTATTGGCTATTCACTAAGAGAATAAAAAAGAAAAGGAATATTACCAAGCAGTTACCGGTTAAAACAATCGCTACTAGACATATATTAGAATTTATTGATTAACTACTAAGTTGATTAGAAAAAATCCTGGAATATTTTTCAGAGCAAGGAAGTTCTTCTTTATTATAAGATAGTCGTATGAAAAAGACGATAATTTTAGCATTATCTGTCAGATTACCTAGGCTTTACGATAGATGAAGACAAAAATAAAAAATAAACTTGTACAAAAATCGACCGCCGCGATTGTTTTGAAAAAATGTGATAAAAACGCAAGTTATTCTACTAAAGTGAAATTAAATTATTGTATCTTAGTTAATTTGTTAAAGATTTCTTTTAAACATAGGTATATGAAATTTAGGTGCAATGTACTAAGACTCTGCTACATCGAATTGTCATAATAAACTACGAATAGTAGTTTTATGAAACTCGGGCCTGGTCGCAACACTGAAATATTTTTTTTTTCTGAACTGTGTTCCGCTAAAAATCTTATTAGGTTAACGTCTAGACCATTTAGGTCATATTTAGAACGTTCCCGTACAGGGCTACAGGCAATGCACTGTAACCCTAGAAAATCACGTTACCTATTAAATAGCCAACTCAACCGCCGTGTGTACAGTCTGCGGCGCACACAACATAATGTAAACACTCCCCCGCGATCAAGACGCTCCGCTATTACACGTATCTACGTGTGAGTGCGTGGTAGTGTGGATACGCCAGATTTCTATTTGCATGGGCCAGCGAAGTCCAGGATACAAGGTTGTTTTTCTTACGATTAAATGTAACTGGGTTTTTCTTTTTTCTAATTGGTGAATAAGCGACTTTTTTTTATTTTAAAAATTAAAATGACATTAACCGTGAAGGAAAACTCGATAGCAAAAATGAGTGTCGAGAGTAAGGTGTTAAGTTTTAATTATGTAAGCTTATGTCTATATTTATGTATAACGTGTGTTTTTGGCAATAATTGTAGTTCACTTTCACTTTCCCATACCTCAGCGCTTGAAATCGCCAATCCGCGGTGGGTATACTCTCTCTCTCTCTCTGAGAGATGGCCTGTGCCCTACAGTGGGATGTATCTAGCATTGAATTTTAAAGTTCAATGATATAGGATGCATAAAAAGATACCGTCTATGACAAGTTTTTTGCTCGTCCTTGTATCGAAAGGAAATCAGTTGTCACATTGAAAGTCGATCGGAAAAACTTCACGGGGTTTTTGTAAACAGCGGGTGAGGTATTCTATATTAAATTTTGTCAAAGTGTAGGTAGGTGTACTTAACTACAAAATGTTCTTTCGCACGTTTTTATAGCGACAGAAAATCAGTAGACAAAGTTAAAGTCTACTTCGAATTTTAAAAAAAGTAGCCCTGTTTACCGGCTACCGATTAAGTATTTTTTTTTATAAGAAAGGAAACATTTATTTAGATTGCCACAAAAGCTCACAGATACCTACGTATTATACAAACATTTATAAAATATCATATTGTTATAATAAAATACGCATTGTACCTAGTTTTATCTTCGTTTAATAAGAGGAGTATCCACAGCGCGCTCTCCCCGCAACTCCGCGAGTGCAATGTAATTACGTACATCGAGTGAGCGCTTCCGAAAAAAAAAACTAATTGTTTCCTACACTCGCTTCAATTGGCCAAATATTGGAAGCGTGATGGGATAGAATCCCGACGAAGCTATTTAGAAATAAATCAGAGTCAATATACTTCTTAAAACTTTCGTGATTGTACTACGGAGTCACACAATAACAACAGGACACAACACAATGTTTCAGGAAATCAAACAAATGAATAAATCGTTGCAGGGAACCCGTTTCCCTTTTCAGTTACGTCTAAATGTTACTCTTAGGGTTCCGTAGAAAGCGGGTTATTTCGCAAACGGAACCCTAAATCGAAAAATAATCTTTCTACACCCACAATATTTTTACACGTCAAATCCAACGATACCTCACTCTGGGCTTAGGGCTTAGCTTAGTTTACTCAATTTATATGCTAATAATAATAAAGTCCCCTTCGTTGATACCTGTACCAGTTAAAAACTGTATTACAGGTACCAGCGCCTTCCAATAAAGTTGACACTGTTTGTTCGAATTGGCAGTAACCCTAGTATCTGGTTATGAGTAGGTTTACGTAAAATGTACCTATTGAAAATATACTTTTACGGGGTAAATTACATTTGTGAGTAACTACTTGCAGTGGTCACATAGTATGAAGTTTGTATGATGGTCAAATCAATGTGTGTGAGCACGAGCGTGCGTGCGTGCGTGCGTGCGTGCGTGCGTGCGTGCGTGTGTGTGTGTGTGTGCGTGCGTGCGTGCGTGCGTGCGTGCGTGCGTGCGTGTGTGTGTGTGTGTGTGTGTGTGTGTGTGTGTATGTGTGTGTGGTGTAGGCGACAAAAACCCCTAAAAAAGAGGATTTATTTGTTGGCGTAATCAATATTATGTATATCTATGCCACATTTCAGCTCTCTATTATTTATCGTCTCTGCGCTAAGCCGCAGACAGACAGACAGACGGACGGACATGGCGAAACTATAAGGGTTCCTTGTTGACTACGGAACCTTAAAAATTAAAGAAAATGTGGTTGCCAAACAAGTGTATAATTGAACGCATATCAAGCTCAACATTCTCAGCCTGAAATCGACTCTACGTCTTTAATTAAGGCCGCGATTATTAACGCGATTAACGTCGGGAAACAAATGTAATTAAATTTTACCTAATAAATAATCGCGCTAACCCGTTTAATATATTACTGTGGCGATTTATTTTATTTTTATTTATTTAGGTTCCCATAATATAGGTACAGGTTAAATGGTTTCGGGCCTCCTAAAACCATAACTGGTTTCAATTGCTGAGGTAAGTCAACACGTTAAACACTCAGGTTTATTCATAATGTTTAACAGTAGAACAGTTTGTGGGTTACTCGGGGCTGCAAGTGATTTCAGATGTCGCTGTCTGTACGTAATACAGAGAAGTTTGTAAAGAGGCTCGAAATTTCATCGGTGCTTACACTTGCCCATTAGCTCTGTTGGGAGAGCGCTGGCACGGTGAGCCAGAGGTCACGGGTTCAAGTCCCGGCATGGGTGGCATGTTTTTAGCCTGTAAATAGGTTTTTGAATAGGTTTTTAGATTGTTAGAGTACGAGAAACCAGGAATTAATTTATTACTCATCAGACATAATCAAGTTTGTCTTGGCAGCGATCTTCAACTTCTTACAGTTGTCAAGTTGTCTTGGTCACTCAGGACTACTCATTAGTTCTTGCGTGAAAAAAAACCAGTCTAGGCAAAAGGAAAAGGCGGAGCGCCTAAGGAGGTTTTAAGCTCAAGTCAACTTAAGGAACCTGGTATTTTGACGCGTAGGACAGTTATCTCTTGGGATACTTAACCTAATGACTTGGTTTCACTACATTTGGTTACTAGATTTGGAAAGAAAAACAGCGGTCAAGTGCGAGTCGGACTCGTGCACAGTCCTTACTACCATGAATATAATATTACTTTTAAAAAAAATCTGGAGTCGCAGTTGGCTGGTCACATATGCCGAAGAACTGGTGGTCGATGGGGTGCAAAGGTTCTTGAGTCGAGATGACAAACTGGCAGATGCAGCGCAGGATACCCACCAGCTCGCTGGACCGACGCGACGCTTAGAGGTAGATTGCTGGTAGTGGCTGGATGAGGATGGCTGATGACAAAAGGAAGTTGCGTGCCTCGGAGGAGGCCTATGTCCACTGTCCAGCCATGGACGTGTACGGGCTGATTGAGTGTTTTCTTTCCGTTCGTTCCGTTCTGGACATAATATAACGAGAACCAGATCCTGTTTTTATTATCTGTTTTAACACTGGACCGCACTGTAATCACACTAAGTCTGACACCTGCATGGACCTATTACTGTTTGTAGTTTATTAATAGTGTTTGAAGACATCTGTCGTAATAACACATATTCTGTGAAAATTTTACTGGCTACTTATTACGGTTCAAGACATAGAGATCCGTGATGTATAGTGTCTTGAGTGCGCGAATCTCTGATATTCTGAGGGTAATCGGGAATAGGATGGACAGCCTAATTTTCAAGCATTGGGCATCTATTCATATACATACATACATAAACTCACGCCTATATCCCAGAGGGGTAGGCAGAGTCCAAGGACTGCCACTTACCACGATCCTGATAGATAATAATAATAATAACCTTCACACAATACAATTACTTGTCCTGGTCCCAAACTGGGATACCCTATGGATACCCTGTGCTATGGTAACCAGGATATCTTATCGAGGATAAGATATCCTGGTTACCATAGCACAGGGACATGTACATTGTAATACTGGTTTTAAGCCCCGTAGCCACTTGTCAGCTCGGCAGTACCGGTCCGCCGCGCAGGCTTCGAAGGAGTCCGGACCGGGCGTCCTTGCGCCCGCGCACTTTCCGTTTCGACGACGCGAGTTATAGACCCTGCGAGGGAGGTTCTATGCGGGAATAATAATACAGGCACGGGATAGCTTGACTTAGGCACGCATCTATGCTGCATGATTTATATAGCATAGCGCAGCATAATTCGCGTGTAATGGGTTAAAATTCGCAGTTTTTGAGCTTTTGTGCTTCATATATAAACTGCAAGAACACTAAATACTGCAGTGGTAAATACTTTCATAGTGGTCGACGGAAATGTCTCGGAACGGATCAATCGCTACAAATATCTAGGAGTTATGGTCAACGATAAAGACGATCACAGTGTCGAGATTAAATGCTGAACAGAATAGACTCGAAACGCATTCCGGAAAACGGAAAAAGTCCTCTGCGATCGAAGCCTGAACATTGAGACGTGGCATCTTTCCCGTGCTTTTATACGTGCAGAGCCTTGGAAACTTACTTAAATAAATGTAGACATTTTGCGTTTGAGTTGTCGGTGTAACGCCGGATTAGTATTTATTGGGCTTAAAAGGTACGCAATCCTACCGGTCTGCATAGAATGAAGAACATGAAGAAAGGGAAGCTAAAGTATTTCGGACATGTAATGCGTAACACCAAGTACAGTCTCCTTCAACTTATCGTACAAGGCAAGATTCCAGGAAGAAGGAGACATGAGAGGCCAAAGATATCATGGCTACACATGACAGTGGTTTGAACAGAGTACCAGTTCCTTGTTTGTATTGGCGGCCTCGAAAAGTAAGATAGCTGAATTGATCGCCATTGCCACAGATTACCGCCTAGTGTGGGGTCCAACGGTCAACTCTTGATTTTCAATATCAACCATTTCCTATTTTAATACCTAAGTTAATCATACTTTTATGTAAGCTGAAAAATATCTATTTTATTAATAAGTGGTTTAAATAATTTTTTTATCTTTTTTTTATCTTATCTTTATAGGTCTCTGCAGGGCACGGACCTTCACTCAGAGAGTGAGTATGGGCTTAATCACTGGAGCTGCCCATCGCCGGTCGGCGATTTCAAGCGCAGATATGTGAACACGTACAGTCGACAGCACATCAACCTTTATATACGTGCACTCTAATCGGTTACGTTAAAGACTACTTTGCAACAACAATTTAAAGGTTGACGTGCTGTCGACTGACACTCAGGTTTCCTCACGATCTCTATGCCGAGGAAAACATCGTAAAGGAACTATAATAGCCATAAACTTCCACCTAAGGTCGGCCGCTTATAACGACACTACTACTCCTATATTGTTATTTATACCTACTCTATTTCCCATCTATCTAAACTATAGTTACACTGGGAGAGTTACTAGCATGCGAGCAGGCGAGTAGACGACAGATGACAACTTCTGACAGTAGACGAGCCACTAGTCTACAAGCCTCCACCAATCCGGACTTGGCCCCCGTGGTGGAGTATGGCCTATACCTTCCTCAGGGAAGAGATCCGTGCCCCTCGGTGGGGACATAATGGGTTGATGATGAGGATGAGCAGGCGAGGCGGTTTAGTAAAATAAACTTTGTTATACTCGTAAGTAAGTAACTAAGGCTGCTTTTAGATCTGGGGCCTCTTTTGTAGATCTACAATAAATGAACTGTGATGTGACTGTCTGTTGCGAAAATAGAAATAAATAAATAAAAATAAATAAAATATTTCGATGCACAAGACTTAGCCGATTAACCTACGGTACGGATTAACAAGTGGGAAGACTGCTACGCAATGTACATCAAATTGCCATACTGAACTATGAATAATAATTGAAGTAAAGTAATGAGTATAAATATGCCCGAACGTAAAACCGGGAACATTTTAGATAATTTTTTGTTATCCCATTGGTAGGTACTTAGTGTTTGATAAAGAAAATTGGACACCATATTTTTCTATTCAAACCTCAATACCTACATAAAAATAAAACATGTCTAATATGTCAGTAATTTTATCATTTAGTGACGCTTCAGTCTTCACTAGACCGCCGCGATTGCGCGGCGAGCACCCCGCGATGACGCTGCGCAATCGCCGCGGTGTATCTCAGCAACTTTTCCGTAAATTCGTTTTACATTGTATGCGAGTCTCTATGTAATGACAATAATAACCTCCATATAACACAATCCGGGTCCCAAACTAGGATAACCTGTGCTATGGCAAGGATATCACAAACATGTAAGTACACCCTGCACGGGTAGTACGATGACGCGAGTCACGCGTTTTGTGGCGCTAAAATGTCAGAATTTGACAGTTAATGTACTGGAGAGTCGCGACTTTTGACATTTAATGCGCGCGACTAGTGTCATCGTACTATTTAGGCAGAATAAGGCCATTTGTACAAATGTACAGCCCCCCCTAGGAATCGAACCTACGACCTCCGGCTTGGTAATCAGATACCGCTAGACCAACGAGGCAGTCATATCACCATGGCCCGCCAAGATATCTCCCAGTGCAAAGGACTCTTTAATCATCAGACTGCTGAGCGTAAACCGCCACGCCGGATCATCAATCTTCGTCACCAAACGCTCCAGACTGCATTAGCCAGACGTTTGAGGACTAAACTGATAAAACCATACCTATCTCTTTCCATCACATGAGTTACAATGGCTTGTCTCGCCTCTTGGATATGTGAGTCAGCGTTGTTACAGTTTGTTAAGCGAATGAACAAAGGAAATTGAATTGTGTCAGGGGGTGGAAAGAGTGATTTTAGAATGTTACAAAGGTGCCGTGGAATTGAAGCGTAAAAGTGCAACAGCTTTAGGATAACAGTAGATGACCAGTAATTATTGTCAATGGTTAGAATGAAAACATGAGACGAACTATATTTAATTTCATCCATTTTTAAGGATGAAAGTAAAATTTCTCGTGTCGCTAAGTAGTAGTTTCAGTCACTTCAATCTATAGATATGTGCACTATAAGCGACTTTGCAATAAAGACGTAAAGTTTGACATATTGTCGACTGTAAATAGCAGTGGATCACAAAATCACACTTACAATGAAAGAGTTTTTTTTAGGATCGTGATGCCTCTGCCTACCCCTTAGAGAGAGAGGCGCGAGTTTATGTATGTAAACTCATTACGATTATCGCCAAAGTGAAAAGTATGTCAGTAAATATTGTCCGTGTTTGGTTGAAATAGTTCTTGATTGTAACGAGTAGTCTAGAATCGGATGTAGTTATTATAGGTCTACCAGAATCTCATGGCTTAAAACAAAAATAAAAAAACGTGATTTTCATATGGCAATGTCAAGTGTCACCCGTCAAATCAAAGTACGAGATCTGTCAACCGCTGCTGAGATTTTGTGATTATTTTAATTCTTTATTGCATTAATTACATTGTAAATGTACAAAGGCGTGCTAATGCACGAAGCATTCTCTTCCAGCAAACCTTTGGTATTGAAGAGACTGCCCACGGGTAGTGCAAGAAAAGTATAAAATACAACAATAAACTTCCATAAATATAGGGAATTACATTATCTTTTTGAAATTAGTTGTTTTTGTGAATATGTCGAAAAAGCCACTTCGGTCTCGAGCGAGAAATATTGTTTTCAATGTTTATCGTAAAATGAAGGAAGAAAAAGGTGTAAATCGAACTCAATCTTTGATATTAAAGCGCGTGGAAGAGTTGACCGGTCAGTTGGACTTAGTTGTTTTGATACATTTAGTTTATTTTATATTTTTCTTAGGTACTTAATTGTGACTTCTTTATAGGGGTTTCCAGTAGCTGAGGCACATCGAATGATGGTGTGTTGTCCACGCCTGGTAAAAAGAGGAGAAGGAGAGGGGGAAGGAGAAAATCAAATTGGACAGCTTCGATTCACAGTTAATTTGGAATAAAGTAAACGAATAAACATTTCATTCATTCGAATTTGTAACAGTTTCATTCCAACAGTAATGATGATGTACCACTTGCTTAGTAGTTAATGCTCAGCAGTCGGGCTGATGGTTATTTTTTATTTCAGTTTTTTGCCTTGAGATTCTGGTAGACCTATAAACGCTATGTCATAGCAGTTTTGTGCTCACTGACCGTGGACTAACAGTGTTGAAATTAAATAAATTTAAACTTACTTTCGGTAGTTAATTTAAGTCATGTTTTTACTCGGCTATGTGAGTTATGAAGAATATCTCTTAATCACTGGTACAAAATCTAGATTTCTCATCGGCCCATCAAAGAACTAAGCTTGTGTAAGTAGCCCATGCCACATTATTTTATTAAAGTAGTATTGCTGCTACAAATACTCGTTTGCACCAAGATATAATAGGGTTAACTAAAAAATGCGACACCTTGCAACGCCTCACATAGATATTGTATTTTCTATAAACTTTTGTTCTATGAGTACTTATCAGATTAATATTTTCAGAAATATCATAAGGGCTAGTTCTACCGTCATCATCATTATCAGCCATTTGACGCCCACTGCAGGACATAGGCTTCCTTTGTGGTTTTCATAACCAAGAGGGGTTTTGCCATAATCGCCACGCTTGGCAGGCGGATTGGCGATCGCAGTAAGCGGTTGGAATCTCAGGAAGACGCTGCTGCCCGTCTCCTGGTAATTTATTTCCTTAGTCGCCTTCTACGACATCCACGGAAGGAAATGGAGTGACGCTATTCTTAATCCGGCGCCACACGGAATACGGCAGTTTTGTCTACGGAGCCTTAATTAAATTAATTCCAGAATCACTTACTTGAATTTTGTTGGACTTTGGTTGGATTCTGGTCGAAGTCTTCCAACAAAAAAACAAGTAAGATAGTTTTCATCCCCCCATCTCGGAAACAGTATTTTTGCTCTTCGATATCTGAGTGCAAAAGCCGTTTCAAGAGGATAAAGTAAATTGAATTTAGAACATCGAGTGAACTAAGTTTGTAAATTCAAAACATCATTAAACCTATTTACTTCTATCTCCATGGTGCCGAATTTATCATACTACTTTTTTTATTTGTTATAAACTCAGACTCGGAACCTCCTTTGTGTTTTTTTTTGAGTTTAGTCATTTCCTCGTTGAGGTGGGATGAAAAGTTACGTGTTGCACTCGAGTGCAAAGATTTTTCACCTCGTGCTCTTTTGAGTCCCTCGCTAACGCTTAGGTTTCTAATTTTTGAATCCTTCACTTGCTCTATCGTCAAAATTAAGCACACGGTTAAAAAGCAACTTTGCACGCTTGTATAAAAAATGACTATAGAATTTCAGTTAATAATGTGTAGTAAGCATGAAAGCTTTAGTTCAGACATTTGTGATTTTCATTTTCGGCAAAAGCGTACTATATAAGAAGATATGGTTGTTTTTCAATTGGCTTCTTTCGTTAGCTCCGTAGCCTGTGCCATGCAGTAGAAATATATGTCTGCAACTCTATTTTACTTTAACTAGCACGGCGAGGTTGGCGAGACCGATATGACGTTACGTTACTCATATCGCTGTATTGGCCTTGTCCATGCTAAGCATGACAGTCATCGTTCACTATATTGTTCTAAGAAATCTATTTTGAAAGAATTTAATGTTGTGACGAAGGCAGTTCTAACGCTACGCAGCGATTTCCCGAAGGCATGACGGGAATTTGCTCATTTTATAGGACAATCCCATAAAATGAGTAAATTCCGGTCCATCGGCTTATGGGCAAGAGTTTCCAGAAAATGCAGACTACTTTGTTGATGGAATGTGCTGTGTGCTTCTTAAAAATCGGATTTTCACGACACCAAGATCCTAAAGAGGCACCATATAGTACTTAGCGCCAATTAAATAAAAAAAAAAATTGATATATCTTATTTTACAGATCTTTTTAGGGTTCCGTACCCAAAGTGTAAGGGAAAGGAGGGAAATTCAAAAAAAGCTCAAAAGACGCGTATTTACGAGAGCTGTAAGCTGCAAAAAGAATTATTCGAGAAAGTCAAAAACAAAAAAGTTATGGTCGAAATAGTAAAAAAAAAAAATCGATTTTCCAATTTTGGCCCTCGATATTTTGGAAACGAAGAATGATATCAAAAATTTGAGAAAAAATCCTCTGCACAATTTAGTCGGCTACAATTTAAGCCTAAAACAAAGACGATCAGGTGAAGGGTTTGCCCTGTAGCTTAACCTTTTTGACATTTATGACTCGATTCAGTTCCAGTCGTTTGAGGCACGAAATCTGTGATTTTTTTATAGAAGCTTAGGGTTTATCTAAAAAACCTCCCGAGGAAAACTTCATAGGCTACATAAAAAAATCTAAGTCTTAGTTTTTAAAAGTCAATTCCACTAAAACACCCTTAAGCTAGCTAAAGCCGGTTTATGAGTTCATGTTATAAGCCGTCATTAACTCGGTTCTAAGACTGTTTTAGAGGAATCGACTTTTTATAAAAAAGACCGTAAGGATTTAGTACAATTCAATTTTGTTTGTATTAATATTAATAATTACGTAATTATCACCTTGCTTGTCTACTGTTTGGCGTGATCAAGTCGGGTTCCCCCAAATATTTGTATGAAAAACTCAAGTGGTCCACGGAGTCTTTTTCGTCTGCATATAGTCAACGTAGAACATGCTATATTATCTGTCCTTCATACAAAACTGTTGCTTTTCGTGGGAGCTTTAGATACGCAGCTACCAAATGCTGGAACAATATCCCGCCGCCATTTAGAATTTTAAAATCAATTTACACATTTAAGTTAAAATTAAAAGAGTACTTGTTGTCAATACAAAAACTTTCAATTTAACGAGAAGAAACTGACTTTGACTTATACTCAAACATGTAATATCCACCGCGCATTTAAATCACAATGCTCAATTTTCATGAAATGTTTATTATGTATTTATTAAGTACCTACATACTTGAATCAATTTAAGTCTTATTGGCCTACTTGTCATTTTATATACATTATACCCCATCTATTTGGAATCAATGAAAAAATTGGATTTATGAGATCTTGCGTTGATTGTTCGTCCGTCACTTTAGGTTCTGAGTTTCTGACAGAATACGAGCGTCACGGGTTGTTAACCGGGAACCTGTGACATATGCTGAGTCAAGAACCTTTTCTTGTACCATGGCACACAGCGTCTCCACCATATCACTTCATTTCTACTGTGTGATTGTTTAGAATAAGATTATTTCACTTTAAGCTTTTTTACTGTTTTCGCGTTTTATTATTTGTAAGATTTTATGTGTGTTGTGGTATCGGAATAAACTTTTTTCAATTTCAATTCAATTTCAATAATATGACAAGAAAAAAAACAAAAGACAGACGACAGTTACATGTTATGACAGAGTAAGTTAACTAGCAAGGAGGTATTAAATACTTTTTGGCAGGCTCAAATCTCCTCCCTCTGGGATAAAGGTGTGAGTTTGTGTGAGTTTAGTGTTAAGTTTTAGATACCTATATTAGTTTAGGTTATAGTAATAAGCTTTCAGGTATTCTGAAAATCAGGGCCGTAGCTCTGCTACAGTATTAAGCTGAGTGAAAAACCTTTTTTTTGTTTAGATTCAAAATTTGGTAGGTACCTTTTTTATGTAGCCTATATACGTCCCACGGTGAGTATGGGCTTAATCACCACGCGTACCCACCGCGGATTGGCAATTTCAAGACACTCAGGTTTCCTCACCAGGTTTTCCTTCACCGTTAGCGAGTGGTATTTGCAACTATAACTTTAGAGAGGGCGCCACCGTACCCTAACAAGCTTATTTGAGTGAAGCTCCTGAGATAAATTTATTGTTTTGCTATTAAAACTAGTGTGTTTTCAAAAGAAAGTGAACAGTTACTCTTAGACAGCGACAACGGACACACTCCGACAGCTTAAACGAAACGACGTGTACAACGCAGACACTAGATGGCACCGGCAACAGCTTGCCAGAGATTTCCGATGACGACAACATCGATGAAATAACAAAACTACGCGATCTCATCGAGAAACTCGAATTACAATTGAACAGTGCACATCTGGAAATAGATTCGCTCAATTTACAAAATAGTGAATTGCAAAAAGTCAATGAAGAGTTAACAAAGAAAAATGACCTCTATAGGCAAATAACAAACAGTCCCGTTCAGAAGAAAAAAAAAAAAGAGTATACCAACTCCAATAAAAGAAAAAAAGTTGTGCAAGCAGACGCAAACGGAATTATCTTCTCCAACCGTAATTAATACCTGCATCGAAAAACTAGGACTTAAAAACTACGTGCGACAAGAATCAATAGAAACTAGAACTCAACAAGGAAATAACAGGAAAATAGAGAAAATGAAAACCCAAACCGCTAAACTCAGTAAGAGCAGACTACTAATGTTAAGCTGTGATAACAGAAACCAGCTATCGGCCATGGCAGAATCAACATTTGACGATAACTATGAGAAATGCCACTTTCTGACACCCAATATTGGCCTCAAAGCACACATCAGCGGTCTAAAAGCTAAATTAAATGGATTTACTAAAGATGACTATTGCGTCATCTTCGTCGGTTGTGAAGATTTCGAGACCACCCAGGATTACTGCGAACTTATACAGTTCGTAAGAAAAACCACGAAAACCTGAAGCACACCAATGTGATAATCTGTCATCCTACATTCAAATTCCCGAACACCGTAACATTGTTTAACTGTAGGATTGAAAACTTTAATAGCCTCTTATATTTAGACATATCAACACATGAGCATGTCTGGTACCTTGACAGCAACCTAAACCTCAGCTATGACTCCAACATGTTCTCACAAAGGACGGGATTTATCAACAAAACTGGCATGTTGGCCATATTCAGAGACCTAAAGTCTCTTATTCATGACATAGAAAAGTTTAACGACCATAACTGCTCAAGCGTACCTGAAAATGAACAAAATACACCGACAAAAGTAAATGCTTTAGATAAAGAGGAGAATTATTTGCTTTTTCGCAAATAAGTGGCTTTGTGTGGTACATCAAAATATCGCAGGGCTTTTAAATAAAACTGGCCCCCTAGTAGTCGAGCTGAACCAGTTATCAGATAACGATAGAAATGTTGACGTTATTTGTGTAACTGAACATTTTGTGATGTCGGGTCATGAAAAATTAATCAATGTACCTAACTATAATGTGGGCGCTTTTTTCAGTAGGAAGGACAGCAAAAGAGGAGGAACGTGCATTTTAGTTAAAACTGGACATATGTACAAAGAATTGCCCGAAGTTGCAAAACTATCAATAAGTTGTTTGATTGAATGTTGCGCTGTCGAACTTCCAAAGTACAACATAATAATCTTATGCATATATAGAATACCTAAACCCAGCAACGTTAACCTTTTCTTCGAACGGCTGGAAAAAATATTGAAAATCGTATCAAAAAACAGCAAAAAACATCTTATCGTGGCCGGTGACTTCAACATTGACATGATGAAACAAAATAATATCACCTCGGAATTAGAGTGTCTATTACTAAATTACAATCTGAAGTTTGAAATAAAACAACCAACTAGATTAGCAAGTAACACCTGCCTTGATAATATTGCACATAATATGAGTAAAAAATGTAAAACTGAAGTTTTGGAACTAGCATTATCTGACCATACAGCTCAACTTATAAAATTACCTATAAAAAAGATTTGCCTGATCCCCTTTTGGCGAGTCACGGCGAGAGACTACAGTCCAGAAAATATGTCAAAATTCAGAGAAATTATGGTAAGTTTTAAATTCTCCGAAATATATGCTACAAATGACGCTAACGAAGCGTACAATAGTTTTTTGGACAATTTTAAATTTTTCTACAACCTATGTTTTCCTATGAAAACTATCACCATTAAGACGAATAAAAGCCAAAAGTGGCTATCACGCGGAGTAAAAGCATGCAGCCGCAAAAAAGGCAGTTACTTTGGTTGTACCGCTGTAAACCTTGTCCCACAAATAAAATTAACTTTATGACATATAATAAAACATACAAAAAAATTATTCAACTCACAAAACGGGCACAAAACATTTACAAAATTAAGACATCCTATAATAAATGCAAAACATCTTGGCAAATTATTAATGACGCTAAACAACATGTACCTAGAGAATCGATTAACAAAATTAAAATTGACGACAAAGAGACAAATGACCCTAAAATTATTTGTAATTTATTCAACGATTTTTTCATTGACAAGATTAAGCCAATAAAGGATGCTAAAGAACATAGCAATGAACGCCTTACGAAATGCGATAATTCCATGTTTATGGCCCCTAGCTTACCGTATGACGTATGGGTCATTATAAATAGGCTAAAAAACACTAAAAGCGTTGGTGACGACGGCATTGCCACTAAAATCATAAAATCAGTTGCTATTGAAATTTATGGACACCTGAGTCATATAATATCATTAATCTTTCTATTGAAGGAGGAATCTATCCGCAGTCACTAAAAAATGCAATAATAAAGCCCCTGTTTAAAAAAGAGAATCGTGAACGTATAGAGTTCTACAGACCAATTGCAATAATCCCAATTTTTGCAAAAATCTTTGAAAAATATATTTATAAGCAACTTAACAACTATTTTGAGACAAATAAAATTTTGACACCCGAACAAAAAGGATTTAGACAAAATAAGACAATAAATATGGCTATTTTTGATTTTTTGGATACTGTTATGAACTGTGTCGATACGAGAAAACCTGTGTGTACTATATACATGGATATGACACAGGCCTTTGATTATGTTGACCATAGCATTTTACTTAGTAAATTAGAAATGTACGGTATCCGGGGAAACGTGTGGAAGTTAATGGAATCTTATCTACAAAACAGAATCCAATACACCGAAATAACTAGGATTAATCTAAAATCTAAAACTGAGGAAATATATAAATCTGAACTGCGTGAGGTCACATATGGAGTGCCGCAGTGTGTTGGGCCCATTACTATTTATTGTGTATATTAACGATTTGCCGAAATCCACACATCATCCCGTATCATTATTTGCTGATGACAGCACAGTCACAATTCAAAGTAATGGTGAAGACGATTTTCAAATCGACATCAACAACGCACTAAACTCTATTGTGAAGTGGTTAAATAGCAATAACTTAAAAGTAAATTTTTCTAAAACAGTACGCATGCACTTTAGTCAAAGAATAGTGGATAAGGGCAAGTTAAACATACAATACGAAAACCAGGCTATTGAAGAGGTAGAAACAACTAAATTCTTGGGGTTGATAATAGATAGGCAATTAAATTGGAAATCACAAATTAAACAACTTGTTACTAAAATTAGCTCATCGGCATATCTACTCTACAAACTTGCGCCGATAATTAATACAGAAGCAACTGTCATAGCGTATCATGGTTTAGTCGCTTCTGTACTAAGATACGGGCTAATATTTTGGGGTAATTCAACAGACAGAGAAATAGCTTTTAAAGCACAAAAAAGATGTATTAGGTCGATGTTTGGATTGAAGCAAACCGACAGTTGCGCGCCTTTCTTTAAAAAATACAAGATTCTCACACTTCCATGCATGTACATACTTGAAGTAGCTTCATTTGTTAAATCAAACCCAGAAATATTCAAACCAGTAATCTATAGCAGCTGTCGATTACAGAGAGATTCTACTAGAGTAGGCGTTCACAAAGCAAACACAGCATTAATGCAAAAAAGTATATTCTGTATGGGGCCCTTAATTTTCAATAAAATAAATATAGACGTACGTGCACTTGACATGAATAGTTTTAAATTTAGGTTAAGAAATATACTTATTGAGAAATGTTATTATAATATTAATGAATTTTTGACTGACAGATCTTGACATTGGCATCATGACAATAATATTACTAAGAGGACATAATTAATGCATATTAAGTTTTATTTTTAAGTTTGAATTGAACACAATTTTTCTAATTCTTGACATATCTTTAATGATAATTTGTGTTTGCGGTAAAGGTTTTCTGTTTTAATTTTTCGATATAGGTCTGTTTCCTTTCAAGGCGCCTTCTCGAAATTCGTGTGCCTATTAAGGCAAAACATGCATAGGACTCGTATGTAACAATTCCAACATCATGTACTCATGTTTTACGAATAAATTGCTTTTACTTTACTTTTACTTTTACTTTTTACAAATGTACGCAACTTTGAAAACAAAGTCTTTGGTACATGCCGGGATTCGAACCCACGACCTCCCGTATGAGAAGGCGTTCTACCGCTCCGCTACCACCGCACTTTTATATTAATTTTAGTTTAACCTAGTGCAATCAATAACTGTAATAAAGATTTCCTACTTCTACATCTACTGAATATTATATTCAGTCAGAAAAGTGTTTCATAGCTCCGAGAGATCGATGTCTCCGCCTACCCTCTCAAGTCTCAACTCAAGTACTGGTACTCTCACCAGGAGCAAGGCTCGCTGACCGTGTCGAACCCGCGACCATATATTAGAGATCCGACCGCCGCAACAGGGACTAATGCATCATGCTGCTTGAGACAGACGGTCCGAGGCATAAGCTGGCGTCTTCATTGGGTATTCCTTGTTCTTATAAGATGCTGCAACAGCACATCATGTAGAATCATTACTACGGGCTGATTGATTGAAGAAGAAGAAAGACATTTAACAAGATACATGACAGAAACAAAATAAGCAGATAAGTAACATAATATGCACAACAACAGAAATAAAACTAAATACACAACAGACAAAACGAATAACTAAAACAGGACCATAGATGTAGCCTGTGGTGTATCTAAGTTGCCACAAAAGGCAGCTGACTCAGCGTTGTGCTGAGGATTGACTCTGCATAAAGACCGGTTTATTGACATATTCTTAAAAAAGCAATGTTGTACCTATTGTTTAATAAACGTAGAGGATTTTTGTTTTACTTATAGCTGGTAACATTAATAAGTATTTAATGTTTTTTAGTTATGGCAAGAATTGTCTTCACTTCCGCTTTATACCCCGCTGCATACAAGTCTGTCTCTATTTTATTTTATTCTTATTAGTTTTCCTTTATTTTACACTTGCATTTAATTTAATTATACACCTATGAATTTAAAAATTATGTATTCACGATGTGCATTAATAAAAAATTTATAAACAGTTCTTGCTTTAACTCGCTGATGACTGTAAGGTCGAATGCACCAGTTAGTAGAGATATATGTAATATAATATATAAAAATGTCCACGAAATAGCTTCGACGATTTTTATGATATTTTTTTGTGTATATTTGGTAGGTCTGAGAATAGGTCGTAGGTTAATTAATATGGCAAAACAACGTTTGCCGGGTCAGTTAGTATACTATAAGGATCCAAGATAGCTCGTTCGAAGTTCATAAGATAAGATGTACCGAAGTTCTCCTTTCGAACCGCGTGTTGTCTCACTTCCTTGCAAAACGACGCACGCGTAAACTGAAAAGTTCTGGGACGCGAACACGCCTAGGGTCACGTTAACTTTTGCGTTATACCAAAGTGTATATAAATTAATATAGCTTACTTACTTCTGCAATAAAGTGTAACAAACGAACGAACTATTTATGGTGTGACAAGCTCCTATATTATGCGCACCGAATCTTAAACGATTCCAATCGTCGAATCTAATCGGTTTGATAGGTTACGCCCTGATACGCTCAGGGCCGCGTTTCATAAAACCACAGTGAATAGTTCACTATGACAATTCAATGTACATTGAATATTGGTTTAAACACCAGATTAACAAGTAGTAAGACTTGGCTTTGCAGTGTTCATCGAGTTGTCATAATAAACTACGAATTGTAGTTTTATGAATCGCGGCCCTGAAGCCTAATTATGCGCACCAAAGCCTAGTGGAGTCCTGACGTTCATTTGACAGGATTTAATATGGATTTTGACAGATAGACGATTGGTTCAAGATTTGATGCGCGTAATATAGAAGCTGAGCCAACTTGCGGCGCGTCGCGTTACCTAGTCGCGTGCCACCGGGCCAAATCGCTCATGACTTGGGCCTGTCCACAAACTTGCATTCTGCGCCCGCCCATCGCCCGTGAAGTAGATGGATTGCGTCTCGGGCATTTGTCGGAGGCTCCGTCGTTACTGCACATAATGCGCTTTTTAGCGTTATTACTTTTTCAATTAAGTTTCAGCGCCAGTTTTGGCTTAGGCAGGGTACGGCGTTTGTTAATGACGTGTTGTGTTAAGCAAGTAAGTGGATAATTGAACAAGAGCTGGAAAAATCTGACGGGTGTTGAAAAAAATCGGCCAGATAGATAACATAACGTTTAAACGTTTGCAGTGAATGTTGAGAATGCATGCAATAAAAGGTGCATGTACTGGAATAATACCTGCATGTAATAGATTAAGAAATAATTGTACGATGCATGCACACTTTGTATTGCTTAATAAATAAAATAACACAAAACATAACATAAAATCACACCTGTACCCCAGAGGGGTGAGCAGAGACCAAGGACTGCCACTCGCCACGGTTTTGTCAGATTAGTTTCGATTCATCAACATTCGTTAGAAATAGAATAGAATAGCCAGATATCATCATCATAAGCAGCCTATATACGTCCCACTGTAGGGCACAGGCCTTCTCTCAGAGAGCCAGATATAGAGTTGTTAAAAACGCGATTCCTTTAAAACACTCCTCAAATGCAGTTTAAATAGCCTGTAGTAAAGTCTTCCCCTTTACCATTCGAGGTGTGTCATAAGGAGTCGTGTTTTTAAAAATAAAACTGTCACTTTTCTTTTTTTAAGTGTGTGCTTCTGTGGCAATGTAAATAAATGGTCTCTTTCTTTCTTTCTTTCTTTCTTCTTAAGACCGATTACTTAGCTAGCTTGGGGCTTGAGTTAATACTACAATTGCCCCCGCTGCACGATACTGTGATATAAGTTTTTATCTTACTACCGACTAGCATCGTCCCGCTTCATTTCATTATGTAAAACAAGATAGATAGAGAACACATAATTTCACGACCACATGAAAGAATTACAAAATAATAGGGGTTAAAGTATGAAATTGCCGTTTTATTGCAATAGGTTCTTTGAATTGACATACAATCTTCATGGTTTGAGGTTTTCGAATGAAACTTTTTTCAAATGGTCTATGATGTTCTTTTTTAAAAAATGTGAAACATTTGAATATCGACTTTCAATTGTTTTTGTTATTCAATTTAGACAAGAAAGATGGATACTGCGAAAATTCGAGTGATTTTTGAATACGAGTTCCGACGCGGAACTAACGCGGCAGAAACAGCCCGCAATATCAATGCTGCGTTTGGAGAGGGGTCTACTAATGAACGCACCGTGCGATTTTGGTTTAAACGCTTTCGTGATGGAAATTTCGACTTAAAGAACGAGCCACGAGGAAGACCGCCCACACAGGTGAATAACGATGAATTAAGAGAGATAGTGGAAGCCGACCCTAGTCAAACTACCCAGGAATTAGCGGCATGGTTTAACGTTACCTTACCCACAATATTGACTCACTTGCGTCAAATCAATAAAATAAAAAATACAAAAAATGGGTGCCTCATAATCACTCAAATTTTCGCAGTATCCATCTTTCTTGTCTAAATTGAATAACAAAAACAATTGAAAGTCGATATTCAAATGTTTCACATTTTTTAAAAAAAGAACATCATAGAAACCATTTGAAAAAGGTTTCATTCGAAATCCTCAAACCATGAAGATTCTATGTCAATTCAAAGAACCTATTGCAATAAAACGGCAATTTCATACTTTAACCCCTAATATGATTTCTTGTATCTAAACATTGTTCTAGAATTGGCGGTCTAAGCGATAGCTTAGAGTGGTCTTTTCCAGACCACCCGTTGAAACTACAAAAAGGGCGCTACACGACAGCTACATAAAGCCGTTTATCGTGGTGACGTGATTAGGGGGCTGTGTTAACAGCCATCTGTGTTAAAGTTGGATTTCACCACAATGAAGTTGTGTTGTGTGGAAGTTGTTAAGTTATTATTGTCTACATATTATATTGTTAACCAATGAGAGGTTAGGGTTAGTCTTCGATATCAAAACCTACACATACCCGAATTTAAATGTAGATAATGATTTGACGACGTGTTACCCCATCAGAAAAATTGCATAAAAATTTACAAATATTGTGGTGCAAATATGTATAGAGGCCGGTTTATTGACATTTTATTCAGGCTGCTTTTACGTCGAGCATGTTGTTTCGCTCGCACAATTTAACATTTTTAGTGAGAGTAATAAAATGGTATACTTTTGATTATAAATGTGTTCTGAGAGTTTAATAGATAATACAATTACGGATATTCAAGACATATTTTCTCTATCCTGCACCTAGTTTTTGATTGTGAAAATTTGATTCCAAAATTAATAATTTTGGAAACAACTTTTCTTTATTGGACGTTTCCACATATAAGAACACAAAATATACTTGAATTGTCCGTAATTTAATTATGCATCAAACCCTCAGCCCACGTTTACCAGAAGTTTACTCATTTTATTACAATAATTAAAAAAGTTAAACTGTGCGAGCGAGACAGCACGCTCCACGTAAGGACGGCCTTAAAAACAATGTTGTATACATAGGAATAAAAAATAGTAGATTGTTTACCCAGGGAGCAAACAATTATTTTTAAGGCGAGAGTGTTTCTTTGAATCCAGAGCGGAGCGGAGGATTCTAGAGGGATTCTAAAGTAGAATCCTGAACGTAGCGAGGGATTCAACGTACACCACTCTATCTTAAAATAGTGTTGCTTTCGAGCTGGAAGCTCTACCTTTTATCACCCTCCATGAAAAAATAAGCAGGTGTAACTTATGAATAAGAATAGAATAGGACGTTTGTACCACATTTTTAGCGTGCGATACAATGTTCTCTGGAGTTAATAGAATACTTTCATTCTCACTACTTGAATTCGACACACTCATATTTTATAAAAACTTAGTAAAATCCAAATTTTAGTATATGTAAACAATTACGAACGAAAGGCCGTCATTGGCGGAGGAATCCACTTCGCGCATATTTTATTTTTTCACACTTTTTTTTAATTTGGTTCGCGCGCGATTTCTTTATCATACAGCCAGTTACTTGTTCATACAATGTTCGTGATTGATCTCTTTGGTGATTGGAACTTTTACTAGAAATATCCTTATTCCAAATTCAAATCACTTTTCATGCCTAGGGATCAAGGAGCTATTTTGGTCTCTATTAACGAGGACTAATCTATAGTTGCCGAAATGTAAGAAGCCCTTTTTGACAGCTACACAAAAATGCATTTTACTTTGGATTTAGTCAAACAAATACATAAAAAGACACATACTCTGGCATATTATTTAACGCTCGAAAGAAAAAACAGATTATGTAGCCCGAAAAGTTACTCATAGTTTACATTTTTAATGTTTTTGATCTCAAACTAGGTTAGATTGTATGGTTTTTGTAGCTTTCAAAACGGGCTTCTTATATTTTGACGACTTTAGCTCTTTTTGAATAGATATCATAAAAAAATAATTTATTCGCGATTATTTACTCATTTAAAAAAAAACTATAAACAGGTCTTGATTCAAGTCGCAGATGACTTTGAGGTCGCATGCATCAGTTTGTAGAGTGGCAGTAGAACTGGGGAAATAAGATAAAGTAAATAAGGCCTAGAACCGCTTTCATCTCAATGAGGTGTGTTACTAACAACATCATACTACATACTAACCGACAAATATAGAACTTTGTGTCGCAAAATCAATATTTTGCTTCATTTACCGATGGAATCAGACTCCATTGACCGCCATTTGTATAGCATGCAACTTAGACATTATTTAAAAAGAAGCATATTATTGTATTGTGTCTTTTGTGGAATAAATAGTTCCAATCTAACCAGAGATTGTTTCTAAACTAGACACTTCATTGGTTCATCCATAGAGTTGCGTAAAGTTTTTAATAGTAAATATATGCCGTATACGGGAGGACGGTTAGAAAGAACGACTGCATTAAGCTAGACGCCCAGATTTAACCTCGGTGTCTTCCTTCAGAGTTGCATAGCATAAGCCCAGGAGCTGTCTGTGACTGAGGTATCTATCTATCTACACAGCCCATGAGAGACGCCCACTGTTGGGCAAAGGCCTTTTCACCGTCACGCCAACCTCGCCGGTTTCCTGCTAATCTTGTCTATTGCCTGCCGCCTTGTTAATGTCATCAACCCATCGGGTAGGGGGCTTACCGACCGAGCGACGGTCGAACGAATGAGGTGTGGTTTTTGGCAATAATGCAATCTTGTCCTAGTAAGGTGGTTGGGCCGAGGCTGTAGGTTCTAAAAATAGCTATTATTGAGAGTATTGAAGGAATCTGTGTGACACTTTTTTTGCACGGATTATAAAAGGCGATATGTATTTTTTATTTGATGGCGGTAGTCAGCCCTTCTTCCAGCCTTAAGGTAGGTTAATACTCGCCAGGAATCGAACCAAACCTTTAATCAGAAGAGACCTGCCACCACTGCAGTGATGACGATCCAAAACAAATATTTCACAACATTTATTCTCGGCTTGCCAAGATATCAAGAGACCAAACCAGATTATTTACATACATTATCATCCATGACCTAGGACAAGGAACTTTGCGTTATGTGTACGACTCATAAAGCGTAGGTTTAATGCATCGTTGGATAAAAAGGTGTCTGGTGTAAAATTTTACTTATTTTTTGTATAAGCCTAAACATATTATCCTAATCAATTTTTTAAGTTACGTCGGAAAATGTTAGTGGGCGGTTAATTGTGCCTCTGAGTGTATTACCTATTTCACCATAAGTTCAAAAAAGGTCTTCAAGGGTCTAAACGATTTTAATTTATTTTCTAGAAAGTGACACTAACCTCTTTGGTGGCGAATTTAACATCACAAATCTGCTTGAATGATAACTTTTTAGTTCTTCCTCCTTCCTGTTCACACAAAACTCTTTCGTTTGCATCAGAAGAAGACTAACCTTTAAAGAAAAAGGTTAGGTTTACAAATTAGAAACTTTCTACCTTTTTTTCTAGAAAGTTACACTGACCTCTTTGGAAGCCGACTAAGCTGACCTATTTTTACGACAACTTTTTACTTCTTCCTCTTTGCTGTTTATCAAACTTCTTTCGTTTGAATCAAAAGAAGCCTAAACTTTGATGAAAAACGTTACATTCACAAATTAGAACTTTGTTAACATTTTTTCTAGAAAG
Source organism: Yponomeuta malinellus (assembly GCA_947308005.1). NCBI lineage: Eukaryota > Metazoa > Arthropoda > Insecta > Lepidoptera > Yponomeutidae > Yponomeuta > Yponomeuta malinellus. The sequence continues at coordinate 3,104,551 of OX371004.1, read as the reverse complement.
TAACACTGACCTCTTTGGTGGCCAATTACACGAACCTACTTTGACAACTTTTTGGTTCTTTCTCTTTGCCCTTTGCACGAACCTCCTTCGTTTGCATCAAATTAAGGCATCTTGGTACAGCGATATTATTCCGATGTAAAAACCTAACTACAAAGTGGGTTACTCGGGACTGCAAGTAATGTAAATTGCAGCTGCTTGTACGTAATACAGAGAAGTTTGTAAGGCTTGAAATTTCGCTGATGCCTGCATTTGCCCATTAGCTCAGTTGGGAGAGCGCTGGCACGGTTAGCCAGAGGTCGCGGATTCAAGTCCCGGCATGGGTGGAATTTTTAGCCTCTAAATATGTTTTTAAAATGGACAGATCACTTTCGCTTCCTCAACATTCACTAGTCGTCGCATGCACGCACGCCGGTTTCGGATACTTTTTATCTTGCTCTTTGCTAAGACATCCCCTATTTGGCAAGTGGCAGCCCCTGGTCTCTGCCTAATCCTCCGGGATACAGGCGTGAGTTTATGTATGTATGTATGTATAGATATTGAGTATACAACGCGGAGAAATTATGTCCGTTGGGGCGGAAAAGTTCTGACCTGGCAACCTCGGACCGGACGAAGCAACGTGGGCTGGCCCCCCACCAGATGACCTCTGAAGTCCTGACGACTTGGTTACGGTGGTAGGAAGTCGTTGGATGCAGGACCGGGAAGCTTGAAAAACCATGAGGGAGGCCTATGTCCTGCAGTGGGCGTCATGATGATGATACAACGCGTTATTGTAGTATCGCAATACCTAAAAAACATTTTTTCAGTGTCGAGTCGATGAATTAAACCATATCTCACAAAAAAACATACTTTACTTTCCACACAATATTTGCATAAAAATAAAATTGACTATTTCACACTTTTGTTATTAGAAATAGTCTAATTACCGACACCGAAGGTTATACGGTTTTCAGGTCATTTCAATAACACGCTGTATAATCCTCAATAACAGAGGTAGTCCAGTCATTACTTATTGGATCTAGGGGGCTGTTGATTTTTCCGATTATGCGGAGTGCGGTACGTCTGGACTGTTTTAGGATTCCTCAGAGAGAAACTGCTAAAATATGTACTGTCTTATAAAGCCACGATTCCTCTAAAACACTCGTCAACGGTAGTTTTAATATTCTGTGGTTATGACTTTTAGGGTTCCGTAGCCGACATTTTCGCCATGTCAGACAGACGGATGGTCTATCGGTCTGTCTGTCTTTCTGTCCGTCTGTCTGTCCGCGGCCTAGCTCAGAGACGATTAGTGCGAGAAAGCTGAAATTTGGCAGAGACATAAATATAGGCCATACTCCACCAATCTGGACTTGGCTCCCGTGGTGGAGTATGGCCTATACCTTCCTCAGGGAAGAGACCCGTGCCCCTCGGTGGGGATATAATGGGTTGATGATAAATATAAATCACGCCGACAAAACGGTAGAATAAAATCGTTAAATTTTTTTTTTAGGTTAACCCCCGGTTGGGTGTACTAAATTAGGGATGCATTATTTCAAATATTTTTTTAGGTGTAGGAATATTATTTTTTTGATTAGGGGTTCCGTTTGCGAAATATTAAACTTTAAAGCGCAAATTTTTATCAGAGTAGGGCGCCCCTTCCCCCCACCCCTCTTCTGGCTAAACGGTTAGATGCAGAAACGTGAAAAAATCAGGGTAATAGCACATATAATGAACTTAAAAGGAAAACTATCACGGTTGAGTAGGCTTTACAAGTTAACGAGTAATAGGTGACCAACTCATAAAAGGAAAACTTCGTCCAAAATCCATTGAAAATTACGTTGATGAAGTTGTTAGTTCTGTAGAGCCGATACGTAAGCCCCTTTTTCTATGGAACTCTGCACTGTGCGTGGCCCGACACGAACTTTTGTCTATTATCACAGACTATTTAAACTGCCTCTGTGGAGTGTTTTGAGGAATCGTGTTTTTATGAATAAAAACGTTAATGTTTTCTAAATTAGACCCCTGCTCTTAACATAACGTTTTGAAAGAAACGGGATTCTTGCACCGTTTATTTCACAATTTTGTCAGTTACTTTTTAATACATTATTCTGCTTATACATAAACATATTGGGGAACTTGTAAAACAGAGCTGGATGCGCAGCATTTTCGGCGTATTGGTATGTCGGGTCAGGACGATCAGCAAAATAATCTACGACAGGTTCGTGAATCAATTCAACAGCATTTATTCCTCAGATTAACGTAAAATAATTGTGTTAGATTACTATAATATGTCAAGATTACAACAGAGCCATCCTAGGCGGAACAGGGGTGAAAGAAAAACGTTAAGATGACTACTATTTGACACTTGTGACATACACCATAGAAGCGTTTTCTTGAACTTGCGTTAAATTTAGACGTCAAAGCTCGAGCCCGATTGGTGTGATGCGTTGGGCCCTTATTATGAAGCAGGGATATGTTCGTAAACGTCGCGCTTGAGCCCGACAATTCACTCGAATCTAGCGAAAAATACGGTTCTTTTTTTTAAATAGTTTCCATAGTTGAATACCTAGTAATAGCTATTCAAAAAAGAACCGTATTTGTCGCTAGATTCGAATGAATTGTCGGGCTCAACCGCGACGTTGACGAACCTTCCTATAATGTCGCATTTTCATAATAAGGGCTCTTGTACCAATAAAATAAAATAAATAAAAACTTAGAATGATTGGTGAATGGTAATTTTAAGGGGAAATGAATGGCATTTTTATCCAGGGATTTCGATTATCATATCTATTTGGAAGTTCTTAGAGATATTTTTAAGAATAACAATAATTTTGAAGAAGAAGAAGAAGAAGAAGAAAGACATTTATTATACCAACAAGATACATCACAGAAACAAAATAAGCACATAAGTAACATAATATGCACAACACAGAAGGAAAACTAAATACACAACAGACAAAACGAATAAATAAAACAGGACTATAGATGTAGCCTGTGGTGTACCTATCTACATTGCCACAAAAGGCAGCTGACTCAGCGTTGTGCTGAGGAAGTGATCCCTCAGCGCTGATTTTCAGTCAGTGCCTACGGTAACCCATAATTGTACTACGGAGTGCGTGCCGTGGTGCAGTTAAAGAATTAAGTCAAATTCAATAACATACATACAATAAAGTAAAAAAAATAAATAAAATATCGTCATAAAATACTTATGTACATATATTATTAGTTTTAAATTAATATGTATGAAATATAAAGGAACACCATAATAAATTAAATTCAATAAGTAAATATAAGTGAAAGAAATATAAGTGAAGGAGAAGAGAGGGGAGGATACACACCATTTTGCTACTATGTAAGCGCAGCTTAATTAGCCGTCTATGATTAGAAAGAGATAGGGATAAAACATTTATGTTATGCGCGAGGGAGCAAAAAAATAAAAACTGTCTTGGAGAAAACGTCGTTTCACTTACATGGCGCTGCGGACAGGATTCGAACCAGAGTAAAACCTGTTTTACTAACCAGACTGCTTAAGTCATGCTCAAAATTGGCTGTTATCAGCGCCTTAAAGTCAGTTACAGCTACGGAACCCTCTGCCCCGATAAGGCAACTCGAGCATTGGCCAATTTTTTCGGCTCGATTGATTGGCTGGCAAAGAGAAGAGCAAATGAACTCCAATTGAATTTGTGATGAGCTTTTATCAATTTAGTCCCTGTTCGATTCCGTTAGTGCATGGAATGAAACGATATGCATTTTGCACACAGTGGGTTTTCCTGTTTGTTGAAGAATGTTCTTACTCATACATACTTACTTATTACTAAGATATACCTATACGTTTAAAGGATGAAGGGTTGCAGCAAAAAAAAAAATGCAATGGACGTGGAAGCGTAGATCGACCACCAGAGGAGCCCCATTTCGTAGAACTACAATTCATGCATTCAATATAGATAGATAGATAGAATATTCTTTATTGTACACAAAGATTACTTTAACAGAAATTCAATAAATCGCAGTACAATTGGCGGCCTTATTACTATAAGCAATTTCTTCCAGGCAACCATAGACGGAGACAAGAAAGAAGCTAGAGACGGGTAGTCGGTGCAATTAAGAAATATGAGTTGAAAAGTATATAAACTTACTTAAACTATACATAAAAACTTAAACAAATAGACATACATATATACTAATAATCAAATTATATATGGGGAGAGGAAATAATATAATATACCTACGTAATATTGGATACATTATCTATTCTATAGATAGGTAATATTCTTTCACTCTGCTTTTAAAGACCGCTGGTGAAGGGGACTGTCTTATTGCTAATGGCAATTCATTCCACAGTCGGACGGCTGTGGCTGAAAAGGCGTTACTGAAGAACTTTGTCGGGTGAGTAGGTATCTTCAGCAACACATTTTGAGCTGATCGCAACGTGCGACTGTGGCAATCATTTAGGAAAGCAAAGCGTTGTTTGAGATAAATAGGAGTGGTAGGATTGAACCGCACGGAGTAGAGAAGTGAGACAATGTGAGCATTCCTGCGGAAGCGGATAGGGAGCCACTTGAGCTTTGTACGATATTCAGATATGTGGTCATATTTTCGTAAACCGAATATAAACCGTATAGCAATATACCATGACATTTCGATGTACATTGCGTAATCGATTAACCCACAGGTTAACAAGTAGGAAGGCTAATTATCCTAATCGTCTACGCTATGTACATCGAATTATCATAATAAACTAGGAATTGTAATTTTATGAAACACGACCCAGCCAGGGCAGAGTATGGCTGCACAAAAATCCCCATCTGCCCGATACCGAGCTTTAACTTCCACCGGACCTTTCTGCATCACCCTGTATGTTTGACTACGAGAACGGAAACGGGAACATGAGTACGGCCCCCGCAGCGTCCCGGGATATCGGAACTACGGCGGCTTTCCATAAATTAGCGCTGTCGTTTGTCGTGACGCGTCTGCACCTCTTACACTGGCGAGCAGGAAAACGGAACACCTTTTGAATCTTCTAGGTACCGTGAATAACATTCTACATCAACTTAGTGACAATAACTATGTACCTACCTACCTATTAACTCGATATGTATGTGGATGTGTCTTAGTGAAACACGGCTACTTTTCCTTGAGTGGCTTTTCTCACCTATTGGAGTGGCCACGACTGAGTCACAGGTGGAGTTATTATTATTATTATTAGTACGTTTATTGCACATGAGTTCGATACTTGTGAGGAAATACAATCCAATTATGTTTCAGTGCGAGCCTGTCATAATATGTAAATACCTGTGATTATATATTTAAGATTTAGCTTCAAGTTACAGTTACAAATAGTGATATAGATAAATCCTATGCTAGGTTTAAGTAAGTAAATTTTTATACACATGAAAAGGTAGAACTTAGTGATATTTGTAATTATAAGCAACCACAGCCGCTGAATGTACCCAACTAATGTTTTAGCATTCATAATTCATTCATAAAAAAATATTATTTAACTACAGCAAATTTTATTCGCGGCTGCAAGTGTACCGATCTGTCAGTAACTTTAGCCATGCATCGCACGAAGACGAATGACGGAAGTTGCCGAAGTCACCCGAACAAAAACTGCGCCAGAGAAAAACTGCGCTCTTTCAGGTAGGGCTGCCATGGTCGGAAAATTGGAATATCTGGAAAAAGATAAAATTCACGCGTTAATCTTCTGGACATATGAATGGCCTATACATACAAATTTAGAGTAGAGAACACTTTATAGTCCTCAAACGGTGGTTTTACAACTAAAACAGTATTCAAACTCGTAGGTAAACTTCATTTTGAGATTAAAGCACCTATTTTACATGCGACTGTAAAACACATTGTTCGGTAATAAAGCGGTAGATTTTGTATTTTATCGGGAGTTTGGTAAAATGTCGGGAAAAACCCGATGAAGCCCAAACACCCAGGAAGGGAGCTTCCTTAAGGTCAATAGGCCCTGGCCTAGGGCGGCCCTTTATTTGGGGCAGCCAATCGCGGAAACACTAACTCGCGAGGGATGATTCGAACTATACGTTACACCATTAATTTAGGGTTGTTTGAAGGACATACCAAAATGAACTTGCCTGAAAATAGCTATCGAATACTCTAGTTTGTTTTTTAAAAAACGCACTTTTCAAAAATATCTCGACCCAAAATCGAATCTGTTAGAACCATCGGTAGCCACCCAGAGATCCCATCCTAGCCGTCCGTGGGGCATTGTTCTGGCAGACGGAGAAGCGATACTAATTGTTCGCGCTTTGTTTTTTTTACTAGATTTCGCAACTCGAAACAAGATTTCTCAACTTTGTTTTTTAATTTACGTCTACACTTAAAAGTAATTGTCTAATAAATAGATGCCATTTTTAATAACTAATTATACAACCGTGGCTTTCAAACCACCCAGTAATCAGCGTGTATTAGAACGAAAAACGGTGCGGTTAAGAGAAACATAACAGTTCATACAGAAAATTCACACAATATCTTATGTGGCTCAGGAAATAAAAGACGGGAGCAGCTAGAAGGCAATACTGGAAGTAGGCTTGCAAGCAACTGGCAACCCTACTCCCAGTTTCTAGACTCAACTCGGCTGGGGAACTTGCTCTGGCGAGACGATAGGTCTAGCATCTACACCTGGCTGGGACGCGTACCAACGTACATAGGCTGTGACTCACCGAATCTTATTCTATATCCATAGAAGATACAGTTGCTTATTCAACACATCTTCTGTCCACTCCAGCACGACTTGCGTGCCGCCGTGCCTCGTAGTCATATTACGTTTTAGGTACCAAGAGAGTCACGCATGGGCCACCAAACTGGTCCGGCAAGGCAAGGAGCATCCGCACTGCGTGAATCGCGGTCCGCATATCTATCAATCAATAAATCAGCCTACAATCGTCCACTGTTGGACATAGGCCTCCCCCAAATCACGGCCTTTTCGTCGTATCGTAGCCATCTTTCGTGGTGTTCAAAAATATATTCGGAAAGCTACAGTTTCTTGTTTTATCTTAGACTGTTTAAGAGCAAGTGGAATCAAACCCACACTTCCAATGAGGAACTACTCGTAAAATAAAACTAGATAAACGGTTTAGTTTTTTATGTTCTGACATTCAAGAACTAGTTTCATCATCAACCCATTATGTCCCCACCGAGGGGCACGAGTCTCTTCCCTGAGGAAGTTATAGGCCATACTCCACCACGGGGGCCAAGTCCGGATTGGTGGAGGCTTGTAGACTAGTGGCTCGTCTACTGTCAGAAGTTGTCAAGCCGCCCTAAGGCCTCTGACTTGGCTTAACGACTGCCATCTATCGACGAAGAACTAGTTTGAATTTTGCCAAATCAATAAATTAAACCATAATCGTCGATTGTTAGGCTGTTGCTAAGGAGAAATGAGCGGTTTTCCTTTTTTTTCTTAGTTCTATAAAATAATCTAGATTTGTGATTCGCAGCAGTCAATGTCAAAGTTAGTCCACAGATTACTAAAAAAGAGAGGGAACCTCTCAGACGAAGGAAAAACATTCTTAGTATGTATATGAGGATACTGTTGGTTCGTAAAGTTTTGAATTTGAAAGTTGTGAACTAAGGTTGAATGCTTCTGTCTCGCAAAATTGTACGAAATAGTACATTATACGTTTGTATTGCGCATTGCCATGAGTGTCCGTGGGCCGTGCGGTGTTTTAGGTTGTCCAAATAAAGGCACCCATACGTTTCCTCATAATGAAACTCTCAGAAGGAAGTGGATTCACGCTACAAAAGTAGAACATCAGCGCAAAATTGGGTGGAATCTACGCAAATATTCTGCAATTCGTAGTGAACATTCAACATGAAACAGTATTCCAGTAGTAGCAGCCAAGTCTTCGTTTATATCAGAAATCGGTAACCAGTAAATCAGTCCTTTAACGTCAAGAATAATCCACAATCCACAGCAGACTCCAAAACCTCCAAATAGAACGTAAGCGCACTTATCATCAAACGACAGCAGCATTTTTTTGACTTAAGGAAAAACGCTCATTGTATTTCTATAACGATCTCCGGGTTGGACTTTTAATGGCTCCAGGAGACCAAAAGGTTTTTTTAGGTTGCTCAGAAATTACAGACAAACTGCTACATAACTCCGCTGTATAGTATAGCTCTGTTATGAATCTGTTATTAAGAAGAACTGATGGCCGTTGGGGCGGAAACGTTCTGACTCGGCGACCGCGGACCGGACGACGCAGAGTGGAAAGGCCTCCCACCAGATGGTCTAACGAGCCGGTTATGGTGGCGGGAGTCGCTGGATGCGGGCGGCACGAGACTAGGAAGGTTGGAAAACCATGAGGGAGGCCTATGTCCTACAGTGGGCGTCGAATGGCTGATAATGATGATGATGAAGTAAGTGAAATGCACATAATACGCAAAGATCAATCACCACAGGTAACATGACGACGCGAGCCATGCGTTTTTTTGATGATGATTTAATAAGTGCTAAACTGCGCTCTAAGGAATGCGGTACTCAGTATTCTACCATATTAAACAAAGGCCTTTCCTTTCAACCAAGACTTTGTAAGACACTTTTCAGCAGTCTTTCCTTTTGCCAAGACTCATATCTAAGATTTTTTCTCAGTTTTTCGAGATGAAGACGGTATGGGGTTGCGTGTTTTTCAACTACTTGGCTAGTAATTATAAACTTCTTCAAAATATGGGATTACGCATTGTATAGCCAAATTAGATGACGATAATTTTTAAACAGACCTGATGATAGATAAGTTGGTTCTCTCAGGTTTTATCGTCCAAGTGATTTTAAATTTTCAACACCGCGTACTAATTTGAGATTTACGAAACTTTTGACATTTTCTTAGTCGTCGAAAGCTTCGGATGTTGGATAAGTTGGTTTTACCACCCTTTTTGTAGTAGTGGTAGCGGTAGGTTAATTATGAATATGTTTATTTTCATTGTAGGAGCTAGGTAACAGGTCCTCACGGAGTAAATTTTTAAACAGCAGTTGGATGAATCTCGAATTGTTACAAGTTCACTTAGAGCAGGACAGGCGGAAATAGTTGCCGTTACTCGAGACGAAAAAATAGAGAGAATAGTTAATAAGCACGCTCTTCATACCGTAGAAAAAACGAAGAGTCCATCTTTTGGGTTCTTGATCTGAATCGTTGGGTTCTTGATCTGAATCGCGTAGGTGTCTGCTCAATTCGCCCTTGGCTACTTTGGGTTCACCGTAAGTTTAATTTTACTTGATCTAATACAGGCAAAAAAATGATCGATGTCTGGTCACCCTTGCTCTTTAGTTGTTTATGCCCCTAATTTATTAGAGCTTCCTTATTATTTTTTTTACGTAGTTGCTACAATCGTTGTGTCTGGTCAGCTTTACCTTTTGGTCTTTTGGATTCAGTATTGGTGTGATTCCATTTGATCCAACACTGACTAATATTGAGTTGGTGTCTGGTAAGTATTGTCTCAGTGCAGATTTGATTTCACTTGATCTATATAATGGCTAACGACGTTTGGTCAGATTTCTTCTTGGGTCTCATGGGCTTAGCGCAAGTTTGATCTTACTTGATCTAATAGAGACGGACTTTAATAAGCTGACACCATACATAAAACCAAATGAAACCCAGAGAAGACAGCCTAGAGAAAAAAGCTTTTCCCTTGAATCTTTAAGGCTGTGAGGGTACACATATCTCAGCGTCTGAAATCGCCGTGGTAATTCCCATACTCTCTCCTTGAGAGAAGGCCTGTGCCCTAAAGGGACGTATATAGGCTGCTTATGATGGTGACGAGGCAAGGAAATCACAAACATGGAAATACACCAGACTGAGGCCGTTTGTACACATGAACGGCGGCCCCCAGTGGGAAAGACCTTGCAAAATGGAAAGCAAAGCTAAAAAACCCAATTATGCAGCTTTCTGCTCACACCATTTTACTTACAAATCCTGTGTCTCCTGATAAACCTTTCGATAATTTTCCATTATATTTGGATAATGGAAAATTTCTTACGAAACATGCACATGCATGATTTCGCTGCACTATTTTCTGATTGCTCAGTGGCGTGCTATAGGAGAGGCCTATGTCCAGCAGTTGACAAACTTAGGCTGATGATGATTTTCTGATTTCGGTGCACTGTTTTCTGATTTCGGTGTAACCTGAATTCAGTGAATTGAAATATGAGGTAAACTTTTGTGCATCTATTTGCCCAATTAATAAAACCTTAGTCTAACCGCAGTTCGTTTCCCATACCAGACAATAATAATCCCGTAAAACTAAAAAAATAGACCACTGAAGTCAGACTTCCCCCCCCCCCTAATTAAAGAAATGCTCTTATATCATTGGGGAACTTTCTCCTATTACTGCTGGTCTTATTCAGTGACGTCTGACCATAATAAACATACGGAAAATATACTAGGTCGCTACGAGCATTGCGGGATAATCATAAAGCATTTGTTCATTTTGCTTGTAAAAAAATTACCACGCTTACTTTGACAGCTTGATGGGGCCTTTACTATCATGAACCTACGAAGATGTGGCAGGGCGGTTGGTAGAAAGCTTCTCTCACGTTTAAGAGGGCGAGGGTTCGAGCGCCGGTACTACGTCTTTGTTTTGAAGGTTACATACAATTTTATTGTGATTTTTGTACAGTAAGCCTACTCGCTTACGGTGAAAGAAAAACATCGTGACTAAACCTGTGTGCCTGAGTTGCTTCAACACTTGAAATTACGAAATCCGCGGTGAGCCCGCGTGGTTATTGAGCCCACACTATTTCTCTGAGAGCAGACGTGTTCCCTACAGTGGGACGTACTTAAGCTGATTTTATATGTATCTACATCAAAACTACGCGTCAAATACTCCTTTACAATCGCAACATTTAATTTAGTCCGAACATTTAGTCTTATTAAACAAACTGCTATCAAAGCCCATGTCAAAATCTATGGACGACCGCAGTCGCTTTAAAAATTCTGAAGTCAACTGGTCCGCCATCTGATTGCAACTGCGTTTTGTGCCATTTCCAACATTCAAACATTTCAAACAGCGTTGATAGCCTAGTGGGTAGAACATCGGACTCGGAAACGAGAGCGAATAACCTCGTCTACCAATTGTGTTCGCAAAAGGCTCTACCCCATTGGGGAACGTGCGTCCAACTTAGATTGGAGTGACATTGCTTTTATACCATAGAAGTTATAAAGAAACCCAGGAAAAGTAAAAAAAATAAAAATATTATTTTCCCGAAAACCCGGGATTACAAAAAATGTGAATTAATAATAAAAAACTTATTAGATTTTGTTTTTTCATTGAATTCTAAACGTTTTCTTAGAAGGGTGTAGATGCGTAAAAATAAGATAGCTCAAATATTGATAAACGCTTCATACATTATAAGGCGTTACGTGCAAGTAAGTAGTTGTGACGTCATAATTTGAGCCCGATTTGTGAGGCGCGTTTTTGTACCCCGAGACTATATGGAATTTTTGACAGGTTATTATGAAAAGTATTAGCAGTAGAGAAAAAAATTTACCATGTTTATTTATCTTTTAACATGACCTCTTATCGATTATATTAAAACATTTTTTAGTTCAAGTTCTCCGTTGGTTGGGAAATTAGCTAAGTACCTCGTTAGGTTATTATACTTAGGGGTGGTTAGCTAAGTATGTTTGAAATGGCACAAACATAAGCAGCCTATATACGTCCCACTGTATGGCACAGGCCTTCTCTCAGGAAGAGAGGTATGGACTTAATTACCACGCGCGCCCGCCGCGGATTAGCGATTTCAACCGCTGAGGTACGTGAATAGCTCAGACACTCAGGTCTCCTCACGATGTTTTCCTTCACGGTTAGCAAGTGGTATTGCTACTATAACTTCACAAATGTACATAGCTTAGAAAAAAAAGTCATAGGTACATGCCCGCACTGGGAATAGAACCTGGGTCTGTCGCTTCTGAGCCCAATGTTCTACCCACTAGGCTACCACCGCTATGAAACAGGCCCCTGCTATCTCCTGCACTTTATTCTTCACCCACTGAAGTTAAAATGCACGTTTTTCTAAAACCCTCTATCTAGGTGACCGGCGTCTCTACAGTGGGTGAGTGTGCGACTATTTTTACCGTCCAACTCACAACCGGTCTTTAATGGTCATCTCCGCGTAGAGCAAGTGAATCAAACAGAAGTACGAAGATCCCTGAAGAAATCGACCCTTTGAGGATGAAATGTCGTAAAAGCCATTTTTGGTGAAAATGGACTTTGAATTTTAATTTCTCAAGCTCCTTCAATCTGTACATTTCGTTTCCACAAATTCGCAAAAAAGACTTCACAGTTTTTTCATTAAAATATGCTGTAAGACACTGATGCTACTCTTTTTATTTACCGACAAAAAAACAGGAGGTTCTCAATTAGACGCGTGTATTTTCCTTCATAATTCTGTCAAATCTTAACTGATTTCGACAATTCTTTTTTTGTTCGAATATATATAATGACCTATTGGTCCCATTTTAATTTGGTGAAGATCTGATGAAGACTTTGAGACATCGAGAACAGAACTCTTCAATGAACAGCAGTAAATAAGGCCATTTATGGGGTCCATCCATAATCATAATATGTAAAATTGTAAAATAGATCCAGGGTAATTTGGTGATGTTCTGGTGAAGACTTTCGGAGATGGAAACTGAAACCTTCAAATTTTAAAGCAAAGAATTAAGTAGGGTAAATTATGGTTATAATGTATTTCGTGGTTTTCATAACCATGAGGGGTTTTTCCATAATCGCCACGCTCGACAGGCGGGTTGGCGATCGCAGTATGCGGTTGGAAGACGCTGCTGCCCGTCTCCGGGTAATTTGATTTCCTTAGTCGCCTTCTACGACATCCACGGAAGGAAACGGAGTGACGCTATTCTTAATTCGGCGCCACACGAAATACCCTTCCACTATCCACATAACCTAAGTTAGCTTGAAGAAAATACTTATAAGTACCAAGTTCGCCTTTGTCAAACCTCTTTTTGGTGCAACAAAGAATTTTTCCATTCAATAACAAAGAGTAAAGTAAAAATTCGATATATTTTCACGTTTTCAAAGTTTTCCCTGAAATAAAAGTTGTTCGTATTGACGAGAGGAATCCCCATATTTCGGATGTATATGGGAATTTTATTACAGCAAAGCACGAACACTTGAAGTAGATTACTTAGCGAAGACTATTCAAGTTGATATTTTGTGAAATTTACCTATCTTATTACAAGGATCAGTAAAGAAATTGCGTTTAAATATTATAAATAGGTAACATAAAATATTAAAGGTTCGGTAGGTTTTAGTTTATCACACACAGACAGACAAAATATAAAAAATATAAAAATTTAATATCATTGCAATCAATCGATTAAAACTTCAACATACTCGTAATGAAAATCGATTATCATAAATAATCGAATCGCTATTTTCGTAGAACGTCACTAAATTGAGTTGTCAATAGTTAAACGCTCGGACCGACTCTAAGTATTTAGATATTTTTTCACAGATACGTGTATACGGCAAAACTTAGACATGTAAGCCTTTTAATGTATTTTGTTTTCTGGTGTGTACAATAAAGTGTTCTAATCTAATCTAATTAAAAAGACAATTTTTCTGTAATAACTGTCAGAGTGGTTCTGTTTCGTACTGTAATACGAGTTTTAAATTCTATTTTTATTTGTTTTCTTACAAACAACACGTTCTGGAATGGTTCGCGTATTTTAGATAATAATAGTTATTTGTTATGCAAGGCTGCAAAGTTAATTTTTGGCGCGAGTACCTTGTATTGAAACCTGAGCAAGCGAAGGATTCTAGGATTGAGCCACGAGCGAAGCGAGTGGTTCAAATATAGAATCCTGAGCGTAGCGAGGGTTTCAAAGGTACGAGACGCTAAATAACTTTGCTGCCGAGCGCAACACACAACTTTATTTCACCTCACTAAAGCGAGGAAAATGTTAGGTGCAAGAAAAACAGTTTTAATAAATATTAAATTCGTCGCTGCTAGCTTCGCTCATATTTTATGATCTCTTTCGATTTTATCAAAAAACAAACCAAAATAATGGAAGTAAAGTGAATTCAATAAAGAGAAGAAAATTTTAAAGTTTTTTTTTTTAAATCAAATTTTCTTACCGGCCAGTGCGATTCTTTAAATGAGGCTTATTAAAAATAAGTTGTCACGAAACCGTCTTTTAAATAACATTGGTGTCAGAAGTAAAAAAAAACTAAAAAAATCGTAAAAAGGGTTCTATAATAAAAACCATGCCCCTTACTCGGCTTCAAGCGACCATGGAAAAAGTACAACATAAGGATTATGCTCCCCAAATTTCGGAAAGCGCTCATCAAGAGGGCGGTGCCTCCACCCACGGCGCCTCCACGCTTGCCCCGCCCTGCGCTTCTCCGAGGGACACCGTACCCGCAAGTATGGTTTCTTTGAGTACTGCACCTAAAAGCGCCCGCTCAGGCACGTCCACCGTTACCGTGAAAGCACGAATTCTTGCCGCCAAGGCAGAACATGCGCGCAAGCTTGCACAGGCGGACGCAGAGCGCGAACGCGCCCAGGCAGAGCGCGAACGTAATGTCGCTGAGCTAGAGTTACAAGCTGAGCTAGCAGCTATTGAAGCCGGTACCTCGCATCACTCGCGTGACTCGTCACGCCAATCACGTGGTTCATCACGTCTCTTGCGTGACTCATCGCGAGGGCCAGGCCAGTCAGCTGTGGAGGACTGGTTAGGGCATCCTGATATTGAAGCCATATACCCTAATCTTAATACTAAAGCTTATTCGTTGGTTGACAGGGAGAAGGATAAACCGTGGTTTCCCAGAAATATTCAGTGGGAACTACCGCATTCAGCGCCCGCCACGGTTCTTGGAGGTGCTCCAGCGCCACCCCAAACCCCTGCCCATAAGCTCCACGTCCCGCCTCCGCCAGCTCAATCTGAATATGCAACTCATAGACTAGGTGTAGGCACACTTCCTAAAGATCACGCTTATTGTTGCTACAGAAATAAAAACGACAGCGAAAGTGTAGGTACACCACTTCTTGAGCTAGCTAAGGCGATCACAGACTTGGCGGCAAAGAAAACAACAAAAGTATGTGATTTAATTAAATTTGATGGTCGCGCAGCAGAATGGCTTGCATTCAAAAAATCATATGACCTTTCCAAAGCGCATTTTTCATTCAGTGATAACGTCGCTAGGCTTGGTGCAGCGTTATACGGCGCCGCTAGAGAAGCGGTCTCCATTCGGCTGGTGGCAGCTGACGACCCGGACCAGATCGTGCAGGCACTGGAGACACGGTTCGCCCAACCAGAAGTAATACTTCTTCATCAGCTTTCTCTGGTAAGGGGCCTTCCTAGACTCGGTTTACATGAGACTCCACGCGACTTAAACGTCTTTGCCTGCCGCATTCGCAACTGCGTCGAAGTCATTCGCTTATTAGATCAACCAGAGTACCTCGCTTCACCTGAGCTATTCAACTCTATCATAAGCAAGTTGACTCCACTCCTTAGGTCTAGGTGGGCGGACTTTGCATTGACGAGAGTTAGCTCTAGTAAGTTTAAATTGGAGATTTTGGCAGATTTTTTAGAAAATGAGGCTTATTTACAAACAAAGTTTGGCGTAGTCATACCAGAGTCGACAATAATTATCAAAAGTCACTCACCACCTGCCAAAAGTCAAAGTCAGTCTGTCACTCAAAAAAAAGATAAGATTTTTCCTTACGCGATCTCTTCAGACCGTCCTACTAAACCAAAGAGTACCGATAATTGTAAATACTGTAGTTCTTCTATACACGAAATAGGAGACTGTGAAAAATTTCGATCTCTTTCTTTGGATGATCGTTGGCAATGGGTATTAGATAATAAGGTTTGTCGTAGATGTTTGAAAAAAGGTTCACATCTCTATAAGAATTGTAAGAAGCGTTGTAAGGTGGAGGGCTGTCAGTCCAACTGGCGCCACCATTCACTTCTGCATAAGCAACAACCAGAAACGGCTGAACAAAATATAGAATCTGTTGCCGCACTGCAGCCTGAGCCGTCGTCATCGTGCGAGTTTTCTGCCACTGTAGCGCACAGCGCCCCATCTACTGACTTCAAAAAGCCGCTTTTGAAAGTTATTCCAGTCACTTTGTCTGGCAAGAAAGGTACTTTCAGCACTTACGCACTTTTGGATGACGGCAGCTCCGCTACTCTTGTAGACAAATCAGTGGCTGATAGGATCGTTGATGAGGAAGTAAGGGTTCCTCTGCAAATTAACTGTATTGGTGGGCTCAGTAAACTGACTGATGTTAGTTTTATTGATATATCTATAAAGGGCCGTCATTGTTCTACTAGCCATGATATAAGAGCACGCTCTATTCCTAACCTTGGTCTCAGAGCCCAGTCAGCACGCATCCAAGACGTCAAGCGTTACAAACATCTTTCTGATCTCGCTGATGTATTAGCCTATGATGAAGCGAAGCCAACTTGTATTATCGGTACCGATAATTGGCACCTACTATTACCCCAAACCTTGCGACGCGGTTTCAATTATGAACCAGCCGCCGCTCTCACCCCTTTGGGTTGGGCTCTTTTCGGGTTTATTAGCAGCACAGCCATTCCAGTACAGTTCAACGTGAATCATATCGAGTTTGATGATCGCACAGACAGGCTGGAGTCCCTCATCAAAGGCTATTAGCAAGCTGGACTCTATTGGTATACAGAAAGAATACCATCGTAGTCCCAGTGATAAGCGTGCCCTAGATATTTTAGAAGAAAAAACTGTTCGCTTGCCATCTGGGCGATTCGAGACTGGATTGCTTTGGCGGAACGATCTAAAAACTATTCCCGACAGCAAACCACTTGCTTTGTCCAGGTTTTATAGTCTCGAAAGAAAGATGGCAAAAGACAAAGACTACGCAGCCACATATAAACAAAACATACACGCAACAATTGATAAAGGTTATGCAGAACTATGCACTAGTCCTCCATCAGGTGAGGTAACTTGGTATCTGCCGCATTTCGGCGTGATCCATCCCCATAAAAGGAAGCTGCGGGTGGTCCACGATGCTGCTGCCCGGTGCAATGGAGTTAGTCTAAATTCCATGCTTTTATCTGGCCCAGATCTTTTACAACCATTATTAGCCATTGTTATGAGATTCCGAGAGTGCTCCATTGCACTTGCAGCGGACATCAGGGAAATGTTCCCCCAGATCAAAATTAGAGTTGAGGATCGCGACGCTCTGCGTTTCTTCTGGAGGGACAGTCCTCAGGACCCACTGCAGGTGTACCGAATGTCTTCCATGATTTTTGGAGCGACTTCTAGTCCATGTACGGCAATTTTCTTAAAAAATAAAAATGCATCTGACTTTCAGCATCTTTTTCCAGAGGCCGCGCAAAGTATCATTGAAGACCATTATATGGACGATTTCTTAGGTAGCGTCGATGTCGTGGAAGATGCAGCACGCCTTGCTTTGGAAATAGTGAATGTTCACAAAGCAGGCGGTTTTGAAATGCGCTCGTGGGTTTCGAATCATTCAGATGCGTTGTCCCTTATTCCTTCCGACCTCCGCGCTACTGAAACTGTCGAAGTAGGTTTAGGACCGTCTTCGCCCTCGGAAACTCGTGTTCTAGGTTTAACGTGGATAGTCTCAAAAGATTCATTATGCTTTCTCAAATTAGTTCCGAAGCTGCCTGAGACATACACTAAACGATCAACGTTATCTTTATTAATGTCTGTTTATGATCCTCTCGGCTTTATGACCCCCTTAGTGATAAAGGGTCGTATTTTATTTCAAAAGACTTGGAAATTAGGACTTGATTGGGACCACAACCTTCCTGAGAGCCTAATACAAAAATGGAAGTCATGGTTTCTTGAGCTCGAGTCTCTTTCGGGAAGTTCCATCCCTAGATGTTACTCGGGACAAATTTCTGTCAAGGATGCTCAGCTCCATGTCTTTGCCGATGCCAGTGAGTCGGCTTACGCCTGTGTTGCGTACTGGCGTTTCACTCTTGTCAACGATTCGGTGAAGCTTGTGCTAATTGGAGGGAAAGCGAGACTCGCGCCCTTGAAACCAATAACTATCCCTAGATTAGAACTGCAGGCTGCTCTTATTGCTGCTCGTTTCGCAGTTTACGTTTCCGATGCTCATAGGAGGAAGTCCTCTAAAACGTTTCTGTGGTCTGATTCCATAACTGTATTGAAATGGTTACGTAGTGACGCCTGCACGTTTAAGCCATTTGTTTCATTTCGTGTAGGGGAGATCTCGGACATTACTGACATTCAAGACTGGAGATACGTTCCCACAGCCTTAAACGTTGCCGACGATGCTACACGCGATAGTGGGCTATTTTCTATTAAGTCTCGCTGGTTAACTGGACCATCCTTTCTTCTTTCTCCAGAGGATTCATGGCCCAGCGAACCAATTTCTACCCCACCAGCTGTCACAGTTGAAAACAAAGTCAGCTCCGAAACAGTTGGTTTTTTGATCGGAGGGAAATCTAAACCGCCTGCTTTTTTGCCAATAGTTGTTGACTATCGACGACTAAGTAGGTGGTTAAGATTACTCAGAGCTACAGCTCGTACTCATCAGGCAGCACAAATATTTCGGTCTTTTTTACCTCAAAATTCTAAATTATTTCAGAATTCTATTCGGTGTTCAAATAATTTATACATTTTGACTAATGAAGAATTATATTCGGCGGAGCGCCACCTATTTTTAGTAGTTCAGTTTGATTGTTTTACACACGAACTCATATGTGTGAACGCAGGACGCCCCGTTTCTAACCAAAGCAAACTTAGGAACGTGTCCTTGCTCTTGGGCGAAGATGGTCTGCTACGTTTATCCGGTCGCACTATCGCCTCTGACGCTGTAGAGGCTAACCCCATTATTCTCGACGGGAAACATCGAATAACGAAGCTACTGATCAGCTCTTACCACGCCCGATTCGCACACGCAAATAATGAGCTCGTCGTTAATGAACTCCATCAACGATTTTACATCACCGGTGTTAGAACAGCCGTTAAGCAAGTGGCCTCTAAATGTCAAGCCTGTCGGATACGAAAAGCGAAACCTATTACACCACCCACAGGAGATCTACCGAACGTCCGAATGGCCCATCACGAACGCCCGTTTACATACGTCGGTCTGGATTACTTTGGACCAGTGAGTGTAACAATTGGACGACGTACTGCCAAACGGTGGATCGCTTTATTCACCTGTCTTACTATAAGGGCGGTGCACTTAGAAATTGTCGAAACTTTGTCATCGGACTCAGCCATCATGGCACTTCGGCGTTTTGTGGCCCGTAGAGGCCAGCGTGTATTTATTCTGACAACGGTACTGCATTTGTTGGCGCTGCTAAGATTCTGCCCGACATATACGAGTTTGCAGCTACTAAAGAGATTCGTTGGAGATTCATCCCGCCTTCAGCCCCATTCATGGGAGGGTGCTGGGAACGCTTAGTGAGGAACGTCAAAAACGCCCTAAATGTTGCTCTTCTGGAAAAATCGCCGAGGGAAGAGGTGCTGGCAACGTTGCTAGCAGAAGCCGAAGCTGTTGTTAACTCCAGGCCATTGACTCATGTGTCTGTTGATCAAGACTCGGAGACAGCGTTGACGCCATTCACATTCTTAATTGGCTCCTCATCCAACGACGTCCAAACACGACGGTTTGATGACACCGACCTTTCCAGCCGAGCCCAGTGGAGAAAGTCTCAGCGTTTAGCCGACCATTTTTGGCAACGATTCGTCGCCGAATACCTACCCACATTAGTGCCACGAAGAAGTTCTTCAGATACACAGAATTTGAAAGTCGGAGATCTTGTTTGTATAGCAGACGGAACTCTACCTCGCAGATGTTGGCCGAGAGGCCGGGTAGTAGCGACCTTTCCTGGCAAAGATGGTGTGGTTAGGGTGGTGGATGTGATGACAAAAGGGGGTGTCCTGCGTCGCCATGTGAGAAAAATAGCATTGTTAATCGCCGCCTAAAATATATTGTTTACACCGTCGGGGGCCATGTTGGCGATTAATAATTATAGCATAGGAACCTTTTTTTATAGCCTTTTTTGCACATATTTCTTCCTTATAATAATATTATTAAAAATAAGTTGTCACGAAACCGTCTTTTAAATAACAAGGCTGGCGCATGACATGAAATAAGTATTTGCATTTCAATCATCAATGGACTGGCTGCAGAGAATATAAACTATTACGAAACCAATGAGGTTCTATATATATGTAATTTATTGTACGAAACCTTTATTGAATAAAAATATTCGAATTTTAAAAACACTTTCCACGCTAGCGGATAAAGTGCGATTTTCCACGCAGATTTCGAATGATAAACAGAGCTTTTACGAGCTAGTGAGGTGAAAAAGTTTTTTGTTCTGGTGACGATCCGTGATCCAATCTAAATACTCGCACTGGTGCCTTCCGGGTGATCGTCGCGCCTCTATCGGTGACGTGGCACACTCTTCACATTAATGAAAATTCAAACGTGAGAGGAATTGCGCTCTATGTGTTTTTTCGTCATTTATACGTAATCATTCAAACTCGAAGACGTTAAATGTGCCAACGAGTCTCATTCAGCCCTATGGACGTTGAAGAATAATTTGTGGTGCCTGGAAAACGCCCATCAAGGGCTGACGCAGAGCAGCGAGCCTGAGCGCGCTAGAGTTAAGGTGCGGAGACCGGTGAGTTGCCAGGCTGATACAAATTCTCTTTAACAGGTTTTCTAACACAAAGTTCTCCCTGTTTGTTTCAGAACCATAGCCTTTTCTCGTTTTTTTTTAATAATGGAGGGAATCCATTATGCTAAGGCTATGGTTCTGAAACAAACTGGGGGAATGCAGGGGCCAAGCATACAAACAAACAAACAACAATATTCAAACCCTATGCCTACAAAACCAAACCTCAATGATCCGTTGTATCCATTTAGTCTGTGCTCCGTTGCTTTGTTTATTAGAGAAAAACCCCTCTGTTCTGTCCTGCAATAGAAAATGGGAGTACGAGATTGTGAAACCTATTTAATTAAGTACTTTATCTATGACTAGTAATTTCCTCCACGAATTTTTACGCACTTTTGTTATAGTTTCGTCAGCTGTATTTACCGTATCAATTTGAGGTTTTAATTCAAAGTCTCTCTATTCTGCAGTCCCTCTCAATTTATGTATGAATAGATCAGCAAACATCATGGTGCAAGTCGTTTTTGGACTTATTCAGTGAATAAAGCTTACCCCTGGATAAACAGGTAGATAGTGTTGTCACATTGCGTTGGCGCAGGCCAGCCTTAGTAACTAAAATCAGACCCCCAGTTTCTCGTCCACTAAGACGCTGTTAATCTACTGTTAACAGCTGTCAATTGACCAAAGTGCATACAGAAAAACCACTGCCACTTGTACGAGAAACCAGGGCACTATGTTTTTATTGCCCCAAAAAAGTGACATCCTCAGTTTATTGCTCTAATTGATTCAGCTATGTGTTTAAATGACACGAGTAGAACTCCCAGGAGTCCAATGATCATAGTTTTTTTTTTAAAATCAAAAAGTTTTCGTGACCTTCGTAGTATAATAAAATAAGAAAAAAAATCCTGTAAAAAATCTATTAAGGCTTGAATGATTTTTGTATCTTGGGTGTTTAGAACTATTAGAGGCACATATTTAAGAGCTATTAATTTGTTGAAACTTTGCCTAATAACGAAGCAATAATTAATTTTATAGTTTTTTGTTTTTATTTTTTATTTATTTTTAGACTTTGAAGTAGAGCCTCTGACTACAACAGACTCATTCTTTATTATGAGTAGCACCTACGACAAAATTTGCAGGTTCTAACAACGCAGTTATTTGGGGATATGATTTAATTTGTTTCCAAGTTCAAATATGCAAGTCAGGGTTGTCACAAAGGTCAACATCTATTTCATTTACACTTTGTGACTTGTTTACGATTTTTTTTATCATGGCTTTTAAGTTGTCGGGTTTTATGTTTTTGTAAGTACCTACTTAACCACTTTTTTAGGGTTCCGTAAATAAAGGTTGCCGGACGGGTCCTATTACTCTGCCTCCGATGTCTGTCTATCGGTCTGTTCGTCCGTCGGTCTACCCGACCATTAAAGGTTGTATCTTTGAAATGTTAATAGGTAGCCAGTTTAAAAGGCTTACAACATGTTTGTCTTATGGGAATTACCTATGAAATAATCAAAGGGGGTCTCTATACAACAATCGTGTTTATTTGCAGGTTTTGGTTTTTGCTCTTGCTTTTAAAACGTAGATACATACAATTGTCAAAGTTAGTGTGATTGTAGCGCTTATATTTTATCTGATATAATAACACAATATAATAAAAAATGGTTAAGTGCGAATGAGACTCACGCATTTTGGGGTTTGTACACACGAAGGAGGCCTATGTCCTGCAGTGGGCGTCAAATGGCTGATGATGATGATGACGATGATGATGATGATGATAATAATGATAATGATAATGATGATGATGATGATGATGATGACGATGATGATGATGATGGTACGGCGGAGCCCTTGGTACACATAAACATGGCCCGTTTTTTTAGGACTCCTCAAATGAGTCATTTTCATTTGTCAGTATGACCGGAAAATCATCTTCCTCGTTGAAAATATCATCTACATCCAACGAATCTTCACCGACCAATTGTATTTCGCTTTCTTTAGGAGGCTGCAGAAGATTTTGCACAGCTGCTGGCAAAGGCAGACGTTTTGAAAATTTTCTGCGTCTGCGAAGGCCCATCATTGAAATTAAAGGATCTGATTGGGGCCCGGATCCAACCCAGCAGGTTGGGTAAGCCCCTGCTGAGGCAAAAAGGCCCCTTGGAATTGCATTTTTTTTAAACTGATCATATTCTGCAGATGCCTTAGCATACCTTAGCTAGAGCGATAGGTATTTATTAAAAAGAGCAAATAGGTTATTTCTATCTGTCTGTAAAAAATGTGATACAGCTGAAATATTTTAGGAATAAGTCAAAAAGTGTGATTAACCTGGTAGATGGCATGTGTTACGGAAACCAATGTATTTGAATAAAGGATGTATTGGCTCTTAAAATACGTTTATATGGCTAGCTAATCCATTTTAGTGTTAAAAAAAGTCGGATATATTATTTTTTTCGGGTACGTAAGAACAATTAATTACAAAATCGAAGGTTGATTTGAGTGACACCCCTGATCAAAATATTTAAAAACAAATATCTCCAAATAACCGCGTTGTTAGAACGTGCAAATTTTGTTGTAGGTGCTACTCATAATAAAGAATTAGTTTGTTGTAGTCAGAGGCTCTACTTCAAAGTCTAAAAATAAATAAAAAATAAAAACAAAAAACTATAAAGTTAATTATTGCTTCGTTATTAGGCAAAGTTTCAACAAATTAATAGCTCTTAAATATGTGCCTCTAATAGTTCTAAACACCCAGGATACAACGATCATTCAAGCCTTCATAGTTTTTTTACAGGATTTTTTTTCTTATTTTATTACTACGAAGGTCACGAAAACTTTTTGATTTAAAAAAAAAAAAACTATGATCATTGGACTCCTGGGAGTTCTACTCGTATCATTTAAACACATAGCTGAATCAATAAGAGCAATAAACTGAGGATGTCACTTTTTTGGGGCAATAAAAACATTGTGCAGGGGTAAATCTACCGTGATTTGGCGCGGTTTGCACAATGCCCGACAAATAACTTAACCAAAATGACTTTGACTTCGCATAAGTATTATGGGTTAGTTACATTAGATAACAAACAATTTGGTACATCGCAAACTCATCCTGACTCCTCGGATTTTTGTTCAAGTTATGTGTCGGGTAATTGTACTAACTAATACACGTATCGAATTTAAGCTTGTAACAATTGATAAAGGTACCTTAAATTAACTTGATTAAGATAAGATCATCTAGTTGGCATGTTCGTTTATTCTATTTGCTTTACATTTAAATACCTACTGACATAATATATGAACATATAGTCCAAAATTTTATTATTATTATTTATTATACTAAATACGAGCGTAAATAAAATAAAAATCCCGTTATTGATAGCTTTAATTTGTACAGTTGTAAATGACGCGATCGTGCCACCATAACAATGGTTTTCAATTGTTCTTTTCAAGGTCATAATCTAACGGGTTAAAGTTACTTAAAAAAATCGTAGCTCTTTGTGCAGGAAAAGTTAGTAATGGTGGCAAAAAAATCTTTTTCACTTCTCATGCTCTAAAAGTTCGTCTTTATGTCGTGCGTAGGCGACATAAAGTCGCTTTTTATGCTCTAGAGCATAAAGTAAAATCTTCGTCGAAGACCAAGGCAATCGCTGCAACAGCCACACGAACATCTTTAACTTCATACAACAACCTCTTTATTTTATTTCGTTTCGTTCGTATTCTAAGACCAAGGCAAAGATACCAACAGCCAAAGTACACAATAAAACTTCATGAAATAAACTTATAATTTGTATTTCGTCTCATTTATTATTTTTTATATTTATTTATTTTTCAATTTAGTAGATCAGTATAGTATTTAAGCCATAACAACAACTTATCATAGTTATAAAAAGAAAATGTTTTTATAACTGAGCAGTATGTAACGACCTTAAGTCAGGTGTCACGTCCCTACAGAAAAAAAAAGAAAAAAAAGTTAATTGGCGGGAACCATAATTATTTTTACATGTTGCTGTTTCATTTCCTCGCAATCGAAGTGAAAAGTAGAGTGTACAACTCGTCCATAAAACCCATTTTACACTCGACTTTATATCTATCCTCGCTCGCAAGCTCGCTCGGATGGATAAACGTCTCGAGTAAAATGGTGCGTTTTATGCACTTGTTGTACAATCTACTATTTTTTTTCTTGAAAAGACTGAAAGACTGACATAGACCAATGATTTGGAAGGTGGCAAGATCGAGAATGGCTCGGTTTGCGACAGTAACGGTTCTGTATGTGTCGTGAATTATCTCATCGGAAGAATCTGGCCTTCTATGAGAGCTACTTCAAGTAGAGGCTGTATTTATGGACCCACTCTCGATTTCAAATAGGGGAAATGCCGTTTATATATGGCATAAAACAGGCAGGAAAATGATGTCCAGCGTAGACCAGGATAAGTCGAGATATATTGGGGTAGGTTTGACAGAAGTAGAGTGGAACTCCGTCTCTGAATTAGGAATTAACTAGGAACTAGACAGTAACATTTTTATGGTTCCGTACCCAAAGTGTAAGGGACCCTATTAGTAAGACTCCGCTGTCTGTCTGTCTGTCACCAGGCTGTATCTCATGAACCGTGATAGCTAGATAGTTGAAATTTTCACAGATGATGTATTTCTGTTGCCGCTATATCAACAAATACTAAAAACAGAATAAAATAAATACTTAAGTGGGGCTCACATACAACAAACGTGATTTTTTTGCCGCTTTTTGCTCGATATTAATAACGGCAACAGGTAGACGCTTGAAATATTCAAATGCTGTATAGATAATGATACGGAACCCTTACTGAGGTCCGACTCGCACTTGGCCGGTTTTTTACATAATATGTGAAAAACCGGCCAAGACAAAACGATTCTTACGTTAAATATTATTTAACGTAAAAATCGTTTTGTCTAGTTTTTTTTTGAGAAATCTGTGGACATACATAGCCCCGGTTTCTCGTTCACTGACAGGTGTTATTCGGTTGGATTTGATTTTCTGTGTCTTAATTCGATAGATCTTGAAGTCACTTCCGTATTGTTTGTTCAAAAATGGGCTGGACGGGGATGTGTGTATGAAGAGTTTTATGTACCTAACTGGTGTAAACGTAAGGACCCAAGAAGCAGAAGAATCTATGACTGAAGGCAGTCTTAAGCGCAATTAATATTAATAAGAGCATAATAAGAGAAGATAAGAGAAGAATTATGTCTTTGTCAGACGGCATCAGTGATTGTTGTAAAAGGGCTGTGTGTAGGATGAATAGTTGGCGGACCGTGAGCACTTGACAGAATTCGGACAGAGATTGTGTTGGATATAGAATAGGCTTAGAGGCGGCAACTTTCAGCAGTGCTCTTTGTGCGCGTTTGACCGTTATGAGGTGAGATTTTGCTGCACCTCCCCGTGTAGTCAAAGTTTTCAATTCGATTAGATTTATCAACCTTACATACGTGCACTTAAGTTATGTAATAAGTGATGGGCAGCTTTGAGATATAAGTATAAACATGTGAAGGTTCGTGATGTCGAATGTACATATTACGTTCCCGCACCACCATTTCCACCATTTTTGGTCAACTAAATCAGGGTTCCTCAAACTTATGGCTCCACATACCCCTGTTAAACTTTCCAGATGACAGCGAACCCCTAACTGCCCCACGAGTGCAAGTAACAAGAAATAAAAAACACACACACTAAGCAAACTAGTAGATGAGCTATAAAAATTAGCAGAAATTGGAAGATTGGAGAAAGGAGAATCGGTAGATCTAACTATCCTATGAATAAAGTTCAGAAGATTTGTAATAATTTGTAAGAAAAGCCCGTATGAAAATACATTACATTATAGAAATCTTGTAGCGAACCGCCTAGCATCGAAAGGCGAACCCCTAGGGGTCCGCGTACCCCACTTTGAGAAACCCGGAACTAAATAAACGGGAGGGAATAAAAGCGGAATGAAATAAAGTTTAACATGCAATACGTTATTTTAATTAATCTTCATGATGTTTATGTAAATTAACATTCACGTTCATTATAATTCTAAACTAAAACACGATAAAACTAAAATTTAATTTAATAAACACATTAACAAAATTAATAAAAATTTAATAAACACATTAACATAGTGTTAGTAACAATAGTAACTTATGCTATGTTAGTAATCATATTTAGATGTTTTACATTAACTTTATTAATTATATTTACAATTACTCAGTACCAGCCAGGAATGGACTGAATTAAGACAAAATTATTACCGTATTAAAATTCAGAAGAATCCGTAGCCGTTTCTACTTAACGTGGAATACCTAACTATCACAGTGATGTTAAATTACAGTTCGTGTTGACTTTGGCAACTTTAGCAATATATACACTGATACAGTTGAGTTCTTATACAAAAAACTTTCAGTGTTTTTTATAAAAGTCGATCCCAGTAAAACACTCTTGAGTTAAAGTCAAAGCCTTATTAAACTGAATTCCTGTTGTAAACCAGCATTAACTCCGTATTAAGAGTGTTTCAGTGGAATAAAACTGTTTCGGTTAAACGGTCATTAATAACCGTTTTCTAAGGAGTTTTTCACCTTTCCACAAAAAACTACTCCTCAGGACACATTTAAATATCGCGATATTCACTGCATATATCTTCGTGAAAGCCTCATTGCTCTCATGTGGCAGCATGTCCAAACTGGTGCCCACTTCCATTGGATCGACATTATCGTTTTCATCCTCTTTATCGAGCTGATCTCTACTGTTGCCATTTAATATATTTTCCAGAACATCAGCGACCCTTGGACTAATCACCCAATACTTCTTAAACTCCAAAAATTTTTTCAGCTTAACTTTGAGCACAAAACGACAGTAGTATGTGCTTTCGTGTGCTGAAGACATGAGTAAGCGGTAAACAGAGTCCAAACCAAGCTTTGACAAGAAAAATCCGGACAGAAACTGCCCACGTTCGCAGTCGCGAGCGAACACACATGTCAGCATCCTGGGTAAAGCGGTGTAATTATTACTCTGCAAAAGCAAGTAACAGTAACTGTACAGAAAATCTTGATCGGTTGCAATTTGCTTTCGTATCATCTGGGTTTCCGCATCAGACTGCCTAAACGCCGGGATTGTGTACATGCTTTTCCTGGTGCTCGTCATGTAGAATTTATATATTTGGGTCAATAGATTGGGGGGTTGCTGACAACTCTTCACGTATTTCTCGACTTTTACCGTGTTATTATCTAAAACCCAATAGAGGAAGTCTTCAAACCCTGTTGGACACACGTAGCCTTGGCATAGAGCCTTCAAAATTACATTGTTGGCGTCATTGTTACATATCAAACATCTCTTCGCGATCTCAACAGAAAAAGTCGTTGTATATTTGAATCTTAGAATGTGGTCGTAGCGGTTTACGTCATAAAGGCAATCGAGGAATGCGATGTAGGTGATGAAATTGTCTGCAGTGATGACCTCATCTTTGATTCTGTCCATGTCATAGGCTTCTCTACTGACCTTTTCTATAAACTCGAGAATTGAGTCTTGCTGGTCGTTTGCAAGCATAAACATTACAGCGCAGCCGGTGAGTTGATTCCGGCGTCTTGCTGTGAATGCCTCTTTGTCCTTGATTAAAGTTACGACTGCTTCGTGCTTTTTATATACCAGTAATGTCTTGTAAATCTTGAAGATACTGTTGCCGATTTCCTTTCTGTAAGCTGCAGGGATGGACAGCCACAACGATATGAAGAGCGGCTCAAAGTCAGCCAGGAGCAGCGTCATTTTCAAGGGTTCCAAAACTGAGCAACGGATGTATGTATTCAGGGCGTTGATACAACTGAATATGGTTTTGACCTCCAATTCTTCACACACTTCTCTGTAGAGATCGATGCATAAGTGCTTGTACATGTAGTTATACAAAACCGTACAGAATATTTTATAAAAGTATCGTTTTAGTATGATCCGCCACGCTTGGGGGTCCATATTTCTCCTGAAAAAGAGGATTTTTTCTGCAGCAATTTCATGGTGCTCGATGCACGCTGCCCCTTTAGATAGTGCTATTTGTCTGTGTGAAGGAGCGCTTTCGTTAAAGAAGTACTCCAATGCATCTGTCGTTCCGTGAATAGTCACGCACTCATAGAAAAGTCCCTCCATACGCTCTCCGGTTACTTTGAACTTCCATGTAGTTAGGGGGTTTGACAAAAACGCGTACACACGATCACAGGGGTAATATTTCCCCTCGGCTGCCCTTCTCTCATACTCCTGAATGGCTTTTGCTGGGCTCACGCAAAATCTGCCGGCCAACTGACGAGATGAGGAGCCGGCTAAGTTAGACCCCACAGCATTCAAAATTGACTGTGGCCTGTCTAATGTACCATCTGGGCGCAGCACGACGCATTGGCATAAGGCTTTCACGTTTTCTCTCGAGTGGTGCTCCAGAATCAAGGCCATGTCAGTGCTGAAGAGTATAACTGATGCACAGTATTCGAACATGAAGTTGGCTAGCTCGATTGAAATACGTTTTGGTATTTCGTCCGTTTCAATGATCTTTTTTACGAGCGCTTCGCATAACTCTGTGTATTTATTTAGTTTGGTTTTTTCGTCCAGTGACGCAATAATACCTTCGCTCCGCAGGGCGCGGTTGTGGAAAAAATCGTAGATGTAATCGACCATGGCGTCGAAGCATCCACTGAGCCTGAAAGACACGTTGACCACGGTGATAAAAGCGGCAGTTGCGAGGCGGGGCACATTTGGAGGAGGCTCGTTTTGGCTCATTTTCTTGGTTCTGAAATGAATGAGAAGTGTAGTGTTAGCAAGCGCTCTTGGATAAAGGGAAATACAGGATGGATCTCTTCTTAGCCTGGGTTTATACTAGCCCGGCTTGGAAACAATTTTTCCTAGTCCTACAACGCCTAGAATATGACTGCGCGTCGTAGACACCACAGTGGCCCGCCAATTAATTTGGATTTACCCGCCTGACGAGTCAGCTGACGATCAAGATTGTGTAGAATGAGTAAGCCAGGGGCTTAAACATGACCGATGTTTTGTAGGAAGACACCGACGATTAACTTATGGAGGACGGGTAATTTTCAAAAAATCTATTTAGGTTTAATCATACATAGAATTGGAAATAAAGTTATCAAAAAGCTGAAATAAAACATAACCAACAGCCCGACGGTGGTAGCCTAGTGCGTAGAACATTGGACTCGGCAGCGGGAGACCCAGGTTCGATTCCCAGTGCGGACATGTACCTCTGACTTTGTTTTTTAAGTTATGTACTTTGTGAAGTTATAGTAGCAATACCTACCACTCGCTAACGGTGAAGGAAAACATCGTGTGGAAACCTAGGTATCTGAGCTATTCACATACCTCAACGCTTGAAATCGCCAATCCGCGGTGGGCACGCGTGGTGATTAAGCCCATACTCTCTCTCTGAGAGAAGGCCTGTGCCCTACAGTGGGACGTATATAGGCTGCTTATGATGAACAACCAGACTGCTGAGCCTGTATGCAGGTGGGATGAACCTAGGTACGTTACATTGAATTCGGGTCGCGCCTGCTTAGTAGTTAATGCTTCGCAGTTGGGTTGTTGGTTATTTTTTATTTCAGTTTTTTATTCTTCTCTTTTTAGTGATTTTTATATTTTTCTTAGATTTCCGCTGATGCCATAGCCTATGACACTCGCGCAAACAGAATGGGGACATGAATCGGACATACTTCCATACATACTTTTAGGTTAAGAAATACTTGTGAATTTCCAAAAAGAAATTGTAGCGAGAAATTATAGAAATTGTGAAAAGTTTCTGTGAAAAGTCCTGTGAGGGTCTAATTTCTTTTTAGGGTTCCGTATCCGAGGGGTAAGGGACCCTACCCTATCTGTCTGTCTGAACGGTGATAGCTAGACAGTTCAAATGTTCACAGATGATAAGTATATTTCTGTTGCCGCTACAACAACAAATACTAAAAACAATAAAAATAAATATTTAAGGGGGCAGCTCCCATACAACAAACGTGATTTTTTGCCAGTTTTTGCTCGATATTAATAACGGCAACAGGTAGACGCTTAAAATATCCAAATGTTGTATAAATAATGGTACGGAACCCTTCGTGCGCGATTCCGACTCGCACTTAGCCGGTTTTTATTCAGTAAATATCAATTGTAAGCACTAGCAAAACCTAATTTGTGACCTCTAAACATATTGATAAAGTGTCATTGCGATTCGAAATATCGTTTGTGAGAATTGAAACCAAACTAAGTTTATATGGCAATTGCTTGTGGGACCCGTTTAATGGACATTATTATTATTATTATTAACATAATGTGTTCAATTCCAATCTAGATTTTAAATTTTGGTCCTTATTCTCAGATTTTACAAGGAAAATACGTAGCACAGATTAATTAAACTGCCCCTGAGGGTTGCTTTAGAGGAATCGTGTTTTTTTATAAATAAAGCCGTTGTTGTTTTACTTTAAAGCCTAGAACTCGTTATTTGTGCTGGTTATAATGCTAGACATCTTTATCATCTGAGCAATCTTTAGTGTTATTGTTGCTTGCACAAAGCGTGCTTTCAATATTTGGTAAACGTATTATATCTTCAGTTATCTCACTGTAGAACCATATGCAATAATACCACATGAAGAATGTATTAAAATTCACCAGCTAGAATTTTGGGAAAGAAAGTTTATGTTTATTTCTACTATTTACACTGTGTTGGCTTCCTAAAATTTCAAAGTTTGTGATATGTTTCATGTAAATACATTGACTAGTAACTGTCAGAATATCAGTTTCGTTAAAAAAGTCTTAACAAATGCCCAATGCCTGTCTTATAAATAAATCTCATCGCTCTTTTATGTAAGATACAGATGGTCTCCGCTATAACAACAAATTCTAAAAACGAACTAAAATGAATATTTAAGGGGGGCTCCCATACAACAAACGCTGTCTGAAACATTAACAGCGCTCTTCATCTAGCGGCCATCTATGTTACCTTCACAGCGCCGATGTCACGTCGTTAAATGTCAATGTTAAACACTTCCTGTTGGTTTCTATACATGGCGCTGTTCTCAATGTACCTAATCTACGAGTATCTTGTCCCGATCTATCTTGTCTAATGTTGTATAGATAATGGTACGGAACCCTTCCTGCGCGAGTCCACCTCGCACTTGGCCGGCTTTTTAATTGAACTATTTTTGGTCCCTCGCACTTATCCTCTACAGCTCTAAATGAATGAATGAATTTTATTGTGCTAGAACATGGGTTACATTTTAGCGGTCGTGGTTGCTTAGAACTAGCTGTTGCCCGCGACTTCGTTCCTATGTGCTAAATAGCCTATGTGCTAATCCAGACTATAATCTATCTCTGTACAAAATTTTATCCGGATCCGTTCACCCGTTTTTGCGTGAAAGAGTAACAAACATCCATCCATGCATACGAACTTTCGCGTTTAGTAAGGATAGATCACCAAGTTCTATCTTTTCAGGTGTATACACATTTGCTGCTGCTGTTGCCCACGGTGCCTCAATTTTGATTTAATAATTAATTAGATTTTGTGTTGCTTTTTTAGCATAATTTTAATGGCGCTTATGTAATATTTATTTTATTTTATTTAATGATAGGGAAATCTACAGCGAATTCAATAACAAAAGACTTAACATTTAAGATTAATAACATGGCCAATTACAGATTTCCACATAATAACTTACAGAGTTTCTTTATCTTAGGGCAGATATTATCATGTTAATGTTTATTACAAACAAAAGAAAAGTTACAAATAAATGACTTATTTTTAAAAGGTTATTAAAAGAGACGGACTGAAAATCAGCGCTGCGACTACGCATGCAGTCACAGCAATAAAGCTGAGCCCGTTCCTCTTTACCACAAACATATAAATGAAACTTATTATTTATTATTATTGTTGTAAATTTTGTGGTAAATAAAATATTTTCACTTTCACTTTCAAAATTATTTGTAACGTCCAGGTATTTTTTATGTCTCTTCATCATCATCATCATCAGCCACTTGACGCCCACTGCAGGACACAGGCCTTCCTCATGTTTCTCATAACCATGAGGACTTTTGCCATAATCTATTAATTTAAAAAATAAGTGAGATGTCAAACGATGAGCTGTAAAACGTTTACAGAAATGAGAATGGTAACAAATAGACATACAAGAAAAAGGCACGGTCCTAAAATTTATCCTGGTGTAAGTACCTCTGAACCTGACGATTTATATCAGTTTCTCTACCTCTCTTCTGATTTATGATCTCATAAGTTTTAATCTAGTGCTAACATATGCCAAAAATTAGGTTTCTTTTAAAATTGAATTGCAACAACTTTCTTAAACCCCTGCTTACGAGTATTGTGTGGTGGTTTAATCAATAGGGGCCTATTTTGACAGATACCGCTTGTAACATAATGAAATCTCCTATGTAGGAGATAATAATATGTTATTCAATGAAGGCTGCGACATGGTTAGAGCGCATAACACGCAATTTGAAATTATTTAAACTCTGATATTTGGAAAAATGTAATTCCGCGAAGAAACTCATTGAACAAAAAATTGTTGTAAAACAGAAACTTCGACTGGATGTTCGAGATATTGTGCGTTTAGAAATAATCTTGTAGAATGCATTGGATTGGATTGAAGGTGGCAAATCTTGATTAGTATAAATGATATTTGTTTTGAATTTAAAAATATACATGCATTTTTATATTGCTAAGCGTTATCGTGGCATTTTTAGTAATCATGAACTGCCTATTTGTGGATGTCTGTTATTGGCCTTGTGAACTGTATATTTATTACTGGGATCAAATTATTTGTTTTCGCTGTTGATGTCCTTAATAAAATAAAATACTAGATACTTACGCGCAAGCTACCCCTTCACAATTACAACATTCAACAGATGATTTAGGTCCGAACACTGTCACAGCAAAAACCCTCTTCTTATACAACGAACGCCAGAATTTTTGAACGACCACTGTCGAACTTAAAATTCGGAAGTTAACTGGTCTGAAAGCAAGCTGCAACTGCATTTTTATACATAGTTAGCTTACCACCCCTAAGCACCTAGCCAGGTACTTAGCTGATGTCCTCAGCCAATCGGCGTCGAGAATTTTGCGAAGACATTTGTTAAATGAGATCCTATTGTTGTTTTCAGGTAGGCAAGTAGCATCGGAAGATCCCTTCACGAATGTGGGATGGTACGGCATGGTCTTAAGGGACTTTGACTCTTGAGGGCTTTTTAAAATTACAGCGAAAAAGGATCCCTATTTTTTACAGTTTTCCTTATTAACATTCACTGTGAAAATAATGGTTCTAACATCAATAATGCTACTTCCGCAGCAATAAATAAATCTCCTTTAGTAAAAATACATACATAAATACATAAGCAGCCTATATACGACCCACTGTAGGGCACAGGCCTTCTCTCAGAGAGAGAGAGAGAGAGAGAGAGAGAGTATGGGCTTAATCACCACACGTGCCCACAGCGTATTGGCGATTTCAAGCGCTATTGTCCTTCACCGTTAGCGAGTGGTATTGCTGTTTCCGAGTCCAATGTTCTACCCACTAGGCTACCACCGCTCATGTGTGTTTGTGTTCACATGTGGCCTTAAATGTGTTGCTCAATTTCACCGAAGTGGCATGTCTTGATAGCTCAGTGGCATTGTGTCAAAACCTCGATACAACAATAAAATAACTCTTCGAATACTTCACGACCCCAACCCCCTAAGTCTAGGAATTAAGAAAACTGTAACAAAAACTCAAACAAAAAAAAAACAAAAAAAAAAAAATTACTAAGCGGGTGGGACTTCAACAATATAGCTAATTGCAAGGTACCTAGGTTGGTCCCGCCTCCTGCTTAGCAGTTCTCCTTTTGGGCTGCGCAGCAGTCGGGAAATTACTGACTAAGACTAATCTTCTTGTGGCCCCGCGCTTCTTTCTTTCCTCTCTC
Organism: Yponomeuta malinellus; assembly: GCA_947308005.1. NCBI lineage: Eukaryota > Metazoa > Arthropoda > Insecta > Lepidoptera > Yponomeutidae > Yponomeuta > Yponomeuta malinellus. The sequence continues at coordinate 3,069,997 of OX371004.1, read as the reverse complement.
GTCTGTTCTTCCCCGGTCTATTATGGATCAGCCAGTGAGATTGTCTCACGTGGTTTTTCTTGTAACCTCCTCAAGCGCTTGTAAACATAGTACGCAAGTGAGAGGTATGCAGCCAACGGCCTTCGAGGGTTCATTATCAAGGTAGACTCGCGGTTTCAGTCTGGTACCGGTTATTTGCCTGCTATGTACACTCCACAGCAGGGCCCAATTTCATGGAACTACAATTTATGGCTTACTCCTAGAGTTGAGAAAGGAACGTTGCGTTGGTTTGGACATGTGGAGAGGATGAAGGAAGAAAGATTGACGAAAAAATATATCGAGCGAATGTGGGTGGAAGGGCCGTTAAGGGACATCCCAGGCGGACAAGCTTCGACCAAATAGGAGATGTATTAACAAAGGGCAAGATAAGAAGTATCCGAAACCGGCGTGCGTAGATGCTATTGAATGTGGAGGAAGCGAAAGTGATCTGTCAGGATGGTGGCAAGTGCAGTCCCTGGTATCTGCCTATCCACAGACAAGTAGGAAGACCCGGCTCCGCAATGTTAATCGAATTGTCATAATAAGCTATGAATTGCAGTTTTATGAAACGCGGCCCTGATCCACCTTTACATTTACCTTGAAAAGTCGCCCGTAACGTAACTGAGTAGAGTTCACTCGTGTAAAGGTTCATCTGCTGCTGACTGTAAGTGCAGTCGACAGTCTCAAACTAGTATAATTATGTATCAAACCGTAATTTTCGTAAGGTTATATATATATAATCTACCAGACCCTCAGACCACATAATTTTAAAAGTATACTTACTCATTTTAGGACAATCGCTAAAAATATTCGATTGTGTGAGCGAGACAGCAGGCCCGACGTAACAGCACCCTAAGCAGTTTGTAAACTCACACTATCCTTCAGACCCAGAAACTACTATTGATAGTGTTGGTTGTGGAGGGTGTGTAATTTTATATGTGTAATCCTATTGTAATTCCGTGTGGCGCCGGATTAAGAATAGCGTCACTCCATTTCCTTCCGTGGTTGTCGTAGAAGTCGACTAAGGAAATCATCAGGAGACGGACAGCAGCGTCTTCCTGAGATTCCAACCGCATACTGCGATCGCCAACCCGCCTGTCAAGCGTGGCGACTATGGCGAAACCCCTCATGGTAATTAAATGAAAACCACGAGGGAGGCCTATGTCCTGCAGTGGGCGTCAAATGGCTGATGATGATGAATCCTACTATATTTTATAATATGGATATTTATTTCATATTATAAAATTTAGTAGGGTGAAAAAAAATACTAAGCGGGCGGGATTTCAACAATATAGCTAATTGCAAGGTACCTAGGTTGGTCCCGCCTCCTGCTTAGCAGTTCATGATCAGCAGTCCGGTTGATGGTTATTTTTTATTATTTTTGTCTTTTTAGTGATTTTTTGTTTGTTTGTTTGATTTATGTTAATTTCATATTGACTATGACACTCACGCAAACATTAACGGATCGAGATCTTATTTGTCAAAATCTGACCATTGGTTAAGGAGTTATGAGGGAACATAGAATCGGACATACTTACATGCATACATGCGAGCCAGACCCATTACCCTCCTTTTGGGCTGCGCAGCAGTCGGGAAATTACTGACTAAGACTAATCTTCTTGTGGCCCCGCGCTTCTTTCTTTCCTCTCTCGTCTGTTCTTCCCCGGTCTATTATGGATCAGCCAGTGAGATTGTCTCACGTGGTTTTTCTTGGCAGTAATCTCCTCGAGCGCTTGTAAACATAGTACGCAAGTGAGAGGTTCACCCTAAGCAGTTTGTAAACTCACACTATCCTTCAGACCCAGAAACTACTATTGATAGTGTTGGTTGTGGAGGGTGTGTAATTTTATATGTGTAATCCTATTGTAATTCCGTGTGGCGCCGGATTAAGAATAGCGTCACTCCATTTCCTTCCGTGGTTGTCGTAGAAGGCGACTAAGGAAATCATCAGGAGACGGACAGCAGCGTCTTCCTGAGATTCCAACCGCATACTGCGATCGCCAACCCGCCTGTCAAGCGTGGCGACTATGGCAAAACCCCTCATGGTAATTAAATGAAAACCACGAGGGAGGCCTATGTCCTGCAGTGGGCGTCAAATGGCTGATGATGATGAATCCTACTATATTTTATAATATGGATATTTATTTCATATTATAAATGTGAATGTTTGTAAAGATGTTTGAACGTTTGTTTCTAAATAACGCAATAACGGCTGAACGGATTTACATGAAACTTGGCGTACAGATAGACAAAAACCTGAATTGAGACATAGTATACTTGATATCCCGTTAATGCGTTCCCGTGGGATAATATTTATTTTAAGTTTAAAATAGATGGCGTTGTACAAGAATCGTATAAACGGATTCTGTGACGTTCGCCGGGACAGCTAGTTTCAACCTTTCCGTCACAAGGTTGCCTGGAAGATATTGCTGTTAGCCATAAGGCCGCCCATTGTACTTTTTCATTGTAACTTTCATATTTTATGTCTCGCTTCTTGTGTGCAATAAAGAATATTCTTATCTTATCTTATCATATATAAGGAATCGTTACCAAGAGCTTGCCGATAGATTGCATAGTAGTTTGGCAAAATAGTGCAAACGTTTTGAATTCTTCTCTTTTGAATAAATACTAAAATAATAAAGTTTTCCATTCCTTTTATGGGGTTTTAAGGTTTTTCGAAGTTTTACCTGTTGTAAAAGTTGTACCTATAGATAAATAGAACCTTCCATTTTCAGATAGGTACATAAGAGGGTTTCGTTACACTCTGTATTAACAAAATGTTCACAGTCTTATTTATAAAAAGTTGATTCCACTAAAACGACGGAGTTAAAGCCGGTTTACGGGAGGAGTTCCTGTAATAAACCAGCTTTAACTCCGTCTTGTGAAACAGTGCCCTGTTCACTAAATAGACATTTTCACAACATGGGACTAACCGACAGCCCGCTTTGCCGGGGATGCCTCAAAGAAGAGGAAACACCCGCCCACGTGACCATTCACTGTGAAGGCGTGGAAAAGCAACGGACCGCCATCATTGGGAAGCTGGGATCCCTTCAGGAGGCCTGTAGTGACATCAGAGCACTGTTGGCCTTCTGGAAAGAGATAGGCTGGCTGGAGTGAGCTTTGCTACGTACAATGGCCCAACCATGAGGCTAAGTGCGGAAATCTCAGGTCTAACTAACTAACTCCGTCTTAAGAGTATTTTAGGTCGATCTACTTTTTATATATAAGACCGTTACTGTCCCACAAAAAATTGACAGCGGATCAGAAATGCGTTGCTAATTGTAGGTATATAGTACCGTCATTAAAGTGACGAAAGAGTTTGTAATCATAAAATAACACACTCAAACACACACTGGGTAGGCTCTGGGTAGACACTTTCTCTGGCTGTTATACGATTAATGTGAAAATAATTGGCGTAAAAACAATAAAAAATACTGTCTCATGTGACATGGTGTAAACGGGTCTTCTTAAGGTAGATAGACATTGTCGATCCGGGTTTGGAAGGGATTTGGACTTCTTTGGTAAACGCAGTTTGGTAAAAATTTGTTGAATTTGCTGCAGATGTGGGATTTTTAGGTAAACGCAATTTGCTGATAATTTGTTGAATTGATGTAGTTCCACATATAAATAAATAATGTTATTCTAATGTAATGACTGTGAAGAAACATTAAGTAATTTATAAAGTAACAAAGTAGTTCCTAATTACTTTATTGGTTAGAGACTAAAATACGAGCACAAAAAAGCACGGCCCCTTCGCGGTCGAAGGGTCGTAACCGAGGTTCACTGGATGGACTCTAAGCTTATGGGTAAATTCGGCTTATGAGTTATTTTGGATTGGAATTGTGGCGCCCGTGCGATGATTTTTTTATTTCGGCTTGAACTTATTCGCAACTTATCTCGCAAATTTATCATATCACATTCAAGTAACTATGTTATGTTTTTCATGTATCCAGATTATACAGAGCAATCTATCTAGCGTGAATTTGTGCAGAGAGCCGGAGACCGGTCCGCCTTAACGACTAATCGGGTTCTTAATTTTTTTTGTTTTTCGAACCTTGACAAGTCATGTGTTAACTTCAAAATACCTACTGCATTAATGCATCTGATGATCGAAAAGGGTATCAAATTGCTGTGACGTGTCATGGTGATATAATTGGTGTAGTAGATGACACAGTATGGTAGGTCGGCGGCTACAAAATGGTACAGATAGGTACCGATGTGGATTAATAACCAAAAATTTTATGGAGATTTAATAATATTTTGATTACATCTTTAGTCTTTGTAACTCAATTTGATTTGGACTGAATTTAATTTAAGCATTTTTGTTATTTTGTTAATTAGAATATTATTTGATGATTAGTAAACCATACTAAGACTTAGTATTATGTTTTATGAGAATTTATAAATTTTTTGTTTTATGAGAATTAATTAGAAGTGTATTTTTTTGGTTCGTTTTGTTTATGTTGAGACTGCTGTGAGATGTTTAAGTTTGATAAACGTTTTATTTTTAGAACTGATTCCTAGTAGGAATGATCCTACTTCCTAGTCAAACAATACATTTAATTAAAGTATTTGAACTTGTTAACCTAAGTTATTTTAATTAAGGAATAAACGGGCATTTAGTATAGTATTAGTATTGCTAAGAAGGAGCTAATTGATTACCAATGTATCAAATAATAAACCTTGTGTCAATGAAAATTTTGTTTTATTTAGAAGATAAATTCATTTAGGTTAGGTACCTACTTACTATTCCTTCGCAAACTAACTTTATTATACTAAATTTGCTAACTTTAGCTTAATCCCGGAAATATCGAAAATACCGGATTATCGGTATTGGTCCGGAGCCAATATCGAAAATACCGGTTTTGCTTAAATGATTCGGTATTGCGACCCCTAGTTGCAGGTAAAATTGAACCTGTAAAATTAATAATAACTTCCACACTAGGATACCCTAGGACACAGCCTAGGACAACTAGGATACCCTGTGCTCCGGTAGCCAGGCAAGGACATCACAAACATGGATATACACCCAGACTGAGGCCATTTGTACAAATCAAGTAAGGCGGTCTCCAGTGGGAATCGAACCCGCAACCTTCGTTTTGCTGGATGGAGAAACGAATGTGGCGTGAAGGATTGGACCTGAGGACAGTTGGCGCCAATGTGAGTGAATAAAATGTGTCGTTGGTCGCAATTCCTGTACCATGTTAATTAGGATTTGACTTTATTTTTAGGGTTCCGTACCTCAAAAGGAAAAAAAACGGAACCCTTGTAGGATCACTTGGCCGTCCGTCTGTCTCTCAAGACCCTTTATCTCAGGAACGCGTGGAGGTATAGAGTTGAAATTAAAACCATATGCTCAAATTTACAGTTCCTTGAAGCTGTGAAAAAATCAAACTTCTAAGTTAACGTAAAAAAAGATACAGTCGTTTATGCCGCAAAAAAAGTGTATTTCGACACTCATGGGAATCAAAATTTATAGAGTACTTTCCGTTGACCTAGAACTAAGAAATTTGGCAAGTAATATCGTCTTATACTACAAGTACACGGAAAAATCGGAAAACTATACATAAAATCTATATATTTAAATCATAACATAGTCTTTAAAGTTCAGGAAAAGCTCGGAAAAACTGCGACTCATTTCTTGAACTATTTATAATAAGTAAGTACCTACAAATTTGTACGGAACCCTCGGTAGGCGAGTTCGATTCGCACTTGTCCGGTTTTTTTATTATTATTATACTTTATCGCACAAAACTAATTAGGAGTTACTGGGAACGACATGTATTGTATGATACTTAAGTCTTCGTTGATTAGCACCGGCGGGTAATCTATACTTAACTTAATGGGTACTTGGGTACCTTAAGCAAGTGGCAAGGATCATGTGTCATAGACAGGACCGAGCCACTATAATAATTCAATCTATATACGTCATACTGTAGGGACGTCTTCTCTCAGAGAGAGAGTTCGGGCTTAATCACCACGAGTGCCGGTCGATCGCTGCGGTGTTCACCTCAGGCGCTTAGGTTTCCTCACGATGTTTTCCTTCACAGTTAGCGAGTGGTGTTGCTACTAAAAATACACAAACGAAAGTGACATAGACAACAAAGTCATTGGTACATGTCGGAGATCGAACTCAACGACTGGCAGACCAAATAATATGTTCTACCGAACACGGTACACCCATTTTTTTTCCTTCTTAACGTTACACGAAATCGTCCGTAAAGGTCACACGTCATCTCAGAGAGAGAGAGAGAGAGTGGGCTTAATCAACACGCGTGCCCACCGTGGATTGGCGATTTCAAGCGCCAAGTTGTAAGAGTATACTCGGTTTCTTTACGAATTTTTCCTTTAAAGCTAACAAGTGGTATTGAGTGGATCGCCAACCCGCCTGCTAAGCGTGGTGATTATGGCAAAACCCCCCATGCTTATAAAACCCACGAAGGAGGCCTATGTCCTGCAGTGGGCGTTAAATAGCTGATGATGATGGTATTGCTACAACATATGCCCAAATGTACATAATGTTGTGTTGTAAGCAATAATCGGTGTATGCTGGCTTGATGGTTGTTCAATATGTAAATGGTAGTTTTTCAGGATCGTGGCAAGTGGCAAACCCTGATACTTCTCTGTGATACCGACGAGAGTTTATGTAATGTATGGTATATTCTTATTCTTCTTATAATTCAATTAAACTTAAATATTTTTATACATTATATTGGCTAAGCTATTTTGAATTTCGAACCACCGAAAAATATATCAAAACTAGATTGCCTAATGATTACTTACACAAAATTTCATACAAATCGGCTGGTAAACAAACAAGTAGGCTCATTCGTGTAATAGAATACGTTCGAAATTCTAAAATCGGCTTCATAGGATGGCTGTAATTTATACATTTTCTACAACATACATCATTTTCACGCAGCTCTTAATGTTTCCTAGGAAACCTACAGATCAGTCAGTAAGTCAATCAGTCAGTCAGTGAGTATACCGGATTGCAGCTATAAAACAAAATGTTTGCTTAGTGAACGTTAAAGTTGTTAGTTTTAGAATTAACAGGTTATCTATGTGGGAAGAAACAAAGAAACTGTATGTTTTTCAAGACATTCTTAACCTAATTAACAGTTTTCAACTAACTTCAGAATAATTACTCATAAATGTGTTGAACACTAGACACAATCATCATCTAAATACTCATTAAATTAATCTACTGTTTTATACCGGACATCTTTGTCTTCCAAATATCATTTGATGTTATAATAAGATTTTTTGCAGAGACTGTGCTGAACGCAACCGTTTCAGGGGCAACTCTAATACCTACGAGTACCTATATCTTGAGGATTCTATATTCTGATTATTCTCATAATTCTAATTTAACTTTTAACTTCAGTGCAAGCTGCACCCGCAGTTTTCACGTCCAAGATTCCAATGAACTGATCAAATATGCGGCCAAAATACCTTTGCATATGAGTTTAATCGCCTTCCGAACATTCCCAGGATATTAGACATGACAGGTCATGTGTACGATAAAAATCAAAGGAATAATTATTCAACTCACACCAAAATAAACTAAATGGAACTCTATTAAAACTCGCAAAGAATCGATTTTCGTTAGAGTTCATTTCGCATCCTTAGATGTATCCTTGCCCATGGGTCGTGACTGTCAAATGGGGTGGTGGCCGTTCGATTTTGCTCTTTATTCGTGAGTGCATAGTGTTGTGTTCGAGGCGCTTGCTGTGAAGGACCTCAAGAAGCGGGCTGGAGGGCGGAATCTGACAAAAAGTCGTCTAACCGGTTGATCCTCGTTGGATTTGAAGGCGGTGGGCCCACTGGTCTCTGAAGATTGGATCTCGAATAATAAAAGAACAATTTGCTTTGTAGTGGCACTGTCTGATAGATAATGCTTAAAACGATATTATTACGTATTAAATATAATTTCTTTTAAGTTGGATAATAATAATTTAGGTAATAAAAAGCCTACAAAAAGCTCAAATTTCAAGCTCAAAACAAATTTCATAAACTGTCTGTATGTAAATGTCCACACTAAGTACTCTATTATTCCGAAAAACATAAATGCTCAAGCCTTCTTATGAGGCCCATAGTGAGAGACCACGTTTCAGTGCCATAAGTCATCACTGGTAATACACACTGGTTGCATAATTTTGTCTTGAGCGATTGAGGTATATCAGACGAAAAGACTTTTCTAAGTTTCCCGAATGCTGCCCAGCCGAGTTGGATTCGACGATTGACCTCTTTCACGAAGTTGGACCGGCGTAGTTGGACTGTGTGTCCTAAGTAGACGTATTTGTCTACAACTTCAAGAGTCGAGTTCCCCAATGTTATTGGGGTGGGCACAACACGGGCGTTCGACATGACCTTCGTTTTGTCCATGTTCATCTTAAGGCCCATCCTTTGGGAAACTCGACTGAGTTTCGACCGACCGACTGATTATTATTTGACCGACTGGACTGATTATTATCATTATTCTCCACAAAATAAAAAAAAATAAACTAAAATTTGCACTTATAAAACTTCTTTTAACAGGTTCAATTAATATTCAGTTAACAAGTTTTTGTTTTGTCAAAAATACCTGTTGTATTGAGGACAAACCTGTTAATATTATGGAGAGCAAAGCCAAGTCCAAATGGGCACTCAGCCAATTTGATCGGACGATCCTGAGAGTCATTGAGGCAGGGTCTAACCCTGGCACAGGTAACCTATTCCAAAGTTTTTTACTTGGCCCTTTATCTGCCCCGTTGGACCTTTGACTGATGACCCCAACTTTAGAACTATTAGTGGGTGTGGAAATATAAGCATCGAGAGGGTGATACGATGTTCCCATATTTATACGAAAATGGGGGGGGGGTACTCGTCGAGGTTTGATGGCACGATGCGCATTATAGGAATTTGTTACTTTTATGATTTTTCAATACAATAATTAAATATCTTCGAGTGAGATCAGCGTTGCCAGTTCCACATCTTTTTACGTAGCTCTACGTACTTTAGGTCTTTCTTGCAAACCCACTAACTTCAGTCCCAGAATTCTACGTATTTTTTATCAAATTATACTATCTCATCAGGCTGAATGGGTATAATTTCCTTTTCATTCGCTAAAAAAGGTAATAAACGTTCCGTTTCATACTAGCGCACACTCGCCTCGCCATACAACTTTCGCGTCAGGTTGCGTCATTCATTATTATAAACAAAGTTCCCATTAAATACAGCTGTGACTGTGTAAAACGAAACGTCTCGCCGTGAAAAGGGAAATTTTGCCTAAAAATATTTCGGAAGAGTTGTTTTGTTTGCTTGGTTTCAATGTAGTATAAGATAATTTAATAAACTGGCGAAGATAGGTGATCTTGATATGTTTAAATTATCAGTCCAAAGCTTGGGGGAAAAACTTAGTGCAGATTTCTGCAATGGTTAGAATAAGTTATATTATTAAGGTAGTTTCTTAAGCTGTCTTTTGTGTTTTTGCTCAAGAGCTCAACGACGTCTTAAAATATTTCTATAAGTGGAGACTTATAACTGGCCTTCTGTATGTCTAAAGTTTCTGTTATTCATTGTTATGTGCTGTTAGTCTTCCTAATATTAAATAAATAAACATAAAATTTTAATTTTTCTCAGCTTCTTGCGTATTATTCTTATGGTTTTTACCTACTTCATTTCACTCTGAAAAAAAGTACGCAGATCTACGAACTTTTCATACGCAAATTTTACTAATTCTACGTAATTTTCTAATGTGGCGTAGGCCTTTTTCAAAATCCGAGTTGGCAACACTGAGTGAGATCGCACTAAACCTAAAATAGCATAAAGCCAACTATTGGCATGAAAGGTTTGTTTATTCACACGAAACGAAGCTCACTTTAACTCACTACAATATATACTGTGAATGCGTGGATTGCCACCAATTTGTACAGTTAAGAACAAAAAACGAAAACGTTTATAATTAAAGTGGGGTGCGATCTAATGTATGAAGATTTACAAAAGTTTCCATTGGGCTTCTGATTGTATTGAAATTAAATAAAAGTAACAAAGTGCGATAGTGGGTTATGCTATAACGCCCTCATCGATACGACCCAAATTCGTAAATCGAGTAAATTATATCGGGTGTTGCATTCTAAAGTTACCACCTAGGGTTAGTAAGCCAATTGTACACCTACTGCATCTTTGTAAATATTTTATGTTTTGTTTTCCTGGTACACAATTTAAAAAAAAACTTATCTTACGGCGTAAGAATGTTTCCATACATGATTTTATTGCATTAACATTCCATAGCTGTTTTTTGGACGTTTTTCCATTAGGAAAGTTTTTTTAATGTAGCCTATTACGTCTCACTGCAGGGTACAGAGTATGGGCTTAAATACCACGTGTGCGCACTGCATTGACAATTACCACGCGTTGAGAATTTCAGGCGCTGAGGTGTTATAATACCTCAGGTGCTTGCTAAGGTTTCCTCGCGATGTTTTCCTTCACGCTTAGCGAGTGGTATTTCTACTACAACTTTACAAATTTTAGCTAGAACAGGGCACAGAGTATGGGCTTAAATACCACGTGTGCGCACTGCATTGACAATTACCCCGCGATGAGAATTTCAGGCACTGAGGTGTTATAATACCTCAGGCACTAATATTTCCTCACGATTTTTCCTTCACGGTTAGCGAGTGGTATTTCTACTACAACTTTACAAATTTTAGTTAGAACAGGGCACAGAGTATGGGCTTAAATACCACGTGTGCGCACTGCATTGACAATTACCACGCGTTGAGAATTTCAGGCACTGAGGTGTTATAATACCTCAGGCACTAAGGTTTCCTCACGATGTTTTCCTTCACGGTTAGCGAGTGGTATTTCTACTACAACTTTACAAATTTTAGTTAGAACAGGGCACAGAGTATGGGCTTAAATACCACGTGTGCGCACGGCATTGACAATTACCACGCGTTGAGAATTTCAGGCGCTGAGGTGTTATAATACCTCAGGCACTAAGGTTTCCTCACGATGTTTTCCTTCACGGTTAGCGAGTCGTATTTCTACTACAACTTTAAAAATTTTAGTTAGAACAGGGCACAGAGTATGGGCTTAAATACCACGTGTGCGCACTGCATTGACAATTACCACGCGGAATTTCAGGCGCTGAGGTGTTATAATACCTCAGGCACTAAGGTTTCCTCACGATGTTTTCCTTCACGGTTAGCGAGTGGTATTTCTACTACAACTTTACAAATTTTAGTTAGAAAACCAAGTCATTGGTACCTACATGTCGGGATTCGAACCCACGAACATTCGAGTATTTTATCGTAGCGTGTAAATCCGCGTGGTAGGCGTAACCTAGCCCTTGAAAAAATTTTGGTAAATGTATAAAACTCTTTACTAAAGACTGGCCATATCAACCAGATAACAGAAAAAGAAATTGAAAACTTTTTGTAATGTCGGGAGGCAATAACGCACGTCCCAATAACGCACACCCCGATAATGCACACCCCGATAATGTACAGCCAATAATCCGTGTACATGTACACGGATTATTGGCTGTACACTATCGGGGTGTGCGTTATCGGGCTGTACAAAATCGGTACGGGCAATAATCCGTGTCCAACCATAGACAAGAAAATCACTTGATAGAGTGGTGCCTCGTTTATAATAGCTAATTTGCTTTACTTATTTTCAAAGCTGCGTTCAAAATAAATATAAAATAATTGTCGGACATGTTTCTATTTACGTATAAGATTAACTAGGTATTTTAAAGTTAAGTATTTTTGTCTCTGTGTACAATAAAGAATATTCTATCTATCTATTTTTATACGTAAGCCTCTCGGTAAGTAATCGTAAGACAAACAATACCAGCTGGAGTATGGTTGGAGATAAGATCTCGAACCAACCTTCGTGAGACTGCTAAGGCTCAAGGTGCTCCATCTTGAGCGAAAGCGTTCCGTAAAGGATTATCCATATTACAATCTGTGATTACAATGCGGTGCCGGTAACATGCTGGCGCAACGGTACAGACTAAAAAAAATTTCAAAGACATTTACATGCATAAAAGCAGTCGTAAAAAATGCCCGATGTAATTAAACTTAATTTTTTTAGTGTACTTCCTCTGCACCTAAATTAGGTATGCAATTTCTCGCCTACACACACTTTTTTCGATTTAGGGATCCGTTTTCGAAAATTAAATATTTAGCTTTGAAGCTCAAATTTTGGTTCGAGTTGGGCGACCCATCTCCCAGATACAGGGTTAGAAACGTAAAAACATGTAAAATAGTAGCACATAATAATGAACTTAAAAGGAAAACTATCACGGCTAAGTAGGCTAAGTAAACTATCACGGCAAGTTAACAGGCGAAGAGGATGAAGTTTACAACTTCATCAAAGTCAAGTTGAGCTGTGGACGTGAACCCTCATACTTATCAACTATGAAGCATGTTGATAAGTATGAGGGTTCACGTCCACAGCCCAGACCTTATTTTCAGTACTTCTTGCCGGAGACACAATAAAATACGTCCGTTAACGAATAAGCGTTTATTGGGAGAGATATATTAACCTACCTACAACTAATACTGAGTGACGAGAAACACGGTCTACCGACATACATTACACATGTAAAACCAAAATTTCTACCGAACCCTACTCTGCGCGTGGCCAGACATGGCCGATTATTTTAAGACTCCTATAACTTTCTTTAAATGATAAAATGCACTTGTTTTGGCATTGGATAAGATCTAGATAGCAAATTTTTGGTTAAAGAACCTAGTAAAATTGCAGCTCTATTTGTGAAGATGTCAACTCATATAATTATAAGACGTTACACTCTACTGCATTTTGTCTAAAAAACAGAACGAAGGCATTTCAATAATCACCCTCCGCAATTCGCAATAACGCTTCGTAACAAACACTAAATGTTCTTATGTGTTGTTGCCAACACCCTTTATAAAGCTGTAGAGTCTACTTATAGTTATATTTTTTTTCACGATCAGCTTTACTTCCTCGGCTTCCACAGTTTCCTCGGAGTTCAAGTATGCTTGCATGACACCATCCTTATAGTAACATTTTTTCACAACGTTAAACCATTGACGGCTAGATTCCCGAACTCATTTTTTCTAAAAAATACATAACAGACTGTTAATCTCTGACTTACCCCCGGTTTCTCGTACACTAACAAGCTGTTAATCTACTGTTAACAGCTGTCAGTGGTTTTTTTGTATGCACTTTGGTCAATTGACAGCTGTTAACAGCAGATTAACAGCGTGTTAGTGTACGAGAAACTGGGGGTTTGGGATGCTAAAAGATTAAACTGACAGAGATTTGCGTTGACAGGTTGCTAACAGCAACCTGTCAACGCAAATCTCCAATCAAGGAAACCCAGTGGGCTAACTAGCGCCACCAATGCAAAAAAAAATCATATCTTTTACAGACCGTATTTGCAAAAAGTGTCTGCACAATCTTTTAATAATGTTAACAGTGATTTTTAGGAAACACGAAAACGAACCTGGGACTAGATAGCATTTATGCCAAAAACTGCCGTTTTTGGCGTCAATGCTATTTAGTCCTTGGTTTTTTGCATTAAAAATCCTAAAAATCACTATTAACATGATTGAGAGATTATACAGACACTTTTTGAAAATACGATCTGTAAAAAAGATATGAAGTTTTTTCTCTTTGGGGCGCTAGTGTTACTGCCTGGAGCCCCTTAATATCAGATCATAGAAATAAATCTTTACAAAGAAACTAGACAATTTAAATACAATAGAATAGATGCTAACGGACTATCCGTAGTTATAAATTCACAGGATTTTTGTTTGTATCTATGTATCCTCAAGTATACTCAGTTAAATTTTATAAAAAATTGTCTTTGAATTTCGGGAAAAGCTGGGAAAAAACTGCGAGACTCGATTCCTGCACTGTTTATAAGGTAGGTACTCACATATTATGTAAGTAGGTATAGGGAAGAGCGGGTGCTCGCCACAGTAGGTAGGTACCTACCTGCAAATTGGTAGGTACGGAACCCTCGGTGCGCAAATCCGTCTCGCACTTGGCAGGTTTTTATGAACAATAAATGTTTTTTATCTTTAGGTAGGTAAGTACCCTATCTAATACCTTTAAACGAACAATTCTTTTATAAATCTGAATCTCGGAAACGGCTCCAACTATTCGTGAAACTTAGTATGCAGAGGGTTTCGGGGGCGACAAATCGATCTAGCTAGGTTTTATTCCTAGAAAACGTCGTTTTATCCGTGTTTTACGGTAATGAATAACTGCTACAATATCATTAGAATACGAAGGTTTTCGCCACCATCTACAAGGTTGTGATAGCTCAGATGGGAAATTGGGCGGTTTCGAAATCCGAAGGCCCCGGTTTGAATCCAGAGCAGATGTCTCCAGTCCGATTATTTTTTTCCCTTTTTTTTTCATCTTATTTAAACATTCTTTTCAAAAAACACGATTAACCCAAAAAAGTACCAAGCAAAGCTCGGCAAAGAGAATATAACCACTACGTAAGCTCGGTCATCCAGGTACTGTTTAATTATGTTGCATACTTGCTATTGTTTCTTAGATGTGAGATCTAAGTACACAAATTAATATAATTCCTCAGCTGCTTGAGTGATATGAAAGAGCTTGATAGACATCCTACCCACTACCAATAAAAAACCTACTTAATGTTTTCCTCGATGAGCATCAACAAATTTATAAAACATGTTACTTGAATTCGCAAAGTTTTGAAACAGTTGAGTTTTTATTTTGACGTCATAATATGCTACCCTTGCTGTGTTAGCCGCGCGATTGCGTTTGCCGTGTGAATAGAACAATCTAGTTTGTCCTTGGTTTACTGTTATTTAAAATCGTTTTCAGTGTTGCCACCTTAGTCGTATCACCACTAGAATGGTGGTTTGGGCCCCCTGTCTGGTGGGAAGAAAATCAATAAATCGAATGACATCGATGTGTTTGACAGACAGAAAGTTGTCAGGCCATTGGTAGTTTTTTTTCCACAGACGATATAACGTCGATACATGTGACGTCACCATAGCGGTCAAATGAAGGGCATTTAAATATTCTTATTTACTCAAAATGAGGCTCATCTTTTTTTGTTACATTAAAAATACTGCAGTTTGGATGCTAAGCTCGAAATGGTTTTCGATTCAGGCAGTTCACTTTTTTTTTGTATAACGAATTTTCTTGAAAAACTACTAGGTATTGTTTTGCCATTTTAGGTCACAAATAATTAAATTTCATTCTAAACTACTTTGGTAATAAAATTAAAGTTTAGTGTAAGTATTGAGAATTTTATTAAACTTCATTACACACTTTTTTGTCATCTTCAATGCAAATAACACTGACATGCTACACCACGGTGGCAAATAATTTTCAGTGACAGCTAGGTCATTGATGAATTTACAACTCGACCAAGCTCAGTTTGCACCTCGCTGGAATGCGATCCTTCCCGTGATGGTCGTCGCGTCGGTACGGTTAGCATCTTTGTCACCGATACGCGTCCTACGAGTTTTCGTCTCCTAAAGTAATCGACGCGAGGTGCAAACTTAGCTTGGTAGAGGTATATGAGCATACCATGAATAAAGGATGTATTCCTTGGAAAAAACCATCTTAGTGTTATCTTCAGTGGTAGAATAAATTTGTATCCACAAATATTGTTTATACTACTGTGCTAAAGACAAGCTTCACTGCTTGCTGTTCTTTGTCCTTGAATTCCGGGAAGCTTGGGCAACTGCTCCATCCTTTTATGGGCAGTCAGCCATAGCCAACCAATGTGGTCTCTTTTCTAAGAGTGATCTTTGGCTATCAACTCATTTCGTGTTTCATGGAAGAATAGGTGATAGCTTACTGGCCAGGCATGAAGCCGAATCTAGATTAACCACAACCAGCTTGCTTGCGGACATCTAGTACTTGCTTACATTTCATCTGAAATTTAGAAAGTTTGTAAGAGAGTTTAACCTTAACATGTGACTGTTCACAAGGTCAGACCATACACCTAAGGGGGTGTTGGTGGTGCGATTGTTAGAACGCTTGCCTCTCATTCAGGCATAGGTTCGAAAGCTTCAATGGACCCCTCCTCATATAGAAAAATTGGCAAATAGGCTCAGTTCTGCAGTTAAAAGAATCCAGGAACTAACTGATGTCGCAACTGCTAGGCTTGTTTATTTTAGTTACAACCATAGTATTATGTCCCATGGTATACTACTGTGTAGTCGGGCAGCAGACATTGAGACCATCTTCGATCAGAAGAGAGCGATCAGATTCATATATAAGCTAGGCAGTAGAGATTCGTTAGGAGATTTCTTTAAAGAAACTAACATCCTAACAGTTGCTAGTCAGTAGATCTATGAAAATATTATGTACGTTAGGAAAAATGTCAGTAACTTTAAAACTGTAGGTAGCCAACACAATGTAAATACTAGAAATAGACATAAACTTTCGTTCCCAAAAATTTAGACTGGCAAAGGTTAATACATCCTTTATGGGGCATTGTAAACGTTTCTACAATAAGATCTCTGAGGATATAATAAGCTTGCCAGAAACACGGTTCAAAAAATGTGTAAAGCACAATGTGCAAAAAAAGCTACGATAACATTAAAGATTATTTAGATGACAATGATGTCTGGAATTTAAGCCAGGTCAATGCATGATTTCGAGGTTTTTGAATATTTATGTAAAATCTGTAAATTAAGGACTTGAAGACTAAGTTTGGAGTTTTTTTGTCCATTTTTTCTCTAAAATGATCTGTATTTTTAAATGGACACCTAGTTTAACTTGTGATGTTCATTAAGGCGCAGTTTCTGTGCTACTTTGAATAAAAAATTTTGATTGTGAATCCCGGCACATCCGCATGTACAAATCATTGATGAATTTATTTCTTTGATCTCTAAGTTGAGTAAGTATTTAGTAGTAATATCTCTCCCTAACTGTGAAAAACATTGTGAGGAAACCAGAGTGCCTTAGATGTTCACATACTTCAGCGCTTGGAATCACCCGGTGGGTACACATGGTGATTAAATCTCTTTCTCTTTGAGAGTAGGCCTGTGCTCTACAGTTGGACGTACTGCGCAGCGTCCAACTGTACAGTAATGCAGCCTGCATTATTATGAAAAGTAGTTAAAGGATTTACCGTACTATTTTCATGCAAATGATCTTCACCAATGCTTAGGTAGATTCCTGTGATTCCAACCGCATACTGCGATCGCCAAGCTGCCGGCCAAGCGTGACAATTATGGCAAAACCCTTCATGGTTAGAATATCATGAGGGAGGCCTATGTCCTGCAGTGGGCGTCAAATGGCTGATGATGATGATGATAAATGCTTAGGTAGATACTGGTACCTATGTCGCATTTGGTAGCTCCTTCTTTCTTGTCCGCATACAACTATTGAGAATATAATTGCTATTTTCCTCGCAAAATGAAAAATTTGCAAACGAACTTCAACACGGACTAGTGTTGCCAGCCGGGTCTTGCAAAAGGTACCTGAAGGAGACAGAAAAGTAAACTTTTGGTGTAAAAAGTCAATATCGTGATTTTTTTTATTTGAAATTAATATCACAGACGCAGCTATGCTACTGAACAAGAATAAAATTTCCTGGAGAAAATTTGTGTTTGCAGAGAAAATAATTAAAATAGGTTTCATACTTTCACAGCAGATACTTCCAACATCTTTTTAAATTTTTGCAATCACTTTTAGAGTGGTTTTTTAGTACAAGGATTCCCTCCATTACGTCAAAAAAATAATCGAAGGATTGTTATGATTCCCAAAGAAAAAGGGGGCGCAGCGACAAAACCTTTAGTTAGGTTATATTAGGTTGTCTTGTAAACCTACATAGCGGAGCACCATATAAATTACTTTTATATAGGTACTTCTGTCGAAATCAATTTGGTCAGTGGTAGGTTACTCACATTAAAACAGTAAAAATTATTGGAACTGAAAACCCTGTGCCTCTCAACACACAAAAATACAACAATATTAGAATTTTATCGATACACAACAAAACATCATTGCTCCGTTGCTCATTTTTGTAGAGAAAAATCTCTTTATTGTGTTCTGTAATGGAAAATGGAAGCACTAGATTGTGAAACTTTAGTACTATAATATGCGTAAATATTTTTGGTGAGTGGGTGAAGTTCGTCAATTCCTGCGCAATGACTAATTTTAGGTGTGAAAGGGGAGCTGCGCAGGGGGCCACAGTTGAAAAACTCTTATCACGCATCACAGTCTTTGTCAAGAGGTTGGAGAGATAGATAGTTGAAAGCAACGAAATTGCACTGATAAAATTGAAGCGAGAGATATTTATTCAGCTCTACCCTCTACTGTCATGGAAGTCTTAGGACCTCTACCATCCCTTGTATTTAAATTATTTTTACTATATGATATAAGAAAGTACTGCGGTGGCAGCGGAGCAGTAGAATGCCGGGCTCACATTCAGGAGGTCATGGCATCGAACCCCGGAGCATGTACCAATGACTTTGTTTTCTAAGTTACGTACATTTGTTAATTTGCAGTAGCAATACCACTCGCTAAACGCGAAGCAAAACATCGTGATGAAACCCTAGTGTCTGATGTGTTCACATATCTCAGCGCTTGAAATGACGGTGAGCACGCGCGGTAATTAAGCCCATACTCTCTCTCTGAGGGAAGGCCTGTGCTATATAGTGGGACGTATTTAGGCTACATTATTAGGTATGTACTGTATCAATTTGCAGGCTCCTCTATATAGTAAGAAGTCTTCTTTGCACGATTTAAAAATAACAAGACGACTATCACATTATTTTCCACAATACTAGCAAATTTTACAAACCAAACAATATCGTATACACATTATAAATTAATTAACGTACAAATAACATGAATACATATAATGTAAGATATAAGTAGGTGAGTAATAAATTTTATCTATTATTCTCGCTTATTTATTTATAATCGATCGATTAAATCTTTTCTGCTTTTCACATCACTACGCATCACACTACGTCAATTCCTCAAACATAAACTGTAAAGACAGTAACCCCCGGTTACTCGTACACTAACAAGCTGTTACTGCTGTTAATCTACTGTTAACAGCTGTCAGTGGTATTTTTTTGTATGCACTTTGGTCAATTGACAGCTATTAAAAGTAGATTAACAGTATGTTAGTGTACGAGAAACTGGGGGTATGTAGTGTGCAAACGGTCTGTGACTATTTTCACTTTACCGCCAAAAAGATGAAAGTGCGTACTATGTGGGTATAGTATCTTTTCAGTTACGATTAAACCCCAAATTACCCTAAATCGAGTAAAATTACCCTAATTGGCAACACTAATAGTGGTCCATAGATTAACTAGAGATCAAACGGCTGACAGATGAGCAAACCATAGATAAGATTGATTGATCACAGACTATGGAAAAAAAGTACAGTTCACACTACAAGCGCGGGTGCGTTGCTTCCCTTTTTGCAATGGGGTATGTTATGGGACAAAAATATTTCAAAACAATAATAACCAAAATAAGCATAATAATAATAATAATAAGTTAATGTTATATATAGACCATTAATTAAATAAATCATCAATATATTTCGAAATAGTATTTTTGTCTTATGACGGACCCGATTGCAGAATAGGAAACATCGCACAGGCGCTTGTAATGTGAACCGTGCTTTTCTTTGTAGTCTGTGACCAATCAATCTACGGTTTGCCAGGCTCAAAAGGACTAGTATCCAAAGCCGTTAAACCTATTATTAAAAAAAAAAAACTACGGTTTGCTCTTCTGTCAGGCCATATGATTTCTATTTAATCTGTGGACTATTATAGTTAGTGTTGCCGCTTAGGGTAATTTTACCAGATTTACGGTAATTTGGGCTTTGTTTAACTGTGACTGATTAAAAAATGTACGTAGGTAGTACGTCCCAAAACGTGAATACTATAAACGATGCTCAATTTATAAAGATTCACGGCCTTATCCGGGAAAATGTCCGGAGAAATTTCAAAAATATCTAGCTGCTCTGTGCGTTTTCACTAGCACAAAAATATTTCCCTAAATTTGTCCCTAATTAATACTTTAGGATTAGTAAGTAGAAAAAATAAAGGGTTTTCCAATAAGAGGTGTTATTTTGAATAGCCTGCTATTTCGGTAGATGTCACTTTTGAAGCTGTCATTTTTTGCTATTTTACAAGTAGAAACTACGCCATTTGATCTGGACAACGTTTACTTTCAACAAGACGGAGCTACGTGCCACACAAGCAACGAAACCACTGATCTTTTACGGGAAAAGTTTCCGGACCGTGTTATCTCTCGAAGAGGTGATCACAATTGGCCACCGAGATCTTGTGATTTAATACCTTGCGACTTTTTCCTTTGGGGCCGCGTCAAAGAGAAGGTCTACGCCAACAGCCCAGCGTCGATTCAAGACCTCAAAGATGGAATTCGTGAGGCTATCGAGGACATAGGGCAGCAACTTTGCGATTTGTTTATGGAAAATTTCATGAAAAGGATATGGTCCTGTAAGCGTGGTCATGGTGGTCATTTGCCTCATTATTTTCTACTATTAACGGCATACCTTCCTCTTCATAATGAAATAAACATCCGATCATTTATATTAAAAAATGGAATTTTTCTTTTAATATCAAAATAACACCTCTTATCGGTGATATGATTGAGATATTTAAGAAGAATTAAAAAAAGTTTTATATTATTTTGGTTCATGATAGAACACTTAACGGATCAGTGTTTTGTTACCCTCTAAATAGCTATGTTTAAATTCTACTGAGATACAGCCCAATTTGAACTTTTATATTTTTGACGCAGTCGTAACTTTAATCTCTTGAGCTCCAATATATGGTCACTTGGTTTGCCGTGTGGCGCCGGATTAAGAATAGCGTCACTCAATTTCCTCCCGTGGATGTCGTATAAGGCGACTAAGGGAATAAATTACCAGGAGACGGGCCGCAGCGTCTTTCTGAGATTCGAACCACATACTGCG
Source organism: Yponomeuta malinellus (assembly GCA_947308005.1). NCBI lineage: Eukaryota > Metazoa > Arthropoda > Insecta > Lepidoptera > Yponomeutidae > Yponomeuta > Yponomeuta malinellus. The sequence continues at coordinate 3,049,029 of OX371004.1, read as the reverse complement.
ATCGCCAACCCGCCTGCCAAGCGTGGCGATTATGGCAAAACCCCTCATGGTTATGAAAACTGCAGTGAGCGCCAAATGGCCGATGATGGTTTGACAAATCTTACAATATTAAGACAATAAAATTCATTAAAGAAATGCATATCCTACCATTTTGGTCTGTTTTCTGTGTGCTTTTTAGGGTTCCGTACCTCAAAAGGAAAAAACGGAACCCTTATAGGATCACTTTGTTGTCCGTCTGTCCGTCCGTCCGTCCGTCTGTCAAGACCCTTTTTCTCAGGAACGCGTGGAGGTATGAAGCTGAAATTTATATCAATTACTCAGGTCTACTGTCCCTTGAAGCTGTAAAAAAAATCAAACTTCTAAGCCAACGCAATCAAAAGATACAGCCGTTTATGCCGCAAATTTTCGACACATGCAAGGGAATCAAAACCTACAGGGTGCTTCCCGTGAACTCAGAATCTTGAAATTTGGTACGAAGCAACGTCTTATAGCATAGATAAAGGAAAAATTACGAAAACCATAAATTTTTAGTTACATCACATAATATATATTTTTTTAATAATTTTAAACTTACTACCCATTTCCTCATAAACGCGTAGAGGTATTAAATTGAAATTCATACCAAATACTCAGGTCTATAATACCTTTAAGCTGTAACAAAATCTAACTTCTATGTCAACGCAATCAAAAGAAACAGCAATTTAAGCTGCATATTTTGAAACTCGCAAGTACTCGCAAGGGAATCAAAACCTAAAGGGTACTTCCAGTCGACCTAGAATCTTGAAATTTGGCATGAAGCAACGTTTTATAGCACACATAAAGGAAAAATTCCGAAAACCTTAAATTTTTAGTTACATTACAAAATATATATTTTTTAATAAATATAAACTTATTACTTTTTTCCTCATGTTTTGCAATAAAAATACCATAGTTATGACTCGATTGTCGTAATGAACGAACTTTGTAAACCTTGCAGGTTTGTACGGAACCCTCGGTGCGCGAGTCCGACTCGCACTTGGCCGGTTTTTTTTTATTTTATTGTTTATCCAATCGATTAACCCCCAGTTTTTCGTATACTAACAAGCTGTTAATCTACTGTTAACAGCTGTCAATTGACCAAAGTGCATACAAAGAAACCACTAACAGCTGTTAACAGTAGATTAACAGGTTGTTAGTGTACGAGAAACCGGGGATCAGTCTTACGCAAGACCGAATGCCGTGAGCTAAAGGAACATGCAGAGTATCGTTAGCCGAATCTAACTACTAGTCACATTGATAATCCACGACTACCTTACCGTGGTGCTGCTATCGAGGCTCGGTCACCGTTATCGTTAACGGAGTGTTGTGCAACCCATATGCTACAAGATGCGCTGAATGGGTCGTATTAATCAACACAGGTAACCTGCATCTTTGTGCTTTAAAAAACCAGCTAACTTCCCGATTTTTATCTATTTTAATACCTACTCATTCGTGGAATTCAATTTTAATCAGATGGTCTGAGTACCATTTTCCTGTTAAATCAGCGGAGGGGCAAATGACATCAGACATCTATTCTTTATGTCTATTACTAACCAACAAACCACGGCTGTGCAAGAATTCAAATAGACTCGCAAGTCTTCAAGATCACGCAGTACCTATCTCAAGGAGCAATTAATTTTTAGTAAGCCCATATTTTAAAGATATTTTGGGAATTCAACAATTAAATCAGAAAGAATTGAAAGACGAAATAATAGATTAATTTGGCTAATATGGTCAATGCTTACACCACTCTTTCAGAAATTAAGGAGCTGAAGTTAATAAGGGGGCGTTGTTAACTAGGTTCGATTAAATTAGGTCCCTATTTATATTCTACCCCATAATTGATCAGCGACAGTAACAGACTGGAAACTAAAGGCATACCTTTTGCTATTCTCCTCGCTTCTACCAAGTATGTATACAATAAATTCACTAATACAAAAAATATAAATACAAAAAAATGATGAACAGCATCACATTAAGACCTCCTGGTGAGAGACTCGACTCATGAGGCAACGTTGAGCGACCAGGTGACCAAAATCGCGGAACCGGAAGTAAGTAGCTTGAGTTGCCTCTGTTTCTAAGTGGATTGCTGAACCAGAAGTGACGCACTCTCTCACAACACATGCTGGGTATAATATCTGGTTAATAATAAAAGTTTTGTTTTAGTGTAAGACGCACTATTTTCGGGGTGATTTTGTTCAGATTATGGGGGAAATTTATAGGGCCATCTGGCAACACTGGACAGACAAAATATTTTCTAACCTTGAACGGAATTGAATTTCGTTTGCAAATCAAAGAGTATATAATGTTGCAAATAATACATTTTGCAAGGAAAGTAGCTGTATGCGGACAGGAAAAAAGGAAGCTACCAAATGCGAAATAGGTACGAGTATTTACCTAAGCATTGGTAAGGATCATTTGCATCAAAATAGTGTGGTAAATGTTTTAATTACTTTTCCTAATCATTATCAGACATTTTTGAAAAGAATAAATGTGGAGTTTCTTTGTTGGCTTCTTCTCCGCATAATCCATTAATTGTGAAACTCTAGCGACTCCCCGCCACCATAACCGTCGTCAGACCATTGGTGGGCGGCCTTCCCACACTGTGTCATCCGGTCCGCGGTCTTTTTGGCCCGTCAGTTCTTCGAGCTATGTGCCCCGCCCTCTGCCACTTCAACTGAGCAATTCTTCGAGCTATATCAGTAACTCTGTTTCCTCTGCGGGTCTCATCATTCCTGATTCGATCATGGACTGAAACTCCTAACATAGCTCATAATAATGTAGCCTATATATGTCCAACTGTGGAGGACACAGGACAGGCCTACTCTGAGAGAGAAAGAGATTTAATCACCATGCGTACCCACCGCAGATTGGTGATTTCAAGTGCTGAGGCATGTGAACATCTAAGGCACTCGGGTTTCCTCACGATGTTTTTCACAGTTAGGGAGAGGTATTGGTACTAAATACTTACTCAACTAAGAGATCAAAGAAATAAATTCATCAATGATTTGTACATGCGGATGTGCTGGGATTCACAATCAAAATTTTTTATTCAAAGTAGCACATAAACTGCGACTATGAATGTTACAAGTTAAACGCCGGGATTTGATCCTATGACTTGAATGTGAGGCAAGCGTTCTCCCAACCGTGCTACCACCAATTATGGATTATATTTGATACTTTCATTTCTTGTTATACCTTCTTAAGTGTATGTTCTGACCGTAGAGAACTGTTATGTATAGGTTAAACTATCTTATAAACTTACAACATTTCAGATGAAAACTAAACTAGTCTATGCCTGACCAGTAAGCTCTCAACTAGTCTTCCATGGAACACGAAATGAGTTGATAGCCAAAGATCACTTAGAAAGGAGGCCACTTTGATTGGCTATGGCTGGCTGCCCATTAAAGTCAGTCTATGGATGGAGCCGTTGCCCAAGCTCCCCGGAATTCAAAGACGAGGAAGAAGAACAGCAAGCAGTGAAGCTTGTCGTTAGCACAGTAGCACATAAATAATGTTTGTCGATACAAATTTATTAAAGAAGATAACACTAAGATGGATTTTCTTGTACTCCTTTATTCATGGTAGCCACATAAGTTCATCATTGACTTAGCTGTCATTGAAAATCATTTGCCACTGTGGTGATAACATGTCAGTATTTTTGCATTGAAGATGAAAATAATGAAATTGATTAAAATATTTAGGTATTTTATTTTATTTTTATTTATTGAAAGAAAACAAAGAATTGTACAATATAGTTACAAGACAAAACAATCTTACATGGATTATATTATGTAATTTGACAACCAGTGGCGTTTTCTATAGATTAATACAATAATACTCACTTTAATACTCCACCTTTAATGTTATTACCAAAGTAGCTTAAAATGAAAAAAAAACTATCTATGACCTAATAGCATAAAAAAATACCTATCAGGGCTTTTTTCACTATCACCTATCTTGCAATATATTTTCAAGGACATTAAAGTAACATGTTATGCAAGTTTCTAGATGCTCATCGAGGAAGGACGAGTGTTCCGTAGATTGCAAAGTTATAGTGTTAATTCAGTTCTATTTTAACTACATGTATGTCTATCACGCAAGCAGCTGAGGAATTATATTAATTTGTGTACTTAGATCTCTTAACAAAGAAACAATAACAAGTATGTAACATAAATAAAAATATATAACTACTTAGGCAGACTTGTACCACCTTATAATGTCCCTTAAGTCACCATTTAAATTGACTTCTGTAAGAAGAATTGTAGTTAAATGCAAGTTGTTGATTGCACTCATGATGGGATGTTGTACGCATGTCAATTTATGTTTTAGATGTACCTAATACCTAGGTATGATTTGAGAAAAGATTGGCAGAGTGGAGTTGTTTTTGGATTAGGACTCATTTTCTGCCTTTATCTCTACAACTCGACCATCCATAGGGCAGCGGCTCACATTGTTGTAAAATATTATTTTCAGATAAGTTTCCGATTTCCATAAACATCAGAACAGTAGCTTGTGTGCAAAGTAATACAATACCTACCATATGGACGTGTTCATTAGTAGAGATAATTAATAAGAAAGTATGACAGGGATCAACCAGAGCGCTCGACGTGATACACTGGTAAAAATCATTGTGGCACCAGCAGCTATCCTTATATTATCCACGTTTGAAACTTCACCGACAACTCAGCAGCGGCTACCTGTAGGTTAATGAACCTGGATAATCTCTCCATTGATAGATTTGGCACGGGAACCGACTACAGGAAGGATGAAGGCGTATGCAATGCAACGAAACTTGGTTTCGGGAATTTGAATTAGGCATTGCGATCAGTTGTAATGGCTGACACGCCGGCCGGCACCCCAAGTAATCTGTTTCTCATAGGTACTGAAAAACGCGTCTTTCATTTCCAGTCTTGCGCTGAGCTAAAGCCTTCAATAACCTTGAACAATAAATAGTAGGTAGGGATTTATTAGTTTGTGCGTCACCCTTTTCGAAGTTCAGAAATTACATTCGGTTTTCCTTGAATGTCAAAAAACCTTAGATTATGGAATAAATTTTTAAACGAATCCTAAGGACAACAGCTGATTTCATGTCAAGAAAATCCACTAAACATATGTGAACGGGGCACCGATATGGACTCCAATTATTGGCCGTACAAAATCGTCCGTGCATTATCGGTCCGTACCGATATTGCGCGACCCAATAACGTACGGGCAATAATGCACACCCCAATAATTGGTGCCCATTGTACATGAATTATCGGGGTGTGCATTATTGACTGTACGTTATCGGGTCGTACAATATAGTGACCCGTAATGTCCACCAAATGGCGTTTTTACCTTTTTCACTTATTTTGTGCCAGCCTGCCATAAAAAAATGTAAAAAGGATTAACTACACCTGTTTACGTACATAGCTCAGTCAGTTTTTCAAGTTCGAAAAAACGACACGAATTTACCCTACATAGTATAGCGAGATGATTAGGTAGATGTAGTGAGATGATTCATTGTTTATTCTTAATGCAATCCCGAATCGCTCAATTTGTCAGTTTTTTTATTGAGAATTTCAAACTTATATTTGGAATTTCTTCATTTATCAATATTGAAGAATTGGTTTTCAGGTATTTTCTTCATTCAATAAAACGTTGTGTATATCGAGTATAAGGATTTTCACTAAGGACCAAATGTCAACGTGAGAACATCATCATGAGAACACCTCAGAGCATTGAATAGTATATCTGGTAAAGACAGGAAATCAAACAAAAACGCCCACATTTCTTTTAAAGTACTAGGAACGCATAAACCGAGAGCTATTATCCTACAGGACTAAGATTGATGTTCGCGGGGGGAGGCTGCAAGCGAGGGGCGCGGGGGAGGGTGATGGATGGCCGAGTGTTGCACGTTGACAATGATAACTTTGCAATTGCAATGCGACTTAATGTGTAGGCTATAAGGGTGGATTTTGAGCGCACAGAAAGTCAGAAGAAAGTGGTTGGGAGAATGCGTTTAGTTCAGTAGGAATATTGGGATAGGTCGGGCAGTTGTTATTAGGGTAATTTCTGAACGAAAATTCGAAAAACCATAAAAGAGTTGGATTGCTGAGAGAATGTTTCTAAAGATTTTATTTTATCACATCACATCGCACTAAATGTGAAAAAGTTCGGATGTTTACTTGTTTCGTAAAGATGGGTATTTGAGATCGATTACGTATAAATTGCAAAACGGATTTGAAGAATATTGCTAGCTTTAGAATAAATCACTCAAGGTATTACATACGTTTGAATATTTTTTAACCTTCTCTGTCCCGACCTTGGATATATCAATTTTCGATTTTATTTCTAAAATCCGGACTGGGGAGGTTAAAATTTTTGTTTGTATCCTTATACAGGGAAATCGGATGTTAAGGAGATTTTGTTACACCCTGTATAAAGATGGTCTCTTGTCAGTGCAGCATCCTCCACGTTTCATAAAACTACAATTCATAGTTTATTACGTTACGATAGCAACAGCTCGATTTACATTGCGTAATCGTGTGTTCCTGCTTTTTAATCTGTGTGTTAATCAACTTTGCAGTGTACATCGATTTGTAATAGTAAACCATGAATTGTATGCTCCGTACCACGAGTCGAACTCCTAGCGAACCAAAGAGCATGTCATTGGGCACGCGCGGCGAAACAATAAGCGAAGACGGTCCGCTATTGAAGTGGCTATTGAAGATCACGCGCATTAACCAGTGGGCGCACATGGACGATTTTATTTGGGAGCTCGTTTTGTGGAATGGAGTATATATAGTTTTATGAAATAGGGCCTACAGGCCAGTTCCTTCACCGCCTAGTAACTATGTTACGACATCCACGTTCTCTTTAATTTGGTCAATATAACTTTTCCATGACCTACGTTTATATAGATAGGTTGACATTGATGCTTATATACATCCCACTGTAGGGCACAGTCCTTCTCTTAGGGAGAGAGTATGGGCTTAATCACCACGCGTGCCCACCGCAGATTGGCGATTTCAAGGGCTGAGGTATATGAATAGCTCAGACACTCAGGTTCCTCACGATGTTCTCCTCCGCCGTTAGCGAGTAGTATTGCTACTATATCTTCACAAATAACTTAGAAAACAAAGTCATAGGTACATGCCCGCACTGGGAATCGAACCTGGCTCTCTCGCTTCCGAATCCAATGTTTTACCCTCTAGGCTAACACCGTTCTCTTTAATTTGGTCAATATTGCTTTTCCATGGCCTTCCTATAGCTAGAGAACACTTTATTGCACAACCAGAAAAGAAAAAGTAGAACAATTGTTATTTCTTAAATCTAACAATATTGGCGGTCTTATCTCTTAGAGCGATCTCACCCACACTTTCTATACCTCTCTTTTTTCTACATCTCCTTCTATTATGTTCTTTATATGCGGTAGTAGTGCACTTACGTACCTTTGTGGAGTTGTAATGGCAATACCACTCGCTAACGGTGACGGTAAACATCGTGAGGAAATCTTAATGTGGTGGTACTTACATACCTCAGCGTTTAAAACTGCCAATCCACGGTGGGCTTGCGTGGTAATTAACCGTACTCTCTCTCTAAGAGAAGGTCTGTACCCTGCAATGGGAAGTTATATGTAAAGGCCGCAATAAAAAGACTCGCGCACAAAGGGTTCCGTACCATTATCTACATCGACAACATCGAACATCGACACAAAGATCGATAAAAAAACGGCAAAACATCAATACCCCTTAATTTATTTTATTTTAATTATTTATTTATTTATTTTAAATATTCTGAGAATATTTCAAGCGTCTTCTTGTTTTCGTTATTAGTATTGAGCAAAAAACGGCAAAAAAATCACGTTTGTTTTTATGTGAGCCCCTCTTTAATACTTATTTAGTTCTGTTTTTAGTATTTCTTATTATAGCGGCAACAAAAATACATCATCTGTGAAAATTTCAACTGTCTAGCTATCATGGTTCGTGAAATTCAACCTGGTGGCAAACAGATGGACGGACAGTGGAGTCTTAGTAATAGGGTCCCGTTTGCCATCCTTTGGTCATAGAACCCTAAAAATGTTCTTTACCAAACTGTCGTGGCGAAACAAATACCATCTCAGCAACTTCCCGCTTAACCCTATTAGTAAGCTCGATATACGTTTCTTTTTCGAACACAATTTTAGTTAAAAACACACTGAAACACGCGCAGAATCTGATCTAACGCCTCATTTTCGAGTGCTTGGTGAAGCTGCGACGTTGCTACGAGAATAAAGAGCTCCGGATATTGTGACAGGAAATTGTTTTAGATAGAAGTTTCTGCATGACCTCGAGAGGTGTCTATTCCTGAAACTAAACGTTTTCGACTCAACCACTTTCGTTTAACACATTTCAGAATCGTTCGAGTTGGAATTACGTCAGCTTTGCTAAATAGGACCCCAGAATACTATTTCGTTATCTTATTTGAATTACCCACCGTATTTAAAAAAAAAAGGTTATGGCTAATAACTTATCACGATGTCCTGTCTATCCAATTGAATATCTGCCACCACGTTGGATGTCATTTAACATTAATTACTTTTTAAATAACGATTCGATTGTTTTATTGATCGTTTTGTACTATTGCAGTAAGTAGATATCTAAGTGCGTATGCTTTAAAGAGAACTAAAAGAACTAAAACTGTCAGTTCTCAGCCCAATTTAAAGGTTTATTTGCACAAGAATTTTTTTCCACCCTTTAAATAAATTAATTACACACGGAATGTCCAGCGGGCTGGCTGCATCAGAAATCCCAATGCACAAGCGTAATCACATTAAAAAAAACCCAATCCAACATGGCGCCCGCGGCAGTGTCAAAAAATTCATCGAACGAAAAACAGTATCCGAAAAACGCACACATACGTGAGCGGCAGAATAATTATCGTGAGCATTGCATTAATCAAATTCCTCTCACGGTACTGGGGGGGACGATAGGGTGCATAAGGGGGGCGAAAGGGGGGCAGCCATGGAAAAAATGGCGGTAAAGGGGGGCGCAGGGGGGTGCGAGAAAAACGAATGCTGCAGCGGGCGCGATGCGAAAAAAGTTGAAAACGGAGGCTTTACACGGTGCAGGAACTTAGTGATTTGTCGTGAGATTGGCACTTAAGGCCGGATTGCATGGAACATAAAAAAATTGGAGGGGCGGTCGCTAAAGGTGGTTTCGTTTTACCGACATCACACATAGTCTGGCACGGGCGTTAAGTCACACTACAGCGTGACTTTGAAATCGTTAGCCACATTTTGAGGCGATATATATTTTATAAGAACCGCGCCATATGTTTCTTTATCAGGGTTAAAATGCCCCCTTGAAAACGTCGACCGAATTGAAATTCACCCTGTAGTAGGTACCAAGCACTTAATTCTGGTCACTTAGATTCATTAACGGTCATATTAAATTTATAAAAACACAATTCCTTAAAACACTCGACAAACGCCAAGTAAAATAGTCTGTGGTGGAGATTTTACAAGGAAAAGATTAAATTGCCTGTTCAATAAACCACAGATTAATTAAACTGCCTCTGAGGAGAGTTTTAAGGAATCGTGTTTTTATAAATAAGACCGTAAGTCTTTTTTCCTTAATACGAGGCTGGTCACGTTGTTTCGTAACCATAGTGCCTAAAATTGGTATTTTTTTAAGTCATATTATTTTTAGGGTTTCGTACCCAAAGGGTACTAAGGGCCTATTACTAAAACTCCACTGTCCGTCTGTCTGTCTGTTTGTCTATCTGTTTGTCTGTCTGTCTGTCACCAGGCTGTATCAGACAGACAGACAAACAGACAGAAAACTTTAACTTTCTAGCTACCACGGTTCATGAACCGTGTAGATAATGGTACGGAATCCTTCGTACGTGAGTCCTACTCGCACTTGGCCGGTTTTTTAAATATATTTTAAGCCTCACAGCTAGAATAACGACATAGGTAAGTCGCGCGTTATTCAGCTCGGATATGGCGCGAGTCACGCGTTTTGTGGCACTGAAATATCAGAATAAATGTACTGGAAGGTCGTGACTTTTGATATTAAAACGCGCGACTGTCCAGTAAAATAATTTTAAAATTTAGACATGATTGCACTACAAAACACGCGACTCGCGACAGTTGATGGTCAATGTACCTAGGTTGAATGTAGGGAAATTTAATTCCAAAGTTTGACAAAATTTTACTCCTATTTCGTCTATAACTAATAGTTTTTTTGTTGTCAGCCCAAATATGATCGCTGCTGGATATTATTTATATTGGCTACCTGACTACCCGTCTCACTTTTCCTTCAGCAACTTTCCGTCATAGGGTTGCCTGGAAGTAGTTGCTTATAGCAATAAGGCCGCCATTTGTACTGTGTATCTTTGCCATTTTTTGTATCATGTACTCTGGTGTACAATAACGAATATTCTTATCTTATCTTATTTGGGCATTTCTAGGGTTCTGTATCCGAAGGGTGTAAACAGGCCTATTACAATGCCTATAACGCGGGCCTTCATATGTCTTACCTATAAAGGAATCGTAATAGGTATAATAACATAAATGTTATTGTGGTGGATTCATAAATATACAATAAAACTGAATTGTCATAGTAAACCATGAATTGTAGTTTCATAAAAAGGAGTCCATATCTTCAGACCTACCCCCAGGATAACTGTCGTACGCTCCCTTGTCCAGTCCGGGCCACCTACATAGCAGTAAAAAATAGGTAGCCAGGGGCACCTAGGGTGGTGCCCCCTCAGCCCTGCTGCATTCATTAATGGCTAATTTGTAACCGGGATCACGGGTCATGAGCTTGTCTTGTCAATGCATAATCGTGTCGATTTGGATGTAAAGCCTGCCTTGTGTCTACGTACACACGACAACCCGTCCGTCTTTGCTAGTTTTCACTGATAACAGAATATATGCAGTATGTGTAGGCATGCCCATGTAAAAGCTTATCAGTTGCTGTTTGTACAATGAACCAACTCAATGAGGTGAGAAAATCTCAGGTCAAATTGCCTAAATATATTTAGTTTGATAAATCTATGCATCTATAGGGTGACATGGAATTCGTTAGGAAAATACTAAGGGGTCATTCTAACCACGATTTAGATCCTTTGGCAAAAATAAAAAATAAGTACTAATTTTAATGTAAAAATGAATTTGCACGGATATTTACTCGTTTATTTTTTCATTTGACAATTTTCCGACGTTTCGGTACTTTTGGAAGTGCCGTGGTCTCGTTAGACTCCGTTTTTATTAGGGTTCCGTACCTCAAAAGAAAAAAACGGAACCCTTATAGGATCACTTTGTTGTCCGTCTGTCCGTCCGTCCGTCCGTCTGTCAAGACCCTTTTTCTCAGGAACGCGTGGAGGTATGAAGCTGAAATTTATATCAATTACTCAAGTCTACTGTCCCTTGAAGCTGTGAAAAAATCAAACTTCTAAGCCAACGCAATCAAAAGATACAGCCGTTTATGCCGCAAATTTTCGACACTTGCAAGGGAATCAAAACCTACAGGGTGCTTCCCGTGAACTCAGAATCTTGAAATTTGGTACGAAGCAACGTCTTATAGCATAGATAAAGGAAAAATTACGAAAACCATACATTTTTAGTTACATCACATAATATATTTTTTTTTAATAATTTTAAACTTACTACCCATTTCCTCATAAACGCGTAGAGGTATTAAATTGAAATTCATACCAAATACTCAGGTCTATAATACCTTTAAGCTGTAACAAAATCTAACTTCTATGTCAACGCAATCAAAAGAAACAGCAATTTAAGCTGCATATTTTGAAACTCGCAAGTACTCGCAAGGGAATCAAAACCTAAAGGGTACTTCCAGTCGACCTAGAATCTTGAAATTTGGCATGAAGCAACGTTTTATAGCACACATAAAGGAAAAATTCCGAAAACCTTAAAAATACCATAGTTATGACTCGATTGTCGTAATGAACGAACTTTGTAAACCTTACAGGTTTGTACGGAACCCTCGGTGCGCGAGTCCGACTCGCACTTGGCCGGTTTTTATGTCTAGTGCTCGTGTTAACCTTAGAAAATAATTGTATTGTACCAAACATTTTTAATTTTATTTATCAGAAACAAAAACCAACTTTACAATATGCATAGAGTTATAGTGCCTTATGGTCGGCACCGGCCGATTCAATTGGCCATTAACTTCTTTACGTCTATCGGACGATAAACTATAATGAAAACACTTTTCAATACTACGATACTTCGTACGGTCAGAACATCAACATTTACGTAAGTTCAATCTAATCAGTTGCGTTAAGGACAACTTTGCAACAAAAATGTAAAGGTTGACCCGTTGTCGACTGTACCACTTTCATATGAGATTACAGTTTCAAACCAAATGTTGCAAATTGTGATTATCTACGAAAATTTTGTACTTAACAATGTTAATTAGTTAATCTTTTAAACCAATGTCAATGGCATGTCAACAGTCTGTTGACATAAGAAAATGCGTTTTAGAAACCCAAAATGGCGCTAATCGGTGATCCGTACCCGTCCTCTGCTGCATATAGGCCTCCCCCAAGGCTTTCCATTTCCTTCTGTCCCCGGCCACTACCAGGAATCTGACTCAGATCGTCGGTGCAGCGAGCTGGTGGGCGTCCTACGCTGCGTTTGACAGTTCCTGCCCCTGTGTTACGCGCACTAAATCCTGAGCGATTCCAATCGTCTAACTGTCAAATTCCGTACCAATTTGCGAGTTAGACGATTGGAATCGCTCAGGATTTGGTGTGCGTAATTAGGCCCCTGGTGTCCATTCGAGAAACTTTACATCCCATCGAGCGTCGGTTCATCGGCATATGTAAACAGCCCACTGCCACTTCAGCGTGCTAATCTTATAGACTATGCCAGTCACCTTAGTGTCAGCGACGCTTTAGAACTTAAATACCTAGGTACCTGTTAATAGTGGAACTTTATTGTATTCATAACTACTTAAGAGTATTTAATTTGACTAATTTGCTAGTACGGAAAGTTGCTTGGCCATCTAGATAAACATGAAGGTATGAAACCTTCATGTGATGACGTCACTGTAAAAAAAAGTAAGGGAGGCGCCACCTTGGCTTATCGTTTTTTCTGGCGCGAAGGACGTAATTGTAATTTTGTAAAGAAAATTACTCGAGTACCTAATAATCTTGTTATCTTCTGCAGATTATTCATTGTAATAATGCTAACTAATTGACGATGTGACAAATATAAATATAAATGTGAGTATGTCTTTAAGTATTTTATTTCACATAGGGACCTCTGCCACTATTTCCATAGTCAACCATAGGAAAATACAGGTGTGTCCCTTTACATTAGTTCCTCTTACATAAAGTCTTATTGAGAAACGCCAAACCTCTAACAGATCCTTCACACAGGCCGATTATTATCTAATGTGCCATTTTTTAATTCTGTGTAAAGGTTTCCTACACTTTTATATGAACAGAAACCACGGTTTTATTGCATTGCTTGCTATTGATTAAGTTTTTTTAGCAATTCTTTCTCCAAAATGTAACTTCTTCAAGGTTTAAATTGTAACGTTCATTAAGCGCCACTTGGACCATCCCACTAATCCGGGCTTAACCCGTTAAACCGTTAACCCAGTATCAAATCGTACTGATAACCATGGTAACTGGAGGTTTAACCGGTTAGCCCCGTAATAGTGGGATGGTGCAAGCGGCGCTGTCGCAGTTTCTGTGCTACTTTGAATTTTGAATTTTGAACAATTCCCGAGAAGAATTTGTGATCCAGGTGAGTTGACCCTCAATGATGGCATAATTGCGGTCTAGGCTTTAGTGCAACTGTACAGCCAGGGCTCGGGGTACAGTGATCGATCAATATAGCGCGTATGATCGGACGCGCATGCACCAGGCGCGCGAAATAAACGAAAACACGGAAAAAATACTGGCCCCTCGTCAAAATGGACGCGGTTATAGTGGGGCGGCGTGGATTGACTACTCGGGGTAATTAAAGTTTTTTTTTCTATATGCAGCCTATCAAAAACGACTACTGTTGGGCATTGGCGTCTTCCACTTTCACACCCAACACCCGGTCCCTGTTAACATTATCCATTGCCGTCCTATCTCCTTTTTGATGTTTTAGGGCAGGCGACCTTTCTGCCGAAAGGTTTTTTTTTTTTATTGCAATGGATTAATTGTCTACATTTTTAACCCCCGACACAAATTACAATTCAAGGAGTTGCGTCGATTTTGTATGTTATGAAAGTGGATAATTCGAATTCATAAGCCGTAATAAGTCGTCATCAATGAATGTTAGGATGCTGTCATTCATATTCGCCATCGTACAACAAAATTTCAAATATAAGATATATGTTACTAAAAATAAATATCGGTTAACAGTACAACATTTCAATGAATAAACTGTTATAACTTTTCAAACACTGAGGCATCGTATTATCTACCCAAATAAAAAAGTTGGTCGGAATTATGCCACGTGGAGAACACTGGTCTCTTCAAACCTCACCGGGATACATGCTATGGTGTCTAAAATATAATTAACTAGCTGTTGCCCGCGACTTCGCTCGCGTGGTAATTTTGATGTGTATTTTTCCGAGACAAAAAATACCCTATGTGCTAATCCAGACTATAATCTCAGCCGTTCAGCCGTTTTTGCAGGAAAGAGTAACAAACATCCATCCATGCATACAAACTTTCGCGTTTATAATATTAGTAAGGATTAAATAAATAAATAAATTATTAACTTAATACCGGATAAACTTACTTAGTTTTTTGTCAGAAGAGTTCGACCGGGTTTCGCTCTAACCTGAAGAGCTTAAAAAGCAAGTAAGTTTATCCGGAATTTAGTTCGAGAATAAATAAGTTTTTAAATTTCTGCACAAAAAAACACCACCAATTTAGTGGCCAAGCCAATCTGCCACACTACAGAGGTGCAAGCGTCACCAAACCGTCTGCCATGGGGGTAGTACCCCGTCTGAAAAAATGCACCGCAGGGGGCCTGGCGGGTGCCACGGGGCTGGAGGCATCGGGGGGACGGGGCTGTCCCGGTCGAGGCTTCAAGTTTGACGTGACGTTTTCGGACGCTCTGTTTACGAGTAATTGACGGGCACGATCAATTAGTCCGGATTCCGGACTGTAGTAGGTAGTGTTTTTCCGGGGGTTTTCCTGTAACGGGGTAAAAGTTTTGGCTGCAGGGGCGTTTTTCGGCGCGAGTTGATCGTCCAAACGTTTTCGGTCTGAACTTATCTTCCATATTGTTATGACAATTGAAAGTTACGATTGGAAAAACACGCTAATGACATTATATAGCTAATTAATAATTATATTTTTTACCTATAAGTTAAATCTAGCGCTGCAAATCTATATAATATAATATATTATTAACGTGCAATTATTCTTTGGAACACAGATTATTATTCGCATACATAAAATGTATCGTGGCAAGTGGCAGTGTCTGGTCTCTGCCTACCCCTCTGGGATAAAGACGTGAGTTTATTATATATGTATGGTGTGGACATGTGGAGAGGATGAAGGAAGAACGATTGACGAAACCAATATATCGAGATACTTAGACCAAACAGGGGATGTATTAGCAAATGGCAAGATAAAAAGTACCTGAAACCGGCGTGCGTGCATGCAACGACTGATGAATTTTGAGGAAGCGAAGGGACAGTCAGGATCGTGGCAAGTGGCAGTCCCTGGTCTCTGCCTACCCCTCGGGGATACAGTCGTGAATTTATGTATGTACATAAAATGTTTGTGTTTCAAAGTTAAAATGTTTCTACACCTTTTTCATTACGTCTATGTAAACATAAACTTAGACCGCGTAGTAGACTGAAAGTAGCAATACTTCGTCCGTCGTAAAACAAGCAACATTTCCACATTACGGTGCTTATTTTATTTCACGAAATCGTCGGACGAACTAATTCAAAAAGTACTTACTTACTTACTTGAAAAGTTGAATAACACCATGTATTGTGCATGCCACTTGTAGGGCGGCCATAGCTTCACTTATGTCGGGACTATAGTGCGTAAAATATAGCTTGAAGCGTGGGCCTGGAGATGGGCGGCGGATAATTTTCTCGCATGATGAGACATAAATTGAAAACCAGTGTAAGGTTCCGTAGAAGGAGGGATTTTGTATCTGCTTTGCAGAACTAACAACTTCATCAAAGTAATTTTTAATGGAATTTTTGCGAGGTTTTCCTTTCATAAGTTGGTCGCCTATTTTTCGGTAACTTTCTAAGCCTACTTAGCCGTGATAGTTTTCCTTTAAAGTTCACCACCTAAATGAGGGATTATTTTTTTCTCGTATGCCCCATACGGTGGGGTATTGTTAAATTGGTCCTTTAAAAATATTTTAAGTGTAGGAAAACAGTTCATTCAAACAGTATTGATTAGGGATCCGTTTGCGAAATATCAAGCTTCAAAGCACAATTTTTTGTTAGAGTAGAGCTTCTCCCGTACTCCTAGCTAAATGGATTTTTATAGAAACTTGAAAAAAATCATGGAAGTAGCACAATAATATAGTTAGAAGAAAAACTCACACAGCTAAGTGTGCTTCACATGTTAACGAGTAATAGTCAGCAAACATATAAAAGGAAATTTTCGAACAAATTCCATTGAAAATTACATTGATGAAGCTATAAGTTGCGTAGAGCAGGCTAACTGCGGAACTCTACACTGCGCGTGACCGCGCACTTGGCCGGTGTTTTTTTCGAATTTCATGCGAACGAAATCGTCTGCGCAGCTATTGATTATTAATTTCTCATTTCTTCCTAAAAGCCTCGATTGCTTAAAGCTATGGTGTCTCTACTGCGCCATAAATTCGTCACTGGCGTGCAGCCAGGCCGCCCGTTAACGCCCCGACTCCAGCGCCGGCGAGCAAAACAATCATCCGATACCATTTGTAACTTGTTTGTAAAACATCACTTTAATGCGTGTTTACGTCCTACGCTGAGCAATACTGTGTGTAACCTTCAGATTTCCAGCCACTTTTCTGACCAGGATCGAGTAAGCTCAGCCTTGGCTACAATTCATGACAATTTTATATACTTGTTAATCTGCGAGTTAATCGGTTTTGCAATGTACGTAAAATTGTCATACTAAAATTGTAAACTGTAGTTCTATGAAATAGGGCCATGGCTTTTATCAGAAAGTGGTAATGGATCGGGCTACTTGAAAGCAACGGTTCACAAAAACCAGAAGATTGCCGAAAACCGGAAACCGGAATATCGAACAGAGATCCAGCAACTGGGACACATAACATAGGCTGGCATAAACGTCATGCCCCAGAAAAAAGAGGCGTGGGAGAAACTATTATTGGCCCCAAGCTCCTTCCTGGACGAATGGTCTTGGATAAACTGCCTTGTATCAGTGAAATAAGTTATTTCTTACCAAGCCTGTCTTGGTAATGGGGTGCGATTCCCGTAGTGTCGGAACCGACCGCCTAGGTATTTTCCTCGACTGTAAAAGCAGATTTAGCGCGTTTGTATGAATGTATGCTTCTATATGCCTACCCAGAGGCCAATTGGCTTGACTGACATGGGCAAATAAAGGGTATTGACGACGCGAGTCGTGTCATTAGCTATACGACATCATGGAAAAGACAAAATGGTTCACGCCAGCTTTCATAGTGTTGGAAAAAAAACTATAAAAACATAAAACCCGTCTGCTAAAAAGACGTAAACAGGGCTTACTCAATTAAAAATTACTAAATTGAATTTTTACCTCAGGACCAAAGTGACCTGCTAAATCAAATGAAATGCAAGAAATCGAATGTTTGTCCCGCATGTTAAGATTAAACATTCAGTGGAGTAATTTAGGCCTTCTTTATGGCTTTTTCCAGACGGGGTTATCGTCCTATGTCCTATGTATCCATCATTGTTTTCTCCTTGTCTTGTTACCTAGTACAGGTATCGTAGTGTTTTACCAAGAGAAGTGATTGTGATGTCTGGATGTCAACCCAGATTGCATGAAGTTTGACGGGTAGTAAACTCAAGTTTGTTACAAACTCGGAGCAAGCATAAAACATTTTTGCAAGTTCAAAACTAGCTTGAAGTTACCGCTCGTCAAATTTCATACTATCTAGGATGTTACTTAGATATAGATAGACAGAGAACATAAAATGGAAATTACACCGATACTAGACACCTAACCTTCTCACATACCCTATAATACCGTTATTGAAGCGTTCAGGTTTAAATCAAACTTTTTTGGTTTTTGGTACTTTTATTGAAGTTTCAGGCATATTATATAATTTTAAATAAAATAATTTGTTGCTATTTATCAAAACCGACATTCTTATTAAAACAGAAATTTTAAAAAGCAGTTGTTCATGTTAAAGAAAAACTTAAACTGTACTTGAACTGACATTAGAGAAAAAAAACATACTTTTTTAGTCCCACTCAGTACAGAAATAAATTTTATGTTCAACATAAATTGCAATATTGTACATATTTTTGTAAAATTTCGAAAAAATATACCACTTGGCTGCCGGAATTCGCTGCCTCTCGCCAAGCCGTGACGAACACCGAGTTGACAAGAGACACCACGGTTATCCGCACACGCACCAAAATTGTACAACATTTTTTCTTGGCGTATTCGTCGAAACGACGAAGGTTAGGTGTCTAGGGTTAACCTAAAAGTATTTTTTTTCTGACAGCCTTGGATAGACTGGACTAATATAATAAAGAATATTCTATCTATGTATCTATCTCATACACTGGAGAAGCAAGTAGTAAAGTAATAATATTTCTCTCTGAGAGAAGGCCTGTGCCCTGCAGTGGGACGAAGAGAGACTAAAAAAATAATAACAACAATATCAGAGGTGTATGAATTATACATGCCTAAATAAGTAGGTAATTATATAAAATTACTAGCTAACTTGACAAACGTTGTTTTGTCATATTAATTAGCCTACGACCTATTCTCAGACCTACCAAATATACACAAAATTTTCGAAAAGTCGGTGAAACCGTTTCGGAGGAGTTCGATAACAAACACTGTGACATGATATTTTTATTTAATAATTTAATATTTAGGAAAACTAGTGACAAAAAAATATAACATTACAAAGCCGAAATAAAGACAGACAGTCATTAAAAGTTTCCACAGAACTACAACGAACATATTACATTGGTATAACTAAATCGGTTATTTTACAGACAATTAATTTTAAGTATTGAAAAACAATTTTGATAGGAGACATCTCACCGCAGTTATTCCATTATGGAATAAGTCAATATCGACTTCCCTCACAAGTTCGCTATAGAAAGGAATCCTGACTATAATTGGTTCTGATCCCTGGTAAATGAAAAATTGGGTTGGATCTTGATGTAGGTACGAGTCGGTGTTAAAAACTTTAATCTTGCTATCTTTAGTTGTAGTATAATATCAGCTATCTCCCTTATTAAGTGGGAGTAGGTGAATTTTGCGACATTTAAGTTAAAATTCGGTAATTTAAGTAAGTACTTCAAAAATTTCTTCTATTCCCTCAATACGATTAGTGTAAACAGCATATTGCGGATTCCAAATTGCAGAGGCATATTCTAAATTACTCCGGACGTATATACAATATAAAATTTTGATCTTTTCAAGTTTTTTAAATTCTCTCACACTGCGCATCACGAAGCATTATTGATAATGAACTGAATGTGCTGATCAAATAGCAATTTTTTGTCATGAATAACGCCGAGATCTTTTATTGAATTAATATTTTGAAGGTTATGTTCTTTTAATTGATATTGAAATTTTACATTTGTGATCTTACGGTAAAAGAAGCACTTGTAAAGAAGCACGGTAAAAGGTAGCATTGAGATCAAGCATATTACGAGTACAATAGTTATCTAGACGTAAATCCTCCTGCAGCAGCTTTGCATGAGCAACAGATTTAATTGTTTTTAAATACTTTTATGTCATCAGCGAAGTTTAGTATATGGGAATGCTGAAAACAAAAGTCGATATCGCAAATTAATATTGTGAAGAGAAGTATCATAATATATTAGATATCAACAGATACATACAATAACATAATACATAAGCAGCCTATATATACCTCCCATTGTAGGGCACAGGTTTTCTTTCAAGGAAAGAGTATGGGCTTAATCACCACGCGTGCCCACCGCGGATTGGCAATTTAAGCGCTGAGGTAAGTGAACAGCTTAGACAATCAGGTTTCTTCACGATGTTTTACTTCACAGTTAGCGAATGGTATTGCTACTACAACTTTATTATGATATATACGTAGTATACAAACAATTAATACACACAAATTTAAAAACTACTCTATAGCGCTGGTAGCGGAGCTGTAGAACGTCAGCCTCACATTCGGGAGGTCGTGGGTTCGAATCCCGGCATGTACTAATGACTTTGTTTTCTAAGTTACGTACATCTGTGAAGTTGTAGTAGCAATACTACTCGATAACTGTGAAGAAAAATGTCGTGAGGTGACCTGAATTTCTGAAGAGTTCACATGCCTCAGCGCTTAAAACCTCCAATCCGCGGTGGGCACGCGTGGTAATTAAGCCCATAATCTCTCCGAGAGAAGGCCTGTGCCCTGCAGTGGGACGCATATATTCTGCATAGAAAATAAAAACTACTTAGGCTGAGACGGTGATACCAAGCATTAGCTGACGTTTTATTTCACCAAACACATACTCTTTCGCTCTTCGATCAGTCTAAATTGGCTCACCGTAGGCCTTCTACAGTGAGCCAATTTAGTCTGATTCCCCTACCAGTGCAAAAGTCGAAACCTATCCAATAATGAGACGGTAGGGTGACCAACAAATCACACCGAGTCGGTCGCTAAGTGCCACCATCGCTGGCCCCGCGCCAACTCCGCTGACGAATTTATACCCACGTATCGGCGATGAGTTAGACCGCTATAACGGGCTACTCATGGTAGTACTACACGGGTGTCTAAACGTCCGTGATACCTACATTCTTCTTCTTAGCGTGTCGATGGCTAGAAGAATTTTATTAAAAGCCTTTATGGAACGATGAGCTGACTGTGTTATCAGTTGCAATTGTTTGGTCCTTCTGAGTGCAGGTGTTAGGGCACGCAGGGCACGATAAAAGATGGTCCATAGTCTGACAAGTACCGCACAAACAGTTAGGTCTGTCATTTCCGTACTTAGTATGGTACGGTATACCTTTTACATGTGTGCATTCTATACCGTTGAGTTAATGCTGAAAGGACTCACAAGAGATTTGGTATTTCTAAAATGCACAATTCTTGAAAAACCCCAATAAGAGTTTGTGTTCTGCAATAATTTATCTCAGATTAATATTTTTGGAAATATCAGGGTTTGCTTCATAATCATCATCATCAGCCATTTGACTGCAGGACATACCTAGACCTCCCAAGCCTATGTCCCTATATACGTTTTCCAAGCTTCCCGGTCTTGTGCCGCCGGCTCTCCGCGCCACCGTAACCCAGGTCGTCAGACCATCTGGTGGTGGTCGTCCGGTCCGCGGTTGCCAGGTCAGAACTTTTACGACCCAACGCCCATCAGTTCTCCGAGCTATGTGTTCTGCCTCCTGCCACTTCAACTGAGTAATTCTTCGAGCTATATTTAGTAACTCGGGTTCTTTTGCGAATCTCCTGATTCCTAATTCGATCACGCAGTGTAACTTATAACCTAGCTCTCTCCATTACTTGTTGGGAGACCTTGAGCCTCCTTATGAGGTCCATAGTCACCGACCAGGTCTCACAGCCATAAGTCGTCACTGGCAACACACATCGGTTATACACCTTTGTCTCGAGACACTGAGGTATTTTGGACGCGAAAATTTGTTTTAGTCTCCCGAACGCTGCCCATCCGAGTTGGTTTCGACGAGTGACCTCTTTCTCGAAGTTGGACTTACCTAACTGGACTGTTTGTCCCAGGTCTACATAGTAGTCGACAACTTCGAGGTCAGAGCCGCCAACGTTGATAGGAGTGAAGGTGAAAGTGAAAAGCATTAAGTGGGTGCTATATGGGAGTTCGACATTACCTTTCTTAGGGTTTGTTTTATTTTATTCAATTCGTGTCTTCAGTAAACAATTGTCGTACATAAAAGAATGCAGCTTAAATAGTCTCTGAAAAAGTTTTTCCCCTTACTAGTGTTTTAAGGAATCGTGTTTTTATAGATAACGTCAGAAGTGTATTTCCATGTTTGTGATGTTGTCGTCAGGGGTGCTACTACGTAAGTAATACACTGTATGGGGTCATCTGATTAAGCCTACTCCATACTGTCAAATACATATGTTTTGACACTCCAGAGTCGATAAAATAGTTAGATTATAGTTTGGATATTTACGTGATGAAATGGCTGGTCGTGGTAGAGATGAAAGAAGGATGATGTAGCGCGTAATACACTCGTGGAGTCACATCGTTGTTACGATAGTCTTATTGGGTGTTCCCTGATGTTTCTTTGGATTTAGTACGAGTGTTTGTTGTTTGGTCAGAATAGTAGGTATTTATCTATTGCAGTTTGAGATCTAGATCAATGTCACATGCCTATCCCACCCCAGTATGAAAGTTTCTGTTTGCCACGCAATCACGCAAAAAAAGCGTCTTTCTGTCTCACACATACACACACACACACACACACACACACACACACACACCGTAAGAAATAATAGCACATATTAAACATATTCTGTAAGGAATTATAACTATTGATTATTTATTTCAGACCATTTGTCCATTGTGTACATAATATTTTACAAAAAATCAGCAATGTCATCAAATTAAATGGAATTAAATTCATCGATGTCACAAAATGTCAAGAAAACTAGGTCTTAATTAATTTTAATGAGCTAAAAATAGAGTAAACATTACCTCCTCCATGTTTGAAACACAGGCGCATGCAATAGCGACAGCAAGTGTTGCTGACTCTACCAAAGTGCAGAGCACAAAAACTGATTACTTCAACGATAATTTGAACTGCCTATATTGGTCAGAGACCTAGGTCATTGTAGGTAGTCTAGAAAAAAGTCTAGCCAGTGCCTACACCGTGTCAGACGGTTTTTTACCGTCCGGCGGTAACTGCAATTTTCATAATCGCGAATTAATGTCTTTTAAAAATACCCTCAGGAAAAAAGAACAAGCTTTCAGTACATTGACCTGTCCAACGCTTCTTTGGAGCAAATCTGTGCTTGTCTTTTGTGTTGTTCCAGTACATATGTGTGTGCAAATGTGAATATATTTTTATTCAATTATCTAGGTATCCATCAAATCTTGACTGCTGACAAGTACCAAATCGGAGTAACGATTCGAAACTCGCGCTTTAATATATGCATAACGTAGGTACTCACCCGCGCTAATAAATTCTACAGGAACACATACACAGTACATAAACTCACGCTTGTACCCCGGAGGGGTAGGCAGAGACCAGTGCTTGCCACTTGCCGCGGTCCTGACCGACCTCTTTCACTTCTTCAATATTCATTAGTCGTTGCATGCACGCACGCCGGTTTTGGGTACTATTCATCGTGCCCTTCGAAGAAGGAAAACATCGTGAGCAAACCCACATGCGCATTTATACATGCGTTCAGTGCATGGATGGGTCGCCGTCTATGCCTAACGCTAGTGGCATTTTTCCAAGCGGTTCCGTGCTTCGCAAGGCACGTTAAGCTGTTGGTGCCGGCTGCCGTCGATAGATGGCAGTTGTTAAGCCAAGTCAGAGGCCTTAGGGCGGCTTGACAACTTCTGACCGTAGACGAGCCACTAGTCTACAAGCCTCCACCAATCCGGACTTGGCCCCCGTGGTGGAGTATGGCCTATACCTTCCTCAGGGAAGAGACCCGTGCCCCTCGGTGGGGACAAAATGGGTTGATGATGATATATATATATATATAGTTGTTCAATATAGTGTTATTAGAACTGCAATGGTTGTTTCAGTGATACTATTGGTAATCTACTAACCAATCGCACTCTAATGGTATAAATGGTGCAACTTAACTCGGCGCCTCGCGCGATTCGATCTCCATCGCGAGAGATGCCTACTTAATTGATTGACATTGTAATGCTTTTGCTTAGTAGTCTACTCAAATGGTTGTAGCTGTGGGTTGTAGTGCTAATATCACTCTATTGAACCACGATACGTTTATAAGACTCTTGGACCAGGTAAGTTCTAATGGATGACAGATTCCCATGAAGAATTAACATAAATCTACACTATCCGGGTTGCAGGACCAGTGTGGCGTGGTTTGGCAAAGGACCACCGTTGCCCTGCCAACTCTACCGAACGTCGTACATCACATTTCTACGATTAAATTACCGGGTGGTAGAAAATCCTAGTGGGCATAGGAGTGCATAATACGCAATGCCTATGTAATGTATAGCACACGCAGGCTTTACAGGACCCTTATTATGAAGCAGCGAAATATGTTCGGAAGGGTCGTAAACGTCGCGCTTGAGCCCGACAATACACTCGAATCTAGCGACAAATAGGTACGGTTCTTTTTCTGAATAGTTTCGAAATTTCCTGCCACTGAGTAATGAACGCTAGAAATGCGTTCATTACTCAGTGGCCATATCTTGAGATACGGATTTGCGACCCTCCCGCTATTTCCGATAATGTCGCATTTTTCCCAATAAGGGTCCATGATTAACTTTTTTTTTAATCTCATTTATTTTATAAGCCATACATCGAACGATTAACCCCCAGTTTATCGTACACTAACACGCTATTAATCTACCGTTAACAGCTGTCAATTGACCAAAGTGCATACAAAAAGAAACTACTGACAGCTGGTTAACAGTAGATTAACAGCTGTTTAGTGAACGAGAAACCGGGGTTAGTCGACTATTTACAACAACTTTTTTTCAACGACTTTTGATAATTTTTTGTTCGATTTCAAATTTAATTTTCTTTTTGCGCTTTTTCTGCTTTGTAGTGCTTGAAGCCATATGTGTTACATAGAATGGATATTATTCTATATAGGATAATTATGTACTAATAATTATAGGATAATTATAGGATAGTTATAATAAGTATATAGTTATAATAAGTATATAGTAATATAGTTATAATAATTATAGGATAGTTATGTAAAGGCTGTGACAGTAGTATAGTATTAGTACATTAGTAGCTATGATCCAAACAAACCTTTCACCCGAAAATTGGTTCACAGCAGCTACTTGAAAAAGAAAGAGTTCAGAAATACATTAGCTCACGCACTAACGCCACTGTCCAACGTAACGTAATTTAAAATCACTACCGTCAATATAAACAACCTTTCCCATGCATCTCTTCACTCTACTAAATAATGCTGCCTATTCACCACGAACAGAAACAAAGATGGCAGGCAACCGGCAGGGCCGCGTTTCATAAAACTACAATGGGGAACTTGTGTCTAACTTAGATTGAAGTGACATTACGGTATAAATACCGTAGTAATCATATTTTTATAAAAATTTAAAAATAAAACAATAAAAATATTTATTTCGGGGTATTCAGGGTCACAAAAAATGCAAAATATAAAGTTACTCTAATAACAAAAACCCAAAAAAAAAAAATAGATTTGGTTTTTTCATTTAATTTTGAACGTTTTCTTGTCGTTCACAGAAACATTATTTTACAAGATAACTCAAATTATAAGGCATTACGTGCAAGTTGTTGCGTCAGTAGGCTTGCCCAGCCTATACCTAACCTATATCATCCTAACAGCTCATTCGGCCTAGCCCACCGGAAAGACAAATCAATACGTGCGGAGTTAACCAAGCCGCGGGTTTTCTCACAATGTTTTCCTTCACCGCAATTTAATCTGCGGGTTAATCGTCTATGCAATTTATATCGACCCAGGTTGCGGCAGGTTGGCAAGCGGAATCAAGACGGTCAGCCCTTGCGATATCTGCCTTATTATCTCTATTTACTTTTCCTGTATAGTTATGTATGTCTATGAGGTGTATTTCTTCATCTTCATATGACCTGGGGTTCTATTACCGGTTCTTCCACACACATTCGTTCGATATATTATTTGTTTCGTAAACCTTTCTATGTGTCCAAACCAACGAAATATTCCTTTCTCTATTCTAATCACTATTTCAGTCTAAAATGTCACAGACAACGACGGACACAATGTGAATGTTGATGAAGCGAAAGAAGTTTATCAGCATCATGGCAAGTGGCAAGCCTTCGTATCTGCATACCCCTCCAGAACACAGGTGTAAGTTTATGTACATCTGGACTCATTCGATTTGGGAATCGATAGCGTAATTCTCCACCATTGGAATCGTTCGATTTATGCCACTCGAAACTATGACATAAATACACTATGACACTTCGGAGACATTAAAATAGATGACCCAATACACTGGACTGAGACGGAAAAGGGCTCAAATGGGTTCGTGTAGTGTAAATATATGAACAACGTGGCCCGGTGAAGAACTTGGCCTGGCGAACTCTGCGGACCTTGATATGTCCGAATACCCTAGCTTCCGCTTCTTAATAGTCTTAAGTACCTCAGCTTTCTTCTTTCACTTTTTCAGTAAAAGAAAACAAATTCAGTGGTCTTCGCTGGCAAATAGAATATCGCGAATGCTC